>CM075877.1:21496943-22163140 GCA_038021265.1 Cyprinella venusta
AGCAACGGAACTAGGTCGAGTATTTAAAAAGTTATGGTTAACGTGGTTTAAGGGTTTAACATGTAATACGTTGTTTTAGTGTACCTTTTGCTTAAACGAGGAGCTGGGGGACGCCGGAAAAATAGACGTTTTACTCATTAGGCTACTTCATTAATAACGTGACATTTAGACTTTTTTTTTTTTTTGGCGTGGATCAAGGCAAATGAATCCTTTTCAACTTGAGAATAATAAATGTTTTTTGCATTTTAAATAATAGAACATTTCTCAGTGATCGTCAATAAAACAAAATTCCATTTTTCTCGGTTTAATGCAAGAATCATTGTTAAAGATATGGCCAGCTGTAGGGATTTTTGTTGTTGTTTTTTTCCCAATCACAAAGTCTTTGCATTTTGAGCAAACTAAAAGAAGTAAGGTTTCTAGGTCTATTGGCAGACATTTTAAAATAAAGTGTTTTAGTGTAAACAAAACTTTCATATTCTATCATGAACCTGTTTTAAAAGTGTTTTAGAGTAAAATAACCTTCATATTCTATGTATGTTTTGCCTAGCTAGCTGCAAAATGTCTCGCATTCATGCAAACAAATGCATTTACTTAAAGATGTAGCAAAATCTGAAAAACAAAAACAAAAGCCAGGAAATCATCTTCTAGAAGTGCTTAAATAAGGCATACTGCTGTCAAACTCATTTATGTGTTAGCTATGACACTGTATAATCTCATTATTTTGCTTTTGAAATAAATAGGCTATGGAACAGATGTGTAATGAAACATCATACCATATGACTGTATACCAGATCATTATCACTGACAAAACATCAGAACGATTTTGATTAGTCAGTCTGTCACAGACAAGAACAGGCACTGAACTGACCCTGTCAAAGCCCCTGAAAACTACAAAGCCACATCTCTGCACAGGCTTAAATATCAAATGAACAATGTGTAACTTTAAAGGTGCAGTATGTAAAAAATTTGAGTATCTATTAACAGAAATGCAATATGACTTCCATAACTATAATTTCAGTGGTGTATAAAGAACTTACTTAATGAACCGTAATGTTTTATTACCTTAGAATGAGATATTTATCTCTACATAACCGCGGGCACCCCCTTCTAAGGTCGACATATTGTGACGTCATGAAAGAGAAGCAGCAGAAAGCTTGAAGCTATTTCATACGATTTTTGCCACGTGCACCATAGCGCTCATGCGGATGCATCAAGTATAAACAAGTCTTTACTCTTTAGCTCAGCCACGGTAACAGCTCATATTAGCCAGCAACTTTTACTACCCTGGGGAGAAATGTGCTGGTTATGTTTGTGAGACAATCAGCTGATTACTATTATTATATTAAGACCCTTGCTTATTCTGGCTATTCTATGCTGTCTCAGACGACGATATGTTTGTCACGTTTTAGCCACCGTAGCTTCTTCGAAAGGGACGGGTGAGAAGTGCTGAGCCCTTAGTGTAACTCGCAACCGAACTGCTAGATGTTGTTAGAAATACTCACTGCACCTTTAAACTTAAAATGAGATCAATCCAATCATTTGTTTTGACTTTAATGGTGCTGACACACAGGAAAGGATATTTAATGCAGCTTTCCAATAACACCTTTCTATACCACCGAAAGGTCACATTCAAATTAAATTCATAGTCATTGAAGTTATTTATAGAAATATGACCTATTCAAATTGAATTAGGTCACTGATTTTTTTTTTAATACATATTGGGGCAATTCAGAATTGCATTTGCACGTGTTATCATTATAAAGGATTTCAGACTTGTTTTTCCAAATCTCTTACATCTAGGTGGTCTTGAAATGGCCATTAGCAGCAAAAGATATCTGACATTTTATATATTCTTCTAAATGAAAAGCTGTCACTGACAATGTAATATAACCATTTTAGTTTGAGAATAATGAATAATTTCCATTAAAGTCTATTCTAGTTAGAAGAAAATACTGTAAAGACATTTTTTTTTCTTGACTCCCTTGACAGGTAGAAGCTTTCATAACTAATCCACGGTTATTCCAGAAATTATCTGCAGAAAAATACAATGTTAAGAAAGAAGAAATGGGAAAGTTAATGTATTCAACTCTTAAGCATCTTCAGATATACAGAGCGCAAATCACACATGGGCTAACAAGTGATTTATTTCCCCTTGCTCTTCTGCCCTTTGCTCCAGCAGCACAGATCAACTTTAATTAATTTTGAATTGCATATGGAATGAACATTCGCCGTTCTTCCAGTGGCAGCCTACAGTACATTCAATTTCTGAACAGATGAGCCCATTCTGAGAATTCTCTTTGATTTGATCGCCCTATATCGGAAGTGTGAAACCCTCATCTCATTATGATTTTGGAAGCTCTTTCTACCTCTCCTTCCATCTTCCTCAATCTCTCTTCCTCTGGCATTATGCTTCTCACTGAGCCCCTGGGCTAAACCACATAATCTTGAGCAGCATTTTCCCAGACCACCTCACTCCTCCCCAACACAGTATACATACACACACAACATAACAAGACTTCGGGCAGATAGAAAATTCATAAATGATCATGTTTTATCAAATTTGCAAGCTGAATGCTGTCCTTTGATAACAGTGAGGCAGAGGATAAAACCACTGCATGAGGATTCTAGAGAGAACTGGGCCTTGGTTAATTCTGTCTGAGACTCAAGCAAAGCCAAGAAAAGTGCTCAACCGTGATCCATCCGTTATCAAAGACCGAAATTTTCTGAGGGTGCAAGAGAGATGCTAAAAAGCAACGTCACTTTCTAACGTCATTTCAATGTAATTAGCGTTGACACATCAACACTGACTCAACATTGTTTCAATGGTTACATGCTATCTGGGATGTCTATTTAGGCTGAAGAAAATAACTATTGATGTATTGAGCACCACAACAAATGGCATTCTTGGAAAAGAACATACAAGATCAACAAAGGCACATTTCTGTGTCTTCACTATATTGTGTGATACAAGCCACAATTCAGAATATTTTAATTAGGATTTTAACCAGGTTTAACATTCAAAAGCAACCTGCAGTACTCTGAAAGTCATTTTAGCAATGCAGCAGCCTAATATTTTTTTTTTGCAACCCAATTAGCAGACATTTGATAAAATAGCACAAGTGTACTTTAATGCATAATGTTAAAGCAGTATGTATTGAACCAAGTGATAACACCATCTGTTGGACAAAGGAGAGAAAGAGAAAACATTTAAAAGAAAGAAAAGAAGAAGATAAAGTACCCAGTCTAAAAGCAAATCACCTCAATTGCTATGGATTTGATTCGGCAAACTCACTGAATGGGCTTAATGGTGCATGTTGTTGCTAGTCAGCACGTAGCTGATGAAGTCTGACATCAAAACTGTGTTACACTATCACTCTTCTCTTTCTGCCCACATCGAAGAGAGAAATTCTGTTCCAGAAAAAAACGCCTTATTCCTATGCCCCATGACGCTTTGTGCGAAATATGGGTGTAACTTAAGCTGGAAACATCCCAGATAGCACAAGTCTATGTGATGTTTACATCTGAAAGACGTATTTTTAAGAGTGTTTGCTCATCTGCAATACTCCTGTCAGGTGTCAAATAGACGTTTAGAAGATGTCAGTTTAACACGCATTCTAAATCATTAAATCTTAAAGACATCTTCTAAACGTCTATATATGACAGGAAACGTCCTAAAGATGTATTGCAGATCAGCAAACACTCTTAAAAATACGTCTTCCAGATATAAACATTACATCAAATAGACTTGTGCAATCAGTGAAAGGCTCGCTCTATGAACGCAATACGTTAAAAAAGTGTCATTAATCGACTCACCCTTCAACCATCGAACATTAAAAATTTAAAAAATTTAAACGTTTAAAAGAATCAACTTTCAACAGACCAAAAATAGCTCCATATGCGTGAGTCTTTGGTTAAATATCACTGTAGTGGGCAAATATCTGTATTGTATAACAAGCCTTAATCAAAAATGCTAATTAACTTCAGCATTACGTGACTATATGAAAGTGATTTCCGTCATTTTGACAGATAAATTGCATTAACCTGTGAAAACAAACCTTGAAAGGGACATGAGGATTTGAGGAGAATAACGAGATTCTTTGTGCATTCCAGTTAATTATTAATGGAATATCGTAAATCATTTTTAGTATATAAAAAAGTTATATCATTAAGTATTGGTCAGCATTTAATATTATTATATTTTGTGTAAGTTTTGGGGTGGACTAACAATGCAATTCATTCTTAGATAATATTCATTTTTTATAAAAGTAGTATAAAATTAATAAAAAGGAAGGCTTACTGTGCTTCTGAAAAATGCCAAACGATCCGGTGCAACCAGGGCAGGACAAGATCAAACAGAACGGGAGAAACACCGGTGCACAAATCTTCTTAGTAGCAAATTTATTAGAGGTGCAACAATTGACTAACGTTTCGATGTACAACTACATCTTCATCAGAGTCCTTGACATCAGGGTCCTTGACATCAGGTAGGACTCTGATGAAGATGTAGTTGTACATCAAAACGTTAGTAAATTGTTGCACCTCTAATAAATTTGCTATAAGAAGATTTGTGCACCGGTGTTTCTCCCGTTCTGTTAGTATAAAATTAACACTTTTCTCCAAAGGAGAGATTTTCGAGCAGCTGTCTATTTCCTTTGTGCAGGCATTCCAAATGCAGAGGAAAACTGTTCTAGGTTTTGCTGTCGAGTTACTGATGTTATGACGTGTTAGTGCACCCGTTGCTCATGTCATTTTAATTTATAAAATTATCACTTACAATATCATGGAAAAATACCGTAGTATCTAACAATCATAATGACAAAACAGACAATATAAAGATCATTGATTTGTGTACATCATAATATGATATTTATAGACAGGAAAAAAGAACAATAACAAGGCTAAACATCTTTAAATAGTTCTTCATAATACATTAAAAAAAGTTTTTTTTTGTTGTTATAAGTCTGAGGGATGAAACGATGTAAATTTATCAAGAGAAAGAAAAAACTTAAAGGAGAAATTTTGGGGTATAAAATAAATTAACAACATATTCAAGAGGGATTCAAGATTTGGGGGTTTCTTAATAAAAAATTATATCAATATAAGGATAAAACTGGGGGTCACATTAGTAGGGTTTAAAATAACAACTTAAATCAACCCTAAATGTATTTACAAAATAAATGGGCAGCTGTTTCTTCAACAATACTATCACGAAATTTGCAAGTTTCATCAATATCAGGATATTTATAGATAGATGAATTAAACGTGTCGTTCATATAAGTTGTTGGGCTTGTGATATGGTGATAATGTGTCGTAGTAGGTCACATGGCATGATGACATGATAATGTCAACATGGCAGATGTCTAGTTCACATTCATACTCAACGAGATTTGGTTAAGTACTTACTCTTTTAGCGCTCGCTAAGTAAGTACTTATTGAAATTAAGTACATACTTATTGAGTGCGGTTTTGAATGCAGCCTCGAACTTCCCGACCCAAAAATGTTGTGGCTGGGGTTCGGGCTGGAATCAGCCTAGTGTTTCATATTGCAACAGTCATAAAAATAATGTGAACATTCTGCAGAACTGATGGCACGCCAGTGTTCTTCAAACTAACAATGTTGAAACTTCCCATGTCAAATTCAGTTTAACGAAGAGCTTGAAGGTGTCTTGGAAGCATAAAAATTCTGTGATGTCCTGGTGGTCCTTATATGCAGCTCGGAGGCTGTGACTACAATAGGAAGGTATGCCCATAAAAGATGAGGAATGAAAGAGCCCATGCCTTACAGCATCAGTGTGTCTGTGCAAGAAGACAATTATCTACGGTGTGTAGAAGTCAGATGTAAAAATCTCATTTAGAACTATAAGACAAAGTCTGCGTGAGAAGAGACTTTGTGACACCCTCCTTACTTGCTTTGTGGGTGATGTTCTTCCCACCCTCTCACTCTCTGGCCAACGAGGCATTGACACTTAAGGATTACCATAAATGAATTTTTTCTCGCAATTCCATACCTTACATTTGGACTGCTATCACCACTGGCATTTTCTGAGTGGTTATGCTTGTCTGGCTGAGAATTTGTAAGTCCCAAAAGAAATCAACCATATAATTTTATACAATGGTTTGTAAAGCAACAAACAGTATAAGAAGGAGACACTCCAGGCAAAGGTTGTCTTCCCTTTAATAAATAAATATAGTGCTCTAGAACATGCATGCATGCATTTAAACTGAAATTAAAAGAAATCCACACACTAATTTTAAACAGTAAAAATTTGTCAAGGTAAACTTTTAATTTAGGTTGGGCAAAACCAAATAGTTTAGGATATAAACAAATTGATATATGGACATATAGATATAAGACTGTATACCTTTCTGCATTGTATGTTCTAAGTTGCCTCTGGGCTTCTTTGTAGTCATCAACTCAGGTCTTTTTTGATGTTGTAAATCCGTCTCAACTGATCAGGTGCTGAGTGTTTGTTCTTGTCCTGTCAGGATTAATATTTTTGTGTTTCCCCTTGTCACGCTAGTCCCAAACACTGCAAGGATTTCCAAATCCCTAGAGGTTAGACCATCTGCTGTCTGTTTGTGGTATATCACATAAAGGAGATTTTCTTTCTACCTGTCTTCTATCTTTCTAACTTCTTTCTTTTTTTAATCTCATTCTACTTTCTTCTTCAGTGCAGAATGCCATACAAATTATATACACTACCACCTTGATTTTTTTTAATGTTTTTGAAATAAGTGTTTTATTTAAGGCTGCATTTATTTGATCAAAAGTACAGTTAAAACGTCTCGGTTACGTATGTAACCCTCGTTCCCTGAGTAGGGAACGGAGACGTTACGTCGGATGACGAGAATGGGGTTTTGCTTAGAAAGCCTGTCATCTTCGAGTATTATAAAACGAGCAAATGAATGGGTCTGCAGAATTTGCATAGCATATCTCCGCCCCACCACGTGGGTATTTAAGGAGAGGGGTAGGTAATTCATATGAATTTGGTAACTCGTAAAATATGTACGAATTAGCAAATATCATATGAATTTGTACGATTGAGGAGGTATAAATTCTTACAAATTAGCCACCTCGTAAAATTCGAACGAATTGCCGTGAGATGGGGTTTTTCAACAACCATTAGGATTGTTTGTGATTCTATCTTGACTATTGTTTTATAGAGGCTAGTTTAGTGCTAAAATATTAGCAATATTAAAATATTATAGTGAAATACTCTTAGAGCAAAACCATGCATTTTAACAATGTAAATAGCATCTATTGCTATTAGTGCAAAGCCAGTATTTAAGCATTCAGATTTAGATATGGACAGAGTACAAACATACGTATAAATTTGAAAATCTGCTTTGGCATCACAGCGGGTCACCTATTGACTACATGGACAGATTAGAAACAAACACATAGAAATGTGAAAATCTGCCACACAGAGGGTCATCTATGTTCCAGTCTAGCCGGTGCCCTGGCAAATCCGATATTATAACAGAGATTCTAGCTATCGCTTACTGATTTTTTCATATAGATTATAACAACGTTTTTGACAAAAGACAGAAAAAAGCACATGCATTTAAAATTTATAGGATTACCCAATGATTGAAAATATAAAAAGAATCAAAACAAGACTGTGCATAGAAAATTCATGACACTTTCACAGTTCACTGAAGAGGACTGCTATCTACAATTGGGCTGAACATTCGCACTGAAAGCATTTATCCAACTTCTTGTCCATAATGGTTAAAGGCACACCAAAAAAATTGACAAAGCAAAGGTGCTTTCAAAGTTCAAAATGAAAGTATTAGATCTACTTTTACCCTTGTTTTTATATGTTGTCACCCAACGTTGTTTAATATATCTTTCCATGATGTCTTATGAATGTCCCTCATCACCTGGAACCTTTTTTCAAAAAGATCTTGTGTGCTTTACCAGTCAGCAGAAGAGAAAATTTTTTCCTTATCAACCATTACATTCAAGGAAAGGTATTTTGCAATGTCAAGCTACAGGCGACTCATGATTTAAAGTAGTTAAACAACAGCCAAGCTACTATTTAGAAAAGAATACCCTAGCTTGTAAGTTAAGTGACAAATACTGTAAGTTAGTAAGTTACAAATTATTAATATGAAGTAGCTCAAAGAAAAACAGAAACAGACTCTCTGTTCTTGATTGAATAACTTTAGCTGCTTTAATAAGAATACATTTATTACTCAGGCTGATCTCATGAAGTAGTGTGTGTATGACACGCCAATTTGTATTTGCATTTTTGGCGTGTTATCAAGACGCATAATCGCTTTTCAGCGTGTTTATGAACGCCGTTGACTTAAAGGAATACTCCACCGGTTTTCATATTAAACAATGTTATTCCCTTAACTAAGACGAGTTGATGCATACCTCTCTCGTCTCAGTGCGTGCACTCTATCGCTCTGTATTGCCGGTAAGAGGACTTTTCACGAGTGAAGGTATTATTGCGCCAAGTCGAAGTGCTCTAAAGCAATTTTCATGGTATTCCGCCATACAATATAGTCATCAATTTTAAACGCTTAGAAAAACACAACGCTTTATTTTGTGTCACCAGCGAAGGTCGAGTTACACTAATCGAGTAACGGTGTTTAAATAGGGAAAACGAGGAAGTGTTTGGTTGCTTCTCTTTTGGGCCCATATTTAATGCACTGGGCTAAGCTAAGTGCTTACACAGTTTTGCGGCAATACAGAGCGATAGAGTGCACGCACTGAGACGGGAGAGGTATGCATCAACTCGTCTTAGTTAAGGGAATAACATAGTTTAATATGAAAACCGGTGGAGTATTCCTTTAACGTTATATAAATATAGGACTTACCTCAACCCCGTCCCTAAACTTAACCGTCACTGGGGTTAATGGCATTTATGACTGTTCCCTTACCATCCTAGGGAAAAAAAAGATATGACTTACCTCAACCTTATCCCTAAACTTAACCGTCACTGGGGTTAATGGCATTTATGACTGGACATTTGACGCGCGTGTTCTGACACGCGGGATGACGCGGACGTTAATGGCGTAGACATACACGTATACACGCGGATACACGCGAATAGCTCAAAATGCGTAGAAATAATACGCCACTTGACTCGAAAGTGGCGTGTATGTTTACGCAAAAGTCATGATGTCATGTTGTATTACTTGAAGGCTGCTGTTAAATGCTCAGGTGAGGAGATGAATTTGGCAGACTATGTAGAGCTCACTCGCTCATTTTATAGGGCAGAATCTGTCAGCAGTCATGGGTGTGGCCTACGCATGTGTGATGTCATATGCTAAAATATGCAAACGGCTTGTTCTGAGACACTGCTTATGATTTATGGGGGTTAAAAAGGGAGGAGTGGGTAAATTTTTACCCTAATGCTTGTGTACACTGCCAACACATTTATGTTCAAATATCATGCAAATGTGAACTTTCCATAATAGTTCCCTTTAAATGCTTCCATCATTCATGCAAAACAATAAAAACAGCATCTAATTAGATATTTACATCATTTTAACTCCAGGCAACCATTCTCTCAGAGGACACATGGCAACAATAATATGATAGAAGAGTAAACAGTGACAGAACACCAGCAGGACAAACAAGGCTGTACCTTTCAAAATTAATATGGCATAATAGAAAAAAGAAGGATATTGGTGAGGTCTTAGCTAACAGTTACTTTGCTCGATCATACATCATTTTGACATTTCCAGATTTTTTACTTAGTTTATTTGTTGATTAGACTATAAATAGGTCTTCTGTTCTCAAAGCTTTCAGTTATTAACAGCAAAGTCAGTTTGCCCTAGAATCAGTGTTCCCTAAAAAAATACCTTCACACAGAAAATAACTATTGACACGGCAATTATGTCAATAATTGGGGTCAATTTGTGTTTGAGAAATTGTCCCACTTCGTCATGCATGTAAGTAATCAGTTAAAGCACATTTTATCCTTCACTGCTCTTTGTTGAAACACCCTGATGGATGGTTTTAGTAAGATGCACAAATCTGTCACAGTTCTGTCGAGGAGCAAGGAAGTGGGTGCATGACAAAATCATTTCCGTTGCTCCACAAACTCAGACGCAGGGCAGCCTGCCTTCACCATCCCCACCATCCGTTGAAACGGATGAGGCTCAGTAAGAGCCCTATAAGAGAAACTATAATTCCCCCCTAACTCATAAATCATTAAGGAAAGGAAAATGGCTCACCGTCTGCTCCCTGACGATTCCAACCATTAACCGCTGTGGCACTGTTGACTTTTACTGTCTGGAAACGGCGGGTCCATAAAAAAAATCACGTCGGCAGAGCAGAGCTCTGCTTAGATCATTGAACAGACACTGGGTAACTTCCAATGCTGTTGCAGTTAAGCCAAAAGATGACAGACAACAGTGTGACTAGTTGCTGATTATTTCCATTTAATAACATATTTATGGGGCACTTTCATATAATTTGTGCCTTGATGTCGTATGGTGAAGACATTCATTACTTTGCCAGAAAGAGGCAGATTTAACATCTGAAAACTTTATAGATCCAAGCAGCAGTTGAAAAGCAATACCAGCCCTGTTCTTTCGCCATTTTGGAAGAGGCTAAGGCAAACTTAGCACAAGTTCAAGACAATTTTCAGGCAGACTAATAGCATGCAGTACTATGAAATACCAAAGCGTACATGCTAGTCCAGGCATCTTGACAAGCTGCCTGCACACCTAATAAAAACACTTAAAGGATTAAATACCCTACAAAAATAGGACTGTAGCGGACAAATTACATACTGAATAAAACTATAATAACTTGTGATAAACAAGAAGAATGTCCAGCTGTTAACTATAGATACCTTGAAAATTGAAACAAATTACAGAACACACTAACAGAGTTTTGGTAACACTTTAGAATAATGGTTGTTGAGGAGTTTATTTATCACCGAACTACTGAGAAAACACCAAGAGCTGAGCGTAATGAGGAGGTGCAACTGGTGCAACTTCAGCAGTTACTACAGGTGCAACTACAGAAGCCGAAAATTCTCGGGCCAGCAGCATGTTTACAAATTTCAATCTTAACCGTTCTATTTCATAACAGGGCTTAAAACAGGGCTTTAACCCCCTCAGACCTGAATTATGTTTCAAGTTTCTAAAAAATATAAAAGTACATTTTCCCAGCTCATGAGGTTTCTGTAAATAAAAACAAATGAAAAAACAAAATTATATAATTGCTTTCATTGTGATCTTTTTTTTTTGTCCATTCCAATGGACATCAGGTCAAAACGGGTGTACTTCCCAAAAATGTCATCATCATCATCATCATCCTCCGCTTATCCGGGGCCGGGTCGCGGGGGCAGCAGTCTAAGCAGAGATGCCCAGACTTCCCTCTCCCTCGACACTTCCTCCAGCTCTTCTGGGGGGATACCGAGGCGTTCCCAGGCCAGCTGGGAGACATAGGGCCCTATCTTGCACCCGGCGCAAATGACTTTATACACAAACGCATGTCTCATTCCTATTTTGCACGCGCGCAAAGCGAGATTTTCCCCTCCACAGACGCATGTCGGTAAACTAGGAAATGAACTTGCGCTCCCTGGGCGGATTGGCGCAAATAGGAGGCGTGTTTCGGCGCAAACATTCCCTGGTGCTATTTTACACTTCCAGAACACAATTGCGCCACTGACCAGAAAAAACCTGGTCTAAAGTCAGTGGCGCATTGCGCGTTGTTCATAATGCTATTTTAAGCGCGCATGCTTGGCCATAATGTAGCGGGTACACAACGCGCATATACTGATTCTCTCATCAACATAGATGCAGTAGTTTTTATTTTTGCAACTCATACATTATAACAAGGAAAAATATTAACACAAGAGGGAAATCATTGTGGTTACATGAAGATGAAAAAAACGAAATACCCATTTCTTAAACTATAGTAGGCCTACTAAAGGATCAGACCTGTTTGCCCAATAGTGGCAAGAAACATACGTATAGGCTATAATGTTTAACCGACGCTGATGTGCAAGAGTTTCTCCCATCCCCATACAACGTCACTTCTCTGTCTTTCACTGTCCTGACAAGAACGTCGGTCTCATCGGCTGTGAACGCTCCTGGCGCGCGCCTGGTAAACCCGCCGTTATAATAACAATCCGTCATGCAACATGCGCACCTGTTCTTAACCCTTTCACGCGTACGATCACACCGGTGTGATCAGTCTTGGCTGGTCCCTGGAGCGTACGATCACACCGGTGTGATTAGAACGTTTAGTGCGTCACGTGATCAACTGCTAAATTCAAACTTGCTCTCCCGCGTTGACTGGCGCTCAGCCAGAGACAGACGCACTCAGTGCTGTCATATATCACAACTATTGAGTGTTTTCAACCACATAATGTTTATTTTACGTTTCAGACATTTAAATACACATATGTACTAGCAAAATAATGATTCTGAGTTTGTAAAATACACACAGCTGTCTATGGAAGCGGCAATAATAATCGACACGTTTTATTCATATCAAAAACACATTGTGTAAGTAGCTTAACATTTGACCCTATTCTTCTCCCAGTTCACCAGCCACTTACTTTCATGTATTTCGTGAGAAGTGGAGGAATTGACGGTATAAACCAACAGATCCGATTCTCTGAACTGAAAATGAAACTAAAATGGCGCCGCCCATTGAGCATACAGCTCAACTAACGCGATCGTTATAAAGATGTCTAAACCACAAAACCCATCCACTTGCACATATTTGACAATCGGAATATCATTGTTTTATGATATAGCTAATAGATTTTTGAATATTTTTAATAAAAAAGGAAAAATGCCATAAAAGCAGATCACCATTCATTCCGCGCTGTTCTGGGTGTGCTGTGTCACGTGACAAGCAATGACGCGTCACCATGGAAACATTAAAGTGGCAAGTTCTAAATAACGGTCGTCTTGAAAAACTCACGCTGGGGGGGTCAGTTAGAATATTTTAAACTTACGTGTGAAAAGGTTAAAGGGTATGTTGGATGGCGCTCGGATTGGTTTATTTCACGTTACGCCCAAACCACACCTATGAATAATGAAGCTACTTCAGACCAACCTCTTTTAGATTTGCGCCAGGCGCAAGAGGCATTTATCCCGCCGGGAAAATAGCAATAGCGCCGGGACCCGCCCACAAAGTTACTTGCGCCATGCGCTTTGACACTTGCGTTTCAGATCGTTAAAATAGGGCCCATAGTCTCTCCAGCGTGTCCTAGGTCTTCCTCGGGGCCTCCGCCCAGTGGGACGTGCCCGGAACACCTCCCCAGGAAGGCGTCCAGGAGGCATCCGGAACAGATGCCCGAGCCACCTCAGCTGACCCCTCTCGATGTGGAGGAGCAGCGGCTCTACTCTGAGCTCCTCCCGAGTGACCGAGCTTCTCACCCTATCTCTAAGGGATCGCCCAGCCACCCTGCGGAGAAAGCTCATTTCGGCCGCCTGTATCCGGGATCTTGTCCTTTCGGTCATGACCCAAAGCTCATGACCATAGGTGAGAGTAGGAACGTAGATTGACCGGTAAATCGAGAGCTTTGCCTTACGGCTCAGCTCCTTCTTCACCACAACAGACCGGTACACCGACCGCATTACTGCAGAAGCTGCACCGATCCGTTTGTCAATCTCCCGTTCCATTCTTCCCTCACTCGTGAACAAAACCCCAAGATACTTGAACTCCTCCACTTGAGGAAGGATCTCTCCACCAACCTGAAGTGGGCAAGCCACCCTTTTCCGGCTGAGGACCATGGCCTCAGATTTGGAGGTGCTGATTCTCATCCCAGCCGCTTCACACTCGGCTGCAAACCGTCCCAGTGCATGCTGAAGGTCCTGGTATGAAGGGGCCAACACAACAACATCATCCGCAAATAGCAGAGATGAAATCGTGTAGGCCCCAAACCTGACACCCTCCGGCCCCTGGCTGCGCCTAGAAATTCTGTCCATAAAAATTATGAACAGAACCGACGACAAAGGGCAGCCCTGCCGGAGTCCAACATGCACCGGGAAGAAGTCTGACTTAATACTGGCAATGCGAACCAAGCTCCTGCTTCGGTCATACAGGGACCGGACAGCCCCTAACAAAGGACCCCGGACCCCGTATTCCCGGAGCACCCTCCACAGGCCGCCTCGGGGGACACAGTCGAATGCCTTCTCCAAATCCACAAAACACATGTGGACTGGTTGGGCAAACTCCCATGAACCCTCCAGCACCCTGTAGAGGGTATAGAGCTGGTCCAGTGTTCCACGGCCCGGACGAAAACCGCACTGTTCCTCCTGAATCCGAGGTTCCACTATCGGCCGTATTCTCCTCTCCAGTACCCTGGCATAGACTTTTCCAGGGAGGCTGAGAAGTGTGATCCCCCTATAGTTGGAACACCCCCTCCGGTCCCCCTTCTTAAAGGTACCCAAAAATGTACCAACATGAAATAAATTAATAAACATAAAATTTGTTGGTCTATACTTTAAGCTTTTTCTCAAGATCAAAAAAAAAATCCAGCAGTATACCATTTCAACTGTAATTTTAAGCTTTTTGATTTACATATTGCACATTGTTTGTAAAAAACTAAATATATTCAAATCAATCAATCTGGTCATATTAGAGTCATTTTCTGTGTGCATCTTTCTTTTTTTTTTTTTAGAACAAAAACTTGAACATTATAATATTACAACTTTAATCGTAAGGTTTTTCCTTTATATTGAACATTTGTTTATTCATAACAAAATAAACCTAGGAATCAATCAATGCATTCATGTTAGAGTCATTTCCAGTGCAACCCTGTATCACACGAAATACGTTCTGAGGAAACTATTTTGTAAATCGCAATTACATTACATGCCAACATATAAGCAGTGCTATTATGTTGGTCCTTAACGTAATATGTCTCATTGTTAATACGTTGATACTAATACGTAATTTTCAAATATGTAAAACGTACGTATTGTACGTTTGGATAGATTCAAAAACGTATAATATGGACGTATTTGTAACATTTAAACGTAACATTATTACGTTTTTACAGCTATAAAACGTTAACTATTTACGTCTATTTCATATCATAACGATATCTGTATACTTTCACTTTTAAAAATAAATGTAACAAGATCCCTTAATCATACTCCCAAAACCTAAACATATTCATTTTATACAGAATATAAAAAGGATTTAATGGACATAGATGAGTTTTAGCATTACAATATATTTTGAGCCACTAATCCTACTCCCAGACCTAAACATAACCATTCCTAAAACTACGCAATTATACAGAAAAAAAAACATAACAGACAGAAGTATACGTTTTACAATAATTTATTTATTGGGAAAATGTCAAAACCGGTAACGTTAACATTACCAAAAGTCGTTCACATCGCAGTCCTCTGGCAGTATTATAGTAGTTGTGTATGAGGTACAGTGCAGGATTAAAGTTATTAATATTAATCCATGAAAATGTCAATCTGATTTCGGTTTGCTCTCTGAAGGCGCGCACTCTTCTCCATTTCAAATGTACTACACCGACTGAAACACGGCATGTCTGTGACGAAGCAGGCGTGAACCAATAGAGAGCCTAAGTCCCGCCCCTTCGCTTCCGGCTCATGGGACCTTATTTCGGAAAAAATATGAATGGTAGTCAATGGCGAGAGACAACTTATCTTTTTATTCCGTCTGAACTGTGCCCGCAATTACACATATGATGTTTGTCAATTTAAAAGATGATTCTCAAAGCCAAAAACGTCGCAGTTTGTCATACAACAGAAGAGTAACATTTAGTTTTAAGTGAAAATCGCTCTGTGAACTACATCTCCCAGGAAGAGAAACGAGATCCGCTGCTCGTGTGTGTGCAGTCTGGTTCAAAACACTCAGGTAGGACGGCGTAACGTTACGATTATAACGTAAGACTGTAGAAACAATGACAGACAGCCTCAGTAAAGTTAGCTTTATTCATTGAGAGAAAATGTGCACCTGTGGGGTTTGTAGTCTTTGTAATTACGTATTTTCACAGTCTTATACCTCAACGGTTTTACATCAAACTGCGACTTTCTTTACTTTAAAATGTATCTTTTAAATTGACAAACATCATATGTGTAATTCAGGGCACAATTCAAACCAGATCAAAATATTTGTTGTCTCTCGCCATTGACTACCATTCAATATTTTTCCGAAGTAAGGTCCCATGGTGGCCGACCGGAAGGGGAGGGACTTAGGCTCTCTATGAGCGTTTGATATCACTGCCGTAAAACATGTCGTAACGCTTTTTGAAGGCGCATTTTTTGAATTTTAATTCATCACCAACGCGGATTTGACGTTTGCGGTCGCTGCTGAGAAATGAAGATGAGATCACTGGATAAAATCCTGAATTTGGATCTGTTTCTTGCAACAAACGTATGAATTCTTGAATTTGGTTTACATCAAGTTAATAAAATGTATGTCTTTTGTGTCTACCAGTATCCAGAGTTTCGAGAAGATTGGAGGAACTCAAAATTTTGAGACGAAAAAAACGGCAGGGGGTACCCCTTGTCGACTTTTTCGCTGCAAAAAAAAGTTTCTCTGATCTTCTCAAAACTCTGGATTCTGATAGAGGGCCATGAGACTTGGACCCGAGTCCAAAAATGGAGACTCTAGACATTTCCAGAGCTGAGATATTGAGATCCCACGTAGCATTTATCCCACTATTTTTATAATGGGATAAATGCTACGTGGGATGTCCATATCTCAGCTCTGGAAGGGTCTAGAGCCTCCATTTTTGCACTCAGGTCTAAGTCTCATGGCCCTCTACCAGAAAAATTACTTTATTTACTAAAATATTTGCAGTCATTTAGATTTTTTTAATCATATTTGAAAATTATTATTTTTTTAGGTTGACTATTATTGTTGATTTTTTTCCTTTTATTTTTATGTATATTTACTATGTAAAGCACTTTAAGAAGCTGCATTAAGGCACTATATGAAATAAACTTTTACTAAAATTACTTACTTATTTAATTACTTACATAATTACTTATGCATTTGCAAGTATTTAGGCCCAACCCTACTGTGTGTGTGTGTGTGTGCGTACATATAGCATATATATATATATATATATATATATATATATATATATATATATATATATATATATATATATATATATATATATATATATAGTCAATGGTATTGTAATGTAAAGAAGTGTAAAAAAAAATATTTTGTAAACATCTTGGCGGAATTCCCGACGGTAATGACCATCACAGTCGGTTCGTAGATGGTCCGTCCGTAGTTAATCAACTCAAAATAGCTAATTTGGCATCAACACAAGAGTTTACTAAAGAAAAGTAAAAGCGTAGCCGTAGTAAATCATCCTGAAGCGATGTAGATCTGGCGCCTGGCGCCGCTAAAGGGCGGTAGTGACGTCATGTGATTGTGCTTCAACGCGCAGGAAGAAGCGCGTGAAGGGGCGGAGCTTCAGTGCAGCTGAGCGACGTGTTCTAATCATCAAATGTTAGCAGTTCATTCATCACTTAAGAAATGGTGTTATTAGAAAACGACGCGGTAAGACCACTTTATACCTCTTGTTTTGCGTTGATCAGTTGATAATACGCTCGTAATGTGCATGAGATTCAGAGTTTTCGTGTTTAATCGGACGGCGTCGAGTTCAAGCGTGTTAGCAAGCTAAAGCACAAACTCTTCACACTGGATTCTGCTGATGTAATGTCGACAAACTCATTCATCTGGCTTGTTTTTGGCTCGTTGTAAAGTATTCCTGCGTTTAATTATTATAAAAAATGTTTAAATAAGTCAACTAATGCCTTCTGGACCCTTCATAGACACTTCTGCTTCGTTTTAATCGTTAAAATCAAAGTAATTCGTTCGTTTTGCTATCATAATAAAGTATAAATGTTATTAATTCACTGACAAATAGATATTAAAATTAGTCAGCAACTTGTAAACTTGAACTACAGCTGTACAGGAGCTGAACATACATGACATGCGTTAACTTACAGTGTGTTCACAGAAAGTGTGTGTGTGTGTGTGTGTTTAAATAATTAAACAAAATGTCATATGAATGATGTCTTGTCATATACCAAAATGTCATATACCATTTTATTAATAGGGAAAATGTTTATTTTTAAAACAAAAACATCATCAAGCTTTTGTTTAGATCACTTTAAGAATGTAATGTACTCAGAAAGGCCCGACGGATATCAAAAGACACCCTACATCCACTAAACTCAGAGTTCGAATTGCTACCATCTGGCCGTAGATTTAGGGTCCCAAGAGCGAGTCGGAACATCTATAAGAGATCTTTTATTCCCCATGCCATACATGAACTGAATTTAAACTGAAATCGATTTGAAAATGTGTATAGTAGGTCGGAAACTACCTTATTATAATCTGCTGCGCTGCTTTCCATTTTTCTGTTGTTATATGTTGATGGTGGTAGTATTGTGCTCTTAATTGTATGTATTTTAATGCAAATTTAAATGTGGTGTCATTGATGTATTTCTGTTCGGAGAAGTCGAAGACAAATTTCCACTAAGGTGGACAATAAAGTCTAATAATAATAATAATAATAATAATAGTAATAAGGTCTCATCTTCGTTTGGAAAAGATAATAGCAGAAAGTAAAAATAGATTGGATGAAAAAATGGAATAATATTCTATGTGTATTATAATTATATGAAATCATGTAGTTTTTCCTATCTTTTTTATTTCATATTTATTCTTCTGTCGTAATATATTTTGTAACGTGTATCTATCTTTTCTCATGTATGTTCTGGGGTATGAATGTGAGGATGAATGTATAAGCATGTAGAGTTTCTGTCTGTAAATTGTATTTCTTATTAAATAAAGATAAAAAAATGTCATGACTTCATAAATCAAACATTATATTTAAACTTTATTTTAGTATTACTACTAATATTGTTATATTTGTATTAATATTGTATTATCCCATTTATTTGTTATTTTATATTAATGCCTTGATTTATTTTGTTTATTTCTAAAATTGCCAAATTTCTTTATTTCAACAATTGTTTTTTTTATTATTATTATTACTTCTCATAATGCCATTGGTTGAGTTAAAGTATCTCATGTATATTTCCCTCTGCATGTTCAGTCGGGTTATGTAGACAATTTACTGAAAAAACAAAACAAGTGTTTATTAACATGTAAGGAGTGTTTGTGACACACATTACAGTGTTTAATGAACTACATGCACTAATCATGTTTTGAAGAGCAGCACTCGTTCACTCTTTTTGTGGAGCATGTCAGATATATGAGTATTTTTCAGCATGGACAGTATTGAGGTGTTTATGATGGTGTGTGTGTTTCTCTGCAGTTCCTCACTGAACTCACACGTCTGTTCCAGAAGTGCAGGACCAGCGGCAGCGTCGTCATCACACTGAAGAAGTGTATGTCACACACACACACATCTCACACACTACTGTTCTTTGTACTCTAGTAGAGTTTTTAATGTTTTAAATTAAAATTGACAATGATAAAACCTAAAATTACAAAAAACCTAAAACTATCTTGATATTTTCTGCTGTTTATTGCGATAATGATCTCAATGACGATATATAAACCATTCACCACTGTTTTTGTCTAATGATCTAATGATAAAAATTAAATGAAACCTGAAAATAAAAACACTAGCTTAAGTTTTGCATATAATATTTGTATTATATTTTTATTTTGATTTTATCATCCTGGGCTGTTATCATTGTGAGCTTTTCACAGTGTGATATTTTAAGTCATGTTTTGTTTATTTTATTAAATCCGGGTTCCCACGGGTCCTTGAAATCCTTTGTTTGTGAATCTGAAAAGTTTTTTGAACATGAACATAAACATGATTAACATATCGATTATTTCATTTTCTGGGAAAAAAACTTTCGTATTAACCCCTCCGGTCCGCTAATGTGTTATTCCGCCAACACTATGTGGCCTTTGCACACTAGCTTGCTTGATTTACGTTAGCTATGCAAGTTACGTTAATTGTTTCTGCGCAAGTTGCTTTGTGTTGTGCGTTGCTATGACCGCACAAATCTATGATGGAAACTTAACGTTTGGTGTCCGACACTACACACGTGTTCCTACATTAAGTTCTTGAATTTGAGGGTATTGGTTAACTTTAAATTCAAGGACTTTCCAGGTCCGAGCCTTGGGAACTCTGTTGAATGCTTGTAGACGAAAACATAAAAGAATATATTTATATTTGAAGTTATGATGTGTGTCTGCAGATGATGGCAGAACAAAGCCGGTCCCCAAGAAAGGCCATCCGGAGACGTTTGAACCGGCCGACAACAAATGTCTCATCAGAGCTTCAGAGGGCAAGAGGAAAATCAGCACAGTGGTGTGTGTGTGTGTGTGTGATCTCAAATGCAGAAATTCCCAAGGTTATTTTTAACACACTTATTCCCTGAACACTGAGTGGTTACTCCACTTGTCAGGCCGCCATTGTAAATAAGAACTTGTTCTTAATGACTTGCCTGTAAAAAAAAATTTAAATCAATTTAGTCCTGAATTTATTTATTTATTTATTTTTTGCTACTTAATTTTACCCATTTATTTATTATTTTGTGATTAAGTAACTAAAATGAACAAATAATCACAAATTAACTAACAATCGCAAAATAATAGATAAATTGTTCATTTTTATAAATAAATAAATAAATAAATGAGTAAAATTAAGTAACAAAAATGAATGAATAGATAAGTCTACCCATTTATTTATTGTTTTGTGATAAAAATAAATGAGAAATAAATGGGTAAAATGATTTATTACTTTATTTTACCCATTTATTGTTTTGTGTGATAAATAATATTACCCATTTGTTTATTTATTACACATTTATGTTTTATTTGTTCATTATTGTAACTTAATCACAACATAATAAATGGGTAAAATTAAGTAATACAAGTGAATTCAGGACTAAATTAATTAAATGATTAAAATAAATAAAACGATTTATTTGTTCATTTTTGTTACTTAATTTAACCCATTTATTTATTATTTTTTGATTTTTAAAAAATGAACAATTAAATAATTTTACCTATTTATTTATTATATTGTGATTTATTTATTTGTTCAATGTTTTTTTTCCCCCATATTTCAATATTGCCTTATTTATTTATCTATTTTTATATGTGTTTATTTCCATATTTCAATATTGACATGTATTCATTTCAACAATTGTTTATTTATTTCTAGTCTTTATTCTCCTCGTGTGACTAGTTGAATCGGACTCATAAATATTTCAGTGTATAATACAGCAAACTATTTTCCTTTATTCCATTATCGTTCTCACTCATGCAGATGTTTATTCTTTAACCTTGTCTTTCAGGTCAGCACCAAAGAAGTCATAAAGTTTCAGATGGTGGGTATATTATTTTCACAAAGCTTTATTTATATCATGTTTTGCTGCTTGCCACGTCTATATGTTAAATCAGCTTGATATTGACTTCCATTTAAAAAAATAATCACTAATATTTTCCCTCATGTCAGACACCAGATAACAGTTTTTATTTTATTTTTTACTAGTGTGTGCTGGACACTATAATTCATAATATATGTGAGGAGAGCAAAATAAAGTTAGTTAGTGCTTAGTCACTGGTTGAGCTAAATTGGTATTATCTAATTGATTGTGTAGTTCAATTTAACAGATATTCAACATAATTCATGTGTGAGTCCAACAGAAGTCAAATATCCAAATCTGAGTTCTGCTCAGACTTTATCACCATTTTCTGAAGTATAGTGAATAAACCGTGAGAAATGTTGAAGCTGTGTGAATAAATGTTTGGTTCGAATGTTTCCGACGGTAACGCTGACTGTTTGCTTGTTTTCCAGGCGTATTCGAACTTGTTGCGAGCGCACATGGACGGCCTGAAAAAGAAAGACAAAAAGAGTAAAAGTAAGAAAACTAAAGCCACATAGTGATGGGCCGTCTCGGAGTGAAAGACGGGTGTGTGCGATTCATTCAACACTGGCCAGTGCCACTTCGCCTTCCCGTCAGCCCCGGCTCACGCCAGTGACTTCAACAGGAAGTGACTTCAGCAGTGACATCATGGGGAAGAACCTGCCAACGTTTGACATCTGCTGCTCCAAACCGAAGAAACCACATCTGATTCGTCTTTATGTGATTTAATGATCGTTTTCAGTTCGTTAGGGATGCAGATCATGTGCTCTAGAATATTCGTTCATATTTCAAGCCATATTTTGATTTAAACGAGTGTTTTATATGATGAGTGAACCGGGAACTTTCTCTTCATGTTGAATAATGAATAACTTTAGTTCTCCACTGTTTATTTGATTGAATTGAAAGCCCATTTATTGAACGTAATTGGCACTTTTTCTTTTGAGATGAATGAAACACCTTAGATTTGCTAATACATTATTTCTTTTATTAAGTTTGACATCTCTAATCAGTTTTCTTCATCGTGAGGAAATCCCAAAGACTTCAGAATCAGAGACATGAACATTATGTACTGTACAAAGAGACAAATGAAGAATTGAAATAAATACAGTATGTTCACAACTAAGCCACATCACGTAAGGTTTCTGACGAACATCAGATCATGGTGTTCCTCTTGTCCGGTCTCTCTCTGGTGGACGTCAACATGAGGTTGTGTTGGGTTTTCTCTTCTTCCAGATAACTGTCCTTCATGATCCCGGTGACGAACTGGAACAGAGTCTGAGCAGGAGAACAAAAGCCTGACTTTCTTACATAATCCCACTGGCCAGTGCCACTTCGCCTTCCCATCAGCCCCGGCTCACGCCAGTGACTTCAACAGGAAGTGACTTCAGCAGTGACATCATGGGGAAGAACCTGCCAACGTTTGACATCTGCTGCTCCAAACCGAAGAAACCACATCTGATTCGTCTTTATGTGATTTAATGATCGTTTTCAGTTCGTTAGGGATGCAGATCATGTGCTCTAGAATATTCGTTCATATTTCAAGCCATATTTTGATTTAAACGAGTGTTTTATATGATGAGTGAACCGGGAACTTTCTCTTCATGTTGAATAATGAATAACTTTAGTTCTCCACTGTTTATTTGATTGAATTGAAAGCCCATTTATTGAACGTAATTGGCACTTTTTCTTTTGAGATGAATGAAACCTTAGATTTGCTAATACATTATTTCTTTTATTAAGTTTGACATCTCTAATCAGTTTTCTTCATCGTGAGGAAATCCCAAAGACTTCAGAATCAGAGACATGAACATTATGTACTGTACAAAGAGACAAATGAAGAATTGAAATAAATACAGTATGTTCACAACTAAGCCACATCACGTAAGGTTTCTAACGAACATCAGATCATGGTGTTCCTCTTGTCCGGTCTCTCTCTGGTGGACGTCAACATGAGGTTGTGTTGGGTTCTCTTACGAGAGGTTCTCTCGTATTGCGTAAGCTAGCTTACGCTACGGGAAAGATTCATCTTTGCTGAGAAGTTGAAGCCAAAAAATTATTCCATAATTTTGTAATCATTGTCAACGCAGTCTCTCTGCAGTCGACCTTGAGTGGGCTAGCTAGCAGCTCATTGGATCGCTCAGAGAGAATGCATGAGCCTATGGCAGAGCGGCGCTGAACCCGCGTCCAATGAGCGGAGGCCGCTCGCTTATTACCTCAGAGCCCGCCGAAAGGGGCGTGGCTTGAGTGTATATAAGCGCTTGCCAGGCTCTAATCACTGTTGGATAAAGTACCTACTATCAGAGATCATTTTCGTCTTTCTCCGGCTCCCTGCACCAGCTTTAGCGAAACCGGAAGTGTCCTGTCACACACCCAGCGTTCCAAACCGCATACTTCCCATATAGTAGGGGAAAAGAGTAGGCGAGCAAAAAAGTACGTTCGAATCCTCAGTATTCATAAAAGAGTAGGCGAGAATAACATAGCAGATGTCTGGTTCGCATTCATACTCAACTAGATTTGGCTATAAAGTACCTACTTTTTTAGCGCTCGTTGAGTAAGTACTTATTGAAATTAAGTACCTACTCACTGAGTATGCGGTTTGGTACGCAGCCACACTTTTTTTCTTCTCTTTTCACTCACTCGCTTAACCCAAATCCAAAATGGCGGCCACGAGCAAACGCGTGCAACTAGCCGCGATCAAGTACGTGTTAAATACTACTCTTTACACAGTTTAAAACATGTTTTAAGCGGTCGTTTCTAATTGGCTTCTATCATGTTCAGCGCTCTTCGTGTGTGCTAACTAAAACACTTAAGACATGTATGTTACTCGCATACAAGACGGTAAGATGTCTAAATATCGACGTAATGCGAATCAATAAGGTTTGATGATGTTGTTTTAGAGCTATGAATTATCTTCAACTTGCATATTTGGTCATCTAACTCCCCTGTGATGTCTCTTGGTGTATATCAGTATACTCTCAACTGAGAATTATACTACTACACTAATTGCATTATTATTTCACCAATTTCATGTTGTTATTTGGATTAAGGGTAAATATAAAAATATACTATTTTAGTGTTTATGTGTGACGTTACATCCTATAAATCTTATTCTGCTCGAAAAAAGAATATAAGTTACATTGTACATTTACAGTATTTACTTTTTTCATAGGCAATCATAAATGCCCTGGCTGTCTCCTGGCTGGGATATCTCCTCACAGGAGGCTGAGCAGGTCTTCCTTTCTGGTCTGGATTATCATTGCAGGTCAGAGTAGTTTATTCATTATTTTTGCACAATGCCCAGTGCACCATTTTGTTACTGATAATTCTGTTACAGTAACACAACAGTGACTGTTCTCTGATAACTATTTCAGTAGGGTGACCATATTTGGATTACCAAAAACCAGGACACTCAGCCAGCAAACACATGGGCCAACTCAAATGATACTCGAAGTTTACTCAAAGATACCTTATTAATTTCAATACATTTAAAGTAGGTTATGCCTCCTCTGTATGGATGAAAAATGAAAACAGGACATGTCCTGGGAAAACAGGACAGTTGGTCTCCCTATATTTCAGTGAAGTGGAAGATTTTAACTGAAAGGAGACCATTCAATTGTTGGCTATTACTTTTACATTTACACATTTGGAGTTTGGAATTACGTCAGTAACATGAATATTCAATTTGACTTTCTCTCTCTACAACTCCAACATTTCATAACTGTTTAGTGTTAAATCGAATATTCAATTTGACTTTCTCTCTCTACAACTCCAACATTTCATAAATGTTTAGTGTTAAATCAGAAATATATATTTCAGTTGAACATGTTAAACTCATGTGTATTTCTCTCTCTCTCCCTCTCTCTCTCTCTCTCTCTCTCTCTCTCTCTCTCTCTCTCTCTCTCTCTCTCAGAGTTGAAGCCATTCCTGCAGCAACTGGTGGAAAACGGGATCTTTTTGGTGCTTTTTTCCAGCATAAATAATATTGTTCTTTTGTATAATATGAATAGATACATATGTATATATAACTAAATTTATGCTTGAATCATTCTCGAGTTTTGCCTTCTGATATCTGGCCATATCATTTATTGACTGCATGTGCTGATTCCATTGTTTTTTTTATCTGATAATGAGCAAATTAGTCAAACTTAAGGAGGTTAATCAATATACAGTATAATTCAAGAAACTAAGACTAACACCACTTTTCAGTTGATTAAAGATTTATATACATTTTTAATTTATTTTGTATAAATTTACATCTTTGTAAATGCCTCCGATGCATTTTTAATAAAAAAACACATTTTATAAAAATACTCCAATTTCTTTCGAACTATGTATGTGCAAACTAAAACAAGGGTCCTTTAACCAGGGTCCTAAAGCTGCAGCCTCCGATTGTGCAGGGATTTTTAGTAAAGTGAATGTGTTGCTTAAAACAACTGACATTGTTTATTTTAACAAAAAGTTATCACACTTGCATAAATGGGTCATTTTAGAACAATATGTGTAAACTTGATGTATTAACACAAAATATTACATTAAAAAATTAATTTGTGACCAAGTTATTTTGAACTATGATGATATTTTGATATTGTTAAACTAATAAAACCTGTACAGAAGAGGAAGCGAGAGATTAACTGTTTTTTTATGTATAAGAATATTGTGCAAAAGTTCATTTATTTCAGTAATTCAACATAGCTATATGCCATGATCATCAAATTTATAACACATAAAGGCTTGAAATATTTCACTTTGCATATAATGACTAAAGAGTAAGCCTAGATATTATATATTAGTATTAGCTTTAAGTTGAATTACTGAAATAAATGAACTTTTGCAGGATATTCAAATTTTTCGAGTTTCACCATATTGGTTCTTCAATTTAAGGTTTACATAAATTCCATTCTGCTGTTCTATTATTTGATTTCAAAGTAATTTGCTATAACAGGCATTGATAGGTGGATTCTTAATTTGTAAAAATGCTATATTTCTATAACCACATAGAAAGAAATGTTTTTTAAAAAAAGTTTTTTTTAACTTATTTTTAGAAGGGATAACTATAAGTGCAGTTTGGATCCCATATAATTAGGAAAGTGATAAAAACTCGTTTTAGTTTAAGTATAGATGCTCTCTTATACGTTTATTATAGCAAAACCATGATTATTGATTAGCATTTGTAAAAGAAATACAAGAGAAATACAAAAATATCGTTTTAAGGTACATTGTTTACTTGTACTATATGTCATTAACTTACAAACCAGTGAGCAATGCAGAGGTAACGTATTGTCTAAGGGATTGATTGTGATTTACACGATTCCAAGCCTGCCAAAGCGTCACCATTTAACTGCACCAACAATCTGTAGTGCCACATCTCTACACAAATAACCTAATCTTTTATATAAACCAATAACTATGAAAACATCCATAAATATATTCAGAGAGGAAGCAGCGTTATTTTGCGCATGCGTACACGAATCACAACAAATCGAGTCACGTGCCGTCTTTGGACATGGGCGGGGCTGCCGACGTCACACATGGATGGGCGTGGCTTCTGACGTCACACTTGGATGTGGGCCGGGTTGGATATCCACCGCAGGATGCAGCGAGCTGTACTTGGCGCTGCGTGCGCGCATGTTTCTCCCTCTCTCGTTGTGGATTAATTTGTGTGGGTGTATGTGTATGTGGGTGTGTCTGCATGCACATGGCACAGATGAAAACAAGCACTATATAGAAAAACATTCCTGCTTATCTCTGGTGCATTTTTCAAAATACATCTTTTTCTTATGGTATTGTATACATATATATATTTTTTTCATGTCTGCCCCTTTTTATTTTATTTTAACTGCATGCTGCACTTCATTTTAGTTCTCCTGATCTGGATTTGTTGTTGGGTTCTTGTATTTGGCAGTCTACCTCTTACGGTTTTATGGCATTTGTGTCTGATTAATTATTTTGTGAATTACTTTGCAAACCTGTGTTTAAAAAGGTGCTATAAAGTTGTTAATTATTATTGTTATTTACAGTTCGTATTATGCTCTGTTCATTTCTGTCCAAATAAACAAGACATTTACATTTGGGTTATGCAGTGTTTTTAAATTATATTTTACACTGGGGTGCCTTGAGATTTTATGCACTTTTGAAAGGTGCCCTGACTGGAAAAAGTTTGAGAAAGGCTGGTCTAGAGCCTCCATTTTTCTGGTCGAAGTCTCGTGGCCCTCTGTCAGAATCCAGAGTTTCAAGAAGATCGGAGGGGGTCAAAATTTCGGCCAAAAAAAAAAAAATGACAGTGTTACCCCTTATGTTTTTTTTTCTGGTCAAAATTTTGACCCTCGATATCTCGGCTCTGGAAGGGTTTAGAGCCTCCATTTTTGCGCGTTGGTCGAAGTCTCGTGGCCCTCTGTCAGAATCCAGAGTTTCAAGAAGATCGGAGGGGGTCAAATTTTCGGCCAAAAAAAAATAACAGTGTTACCCCTTATGTTTTTTTTTGGTCAAAATTTTGACCTTCGATATCTCGGCTCTGGAAGGGTCAAGAGCCTCCATTTTTGCGCGCTGGTCGAAGTCTCGTGGCCCTCTGTCAGAATCCAGAGTTTCAAGAAGATCGGAGGGGGTCAAAATTTCGGCCAAAAAAAAAATGACAGTGTTACCCCTTATGTTTTTTTTTCTGGTCAAAATATTGACCTTCGATATCTCAGCTCTGGAAGGGTCTGGAGCCTCCATTTTTGCGCGCTGGTCGAAGTCTCGTGGCCCTCTGTCAGAATCCAGAGTTTGAAGAAGATCGGAGGGGGTCAAAATTTCATCCAAAAAAAAAAAATGACAGTGTAACCCCTTATGTTTTTTTTTTTCTGGTCAAAATTTTGACCTTCGATATCTCGGCTCTGGAAGGGTCTAGAGCCTCCATTTTTGCGCGCTGGTCGAAGTCTCGTGGCCCTCTGTCAGAATCCAGAGTTTGAAGAAGATCGGAGGGGGTCAAATTTTCGGCCAAAAAAAAAAAATAACAGTGTTACCCCTTATGTTTTTTTTTTCTGGTCAAAATTTTGACCTTCGATATCTCGGCTCTGGAAGGGTCTAGAGCCTCCATTTTTGCGCGCTGGTCGAAGTCTCGTGGCCCTCTGTCAGAATCCAGAGTTTCAAGAAGATCGGAGGGGGTCAAAATTTCGGCCAAAAAAAAAATGACAGTGTTACCCCTTATGTTTTTTTTTTTTCTGGTCAAAATTTTGACCTTCGATATCTCGGCTCTGGAAGGGTCTAGAGCCTCCATTTTTGCGCGCTGGTCGAAGTCTCGTGGCCCTCTGTCAGAATCCAGAGTTTGAAGAAGATCGGAGGGGGTCAAAATTTCGGCCAAAAAAAAAATGACAGTGTTACCCCTTATGTTTTTTTTTCTGGTCAAAATTTTGACCTTCGATATCTCGGCTCTGGAAGGGTCTAGAGCCTCCATTTTTGCGCGCTGGTCGAAGTCTCGTGGCCCTCTGTCAGTATCCAGAGTTTCAAGAAGATCGGAGGGGGTCAAAATTTCGGCCAAAAAAAAAAAAATGACAGTGTTACCCCTTATGTTTTTTTTTCTGGTCAAAATTTTGACCTTCGATATCTCGGCTCTGGAAGGGTCTAGAGCCTCCATTTTTGCGCGCTGGTCGAAGTCTCGTGGCCCTCTGTCAGAATCCAGAGTTTGAAGAAGATCGGAGGGGGTCAAAATTTCGGCCAAAAAAAAAATGACAGTGTTACCCCTTATGTTTTTTTTTCTGGTCAAAATTTTGACCTTCGATATCTCGGCTCTGGAAGGGTCTAGAGCCTCCATTTTTGCGCGCTGGTCGAAGTCTCGTGGCCCTCTGTCAGAATCCAGAGTTTGAAGAAGATCGGAGGGGGTCAAAATTTCGGCCAAAAAAAAAAATGACAGTGTTACCCCTTATGTTTTTTTTTTTCTGGTCAAAATTTTGACCTTCGATATCTCGGCTCTGGAAGGGTCTAGAGCCTCCATTTTTGCGCGCTGGTCGAAGTCTCGTGGCCCTCTGTCAGTATCCAGAGTTTCAAGAAGATCGGAGGGGGTCAAAATTTCGGCCAAAAAAAAAAATGACAGTGTTACCCCTTATGTTTTTTTTTCTGGTCAAAATTTTGACCTTCGATATCTCGGCTCTGGAAGGGTCTAGAGCCTCCATTTTTGCGCGCTGGTCGAAGTCTCGTGGCCCTCTGTCAGAATCCAGAGTTTGAAGAAGATCGGAGGGGGTCAAAATTTCGGCCAAAAAAAAAAAATGACAGTGTTACCCCTTATGTTTTTTTTTCTGGTCAAAATTTTGACCTTCGATATCTCGGCTCTGGAAGGGTCTAGAGCCTCCATTTTTGCGCGCTGGTCGAAGTATCGTGGCCCTCTCTCAGTATCCAGAGTTTCAAGAAGATTGGAGGGGGTCAAATTTTCGGCCAAAAAAAAAAATAACAGTGTTACCCCTTATGTTTTTTTTTCTGGTCAAAATTTTTACCTTCGATATCTCGGCTCTGGAAGGGTCTAGAGCCTCCATTTTTGCGCGCTGGTCGAAGTCTCGTGGCCCTCTGTCAGAATCCAGAGTTTCAAGAAGATCGGAGGGGGTCAAAATTTCGGCCAAAAAAAAATGACAGTGTTACCCCTTATGTTTTTTTTTCTGGTCAAAATTTTGACCTTCGATATCTCGGCTCTGGAAGGGTCTAGAGCCTCCATTTTTGCGCGCTGGTCGAAGTCTCGTGGCCCTCTGTCAGAATCCAGAGTTTGAAGAAGATCGGAGGGGGTCAAAATTTCGGCCAAAAAAAAAATGACAGTGTTACCCCTTATGTTTTTTTTTTTTCTGGTCAAAATTTTGACCTTCGATATCTCGGCTCTGGAAGGGTCTAGAGCCTCCATTTTTGCGCGCTGGTCGAAGTCTCGTGGCCCTCTGTCAGAATCCAGAGTTTGAAGAAGATCGGAGGGGGTCAAAATTTCGGCCAAAAAAAAAAAATGACAGTGTAACCCCTTATGTTTTTTTTTTCTGGTCAAAATTTTGACCTTCGATATCTCGGCTCTGGAAGGGTCTAGAGCCTCCATTTTTGCGCGCTGGTCGAAGTCTCGTGGCCCTCTGTCAGAATCCAGAGTTTGAAGAAGATCGGAGGGGGTCAAAATTTCGGCCAAAAAAAAAATGACAGTGTTACCCCTTATGTTTTTTTTTTCTGGTCAAAATTTTGACCTTCGATATCTCGGCTCTGGAAGGGTCTAGAGCCTCCATTTTTGCGCGCTGGTCGAAGTCTCGTGGCCCTCTGTCAGTATCCAGAGTTTCAAGAAGATCGGAGGGGGTCAAAATTTCGGCCAAAAAAAAAAATGACAGTGTTACCCCTTATGTTTTTTTTTCTGGTCAAAATTTTGACCTTCGATATCTCGGCTCTGGAAGGGTCTAGAGCCTCCATTTTTGCGCGCTGGTCGAAGTCTCGTGGCCCTCTGTCAGAATCCAGAGTTTGAAGAAGATCGGAGGGGGTCAAAATTTCGGCCAAAAAAAAAAATGACAGTGTTACCCCTTATGTTTTTTTTTCTGGTCAAAATTTTGACCTTCGATATCTCGGCTCTGGAAGGGTCTAGAGCCTCCTTTTTGCGCGCTGGTCGAAGTCTCGTGGCCCTCTGTCAGTATCCAGAGTTTCAAGAAGATCGGAGGGGGTCAAATTTTCGGCCAAAAAAAAAATAACAGTGTTACCCCTTATGTTTTTTTTTTTTCTGGTCAAAATTTTTACCTTCGATATCTCGGCTCTGGAAGGGTCTAGAGCCTCCATTTTTGCGCGCTGGTCGAAGTCTCGTGGCCCTCTGTCAGAATCCAGAGTTTCAAGAAGATCGGAGGGGGTCAAAATTTCGGCCAAAAAAAAAAATGACAGTGTTACCCCTTATGTTTTTTTTTTTTCTGGTCAAAATTTTGACCTTCGATATCTCGGCTCTGGAAGGGTCTAGAGCCTCCATTTTTGCGCGCTGGTCGAAGTCTCGTGGCCCTCTGTCAGAATCCAGAGTTTGAAGAAGATCGGAGGGGGTCAAAATTTCGGCCAAAAAAAAAATGACAGTGTTACCCCTTATGTTTTTTTTTCTGGTCAAAATTTTGACCTTCGATATCTCGGCTCTGGAAGGGTCTAGAGCCTCCATTTTTGCGCGCTGGTCGAAGTCTCGTGGCCCTCTGTCAGAATCCAGAGTTTGAAGAAGATCGGAGGGGGTCAAAATTTCGGCCAAAAAAAAAAATGACAGTGTAACCCCTTATGTTTTTTTTTTCTGGTCAAAATTTTGACCTTCGATATCTCGGCTCTGGAAGGGTCTAGAGCCTCCATTTTTGCGCGCTGGTCGAAGTCTCGTGGCCCTCTGTCAGAATCCAGAGTTTGAAGAAGATCGGAGGGGGTCAAAATTTCGGCCAAAAAAAAAAAATGACAGTGTTACCCCTTATGTTTTTTTTTTCTGGTCAAAATTTTGACCTTCGATATCTCGGCTCTGGAAGGGTCTAGAGCCTCCATTTTTGCGTGCTGGTCGAAGTCTCGTGGTCCTCTGTCAGAATCCAGAGTTTGAAGAAGATCAGAGGGGGTCAAAATTTCGGCCAAAAAAAAAATGACAGTGTTACCCCTTATGTTTTTTTTTTCTGGTCAAAATTTTGACCTTCAATATCTCGGCTCTGGAAGGGTCTAGAGCCTCCATTTTTGCGCGCTGGTCGAAGTCTCGTGGCCCTCTGTCAGTATCCAGAGTTTGAAGAAGATCGGAGGGGGTCAAAATTTCGGCCAAAAAAAAAAAATGACAGTGTTACCCCTTATGTTTTTTTTTCTGGTCAAAATTTTGACCTTCGATATCTCGGCTCTGGAAGGGTCTAGAGCCTCCATTTTTGCGCGCTGGTCGAAGTCTCGTGGCCCTCTGTCAGAATCCAGAGTTTGAAGAAGATCGGAGGGGGTCAAAATTTCGGCCAAAAAAAAAATGACAGTGTTACCCCTTATGTTTTTTTTTCTGGTCAAAATTTTGACCTTCGATATCTCGGCTCTGGAAGGGTCTAGAGCCTCAATTTTTGCGCGCTGGTCGAAGTCTCGTGGCCCTCTGTCAGAATCCAGAGTTTCAAGAAGATCGGAGGGGGTCAAAATTTCGGCCAAAAAAAAAAATGACAGTGTAACCCCTTATGTTTTTTTTTTTTTCTGGTCAAAATTTTGACCTTCGATATCTCGGCTCTGGAAGGGTCTAGAGCCTCCATTTTTGCGCGCTGGTCGAAGTCTCGTGGCCCTCTGTCAGAATCCAGAGTTTGAAGAAGATCGGAGGGGGTCAAAATTTCGGCCAAAAAAAAAAATGACAGTGTTACCCCTTATGTTTTTTTTTCTGGTCAAAATTTTGACCTTCGATATCTCGGCTCTGGAAGGGTCTAGAGCCTCCATTTTTGCGCGCTGGTCGAAGTCTCGTGGCCCTCTGTCAGTATCCAGAGTTTCAAGAAGATCGGAGGGGGTCAAATTTTCGGCCAAAAAAAAAAATAACAGTGTTACCCCTTATGTTTTTTTTTTCTGGTCAAAATTTTTACCTTCGATATCTCGGCTCTGGAAGGGTCTAGAGCCTCCATTTTTGCGCGCTGGTCGAAGTCTCGTGGCCCTCTGTCAGTATCCAGAGTTTGAAGAAGATCGGAGGGGGTCAAAATTTCGGCCAAAAAAAAAAAATGACAGTGTTACCCCTTATGTTTTTTTTCTGGTCAAAATTTTGACCTTCGATATCTCGGCTCTGGAAGGGTCTAGAGCCTCCATTTTTGCGCGCTGGTCGAAGTCTCGTGGCCCTCTGTCAGAATCCAGAGTTTGAAGAAGATCGGAGGGGGTCAAAATTTCGGCCAAAAAAAAAAATGACAGTGTTACCCCTTATGTTTTTTTTTCTGGTCAAAATTTTGACCTTCGAAATCTCGGCTCTGGAAGGGTCTAGAGCCTCCATTTTTGCGCGCTGGTCGAAGTCTCGTGGCCCTCTGTCAGAATCCAGAGTTTCAAGAAGATCGGAGGGGGTCAAAATTTCGGCCAAAAAAAAAATGACAGTGTAACCCCTTATGTTTTTTTTTTTTCTGGTCAAAATTTTGACCTTCGATATCTCGGCTCTGGAAGGGTCTAGAGCCTCCATTTTTGCGCGCTGGTCGAAGTCTCGTGGCCCTCTGTCAGAATCCAGAGTTTTAAGAAGATCGGAGGGGGTCAAAATTTCGGCCAAAAAAAAAAAAATGACAGTGTTACCCCTTATGTTTTTTTTTCTGGTCAAAATTTTGACCTTCGATATCTCGGCTCTGGAAGGGTCTAGAGCCTCCATTTTTGCGCGCTGGTCGAAGTCTCGTGGCCCTCTGTCAGTATCCAGAGTTTCAAGAAGATCGGAGGGGGTCAAATTTTCGGCCAAAAAAAAAAAATAAGAGTGTTACCCCTTATGTTTTTTTTTTCTGGTCAAAATTTTTACCTTCGATATCTCGGCTCTGGAAGGGTCTAGAGCCTCCATTTTTGCGCGCTGGTCGAAGTCTCGTGGCCCTCTGTCAGAATCCAGAGTTTCAAGAAGATCGGAGGGGGTCAAAATTTCGGCCAAAAAAAAAATGACAGTGTTACCCCTTATTTTTTTTTTTCTGGTCAAAATTTTGACCTTCGATATCTCGGCTCTGGAAGGGTCTAGAGCCTCCATTTTTGCGCGCTGGTCGAAGTCTCGTGGCCCTCTGTCAGAATCCAGAGTTTGAAGAAGATCGGAGGGGGTCAAAATTTCGGCCAAAAAAAAAAATGACAGTGTTACCCCTTATGTTTTTTTTTCTGGTCAAAATTTTGACCTTCGATATCTCGGCTCTGGAAGGGGCTAGAGCCTCCATTTTTGCGCGCTGGTCGAAGTCTCGTGGCCCTCTGTCAGAATCCAGAGTTTGAAGAAGATTGGAGGGGGTCAAAATTTCGGCCAAAAAAAAAATGACAGTGTTACCCCTTATGTTTTTTTTTCTGGTCAAAATTTTGACCTTCGATATCTCGGCTCTGGAAGGGTCTAGAGCCTCCATTTTTGCACGCTGGTCGAAGTCTCGTGGCCCTCTGTCAGAATCCAGAGTTTCAAGAAGATCGGAGGGGGTCAAAATTTCGGCCAAAAAAAAAAATGACAGTGTAACCCCTTATGTTTTTTTTTTTTTCTGGTCAAAATTTTGACCTTCGATATCTCGGCTCTGGAAGGGTCTAGAGCCTCCATTTTTGCGCGCTGGTCGAAGTCTCGTGGCCCTCTGTCAGAATCCAGAGTTTGAAGAAGATCGGAGGGGGTCAAAATTTCGGCCAAAAAAAAAATGACAGTGTTACCCCTTATGTTTTTTTTTCTGGTCAAAATTTTGACCTTCGATATCTCGGCTCTGGAAGGGTCTAGAGCCTCCATTTTTGCGCGCTGGTCGAAGTCTCGTGGCCCTCTGTCAGTATCCAAAGTTTCAAGAAGATCGGAGGGGGTCAAATTTTCGGCCAAAAAAAAAAATAACAGTGTTACCCCTTATGTTTTTTTTTTCTGGTCAAAATTTTTACCTTCGATATCTCGGCTCTGGAAGGGTCTAGAGCCTCCATTTTTGCGCGCTGGTCGAAGTCTCGTGGCCCTCTGTCAGAATCCAGAGTTTCAAGAAGATCGGAGGGGGTCAAAATTTCGGCCAAAAAAAAAAAATGACAGTGTTACCCCTTATGTTTTTTTTTTCTGGTCAAAATTTTGACCTTCGATATCTCGGCTCTGGAAGGGTCTAGAGCCTCCATTTTTGCGCGCTGGTCGAAGTCTCGTGGCCCTCTGTCAGAATCCAGAGTTTGAAGAAGATCAGAGGGGGTCAAAATTTCGGCCAAAAAAAAAAAATGACAGTGTTACCCCTTATGTTTTTTTTTTTCTGGTCAAAATTTTGACCTTCAATATCTCGGCTCTGGAAGGGTCTAGAGCCTCCATTTTTGCGCGCTGGTCGAAGTCTCGTGGCCCTCTGTCAGTATCCAGAGTTTGAAGAAGATCGGAGGGGGTCAAAATTTCGGCCAAAAAAAAAAATGACAGTGTTACCCCTTATGTTTTTTTTTCTGGTCAAAATTTTGACCTTCGATATCTCGGCTCTGGAAGGGTCTAGAGCCTCCATTTTTGCGCGCTGGTCGAAGTCTCGTGGCCCTCTGTCAGAATCCAGAGTTTGAAGAAGATCGGAGGGGGTCAAAATTTCGGCCAAAAAAAAAAAATGACAGTGTTACCCCTTATGTTTTTTTTTCTGGTCAAAATTTTGACCTTCGATATCTCGGCTCTGGAAGGGTCTAGAGCCTCCATTTTTGCGCGCTGGTCGAAGTCTCGTGGCCCTCTGTCAGAATCCAGAGTTTCAAGAAGATCGGAGGGGGTCAAAATTTCGGCCAAAAAAAAAAATGACAGTGTAACCCCTTATGTTTTTTTTTTTCTGGTCAAAATTTTGACCTTCGATATCTCGGCTCTGGAAGGGTCTAGATCCTCCATTTTTGCGCGCTGGTCGAAGTCTCGTGGCCCGCTGTCAGTATCCAGAGTTTCAAGAAGATCGGAGGGGGTCAAAATTTCGGCCAAAAAAAAAAATGACAGTGTTACCCCTTATGTTTTTTTTCTGGTCAAAATTTTGACCTTCGATATCTCGGCTCTGGAAGGGTCTAGAGCCTCCATTTTTGCGCGCTGGTCGAAGTCTCGTGGCCCTCTGTCAGAATCCAGAGTTTGAAGAAGATCGGAGGGGGTCAAAATTTTGGCCAAAAAAAAAAATGACAGTGTTACCCCTTATGTTTTTTTTTCTGGTCAAAATTTTGACCTTCGATATCTCGGCTCTGGAAGGGTCTAGAGCCTCCATTTTTGCGCGCTGGTCGAAGTCTCGTGGCCCTCTGTCAGAATCCAGAGTTTCAAGAAGATCGGAGGGGGTCAAATTTTCGGCCAAAAAAAAAAAAAATAACAGTGTTACCACTTATGTTTTTTTTTCTGGTCAAAATTTTGACCTTCGATATCTCGGCTCTGGAAGGGTCTAGAGCCTCCATTTTTGCACGCTGGTCGAAGTCTCGTGGCCCTCTGTCAGAATCCAGAGTTTGAAGAAGATCGGAGGGGGTCAAAATTTCGGCCAAAAAAAAAAAATGACAGTGTTACCCCTTATGTTTTTTTTTTCTGGTCAAAATTTTGACCTTCGATATCTCGGCTCTGGAAGGGTCTAGAGCCTCCATTTTTGCGCGCTGGTCGAAGTCTCGTGGCCCTCTGTCAGTATCCAGAGTTTCAAGAAGATCGGAGGGGGTCAAAATTTCGGCCAAAAAAAAAAATGACAGTGTAACCCCTTATGTTTTTTTTTCTGGTCAAAATTTTGACCTTCGATATCTCGGCTCTGGAAGGGTCTAGAGCCTCCATTTTTGTGCGCTGGTCGAAGTCTCATGGCCCTCTGTCAGAATCCAGAGTTTGAAGAAGATCGGAGGGGGTCAAAATTTCGGCCAAAAAAAAAATGACAGTGTTACCCCTTATGTTTTTTTTTTCTGGTCAAAATTTTGACCTTCGATATCTCGGCTCTGGAAGGGTCTAGAGCCTCCATTTTTGCGCGCTGGTCGAAGTCTCGTGGCCCTCTGTCAGAATCCAGAGTTTCAAGAAGATCGGAGGGGGTCAAAATTTCGGCCAAAAAAAAAATGACAGTGTTACCCCTTATGTTTTTTTTTCTGGTCAAAATTTTGACCTTCGATATCTCGGCTCTGGAAGGGTCTAGAGCCTCCATTTTTGCGCGCTGGTCGAAGTCTCGTGGCCCTCTGTCAGAATCCAGAGTTTGAAGAAGATCGGAGGGGGTCAAAATTTCGGCCAAAAAAAAAATGACAGTGTAACCCCTTATGTTTTTTTTTCTGGTCAAAATTTTGACCTTCGATATCTCGGCTCTGGAAGGGTCTAGAGCCTCCATTTTTGCGCGCTGGTCGAAGTCTCGTGGCCCTCTGTCAGAATCCAGAGTTTGAAGAAGATCGGAGGGGGTCAAAATTTTGGCCAAAAAAAAAAATGACAGTGTTACCCCTTATGTTTTTTTTTCTGGTCAAAATTTTGACCTTCGATATCTCGGCTCTGGAAGGGTCTAGAGCCTCCATTTTTGCGCGCTGGTCGAAGTCTCGTGGCCACCTGTCAGTATCCAGAGTTTCAAGAAGATCGGAGGGGGTCAAAATTTCGGCCAAAAAAAAAAAAATGACAGTGTTACCCCTTATGTTTTTTTTTCTGGTCAAAATTTTGACCTTCGATATCTCGGCTCTGGAAGGGTCTAGAGCCTCCATTTTTGCGCGCTGGTCGAAGTCTCGTGGTCCTCTGTCAGAATCCAGAGTTTGAAGAAGATCGGAGGGGGTCAAAATTTCGGCCAAAAAAAAATGACAGTGTTACCCCTTATGTTTTTTTTTTCTGGTCAAAATTTTGACCTTCGATATCTCGGCTCTGGAAGGGTCTAGAGCCTCCATTTTTGCGCGCTGGTCGAAGTCTCGTGGCCCTCTGTCAGAATCCAGAGTTTGAAGAAGATCGGAGGGGGTCAAAATTTCGGCCAAAAAAAAAAAATGACAGTGTTACCCCTTATGTTTTTTTCTGGTCAAAATTTTTACCTTCGATATCTCGGCTCTGGAAGGGTCTAGAGCCTCCATTTTTGCGCGCTGGTCGAAGTCTTGTGGCCCTCTGTCAGAATCCAGAGTTTCAAGAAGATCGGAGGGGGTCAAAATTTCGTCCAAAAACGACAGTGTTACCCCTTATGTTTTTTTTTCAGGTCAAAACTTTGACATCCGATATCTCGGCTCTGGAAGGGTCTAGAGCCTCCATTTTTGCGCGCTGGTCGAAGTCTCGTAGCCCTCTGTCAGAATCCAGAGTTTCAAGAAGATCGGAGGGGGTCAAAATTTCGGCCAAAAACGACAGTGTTACCCCTTATGTTTTTTTTTTCAGGTCAAAACTTTGACATCCGATATCTCGGCTCTGGAAGGGTCTAGAGCCTCCATTTTTGCGCGCTGGTCGAAGTCTCGTGGCCCTCTGTCAGAATCCAGAGTTTCAAGAAAATCGGAGGGGGTCAAAATTTCGGCCAAAAACAACAGTGTTACCCCTTATGTTTTTTTTTCGGGTCAAAACTTTGACGTCCGATATCTCGGCTCTGGAAGGGTCTAGAGCCTCCATTTTTGCGCGCTGGTCGAAGTCTCGTGGCCCTCTGTCAGAATCCACAGTTTCAAGAAGATCGGAGGGGGTCAAAATTTCGGCCAAAAACGACAGTGTTACCCCTTATGTTTTTTTTTCAGTTCAAAACTTTGACATCCGATATCTCGGCTCTGGAAGGGTCTAGAGCCTCCATTTTTGCGCGCTGGTCGAAGTCTCGTGGCCCTCTGTCAGAATCCAGAGTTTCAAGAAGATCGGAGGGGGTCAAAATTTCGGCCAAAAACGACAGTGTTACCCCTTATGTTTTTTTTTCAGGTCAAAACTTTGACATCCGATATCTCGGCTCTGGAAGGGTCTAGAGCCTCCATTTTTGCGCGCTGGTCGAAGTCTCGTGGCCCTCTGTCAGAATCCAGAGTTTCAAGAAGATCGGAGGGGGTCAAAATTTCGGCCAAAAACGACAGTGTTACCCCTTATGTTTTTTTTTCAGGTCAAAACTTTGACATCCGATATCTCGGCTCTGGAAGGGTCTAGAGCCTCCATTTTTGCGCGCTGGTCGAAGTCTCGTGGCCCTCTGTCAGAATCCAGAGTTTCAAGAAGATCGGAGGGGGTCAAAATTTCGCCCAAAAACGACAGTGTTACCCCTTATGTTTTTTTTTTCAGGTCAAAACTTTGACATCCGATATCTCGGCTCTGGAAGGGTCTAGAGCCTCCATTTTTGCGCGCTGGTCGAAGTCTCGTAGCCCTCTGTCAGAATCCAGAGTTTCAAGAAGATCGGAGGGGGTCAAAATTTCGGCCAAAAACAACAGTGTTACCCCTTATGTTTTTTTTTCGGGTCAAAACTTTGACGTCCGATATCTCGGCTCTGGAAGGGTCTAGAGCCTCCATTTTTGCGCGCTGGTCGAAGTCTCGTGGCCCTCTGTCAGAATCCAGAGTTTCAAGAAGATCGGAGGGGGTCAAAATTTCGGCCAAAAACGACAGTGTTACCCCTTATGTTTTTTTTCAGTTCAAAACTTTGACATCCGATATCTCGGCTCTGGAAGGGTCTAGAGCCTCCATTTTTGCGCGCTGGTCGAAGTCTCGTGGCCCTCTGTCAGAATCCAGACTTTCAAGAAGATCGGAGGGGGTCAAAATTTCGGCCAAAAACGACAGTGTTACCCCTTATGTTTTTTTTTCAGGTCAAAACTTTGACATCCGATATCTCGGCTCTGGAAGGGTCTAGAGCCTCCATTTTTGCGCGCTGGTCGAAGTCTCGTGGCCCTCTGTCAGAATCCAGAGTTTCAAGAAGATCGGAGGGGGTCAAAATTTCGGCCAAAAACGACAGTGTTACCCCTTATGTTTTTTTTTTCAGGTCAAAACTTTGACATCCGATATCTCGGCTCTGGAAGGGTCTAGAGCCTCCATTTTTGCGCGCTGGTCGAAGTCTTGTGGCCCTCTGTCAGAATCCAGAGTTTCAAGAAGATCGGAGGGGGTCAAAATTTCGGCCAAAAACGACAGTGTTACCCCTTATGTTTTTTTTTCAGGTCAAAACTTTGACATCCGATATCTCGGCTCTGGAAGGGTCTAGAGCCTCCATTTTTGCGCGCTGGTCGAAGTCTCGTGGCCCTCTGTCAGAATCCAGAGTTTGAAGAAGATCGGAGGGGGTCAAAATTTCGGCCAAAAACAACAGTGTTACCCCTTATGTTTTTTTTTCGGGTCAAAACTTTGACGTCCGATATCTCGGCTCTGGAAGGGTCTAGAGCCTCCATTTTTGCGCGCTGGTCGAAGTCTCGTGGCCCTCTGTCAGAATCCAGAGTTTCAAGAAGATCGGAGGGGGTCAAAATTTCGGCCAAAAACGACAGTGTTACCCCTTATGTTTTTTTTCAGGTCAAAACTTTGACATCCGATATCTCGGCTCTGGAAGGGTCTAGAGCCTCCATTTTTGCGCGCTGGTCGAAGTCTCGTGGCCCTCTGTCAGAATCCAGAGTTTCAAGAAGATCGGAGGGGGTCAAAATTTCGGCCAAAAACGACAGTGTTACCCCTTATGTTTTTTTTTTCAGGTCAAAACTTTGACATCCGATATCTCGGCTCTGGAAGGGTCTAGAGCCTCCATTTTTGCGCGCTGGTCGAAGTCTTGTGGCCCTCTGTCAGAATCCAGAGTTTCAAGAAGATCGGAGGGGGTCAAAATTTCGGCCAAAAACGACAGTGTTACCCCTTATGTTTTTTTTTCAGGTCAAAACTTTGACATCCGATATCTCGGCTCTGGAAGGGTCTAGAGCCTCCATTTTTGCGCGCTGGTCGAAGTCTCGTGGCCCTCTGTCAGAATCCAGAGTTTGAAGAAGATCGGAGGGGGTCAAAATTTCGGCCAAAAAAAAAAATGACAGTGTAACCCCTTATGTTTTTTTTTCTGGTCAAAATTTTGACCTTCGATATCTCGGCTCTGGAAGGGTCTAGAGCCTCCATTTTTGCGCGCTGGTCGAAGTCTCGTGGCCCTCTGTCAGAATCCAGAGTTTGAAGAAGATCGGAGGGGGTCAAAATTTTGGCCAAAAAAAAAAATGACAGTGTTACCCCTTATGTTTTTTTTTCTGGTCAAAATTTTGACCTTCGATATCTCGGCTCTGGAAGGGTCTAGAGCCTCCATTTTTGCGCGCTGGTCGAAGTCTCGTGGCCACCTGTCAGTATCCAGAGTTTCAAGAAGATCGGAGGGGGTCAAAATTTCGGCCAAAAAAAAAAAATGACAGTGTTACCCCTTATGTTTTTTTTTCTGGTCAAAATTTTGACCTTCGATATCTCGGCTCTGGAAGGGTCTAGAGCCTCCATTTTTGCGCGCTGGTCGAAGTCTCGTGGTCCTCTGTCAGAATCCAGAGTTTGAAGAAGATCGGAGGGGGTCAAAATTTCGGCCAAAAAAAAATGACAGTGTTACCCCTTATGTTTTTTTTTTCTGGTCAAAATTTTGACCTTCGATATCTCGGCTCTGGAAGGGTCTAGAGCCTCCATTTTTGCGCGCTGGTCGAAGTCTCGTGGCCCTCTGTCAGAATCCAGAGTTTGAAGAAGATCGGAGGGGGTCAAAATTTCGGCCAAAAAAAAAAATGACAGTGTTACCCCTTATGTTTTTTTCTGGTCAAAATTTTTACCTTCGATATCTCGGCTCTGGAAGGGTCTAGAGCCTCCATTTTTGCGCGCTGGTCGAAGTCTTGTGGCCCTCTGTCAGAATCCAGAGTTTCAAGAAGATCGGAGGGGGTCAAAATTTCGTCCAAAAACGACAGTGTTACCCCTTATGTTTTTTTTTCAGGTCAAAACTTTGACATCCGATATCTCGGCTCTGGAAGGGTCTAGAGCCTCCATTTTTGCGCGCTGGTCGAAGTCTCGTAGCCCTCTGTCAGAATCCAGAGTTTCAAGAAGATCGGAGGGGGTCAAAATTTCGGCCAAAAACGACAGTGTTACCCCTTATGTTTTTTTTTCAGGTCAAAACTTTGACATCCGATATCTCGGCTCTGGAAGGGTCTAGAGCCTCCATTTTTGCGCGCTGGTCGAAGTCTCGTGGCCCTCTGTCAGAATCCAGAGTTTCAAGAAAATCGGAGGGGGTCAAAATTTCGGCCAAAAACAACAGTGTTACCCCTTATGTTTTTTTTTCGGGTCAAAACTTTGACGTCCGATATCTCGGCTCTGGAAGGGTCTAGAGCCTCCATTTTTGCGCGCTGGTCGAAGTCTCGTGGCCCTCTGTCAGAATCCACAGTTTCAAGAAGATCGGAGGGGGTCAAAATTTCGGCCAAAAACGACAGTGTTACCCCTTATGTTTTTTTTTCAGTTCAAAACTTTGACATCCGATATCTCGGCTCTGGAAGGGTCTAGAGCCTCCATTTTTGCGCGCTGGTCGAAGTCTCGTGGCCCTCTGTCAGAATCCAGAGTTTCAAGAAGATCGGAGGGGGTCAAAATTTCGGCCAAAAACGACAGTGTTACCCCTTATGTTTTTTTTTCAGGTCAAAACTTTGACATCCGATATCTCGGCTCTGGAAGGGTCTAGAGCCTCCATTTTTGCGCGCTGGTCGAAGTCTCGTGGCCCTCTGTCAGAATCCAGAGTTTCAAGAAGATCGGAGGGGGTCAAAATTTCGGCCAAAAACGACAGTGTTACCCCTTATGTTTTTTTTTCAGGTCAAAACTTTGACATCCGATATCTCGGCTCTGGAAGGGTCTAGAGCCTCCATTTTTGCGCGCTGGTCGAAGTCTCGTGGCCCTCTGTCAGAATCCAGAGTTTCAAGAAGATCGGAGGGGGTCAAAATTTCGCCCAAAAACGACAGTGTTACCCCTTATGTTTTTTTTTTCAGGTCAAAACTTTGACATCCGATATCTCGGCTCTGGAAGGGTCTAGAGCCTCCATTTTTGCGCGCTGGTCGAAGTCTCGTAGCCCTCTGTCAGAATCCAGAGTTTCAAGAAGATCGGAGGGGGTCAAAATTTCGGCCAAAAACAACAGTGTTACCCCTTATGTTTTTTTTTCGGGTCAAAACTTTGACGTCCGATATCTCGGCTCTGGAAGGGTCTAGAGCCTCCATTTTTGCGCGCTGGTCGAAGTCTCGTGGCCCTCTGTCAGAATCCAGAGTTTCAAGAAGATCGGAGGGGGTCAAAATTTCGGCCAAAAACGACAGTGTTACCCCTTATGTTTTTTTTTCAGTTCAAAACTTTGACATCCGATATCTCGGCTCTGGAAGGGTCTAGAGCCTCCATTTTTGCGCGCTGGTCGAAGTCTCGTGGCCCTCTGTCAGAATCCAGAGTTTCAAGAAGATCGGAGGGGGTCAAAATTTCGGCCAAAAACGACAGTGTTACCCCTTATGTTTTTTTTTCAGGTCAAAACTTTGACATCCGATATCTCGGCTCTGGAAGGGTCTAGAGCCTCCATTTTTGCGCGCTGGTCGAAGTCTCGTTGCCCTCTGTCAGAATCCAGAGTTTCAAGAAGATCGGAGGGGGTCAAAATTTCGGCCAAAAACGACAGTGTTACCCCTTATGTTTTTTTTTTCAGGTCAAAACTTTGACATCCGATATCTCGGCTCTGGAAGGGTCTAGAGCCTCCATTTTTGCGCGCTGGTCGAAGTCTTGTGGCCCTCTGTCAGAATCCAGAGTTTCAAGAAGATCGGAGGGGGTCAAAATTTCGGCCAAAAACGACAGTGTTACCCCTTATGTTTTTTTTTTCAGGTCAAAACTTTGACATCCGATATCTCGGCTCTGGAAGGGTCTAGAGCCTCCATTTTTGCGCGCTGGTCGAAGTCTCGTGGCCCTCTGTCAGAATCCAGAGTTTCAAGAAGATCGGAGGGGGTCAAAATTTCGGCCAAAAACGACAGTGTTACCCCTTATGTTTTTTTTTCAGGTCAAAACTTTGACATCCGATATCTCGGCTCTGGAAGGGTCTAGAACCTCCATTTTTGCGCGCTGGTCGAAGTCTCGTGGCCCTCTGTCAGAATCCACAGTTTCAAGAAGATCGGAGGGGGTCAAAATTTCGGCCAAAAACGACAGTGTTACCCCTTATGTTTTTTTTCAGGTCAAAACTTTGACATCCGATATCTCGGCTCTGGAAGGGTCTAGAGCCTCCATTTTTGCGCGCTGGTCGAAGTCTCGTAGCCCTCTGTCAGAATCCAGAGTTTCAAGAAGATCGGAGGGGGTCAAAATTTCGGCCAAAAACAACAGTGTTACCCCTTATGTTTTTTTTTCGGGTCAAAACTTTGACGTCCGATATCTCGGCTCTGGAAGGGTCTAGAGCCTCCATTTTTGCGCGCTGGTCGAAGTCTCGTGGCCCTCTGTCAGAATCCAGAGTTTCAAGAAGATCGGAGGGGGTCAAAATTTCGGCCAAAAACGACAGTGTTACCCCTTATGTTTTTTTTTCAGTTCAAAACTTTGACATCCGATATCTCGGCTCTGGAAGGGTCTAGAGCCTCCATTTTTGCGCGCTGGTCGAAGTCTCGTGGCCCTCTGTCAGAATCCAGAGTTTCAAGAAGATCGGAGGGGGTCAAAATTTCGGCCAAAAACGACAGTGTTACCCCTTATGTTTTTTTTTCAGGTCAAAACTTTGACATCCGATATCTCGGCTCTGGAAGGGTCTAGAGCCTCCATTTTTGCGCGCTGGTCGAAGTCTCGTGGCCCTCTGTCAGAATCCAGAGTTTCAAGAAGATCGGAGGGGGTCAAAATTTCGGCCAAAAACGACAGTGTTACCCCTTATGTTTTTTTTTTCAGGTCAAAACTTTGACATCCGATATCTCGGCTCTGGAAGGGTCTAGAGCCTCCATTTTTGCGCGCTGGTCGAAGTCTTGTGGCCCTCTGTCAGAATCCAGAGTTTCAAGAAGATCGGAGGGGGTCAAAATTTCGGCCAAAAACGACAGTGTTACCCCTTATGTTTTTTTTTCAGGTCAAAACTTTGACATCCGATATCTCGGCTCTGGAAGGGTCTAGAGCCTCCATTTTTGCGCGCTGGTCGAAGTCTCGTGGCCCTCTGTCAGAATCCAGAGTTTCAAGAAGATCGGAGGGGGTCAAAATTTCGGCCAAAAACGACAGTGTTACCCCTTATGTTTTTTTTTAGGTCAAAACTTTGACATCCGATATCTCGGCTCTGGAAGGGTCTAGAACCTCCATTTTTGCGCGCTGGTCGAAGTCTCGTGGCCCTCTGTCAGAATCCACAGTTTCAAGAAGATCGGAGGGGGTCAAAATTTCGGCCAAAAACGACAGTGTTACCCCTTATGTTTTTTTTCAGGTCAAAACTTTGACATCCGATATCTCGGCTCTGGAAGGGTCTAGAGCCTCCATTTTTGCGCGCTGGTCGAAGTCTCGTAGCCCTCTGTCAGAATCCAGAGTTTCAAGAAGATCGGAGGGGGTCAAAATTTCGGCCAAAAAAAAAAATGACAGTGTAACCCCTTATGTTTTTTTTTCTGGTCAAAATTTTGACCTTCGATATCTCGGCTCTGGAAGGGTCTAGAGCCTCCATTTTTGTGCGCTGGTCGAAGTCTCGTGGCCCTCTGTCAGAATCCAGAGTTTGAAGAAGATCGGAGGGGGTCAAAATTTCGGCCAAAAAAAAATGACAGTGTAACCCCTTATGTTTTTTTTCTGGTCAAAATTTTGACCTTCGATATCTCGGCTCTGGAAGGGTCTAGAGCCTCCATTTTTGCGCGCTGGTCGAAGTCTCGTGGCCCTCTGTCAGAATCCAGAGTTTGAAGAAGATCGGAGGGGGTCAAAATTTCGGCCAAAAAAAAAAAATGACAGTGTTACCCCTTATGTTTTTTTCTGGTCAAAATTTTTACCTTCGATATCTCGGCTCTGGAAGGGTCTAGAGCCTCCATTTTTGCGCGCTGGTCGAAGTCTTGTGGCCCTCTGTCAGAATCCAGAGTTTCAAGATGATCGGAGGGGGTCAAAATTTCGTCCAAAAACGACAGTGTTACCCCTTATGTTTTTTTTTCAGGTCAAAACTTTGACATCCGATATCTCGGCTCTGGAAGGGTCTAGAGCCTCCATTTTTGCGCGCTGGTCGAAGTCTCGTAGCCCTCTGTCAGAATCCAGAGTTTCAAGAAGATCGGAGGGGGTCAAAATTTCGGCCAAAAACGACAGTGTTACCCCTTATGTTTTTTTTTTCAGGTCAAAACTTTGACATCCGATATCTCGGCTCTGGAAGGGTCTAGAGCCTCCGTTTTTGCGCGCTGGTCGAAGTCTCGTGGCCCTCTGTCAGAATCCAGAGTTTCAAGAAAATCGGAGGGGGTCAAAATTTCGGCCAAAAACAACAGTGTTACCCCTTATGTTTTTTTTTCGGGTCAAAACTTTGACGTCCGATATCTCGGCTCTGGAAGGGTCTAGAGCCTCCATTTTTGCGCGCTGGTCGAAGTCTCGTGGCCCTCTGTCAGATTCCACAGTTTCAAGAAGATCGGAGGGGGTCAAAATTTCGGCCAAAAACGACAGTGTTACCCCTTATGTTTTTTTTTCAGTTCAAAACTTTGACATCCGATATCTCGGCTCTGGAAGGGTCTAGAGCCTCCATTTTTGCGCGCTGGTCGAAGTCTCGTGGCCCTCTGTCAGAATCCAGAGTTTCAAGAAGATCGGAGGGGGTCAAAATTTCGGCCAAAAACGACAGTGTTACCCCTTATGTTTTTTTTTCAGGTCAAAACTTTGACATCCGATATCTCGGCTCTGGAAGGGTCTAGAGCCTCCATTTTTGCGCGCTGGTCGAAGTCTCGTGGCCCTCTGTCAGAATCCAGAGTTTCAAGAAGATCGGAGGGGGTCAAAATTTCGGCCAAAAACGACAGTGTTACCCCTTATGTTTTTTTTTCAGGTCAAAACTTTGACATCCGATATCTCGGCTCTGGAAGGGTCTAGAGCCTCCATTTTTGCGCGCTGGTCGAAGTCTCGTGGCCCTCTGTCAGAATCCAGAGTTTGAAGAAGATCGGAGGGGGTCAAAATTTCGGCCAAAAAAAAAATGACAGTGTAACCCCTTATGTTTTTTTTTCTGGTCAAAATTTTGACCTTCGATATCTCGGCTCTGGAAGGGTCTAGAGCCTCCATTTTTGCGCGCTGGTCGAAGTCTCGTGGCCCTCTGTCAGAATCCAGAGTTTGAAGAAGATCGGAGGGGGTCAAAATTTTGGCCAAAAAAAAAAATGACAGTGTTACCCCTTATGTTTTTTTTTCTGGTCAAAATTTTGACCTTCGATATCTCGGCTCTGGAAGGGTCTAGAGCCTCCATTTTTGCGCGCTGGTCGAAGTCTCGTGGCCACCTGTCAGTATCCAGAGTTTCAAGAAGATCGGAGGGGGTCAAAATTTCGGCCAAAAAAAAAAAATGACAGTGTTACCCCTTATGTTTTTTTTTCTGGTCAAAATTTTGACCTTCGATATCTCGGCTCTGGAAGGGTCTAGAGCCTCCATTTTTGCGCGCTGGTCGAAGTCTCGTGGTCCTCTGTCAGAATCCAGAGTTTGAAGAAGATCGGAGGGGGTCAAAATTTCGGCCAAAAAAAAATGACAGTGTTACCCCTTATGTTTTTTTTTTCTGGTCAAAATTTTGACCTTCGATATCTCGGCTCTGGAAGGGTCTAGAGCCTCCATTTTTGCGCGCTGGTCGAAGTCTCGTGGCCCTCTGTCAGAATCCAGAGTTTGAAGAAGATCGGAGGGGGTCAAAATTTCGGCCAAAAAAAAAAAATGACAGTGTTACCCCTTATGTTTTTTTCTGGTCAAAATTTTTACCTTCGATATCTCGGCTCTGGAAGGGTCTAGAGCCTCCATTTTTGCGCGCTGGTCGAAGTCTTGTGGCCCTCTGTCAGAATCCAGAGTTTCAAGAAGATCGGAGGGGGTCAAAATTTCGTCCAAAAACGACAGTGTTACCCCTTATGTTTTTTTTTCAGGTCAAAACTTTGACATCCGATATCTCGGCTCTGGAAGGGTCTAGAGCCTCCATTTTTGCGCGCTGGTCGAAGTCTCGTAGCCCTCTGTCAGAATCCAGAGTTTCAAGAAGATCGGAGGGGGTCAAAATTTCGGCCAAAAACGACAGTGTTACCCCTTATGTTTTTTTTTTCAGGTCAAAACTTTGACATCCGATATCTCGGCTCTGGAAGGGTCTAGAGCCTCCATTTTTGCGCGCTGGTCGAAGTCTCGTGGCCCTCTGTCAGAATCCAGAGTTTCAAGAAAATCGGAGGGGGTCAAAATTTCGGCCAAAAACAACAGTGTTACCCCTTATGTTTTTTTTTCGGGTCAAAACTTTGACGTCCGATATCTCGGCTCTGGAAGGGTCTAGAGCCTCCATTTTTGCGCGCTGGTCGAAGTCTCGTGGCCCTCTGTCAGAATCCACAGTTTCAAGAAGATCGGAGGGGGTCAAAATTTCGGCCAAAAACGACAGTGTTACCCCTTATGTTTTTTTTTCAGTTCAAAACTTTGACATCCGATATCTCGGCTCTGGAAGGGTCTAGAGCCTCCATTTTTGCGCGCTGGTCGAAGTCTCGTGGCCCTCTGTCAGAATCCAGAGTTTCAAGAAGATCGGAGGGGGTCAAAATTTCGGCCAAAAACGACAGTGTTACCCCTTATGTTTTTTTTTCAGGTCAAAACTTTGACATCCGATATCTCGGCTCTGGAAGGGTCTAGAGCCTCCATTTTTGCGCGCTGGTCGAAGTCTCGTGGCCCTCTGTCAGAATCCAGAGTTTCAAGAAGATCGGAGGGGGTCAAAATTTCGGCCAAAAACGACAGTGTTACCCCTTATGTTTTTTTTTCAGGTCAAAACTTTGACATCCGATATCTCGGCTCTGGAAGGGTCTAGAGCCTCCATTTTTGCGCGCTGGTCGAAGTCTCGTGGCCCTCTGTCAGAATCCAGAGTTTCAAGAAGATCGGAGGGGGTCAAAATTTCGCCCAAAAACGACAGTGTTACCCCTTATGTTTTTTTTTTCAGGTCAAAACTTTGACATCCGATATCTCGGCTCTGGAAGGGTCTAGAGCCTCCATTTTTGCGCGCTGGTCGAAGTCTCGTAGCCCTCTGTCAGAATCCAGAGTTTCAAGAAGATCGGAGGGGGTCAAAATTTCGGCCAAAAACAACAGTGTTACCCCTTATGTTTTTTTTTCGGGTCAAAACTTTGACGTCCGATATCTCGGCTCTGGAAGGGTCTAGAGCCTCCATTTTTGCGCGCTGGTCGAAGTCTCGTGGCCCTCTGTCAGAATCCAGAGTTTCAAGAAGATCGGAGGGGGTCAAAATTTCGGCCAAAAACGACAGTGTTACCCCTTATGTTTTTTTTTCAGTTCAAAACTTTGACATCCGATATCTCGGCTCTGGAAGGGTCTAGAGCCTCCATTTTTGCGCGCTGGTCGAAGTCTCGTGGCCCTCTGTCAGAATCCAGACTTTCAAGAAGATCGGAGGGGGTCAAAATTTCGGCCAAAAACGACAGTGTTACCCCTTATGTTTTTTTTTCAGGTCAAAACTTTGACATCCGATATCTCGGCTCTGGAAGGGTCTAGAGCCTCCATTTTTGCGCGCTGGTCGAAGTCTCGTGGCCCTCTGTCAGAATCCAGAGTTTCAAGAAGATCGGAGGGGGTCAAAATTTCGGCCAAAAACGACAGTGTTACCCCTTATGTTTTTTTTTCAGGTCAAAACTTTGACATCCGATATCTCGGCTCTGGAAGGGTCTAGAGCCTCCATTTTTGCGCGCTGGTCGAAGTCTTGTGGCCCTCTGTCAGAATCCAGAGTTTCAAGAAGATCGGAGGGGGTCAAAATTTCGGCCAAAAACGACAGTGTTACCCCTTATGTTTTTTTTTCAGGTCAAAACTTTGACATCCGATATCTCGGCTCTGGAAGGGTCTAGAGCCTCCATTTTTGCGCGCTGGTCGAAGTCTCGTGGCCCTCTGTCAGAATCCAGAGTTTGAAGAAGATCGGAGGGGGTCAAAATTTCGGCCAAAAACAACAGTGTTACCCCTTATGTTTTTTTTTCGGGTCAAAACTTTGACGTCCGATATCTCGGCTCTGGAAGGGTCTAGAGCCTCCATTTTTGCGCGCTGGTCGAAGTCTCGTGGCCCTCTGTCAGAATCCAGAGTTTCAAGAAGATCGGAGGGGGTCAAAATTTCGGCCAAAAACGACAGTGTTACCCCTTATGTTTTTTTTTCAGGTCAAAACTTTGACATCCGATATCTCGGCTCTGGAAGGGTCTAGAGCCTCCATTTTTGCGCGCTGGTCGAAGTCTCGTGGCCCTCTGTCAGAATCCAGAGTTTCAAGAAGATCGGAGGGGGTCAAAATTTCGGCCAAAAACGACAGTGTTACCCCTTATGTTTTTTTTTTCAGGTCAAAACTTTGACATCCGATATCTCGGCTCTGGAAGGGTCTAGAGCCTCCATTTTTGCGCGCTGGTCGAAGTCTTGTGGCCCTCTGTCAGAATCCAGAGTTTCAAGAAGATCGGAGGGGGTCAAAATTTCGGCCAAAAACGACAGTGTTACCCCTTATGTTTTTTTTTCAGGTCAAAACTTTGACATCCGATATCTCGGCTCTGGAAGGGTCTAGAGCCTCCATTTTTGCGCGCTGGTCGAAGTCTCGTGGCCCTCTGTCAGAATCCAGAGTTTGAAGAAGATCGGAGGGGGTCAAAATTTCGGCCAAAAAAAAAAAATGACAGTGTAACCCCTTATGTTTTTTTTTCTGGTCAAAATTTTGACCTTCGATATCTCGGCTCTGGAAGGGTCTAGAGCCTCCATTTTTGCGCGCTGGTCGAAGTCTCGTGGCCCTCTGTCAGAATCCAGAGTTTGAAGAAGATCGGAGGGGGTCAAAATTTTGGCCAAAAAAAAAAATGACAGTGTTACCCCTTATGTTTTTTTTTCTGGTCAAAATTTTGACCTTCGATATCTCGGCTCTGGAAGGGTCTAGAGCCTCCATTTTTGCGCGCTGGTCGAAGTCTCGTGGCCACCTGTCAGTATCCAGAGTTTCAAGAAGATCGGAGGGGGTCAAAATTTCGGCCAAAAAAAAAAAATGACAGTGTTACCCCTTATGTTTTTTTTTCTGGTCAAAATTTTGACCTTCGATATCTCGGCTCTGGAAGGGTCTAGAGCCTCCATTTTTGCGCGCTGGTCGAAGTCTCGTGGTCCTCTGTCAGAATCCAGAGTTTGAAGAAGATCGGAGGGGGTCAAAATTTCGGCCAAAAAAAAATGACAGTGTTACCCCTTATGTTTTTTTTTTCTGGTCAAAATTTTGACCTTCGATATCTCGGCTCTGGAAGGGTCTAGAGCCTCCATTTTTGCGCGCTGGTCGAAGTCTCGTGGCCCTCTGTCAGAATCCAGAGTTTGAAGAAGATCGGAGGGGGTCAAAATTTCGGCCAAAAAAAAAAATGACAGTGTTACCCCTTATGTTTTTTTCTGGTCAAAATTTTTACCTTCGATATCTCGGCTCTGGAAGGGTCTAGAGCCTCCATTTTTGCGCGCTGGTCGAAGTCTTGTGGCCCTCTGTCAGAATCCAGAGTTTCAAGAAGATCGGAGGGGGTCAAAATTTCGTCCAAAAACGACAGTGTTACCCCTTATGTTTTTTTTTCAGGTCAAAACTTTGACATCCGATATCTCGGCTCTGGAAGGGTCTAGAGCCTCCATTTTTGCGCGCTGGTCGAAGTCTCGTAGCCCTCTGTCAGAATCCACAGTTTCAAGAAGATCGGAGGGGGTCAAAATTTCGGCCAAAAACGACAGTGTTACCCCTTATGTTTTTTTTTCAGTTCAAAACTTTGACATCCGATATCTCGGCTCTGGAAGGGTCTAGAGCCTCCATTTTTGCGCGCTGGTCGAAGTCTCGTGGCCCTCTGTCAGAATCCAGAGTTTCAAGAAGATCGGAGGGGGTCAAAATTTCGGCCAAAAACGACAGTGTTACCCCTTATGTTTTTTTTTCAGTTCAAAACTTTGACATCCGATATCTCGGCTCTGGAAGGGTCTAGAGCCTCCATTTTTGCGCGCTGGTCGAAGTCTCGTGGCCCTCTGTCAGAATCCAGAGTTTCAAGAAGATCGGAGGGGGTCAAAATTTCGGCCAAAAACGACAGTGTTACCCCTTATGTTTTTTTTTCAGGTCAAAACTTTGACATCCGATATCTCGGCTCTGGAAGGGTCTAGAGCCTCCATTTTTGCGCGCTGGTCGAAGTCTCGTGGCCCTCTGTCAGAATCCAGAGTTTCAAGAAGATCGGAGGGGGTCAAAATTTCGCCCAAAAACGACAGTGTTACCCCTTATGTTTTTTTTTTCAGGTCAAAACTTTGACATCCGATATCTCGGCTCTGGAAGGGTCTAGAGCCTCCATTTTTGCGCGCTGGTCGAAGTCTCGTAGCCCTCTGTCAGAATCCAGAGTTTCAAGAAGATCGGAGGGGGTCAAAATTTCGGCCAAAAACAACAGTGTTACCCCTTATGTTTTTTTTTCGGGTCAAAACTTTGACGTCCGATATCTCGGCTCTGGAAGGGTCTAGAGCCTCCATTTTTGCGCGCTGGTCGAAGTCTCGTGGCCCTCTGTCAGAATCCAGAGTTTCAAGAAGATCGGAGGGGGTCAAAATTTCGGCCAAAAACGACAGTGTTACCCCTTATGTTTTTTTTTCAGTTCAAAACTTTGACATCCGATATCTCGGCTCTGGAAGGGTCTAGAGCCTCCATTTTTGCGCGCTGGTCGAAGTCTCGTGGCCCTCTGTCAGAATCCAGAGTTTCAAGAAGATCGGAGGGGGTCAAAATTTCGGCCAAAAACGACAGTGTTACCCCTTATGTTTTTTTTTCAGGTCAAAACTTTGACATCCGATATCTCGGCTCTGGAAGGGTCTAGAGCCTCCATTTTTGCGCGCTGGTCGAAGTCTCGTTGCCCTCTGTCAGAATCCAGAGTTTCAAGAAGATCGGAGGGGGTCAAAATTTCGGCCAAAAACGACAGTGTTACCCCTTATGTTTTTTTTTTCAGGTCAAAACTTTGACATCCGATATCTCGGCTCTGGAAGGGTCTAGAGCCTCCATTTTTGCGCGCTGGTCGAAGTCTTGTGGCCCTCTGTCAGAATCCAGAGTTTCAAGAAGATCGGAGGGGGTCAAAATTTCGGCCAAAAACGACAGTGTTACCCCTTATGTTTTTTTTTCAGGTCAAAACTTTGACATCCGATATCTCGGCTCTGGAAGGGTCTAGAGCCTCCATTTTTGCGCGCTGGTCGAAGTCTCGTGGCCCTCTGTCAGAATCCAGAGTTTCAAGAAGATCGGAGGGGGTCAAAATTTCGGCCAAAAACGACAGTGTTACCCCTTATGTTTTTTTTTTCAGGTCAAAACTTTGACATCCGATATCTCGGCTCTGGAAGGGTCTAGAACCTCCATTTTTGCGCGCTGGTCAAAGTCTCGTGGCCCTCTGTCAGAATCCACAGTTTCAAGAAGATCGGAGGGGGTCAAAATTTCGGCCAAAAACGACAGTGTTACCCCTTATGTTTTTTTTCAGGTCAAAACTTTGACATCCGATATCTCGGCTCTGGAAGGGTCTAGAGCCTCCATTTTTGCGCGCTGGTCGAAGTCTCGTAGCCCTCTGTCAGAATCCAGAGTTTCAAGAAGATCGGAGGGGGTCAAAATTTCGGCCAAAAACAACAGTGTTACCCCTTATGTTTTTTTTTCGGGTCAAAACTTTGACGTCCGATATCTCGGCTCTGGAAGGGTCTAGAGCCTCCATTTTTGCGAGCTGGTCGAAGTCTCGTGGCCCTCTGTCAGAATCCAGAGTTTCAAGAAGATCGGAGGGGGTCAAAATTTCGGCCAAAAACGACAGTGTTACCCCTTATGTTTTTTTTTCAGTTCAAAACTTTGACATCCGATATCTCGGCTCTGGAAGGGTCTAGAGCCTCCATTTTTGCGCGCTGGTCGAAGTCTCGTGGCCCTCTGTCAGAATCCAGAGTTTCAAGAAGATCGGAGGGGGTCAAAATTTCGGCCAAAAACGACAGTGTTACCCCTTATGTTTTTTTTTCAGGTCAAAACTTTGACATCCGATATCTCGGCTCTGGAAGGGTCTAGAGCCTCCATTTTTGCGCGCTGGTCGAAGTCTCGTGGCCCTCTGTCAGAATCCAGAGTTTCAAGAAGATCGGAGGGGGTCAAAATTTCGGCCAAAAACGACAGTGTTACCCCTTATGTTTTTTTTTTCAGGTCAAAACTTTGACATCCGATATCTCGGCTCTGGAAGGGTCTAGAGCCTCCATTTTTGCGCGCTGGTCGAAGTCTTGTGGCCCTCTGTCAGAATCCAGAGTTTCAAGAAGATCGGAGGGGGTCAAAATTTCGGCCAAAAACGACAGTGTTACCCCTTATGTTTTTTTTTCAGGTCAAAACTTTGACATCCGATATCTCGGCTCTGGAAGGGTCTAGAGCCTCCATTTTTGCGCGCTGGTCGAAGTCTCGTGGCCCTCTGTCAGAATCCAGAGTTTCAAGAAGATCGGAGGGGGTCAAAATTTCGGCCAAAAACGACAGTGTTACCCCTTATGTTTTTTTTTCAGGTCAAAACTTTGACATCCGATATCTCGGCTCTGGAAGGGTCTAGAACCTCCATTTTTGCGCGCTGGTCGAAGTCTCGTGGCCCTCTGTCAGAATCCACAGTTTCAAGAAGATCGGAGGGGGTCAAAATTTCGGCCAAAAACGACAGTGTTACCCCTTATGTTTTTTTTCAGGTCAAAACTTTGACATCCGATATCTCGGCTCTGGAAGGGTCTAGAGCCTCCATTTTTGCGCGCTGGTCGAAGTCTCGTAGCCCTCTGTCAGAATCCAGAGTTTCAAGAAGATCGGAGGGGGTCAAAATTTCGGCCAAAATAAAAAAATGACAGTGTAACCCCTTATGTTTTTTTTTCTGGTCAAAATTTTGACCTTCGATATCTCGGCTCTGGAAGGGTCTAGAGCCTCCATTTTTGTGCGCTGGTCGAAGTCTCGTGGCCCTCTGTCAGAATCCAGAGTTTGAAGAAGATCGGAGGGGGTCAAAATTTCGGCCAAAAAAAAATGACAGTGTAACCCCTTATGTTTTTTTTTCTGGTCAAAATTTTGACCTTCGATATCTCGGCTCTGGAAGGGTCTAGAGCCTCCATTTTTGCGCGCTGGTCGAAGTCTCGTGGCCCTCTGTCAGAATCCAGAGTTTGAAGAAGATCGGAGGGGGTCAAAATTTCGGCCAAAAAAAAAAATGACAGTGTTACCCCTTATGTTTTTTTCTGGTCAAAATTTTTACCTTCGATATCTCGGCTCTGGAAGGGTCTAGAGCCTCCATTTTTGCGCGCTGGTCGAAGTCTTGTGGCCCTCTGTCAGAATCCAGAGTTTCAAGATGATCGGAGGGGGTCAAAATTTCGTCCAAAAACGACAGTGTTACCCCTTATGTTTTTTTTTCAGGTCAAAACTTTGACATCCGATATCTCGGCTCTGGAAGGGTCTAGAGCCTCCATTTTTGCGCGCTGGTCGAAGTCTCGTAGCCCTCTGTCAGAATCCAGAGTTTCAAGAAGATCGGAGGGGGTCAAAATTTCGTCCAAAAACGACAGTGTTACCCCTTATGTTTTTTTTTTCAGGTCAAAACTTTGACATCCGATATCTCGGCTCTGGAAGGGTCTAGAGCCTCCGTTTTTGCGCGCTGGTCGAAGTCTCGTGGCCCTCTGTCAGAATCCAGAGTTTCAAGAAAATCGGAGGGGGTCAAAATTTCGGCCAAAAACAACAGTGTTACCCCTTATGTTTTTTTTTCGGGTCAAAACTTTGACGTCCGATATCTCGGCTCTGGAAGGGTCTAGAGCCTCCATTTTTGCGCGCTGGTCGAAGTCTCGTGGCCCTCTGTCAGAATCCACAGTTTCAAGAAGATCGGAGGGGGTCAAAATTTCGGCCAAAAACGACAGTGTTACCCCTTATGTTTTTTTTTCAGTTCAAAACTTTGACATCCGATATCTCGGCTCTGGAAGGGTCTAGAGCCTCCATTTTTGCGCGCTGGTCGAAGTCTCGTGGCCCTCTGTCAGAATCCAGAGTTTCAAGAAGATCGGAGGGGGTCAAAATTTCGGCCAAAAACGACAGTGTTACCCCTTATGTTTTTTTTTTCAGGTCAAAACTTTGACATCCGATATCTCGGCTCTGGAAGGGTCTAGAGCCTCCGTTTTTGCGCGCTGGTCGAAGTCTCGTGGCCCTCTGTCAGAATCCAGAGTTTCAAGAAAATCGGAGGGGGTCAAAATTTCGGCCAAAAACGACAGTGTTACCCCTTATGTTTTTTTTTCAGGTCAAAACTTTGACATCCGATATCTCGGCTCTGGAAGGGTCTAGAGCCTCCATTTTTGCGCGCTGGTCGAAGTCTCGTGGCCCTCTGTCAGAATCCAGAGTTTCAAGAAAATCGGAGGGGGTCAAAATTTCGGCCAAAAACAACAGTGTTACCCCTTATGTTTTTTTTTTCGGGTCAAAACTTTGACGTCCGATATCTCGGCTCTGGAAGGGTCTAGAGCCTCCATTTTTGCGCGCTGGTCGAAGTCTCGTGGCCCTCTGTCAGAATCCACAGTTTCAAGAAGATCGGAGGGGGTCAAAATTTCGGCCAAAAACGACAGTGTTACCCCTTATGTTTTTTTTTCAGTTCAAAACTTTGACATCCGATATCTCGGCTCTGGAAGGGTCTAGAGCCTCCATTTTTGCGCGCTGGTCGAAGTCTCGTGGCCCTCTGTCAGAATCCAGAGTTTCAAGAAGATCGGAGGGGGTCAAAATTTCGGCCAAAAACGACAGTGTTACCCCTTATGTTTTTTTTTCAGGTCAAAACTTTGACATCCGATATCTCGGCTCTGGAAGGGTCTAGAGCCTCCATTTTTGCGCGCTGGTCGAAGTCTCGTGGCCCTCTGTCAGAATCCAGAGTTTCAAGAAGATCGGAGGGGGTCAAAATTTCGGCCAAAAACGACAGTGTTACCCCTTATGTTTTTTTTTCAGGTCAAAACTTTGACATCCGATATCTCGGCTCTGGAAGGGTCTAGAGCCTCCATTTTTGCGCGCTGGTCGAAGTCTCGTGGCCCTCTGTCAGAATCCAGAGTTTCAAGAAGATCGGAGGGGGTCAAAATTTCGCCCAAAAACGACAGTGTTACCCCTTATGTTTTTTTTTCAGGTCAAAACTTTGACATCCGATATCTCGGCTCTGGAAGGTTCTAGAGCCTCCATTTTTGCGCGCTGGTCGAAGTCTCGTAGCCCTCTGTCAGAATCCAGAGTTTCAAGAAGATCGGAGGGGGTCAAAATTTCGGCCAAAAACAACAGTGTTACCCCTTATGTTTTTTTTTCGGGTCAAAACTTTGACGTCCGATATCTCGGCTCTGGAAGGGTCTAGAGCCTCCATTTTTGCGCGCTGGTCGAAGTCTCGTAGCCCTCTGTCAGAATCCAGAGTTTCAAGAAGATCGGAGGGGGTCAAAATTTCGGCCAAAAACAACAGTGTTACCCCTTATGTTTTTTTTTCGGGTCAAAACTTTGACGTCCGATATCTCGGCTCTGGAAGGGTCTAGAGCCTCCATTTTTGCGCGCTGGTCGAAGTCTCGTGGCCCTCTGTCAGAATCCAGAGTTTCAAGAAGATCGGAGGGGGTCAAAATTTCGGCCAAAAACGACAGTGTTACCCCTTATGTTTTTTTTTCAGTTCAAAACTTTGACATCCGATATCTCGGCTCTGGAAGGGTCTAGAGCCTCCATTTTTGCGCGCTGGTCGAAGTCTCGTGGCCCTCTGTCAGAATCCAGAGTTTCAAGAAGATCGGAGGGGGTCAAAATTTCGGCCAAAAACGACAGTGTTACCCCTTATGTTTTTTTTTCAGGTCAAAACTTTGACATCCGATATCTCGGCTCTGGAAGGGTCTAGAGCCTCCATTTTTGCGCGCTGGTCGAAGTCTCGTGGCCCTCTGTCAGAATCCAGAGTTTCAAGAAGATCGGAGGGGGTCAAAATTTCGGCCAAAAACGACAGTGTTACCCCTTATGTTTTTTTTTCAGGTCAAAACTTTGACATCCGATATCTCGGCTCTGGAAGGGTCTAGAGCCTCCATTTTTGCGCGCTGGTCGAAGTCTCGTGGCCCTCTGTCAGAATCCAGAGTTTCAAGAAGATCGGAGGGGGTCAAAATTTCGCCCAAAAACGACAGTGTTACCCCTTATGTTTTTTTTTTCAGGTCAAAACTTTGACATCCGATATCTCGGCTCTGGAAGGGTCTAGAGCCTCCATTTTTGCGCGCTGGTCGAAGTCTCGTAGCCCTCTGTCAGAATCCAGAGTTTCAAGAAGATCGGAGGTGGTCAAAATTTCGGCCAAAAACAACAGTGTTACCCCTTATGTTTTTTTTTCGGGTCAAAACTTTGACGTCCGATATCTCGGCTCTGGAAGGGTCTAGAGCCTCCATTTTTGCGCGCTGGTCGAAGTCTCGTGGCCCTCTGTCAGAATCCAGAGTTTCAAGAAGATCGGAGGGGGTCAAAATTTCGGCCAAAAACGACAGTGTTACCCCTTATGTTTTTTTTTCAGTTCAAAACTTTGACATCCGATATCTCGGCTCTGGAAGGGTCTAGAGCCTCCATTTTTGCGCGCTGGTCGAAGTCTCGTGGCCCTCTGTCAGAATCCAGAGTTTCAAGAAGATCGGAGGGGGTCAAAATTTCGGCCAAAAACGACAGTGTTACCCCTTATGTTTTTTTTTCAGGTCAAAACTTTGACATCCGATATCTCGGCTCTGGAAGGGTCTAGAGCCTCCATTTTTGCGCGCTGGTCGAAGTCTCGTTGCCCTCTGTCAGAATCCAGAGTTTCAAGAAGATCGGAGGGGGTCAAAATTTCGGCCAAAAACGACAGTGTTACCCCTTATGTTTTTTTTTTCAGGTCAAAACTTTGACATCCGATATCTCGGCTCTGGAAGGGTCTAGAGCCTCCATTTTTGCGCGCTGGTCGAAGTCTCTGTGGCCCTCTGTCAGAATCCAGAGTTTCAAGAAGATCGGAGGGGGTCAAAATTTCGGCCAAAAACGACAGTGTTACCCCTTATGTTTTTTTTTCAGGTCAAAACTTTGACATCCGATATCTCGGCTCTGGAAGGGTCTAGAGCCTCCATTTTTGCGCGCTGGTCGAAGTCTCGTGGCCCTCTGTCAGAATCCAGAGTTTCAAGAAGATCGGAGGGGGTCAAAATTTCGGCCAAAAACGACAGTGTTACCCCTTATGTTTTTTTTTCAGGTCAAAACTTTGACATCCGATATCTCGGCTCTGGAAGGGTCTAGAACCTCCATTTTTGCGCGCTGGTCGAAGTCTCGTGGCCCTCTGTCAGAATCCACAGTTTCAAGAAGATCGGAGGGGGTCAAAATTTCGGCCAAAAACGACAGTGTTACCCCTTATGTTTTTTTTCAGGTCAAAACTTTGACATCCGATATCTCGGCTCTGGAAGGGTCTAGAGCCTCCATTTTTGCGCGCTGGTCGAAGTCTCGTAGCCCTCTGTCAGAATCCAGAGTTTCAAGAAGATCGGAGGGGGTCAAAATTTCGGCCAAAAACAACAGTGTTACCCCTTATGTTTTTTTTTCGGGTCAAAACTTTGACGTCCGATATCTCGGCTCTGGAAGGGTCTAGAGCCTCCATTTTTGCGCGCTGGTCGAAGTCTCGTGGCCCTCTGTCAGAATCCAGAGTTTCAAGAAGATCGGAGGGGGTCAAAATTTCGGCCAAAAACGACAGTGTTACCCCTTATGTTTTTTTTTCAGTTCAAAACTTTGACATCCGATATCTCGGCTCTGGAAGGGTCTAGAGCCTCCATTTTTGCGCGCTGGTCGAAGTCTCGTGGCCCTCTGTCAGAATCCAGAGTTTCAAGAAGATCGGAGGGGGTCAAAATTTCGGCCAAAAACGACAGTGTTACCCCTTATGTTTTTTTTTCAGGTCAAAACTTTGACATCCGATATCTCGGCTCTGGAAGGGTCTAGAGCCTCCATTTTTGCGCGCTGGTCGAAGTCTCGTGGCCCTCTGTCAGAATCCAGAGTTTCAAGAAGATCGGAGGGGGTCAAAATTTCGGCCAAAACGACAGTGTTACCCCTTATGTTTTTTTTTTCAGGTCAAAACTTTGACATCCGATATCTCGGCTCTGGAAGGGTCTAGAGCCTCCATTTTTGCGCGCTGGTCGAAGTCTTGTGGCCCTCTGTCAGAATCCAGAGTTTCAAGAAGATCGGAGGGGGGTCAAAATTTCGGCCAAAAACGACAGTGTTACCCCTTATGTTTTTTTTTTCAGGTCAAAACTTTGACATCCGATATCTCGGCTCTGGAAGGGTCTAGAGCCTCCATTTTTGCGCGCTGGTCGAAGTCTCGTGGCCCTCTGTCAGAATCCAGAGTTTCAAGAAGATCGGAGGGGGTCAAAATTTCGGCCAAAAACGACAGTGTTACCCCTTATGTTTTTTTTTCAGGTCAAAACTTTGACATCCGATATCTCGGCTCTGGAAGGGTCTAGAACCTCCATTTTTGCGCGCTGGTCGAAGTCTCGTGGCCCTCTGTCAGAATCCACAGTTTCAAGAAGATCGGAGGGGGTCAAAATTTCGGCCAAAAACGACAGTGTTACCCCTTATGTTTTTTTTCAGGTCAAAACTTTGACATCCGATATCTCGGCTCTGGAAGGGTCTAGAGCCTCCATTTTTGCGCGCTGGTCGAAGTCTCGTAGCCCTCTGTCAGAATCCAGAGTTTCAAGAAGATCGGAGGGGGTCAAAATTTCGGCCAAAAAAAAAATGACAGTGTAACCCCTTATGTTTTTTTTTCTGGTCAAAATTTTGACCTTCGATATCTCGGCTCTGGAAGGGTCTAGAGCCTCCATTTTTGTGCGCTGGTCGAAGTCTCGTGGCCCTCTGTCAGAATCCAGAGTTTGAAGAAGATCGGAGGGGGTCAAAATTTCGGCCAAAAAAAAATGACAGTGTAACCCCTTATGTTTTTTTTTCTGGTCAAAATTTTGACCTTCGATATCTCGGCTCTGGAAGGGTCTAGAGCCTCCATTTTTGCGCGCTGGTCGAAGTCTCGTGGCCCTCTGTCAGAATCCAGAGTTTGAAGAAGATCGGAGGGGGTCAAAATTTCGGCCAAAAAAAAAAAATGACAGTGTTACCCCTTATGTTTTTTTCTGGTCAAAATTTTTACCTTCGATATCTCGGCTCTGGAAGGGTCTAGAGCCTCCATTTTTGCGCGCTGGTCGAAGTCTTGTGGCCCTCTGTCAGAATCCAGAGTTTCAAGATGATCGGAGGGGGTCAAAATTTCGTCCAAAAACGACAGTGTTACCCCTTATGTTTTTTTTTCAGGTCAAAACTTTGACATCCGATATCTCGGCTCTGGAAGGGTCTTAGAGCCTCCATTTTTGCGCGCTGGTCGAAGTCTCGTAGCCCTCTGTCAGAATCCAGAGTTTCAAGAAGATCGGAGGGGGTCAAAATTTCGGCCAAAAACGACAGTGTTACCCCTTATGTTTTTTTTTTCAGGTCAAAACTTTGACATCCGATATCTCGGCTCTGGAAGGGTCTAGAGCCTCCGTTTTTGCGCGCTGGTCGAAGTCTCGTGGCCCTCTGTCAGAATCCAGAGTTTCAAGAAAATCGGAGGGGGTCAAAATTTCGGCCAAAAACAACAGTGTTACCCCTTATGTTTTTTTTTCGGGTCAAAACTTTGACGTCCGATATCTCGGCTCTGGAAGGGTCTAGAGCCTCCATTTTTGCGCGCTGGTCGAAGTCTCGTGGCCCTCTGTCAGAATCCACAGTTTCAAGAAGATCGGAGGGGGTCAAAATTTCGGCCAAAAACGACAGTGTTACCCCTTATGTTTTTTTTTCAGTTCAAAACTTTGACATCCGATATCTCGGCTCTGGAAGGGTCTAGAGCCTCCATTTTTGCGCGCTGGTCGAAGTCTCGTGGCCCTCTGTCAGAATCCACAGTTTCAAGAAGATCGGAGGGGGTCAAAATTTCGGCCAAAAACGACAGTGTTACCCCTTATGTTTTTTTTTCAGGTCAAAACTTTGACATCCGATATCTCGGCTCTGGAAGGGTCTAGAGCCTCCATTTTTGCGCGCTGGTCGAAGTCTCGTGGCCCTCTGTCAGAATCCAGAGTTTCAAGAAGATCGGAGGGGGTCAAAATTTCGGCCAAAAACGACAGTGTTACCCCTTATGTTTTTTTTTCAGTTCAAAACTTTGACATCCGATATCTCGGCTCTGGAAGGGTCTAGAGCCTCCATTTTTGCGCGCTGGTCGAAGTCTCGTGGCCCTCTGTCAGAATCCAGAGTTTCAAGAAGATCGGAGGGGGTCAAAATTTCGGCCAAAAACGACAGTGTTACCCCTTATGTTTTTTTTTCAGGTCAAAACTTTGACATCCGATATCTCGGCTCTGGAAGGGTCTAGAGCCTCCATTTTTGCGCGCTGGTCGAAGTCTCGTGGCCCTCTGTCAGAATCCAGAGTTTCAAGAAGATCGGAGGGGGTCAAAATTTCGCCCAAAAACGACTACAGTGTTACCCCTTATGTTTTTTTTTCGGGTCAAAACTTTGACATCCGATATCTCGGCTCTGGAAGGGTCTAGAGCCTCCATTTTTGCGCGCTGGTCGAAGTCTCGTGGCCCTCTGTCAGAATCCAGAGTTTCAAGAAGATCGGAGGGGGTCAAAATTCGGCCAAAAACGACAGTGTTACCCCTTATGTTTTTTTTTCAGGTCAAAACTTTGACATCCGATATCTCGGCTCTGGAAGGGTCTAGAGCCTCCATTTTTGCGCGCTGGTCGAAGTCTCGTGGCCCTCTGTCAGAATCCAGAGTTTCAAGAAGATCGGAGGGGGTCAAAATTTCGCCCAAAAACGACAGTGTTACCCCTTATGTTTTTTTTTCAGGTCAAAACTTTGACATCCGATATCTCGGCTCTGGAAGGGTCTAGAGCCTCCATTTTTGCGCGCTGGTCGAAGTCTCGTAGCCCTCTGTCAGAATCCAGAGTTTCAAGAAGATCGGAGGGGGTCAAAATTTCGGCCAAAAACAACAGTGTTACCCCTTATGTTTTTTTTCGGGTCAAAACTTTGACGTCCGATATCTCGGCTCTGGAAGGGTCTAGAGCCTCCATTTTTGCGCGCTGGTCGAAGTCTCGTAGCCCTCTGTCAGAATCCAGAGTTTCAAGAAGATCGGAGGGGGTCAAAATTTCGGCCAAAAACAACAGTGTTACCCCTTATGTTTTTTTTTCGGGTCAAAACTTTGACGTCCGATATCTCGGCTCTGGAAGGGTCTAGAGCCTCCATTTTTGCGCGCTGGTCGAAGTCTCGTGGCCCTCTGTCAGAATCCAGAGTTTCAAGAAGATCGGAGGGGGTCAAAATTTCGGCCAAAAACGACAGTGTTACCCTTATGTTTTTTTTTCAGTTCAAAACTTTGACATCCGATATCTCGGCTCTGGAAGGGTCTAGAGCCTCCATTTTTGCGCGCTGGTCGAAGTCTCGTGGCCCTCTGTCAGAATCCAGAGTTTCAAGAAGATCGGAGGGGGTCAAAATTTCGGCCAAAAACGACAGTGTTACCCCTTATGTTTTTTTTTCAGGTCAAAACTTTGACATCCGATATCTCGGCTCTGGAAGGGTCTAGAGCCTCCATTTTTGCGCGCTGGTCGAAGTCTCGTGGCCCTCTGTCAGAATCCAGAGTTTCAAGAAGATCGGAGGGGGTCAAAATTTCGGCCAAAAACGACAGTGTTACCCCTTATGTTTTTTTTCAGGTCAAAACTTTGACATCCGATATCTCGGCTCTGGAAGGGTCTAGAGCCTCCATTTTTGCGCGCTGGTCGAAGTCTCGTGGCCCTCTGTCAGAATCCAGAGTTTCAAGAAGATCGGAGGGGGTCAAAATTTCGCCCAAAAACGACAGTGTTACCCCTTATGTTTTTTTTTTTCAGGTCAAAACTTTGACATCCGATATCTCGGCTCTGGAAGGGTCTAGAGCCTCCATTTTTGCGCGCTGGTCGAAGTCTCGTAGCCCTCTGTCAGAATCCAGAGTTTCAAGAAGATCGGAGGGGGTCAAAATTTCGGCCAAAAACAACAGTGTTACCCCTTATGTTTTTTTTTCGGGTCAAAACTTTGACGTCCGATATCTCGGCTCTGGAAGGGTCTAGAGCCTCCATTTTTGCGCGCTGGTCGAAGTCTCGTGGCCCTCTGTCAGAATCCAGAGTTTCAAGAAGATCGGAGGGGGTCAAAATTTCGGCCAAAAACGACAGTGTTACCCCTTATGTTTTTTTTTCAGTTCAAAACTTTGACATCCGATATCTCGGCTCTGGAAGGGTCTAGAGCCTCCATTTTTGCGCGCTGGTCGAAGTCTCGTGGCCCTCTGTCAGAATCCAGAGTTTCAAGAAGATCGGAGGGGGTCAAAATTTCGGCCAAAAACGACAGTGTTACCCCTTATGTTTTTTTTTCAGGTCAAAACTTTGACATCCGATATCTCGGCTCTGGAAGGGTCTAGAGCCTCCATTTTTGCGCGCTGGTCGAAGTCTCGTTGCCCTCTGTCAGAATCCAGAGTTTCAAGAAGATCGGAGGGGGTCAAAATTTCGGCCAAAAACGACAGTGTTACCCCTTATGTTTTTTTTTTCAGGTCAAAACTTTGACATCCGATATCTCGGCTCTGGAAGGGTCTAGAGCCTCCATTTTTGCGCGCTGGTCGAAGTCTTGTGGCCCTCTGTCAGAATCCAGAGTTTCAAGAAGATCGGAGGGGGTCAAAATTTCGGCCAAAAACGACAGTGTTACCCCTTATGTTTTTTTTTCAGGTCAAAACTTTGACATCCGATATCTCGGCTCTGGAAGGGTCTAGAGCCTCCATTTTTGCGCGCTGGTCGAAGTCTGTGGCCCTCTGTCAGAATCCAGAGTTTCAAGAAGATCGGAGGGGGTCAAAATTTCGGCCAAAAACGACAGTGTTACCCCTTATGTTTTTTTTTCAGGTCAAAACTTTGACATCCGATATCTCGGCTCTGGAAGGGTCTAGAACCTCCATTTTTGCGCGCTGGTCGAAGTCTCGTGGCCCTCTGTCAGAATCCACAGTTTCAAGAAGATCGGAGGGGGTCAAAATTTCGGCCAAAAACGACAGTGTTACCCCTTATGTTTTTTTTCAGGTCAAAACTTTGACATCCGATATCTCGGCTCTGGAAGGGTCTAGAGCCTCCATTTTTGCGCGCTGGTCGAAGTCTCGTAGCCCTCTGTCAGAATCCAGAGTTTCAAGAAGATCGGAGGGGGTCAAAATTTCGGCCAAAAACAACAGTGTTACCCCTTATGTTTTTTTTTTCGGGTCAAAACTTTGACGTCCGATATCTCGGCTCTGGAAGGGTCTAGAGCCTCCATTTTTGCGCGCTGGTCGAAGTCTCGTGGCCCTCTGTCAGAATCCAGAGTTTCAAGAAGATCGGAGGGGGTCAAAATTTCGGCCAAAAACGACAGTGTTACCCCTTATGTTTTTTTTTCAGTTCAAAACTTTGACATCCGATATCTCGGCTCTGGAAGGGTCTAGAGCCTCCATTTTTGCGCGCTGGTCGAAGTCTCGTGGCCCTCTGTCAGAATCCAGAGTTTCAAGAAGATCGGAGGGGGTCAAAATTTCGGCCAAAAACGACAGTGTTACCCCTTATGTTTTTTTTTCAGGTCAAAACTTTGACATCCGATATCTCGGCTCTGGAAGGGTCTAGAGCCTCCATTTTTGCGCGCTGGTCGAAGTCTCGTGGCCCTCTGTCAGAATCCAGAGTTTCAAGAAGATCGGAGGGGGTCAAAATTTCGGCCAAAAACGACAGTGTTACCCCTTATGTTTTTTTTTTCAGGTCAAAACTTTGACATCCGATATCTCGGCTCTGGAAGGGTCTAGAGCCCTCCATTTTTGCGCGCTGGTCGAAGTCTTGTGGCCCTCTGTCAGAATCCAGAGTTTCAAGAAGATCGGAGGGGGTCAAAATTTCGGCCAAAAACGACAGTGTTACCCCTTATGTTTTTTTTTCAGGTCAAAACTTTGACATCCGATATCTCGGCTCTGGAAGGGTCTAGAGCCTCCATTTTTGCGCGCTGGTCGAAGTCTCGTGGCCCTCTGTCAGAATCCAGAGTTTCAAGAAGATCGGAGGGGGTCAAAATTTCGGCCAAAAACGACAGTGTTACCCCTTATGTTTTTTTTTCAGGTCAAAACTTTGACATCCGATATCTCGGCTCTGGAAGGGTCTAGAACCTCCATTTTTGCGCGCTGGTCGAAGTCTCGTGGCCCTCTGTCAGAATCCACAGTTTCAAGAAGATCGGAGGGGGTCAAAATTTCGGCCAAAAACGACAGTGTTACCCCTTATGTTTTTTTTCAGGTCAAAACTTTGACATCCGATATCTCGGCTCTGGAAGGGTCTAGAGCCTCCATTTTTGCGCGCTGGTCGAAGTCTCGTAGCCCTCTGTCAGAATCCAGAGTTTCAAGAAGATCGGAGGGGGTCAAAATTTCGGCCAAAAAAAAAAATGACAGTGTAACCCCTTATGTTTTTTTTTCTGGTCAAAATTTTGACCTTCGATATCTCGGCTCTGGAAGGGTCTAGAGCCTCCATTTTTGTGCGCTGGTCGAAGTCTCGTGGCCCTCTGTCAGAATCCAGAGTTTGAAGAAGATCGGAGGGGGTCAAAATTTCGGCCAAAAAAAAATGACAGTGTAACCCCTTATGTTTTTTTTTCTGGTCAAAATTTTGACCTTCGATATCTCGGCTCTGGAAGGGTCTAGAGCCTCCATTTTTGCGCGCTGGTCGAAGTCTCGTGGCCCTCTGTCAGAATCCAGAGTTTGAAGAAGATCGGAGGGGGTCAAAATTTCGGCCAAAAAAAAAAAATGACAGTGTTACCCCTTATGTTTTTTTCTGGTCAAAATTTTTACCTTCGATATCTCGGCTCTGGAAGGGTCTAGAGCCTCCATTTTTGCGCGCTGGTCGAAGTCTTGTGGCCCTCTGTCAGAATCCAGAGTTTCAAGATGATCGGAGGGGGTCAAAATTTCGTCCAAAAACGACAGTGTTACCCCTTATGTTTTTTTTTCAGGTCAAAACTTTGACATCCGATATCTCGGCTCTGGAAGGGTCTAGAGCCTCCATTTTTGCGCGCTGGTCGAAGTCTCGTAGCCCTCTGTCAGAATCCAGAGTTTCAAGAAGATCGGAGGGGGTCAAAATTTCGGCCAAAAACGACAGTGTTACCCCTTATGTTTTTTTTTTCAGGTCAAAACTTTGACATCCGATATCTCGGCTCTGGAAGGGTCTAGAGCCTCCGTTTTTGCGCGCTGGTCGAAGTCTCGTGGCCCTCTGTCAGAATCCAGAGTTTCAAGAAAATCGGAGGGGGTCAAAATTTCGGCCAAAAACAACAGTGTTACCCCTTATGTTTTTTTTTCGGGTCAAAACTTTGACGTCCGATATCTCGGCTCTGGAAGGGTCTAGAGCCTCCATTTTTGCGCGCTGGTCGAAGTCTCGTGGCCCTCTGTCAGAATCCACAGTTTCAAGAAGATCGGAGGGGGTCAAAATTTCGGCCAAAAACGACAGTGTTACCCCTTATGTTTTTTTTTTCAGTTCAAAACTTTGACATCCGATATCTCGGCTCTGGAAGGGTCTAGAGCCTCCATTTTTGCGCGCTGGTCGAAGTCTCGTGGCCCTCTGTCAGAATCCAGAGTTTCAAGAAGATCGGAGGGGGTCAAAATTTCGGCCAAAAACGACAGTGTTACCCCTTATGTTTTTTTTTCAGGTCAAAACTTTGACATCCGATATCTCGGCTCTGGAAGGGTCTAGAGCCTCCATTTTTGCGCGCTGGTCGAAGTCTCGTGGCCCTCTGTCAGAATCCAGAGTTTCAAGAAGATCGGAGGGGGTCAAAATTTCGGCCAAAAACGACAGTGTTACCCCTTATGTTTTTTGTTCAGGTCAAAACTTTGACATCCGATATCTCGGCTCTGGAAGGGTCTAGAGCCTCCATTTTTGCGCGCTGGTCGAAGTCTCGTGGCCCTCTGTCAGAATCCAGAGTTTCAAGAAGATCGGAGGGGGTCAAAATTTCGCCCAAAAACGACAGTGTTACCCCTTATGTTTTTTTTTTCAGGTCAAAACTTTGACATCCGATATCTCGGCTCTGGAAGGGTCTAGAGCCTCCATTTTTGCGCGCTGGTCGAAGTCTCGTAGCCCTCTGTCAGAATCCAGAGTTTCAAGAAGATCGGAGGGGGTCAAAATTTCGGCCAAAAACAACAGTGTTACCCCTTATGTTTTTTTTTCGGGTCAAAACTTTGACGTCCGATATCTCGGCTCTGGAAGGGTCTAGAGCCTCCATTTTTGCGCGCTGGTCGAAGTCTCGTGGCCCTCTGTCAGAATCCAGAGTTTCAAGAAGATCGGAGGGGGTCAAAATTTCGGCCAAAAACGACAGTGTTACCCCTTATGTTTTTTTTTCAGTTCAAAACTTTGACATCCGATATCTCGGCTCTGGAAGGGTCTAGAGCCTCCATTTTTGCGCGCTGGTCGAAGTCTCGTGGCCCTCTGTCAGAATCCAGACTTTCAAGAAGATCGGAGGGGGTCAAAATTTCGGCCAAAAACGACAGTGTTACCCCTTATGTTTTTTTTTCAGGTCAAAACTTTGACATCCGATATCTCGGCTCTGGAAGGGTCTAGAGCCTCCATTTTTGCGCGCTGGTCGAAGTCTCGTGGCCCTCTGTCAGAATCCAGAGTTTCAAGAAGATCGGAGGGGGTCAAAATTTCGGCCAAAAACGACAGTGTTACCCCTTATGTTTTTTTTTTCAGGTCAAAACTTTGACATCCGATATCTCGGCTCTGGAAGGGTCTAGAGCCTCCATTTTTGCGCGCTGGTCGAAGTCTTGTGGCCCTCTGTCAGAATCCAGAGTTTCAAGAAGATCGGAGGGGGTCAAAATTTCGGCCAAAAACGACAGTGTTACCCCTTATGTTTTTTTTTCAGGTCAAAACTTTGACATCCGATATCTCGGCTCTGGAAGGGTCTAGAGCCTCCATTTTTGCGCGCTGGTCGAAGTCTCGTGGCCCTCTGTCAGAATCCAGAGTTTGAAGAAGATCGGAGGGGGTCAAAATTTCGGCCAAAAACAACAGTGTTACCCCTTATGTTTTTTTTTCGGGTCAAAACTTTGACGTCCGATATCTCGGCTCTGGAAGGGTCTAGAGCCTCCATTTTTGCGCGCTGGTCGAAGTCTCGTGGCCCTCTGTCAGAATCCAGAGTTTCAAGAAGATCGGAGGGGGTCAAAATTTCGGCCAAAAACGACAGTGTTACCCCTTATGTTTTTTTTCAGTTCAAAACTTTGACATCCGATATCTCGGCTCTGGAAGGGTCTAGAGCCTCCATTTTTGCGCGCTGGTCGAAGTCTCGTGGCCCTCTGTCAGAATCCAGAGTTTCAAGAAGATCGGAGGGGGTCAAAATTTCGGCCAAAAACGACAGTGTTACCCCTTATGTTTTTTTTTCAGGTCAAAACTTTGACATCCGATATCTCGGCTCTGGAAGGGTCTAGAGCCTCCATTTTTGCGCGCTGGTCGAAGTCTCGTGGCCCTCTGTCAGAATCCAGAGTTTCAAGAAGATCGGAGGGGGTCAAAATTTCGGCCAAAAACGACAGTGTTACCCCTTATGTTTTTTTTTTCAGGTCAAAACTTTGACATCCGATATCTCGGCTCTGGAAGGGTCTAGAGCCTCCATTTTTGCGCGCTGGTCGAAGTCTTGTGGCCCTCTGTCAGAATCCAGAGTTTCAAGAAGATCGGAGGGGGTCAAAATTTCGGCCAAAAACGACAGTGTTACCCCTTATGTTTTTTTTTCAGGTCAAAACTTTGACATCCGATATCTCGGCTCTGGAAGGGTCTAGAGCCTCCATTTTTGCGCGCTGGTCGAAGTCTCGTGGCCCTCTGTCAGAATCCAGAGTTTGAAGAAGATCGGAGGGGGTCAAAATTTCGGCCAAAAAAAAAAATGACAGTGTAACCCCTTATGTTTTTTTTTCTGGTCAAAATTTTGACCTTCGATATCTCGGCTCTGGAAGGGTCTAGAGCCTCCATTTTTGCGCGCTGGTCGAAGTCTCGTGGCCCTCTGTCAGAATCCAGAGTTTGAAGAAGATCGGAGGGGGTCAAAATTTTGGCCAAAAAAAAAAATGACAGTGTTACCCCTTATGTTTTTTTTTCTGGTCAAAATTTTGACCTTCGATATCTCGGCTCTGGAAGGGTCTAGAGCCTCCATTTTTGCGCGCTGGTCGAAGTCTCGTGGCCACCTGTCAGTATCCAGAGTTTCAAGAAGATCGGAGGGGGTCAAAATTTCGGCCAAAAAAAAAAAATGACAGTGTTACCCCTTATGTTTTTTTTTTTCTGGTCAAAATTTTGACCTTCGATATCTCGGCTCTGGAAGGGTCTAGAGCCTCCATTTTTGCGCGCTGGTCGAAGTCTCGTGGTCCTCTGTCAGAATCCAGAGTTTGAAGAAGATCGGAGGGGGTCAAAATTTCGGCCAAAAAAAAATGACAGTGTTACCCCTTATGTTTTTTTTTCTGGTCAAAATTTTGACCTTCGATATCTCGGCTCTGGAAGGGTCTAGAGCCTCCATTTTTGCGCGCTGGTCGAAGTCTCGTGGCCCTCTGTCAGAATCCAGAGTTTGAAGAAGATCGGAGGGGGTCAAAATTTCGGCCAAAAAAAAAAATGACAGTGTTACCCCTTATGTTTTTTTCTGGTCAAAATTTTTACCTTCGATATCTCGGCTCTGGAAGGGTCTAGAGCCTCCATTTTTGCGCGCTGGTCGAAGTCTTGTGGCCCTCTGTCAGAATCCAGAGTTTCAAGAAGATCGGAGGGGGTCAAAATTTCGTCCAAAAACGACAGTGTTACCCCTTATGTTTTTTTTTCAGGTCAAAACTTTGACATCCGATATCTCGGCTCTGGAAGGGTCTAGAGCCTCCATTTTTGCGCGCTGGTCGAAGTCTCGTAGCCCTCTGTCAGAATCCAGAGTTTCAAGAAGATCGGAGGGGGTCAAAATTTCGGCCAAAAACGACAGTGTTACCCCTTATGTTTTTTTTTCAGGTCAAAACTTTGACATCCGATATCTCGGCTCTGGAAGGGTCTAGAGCCTCCATTTTTGCGCGCTGGTCGAAGTCTCGTGGCCCTCTGTCAGAATCCAGAGTTTCAAGAAAATCGGAGGGGGTCAAAATTTCGGCCAAAAACAACAGTGTTACCCCTTATGTTTTTTTTTCGGGTCAAAACTTTGACGTCCGATATCTCGGCTCTGGAAGGGTCTAGAGCCTCCATTTTTGCGCGCTGGTCGAAGTCTCGTGGCCCTCTGTCAGAATCCACAGTTTCAAGAAAATCGGAGGGGGTCAAAATTTCGGCCAAAAACGACAGTGTTACCCCTTATGTTTTTTTTTCAGTTCAAAACTTTGACATCCGATATCTCGGCTCTGGAAGGGTCTAGAGCCTCCATTTTTGCGCGCTGGTCGAAGTCTCGTGGCCCTCTGTCAGAATCCAGAGTTTCAAGAAGATCGGAGGGGGTCAAAATTTCGGCCAAAAACGACAGTGTTACCCCTTATGTTTTTTTTTCAGGTCAAAACTTTGACATCCGATATCTCGGCTCTGGAAGGGTCTAGAGCCTCCATTTTTGCGCGCTGGTCGAAGTCTCGTGGCCCTCTGTCAGAATCCAGAGTTTCAAGAAGATCGGAGGGGGTCAAAATTTCGGCCAAAAACGACAGTGTTACCCCTTATGTTTTTTTTTCAGGTCAAAACTTTGACATCCGATATCTCGGCTCTGGAAGGGTCTAGAGCCTCCATTTTTGCGCGCTGGTCGAAGTCTCGTGGCCCTCTGTCAGAATCCAGAGTTTCAAGAAGATCGGAGGGGGTCAAAATTTCGCCCAAAAACGACAGTGTTACCCCTTATGTTTTTTTTTCAGGTCAAAACTTTGACATCCGATATCTCGGCTCTGGAAGGGTCTAGAGCCTCCATTTTTGCGCGCTGGTCGAAGTCTCGTAGCCCTCTGTCAGAATCCAGAGTTTCAAGAAGATCGGAGGGGGTCAAAATTTCGGCCAAAAACAACAGTGTTACCCCTTATGTTTTTTTTTCGGGTCAAAACTTTGACGTCCGATATCTCGGCTCTGGAAGGGTCTAGAGCCTCCATTTTTGCGCGCTGGTCGAAGTCTCGTAGCCCTCTGTCAGAATCCAGAGTTTCAAGAAGATCGGAGGGGGTCAAAATTTCGGCCAAAAACAACAGTGTTACCCCTTATGTTTTTTTTTCGGGTCAAAACTTTGACGTCCGATATCTCGGCTCTGGAAGGGTCTAGAGCCTCCATTTTTGCGCGCTGGTCGAAGTCTCGTGGCCCTCTGTCAGAATCCAGAGTTTCAAGAAGATCGGAGGGGGTCAAAATTTCGGCCAAAAACGACAGTGTTACCCCTTATGTTTTTTTTTCAGTTCAAAACTTTGACATCCGATATCTCGGCTCTGGAAGGGTCTAGAGCCTCCATTTTTGCGCGCTGGTCGAAGTCTCGTGGCCCTCTGTCAGAATCCAGAGTTTCAAGAAGATCGGAGGGGGTCAAAATTTCGGCCAAAAACGACAGTGTTACCCCTTATGTTTTTTTTTCAGGTCAAAACTTTGACATCCGATATCTCGGCTCTGGAAGGGTCTAGAGCCTCCATTTTTGCGCGCTGGTCGAAGTCTCGTGGCCCTCTGTCAGAATCCAGAGTTTCAAGAAGATCGGAGGGGGTCAAAATTTCGGCCAAAAACGACAGTGTTACCCCTTATGTTTTTTTTTTCAGGTCAAAACTTTGACATCCGATATCTCGGCTCTGGAAGGGTCTAGAGCCTCCATTTTTGCGCGCTGGTCGAAGTCTTGTGGCCCTCTGTCAGAATCCAGAGTTTCAAGAAGATCGGAGGGGGTCAAAATTTCGGCCAAAAACGACAGTGTTACCCCTTATGTTTTTTTTTCAGGTCAAAACTTTGACATCCGATATCTCGGCTCTGGAAGGGTCTAGAGCCTCCATTTTTGCGCGCTGGTCGAAGTCTCGTGGCCCTCTGTCAGAATCCAGAGTTTCAAGAAGATCGGAGGGGGTCAAAATTTCGGCCAAAAACGACAGTGTTACCCCTTATGTTTTTTTTTCAGGTCAAAACTTTGACATCCGATATCTCGGCTCTGGAAGGGTCTAGAACCTCCATTTTTGCGCGCTGGTCGAAGTCTCGTGGCCCTCTGTCAGAATCCACAGTTTCAAGAAGATCGGAGGGGGTCAAAATTTCGGCCAAAAACGACAGTGTTACCCCTTATGTTTTTTTTCAGGTCAAAACTTTGACATCCGATATCTCGGCTCTGGAAGGGTCTAGAGCCTCCATTTTTGCGCGCTGGTCGAAGTCTCGTAGCCCTCTGTCAGAATCCAGAGTTTCAAGAAGATCGGAGGGGGTCAAAATTTCGGCCAAAAACAACAGTGTTACCCCTTATGTTTTTTTTTCGGGTCAAAACTTTGACGTCCGATATCTCGGCTCTGGAAGGGTCTAGAGCCTCCATTTTTGCGCGCTGGTCGAAGTCTCGTGGCCCTCTGTCAGAATCCAGAGTTTCAAGAAGATCGGAGGGGGTCAAAATTTCGGCCAAAAACGACAGTGTTACCCCTTATGTTTTTTTTTCAGTTCAAAACTTTGACATCCGATATCTCGGCTCTGGAAGGGTCTAGAGCCTCCATTTTTGCGCGCTGGTCGAAGTCTCGTGGCCCTCTGTCAGAATCCAGAGTTTCAAGAAGATCGGAGGGGGTCAAAATTTCGGCCAAAAACGACAGTGTTACCCCTTATGTTTTTTTTTCAGGTCAAAACTTTGACATCCGATATCTCGGCTCTGGAAGGGTCTAGAGCCTCCATTTTTGCGCGCTGGTCGAAGTCTCGTGGCCCTCTGTCAGAATCCAGAGTTTCAAGAAGATCGGAGGGGGTCAAAATTTCGGCCAAAAACGACAGTGTTACCCCTTATGTTTTTTTTTTCAGGTCAAAACTTTGACATCCGATATCTCGGCTCTGGAAGGGTCTAGAGCCTCCATTTTTGCGCGCTGGTCGAAGTCTTGTGGCCCTCTGTCAGAATCCAGAGTTTCAAGAAGATCGGAGGGGGTCAAAATTTCGGCCAAAAACGACAGTGTTACCCCTTATGTTTTTTTTTCAGGTCAAAACTTTGACATCCGATATCTCGGCTCTGGAAGGGTCTAGAGCCTCCATTTTTGCGCGCTGGTCGAAGTCTCGTGGCCCTCTGTCAGAATCCAGAGTTTCAAGAAGATCGGAGGGGGTCAAAATTTCGGCCAAAAACGACAGTGTTACCCCTTATGTTTTTTTTTCAGGTCAAAACTTTGACATCCGATATCTCGGCTCTGGAAGGGTCTAGAACCTCCATTTTTGCGCGCTGGTCGAAGTCTCGTGGCCCTCTGTCAGAATCCACAGTTTCAAGAAGATCGGAGGGGGTCAAAATTTCGGCCAAAAACGACAGTGTTACCCCTTATGTTTTTTTTCAGGTCAAAACTTTGACATCCGATATCTCGGCTCTGGAAGGGTCTAGAGCCTCCATTTTTGCGCGCTGGTCGAAGTCTCGTAGCCCTCTGTCAGAATCCAGAGTTTCAAGAAGATCGGAGGGGGTCAAAATTTCGGCCAAAAAAAAAAATGACAGTGTAACCCCTTATGTTTTTTTTTCTGGTCAAAATTTTGACCTTCGATATCTCGGCTCTGGAAGGGTCTAGAGCCTCCATTTTTGTGCGCTGGTCGAAGTCTCGTGGCCCTCTGTCAGAATCCAGAGTTTGAAGAAGATCGGAGGGGGTCAAAATTTCGGCCAAAAAAAAAATGACAGTGTAACCCCTTATGTTTTTTTTTCTGGTCAAAATTTTGACCTTCGATATCTCGGCTCTGGAAGGGTCTAGAGCCTCCATTTTTGCGCGCTGGTCGAAGTCTCGTGGCCCTCTGTCAGAATCCAGAGTTTGAAGAAGATCGGAGGGGGTCAAAATTTCGGCCAAAAAAAAAAAATGACAGTGTTACCCCTTATGTTTTTTTCTGGTCAAAATTTTTACCTTCGATATCTCGGCTCTGGAAGGGTCTAGAGCCTCCATTTTTGCGCGCTGGTCGAAGTCTTGTGGCCCTCTGTCAGAATCCAGAGTTTCAAGATGATCGGAGGGGGTCAAAATTTCGTCCAAAAACGACAGTGTTACCCCTTATGTTTTTTTTTCAGGTCAAAACTTTGACATCCGATATCTCGGCTCTGGAAGGGTCTAGAGCCTCCATTTTTGCGCGCTGGTCGAAGTCTCGTAGCCCTCTGTCAGAATCCAGAGTTTCAAGAAGATCGGAGGGGGTCAAAATTTCGGCCAAAAACGACAGTGTTACCCCTTATGTTTTTTTTTTCAGGTCAAAACTTTGACATCCGATATCTCGGCTCTGGAAGGGTCTAGAGCCTCCATTTTTGCGCGCTGGTCGAAGTCTCGTGGCCCTCTGTCAGAATCCAGAGTTTCAAGAAAATCGGAGGGGGTCAAAATTTCGGCCAAAAACAACAGTGTTACCCCTTATGTTTTTTTTTCGGGTCAAAACTTTGACGTCCGATATCTCGGCTCTGGAAGGGTCTAGAGCCTCCATTTTTGCGCGCTGGTCGAAGTCTCGTGGCCCTCTGTCAGAATCCACAGTTTCAAGAAGATCGGAGGGGGTCAAAATTTCGGCCAAAAACGACAGTGTTACCCCTTATGTTTTTTTTTCAGTTCAAAACTTTGACATCCGATATCTCGGCTCTGGAAGGGTCTAGAGCCTCCATTTTTGCGCGCTGGTCGAAGTCTCGTGGCCCTCTGTCAGAATCCAGAGTTTCAAGAAGATCGGAGGGGGTCAAAATTTCGGCCAAAAACGACAGTGTTACCCCTTATGTTTTTTTTTCAGGTCAAAACTTTGACATCCGATATCTCGGCTCTGGAAGGGTCTAGAGCCTCCATTTTTGCGCGCTGGTCGAAGTCTCGTGGCCCTCTGTCAGAATCCAGAGTTTCAAGAAGATCGGAGGGGGTCAAAATTTCGGCCAAAAACGACAGTGTTACCCCTTATGTTTTTTTTTCAGGTCAAAACTTTGACATCCGATATCTCGGCTCTGGAAGGGTCTAGAGCCTCCATTTTTGCGCGCTGGTCGAAGTCTCGTGGCCCTCTGTCAGAATCCAGAGTTTCAAGAAGATCGGAGGGGGTCAAAATTTCGCCCAAAAACGACAGTGTTACCCCTTATGTTTTTTTTTTCAGGTCAAAACTTTGACATCCGATATCTCGGCTCTGGAAGGGTCTAGAGCCTCCATTTTTGCGCGCTGGTCGAAGTCTCGTAGCCCTCTGTCAGAATCCAGAGTTTCAAGAAGATCGGAGGGGGTCAAAATTTCGGCCAAAAACAACAGTGTTACCCCTTATGTTTTTTTTTCGGGTCAAAACTTTGACGTCCGATATCTCGGCTCTGGAAGGGTCTAGAGCCTCCATTTTTGCGCGCTGGTCGAAGTCTCGTGGCCCTCTGTCAGAATCCAGAGTTTCAAGAAGATCGGAGGGGGTCAAAATTTCGGCCAAAAACGACAGTGTTACCCCTTATGTTTTTTTTTCAGTTCAAAACTTTGACATCCGATATCTCGGCTCTGGAAGGGTCTAGAGCCTCCATTTTTGCGCGCTGGTCGAAGTCTCGTGGCCCTCTGTCAGAATCCAGACTTTCAAGAAGATCGGAGGGGGTCAAAATTTCGGCCAAAAACGACAGTGTTACCCCTTATGTTTTTTTTTCAGGTCAAAACTTTGACATCCGATATCTCGGCTCTGGAAGGGTCTAGAGCCTCCATTTTTGCGCGCTGGTCGAAGTCTCGTGGCCCTCTGTCAGAATCCAGAGTTTCAAGAAGATCGGAGGGGGTCAAAATTTCGGCCAAAAACGACAGTGTTACCCCTTATGTTTTTTTTTTCAGGTCAAAACTTTGACATCCGATATCTCGGCTCTGGAAGGGTCTAGAGCCTCCATTTTTGCGCGCTGGTCGAAGTCTTGTGGCCCTCTGTCAGAATCCAGAGTTTCAAGAAGATCGGAGGGGGTCAAAATTTCGGCCAAAAACGACAGTGTTACCCCTTATGTTTTTTTTTCAGGTCAAAACTTTGACATCCGATATCTCGGCTCTGGAAGGGTCTAGAGCCTCCATTTTTGCGCGCTGGTCGAAGTCTCGTGGCCCTCTGTCAGAATCCAGAGTTTGAAGAAGATCGGAGGGGGTCAAAATTTCGGCCAAAAACAACAGTGTTACCCCTTATGTTTTTTTTTCGGGTCAAAACTTTGACGTCCGATATCTCGGCTCTGGAAGGGTCTAGAGCCTCCATTTTTGCGCGCTGGTCGAAGTCTCGTGGCCCTCTGTCAGAATCCAGAGTTTCAAGAAGATCGGAGGGGGTCAAAATTTCGGCCAAAAACGACAGTGTTACCCCTTATGTTTTTTTTTCAGTTCAAAACTTTGACATCCGATATCTCGGCTCTGGAAGGGTCTAGAGCCTCCATTTTTGCGCGCTGGTCGAAGTCTCGTGGCCCTCTGTCAGAATCCAGAGTTTCAAGAAGATCGGAGGGGGTCAAAATTTCGGCCAAAAACGACAGTGTTACCCCTTATGTTTTTTTTTCAGGTCAAAACTTTGACATCCGATATCTCGGCTCTGGAAGGGTCTAGAGCCTCCATTTTTGCGCGCTGGTCGAAGTCTCGTGGCCCTCTGTCAGAATCCAGAGTTTCAAGAAGATCGGAGGGGGTCAAAATTTCGGCCAAAAACGACAGTGTTACCCCTTATGTTTTTTTTTTCAGGTCAAAACTTTGACATCCGATATCTCGGCTCTGGAAGGGTCTAGAGCCTCCATTTTTGCGCGCTGGTCGAAGTCTTGTGGCCCTCTGTCAGAATCCAGAGTTTGAAGAAGATCGGAGGGGGTCAAAATTTCGGCCAAAAAAAAAAATGACAGTGTTACCCCTTATGTTTTTTTCTGGTCAAAATTTTTACCTTCGATATCTCGGCTCTGGAAGGGTCTAGAGCCTCCATTTTTGCGCGCTGGTCGAAGTCTTGTGGCCCTCTGTCAGAATCCAGAGTTTCAAGAAGATCGGAGGGGGTCAAAATTTCGTCCAAAAACGACAGTGTTACCCCTTATGTTTTTTTTTCAGGTCAAAACTTTGACATCCGATATCTCGGCTCTGGAAGGGTCTAGAGCCTCCATTTTTGCGCGCTGGTCGAAGTCTCGTAGCCCTCTGTCAGAATCCAGAGTTTGAAGAAGATCGGAGGGGGTCAAAATTTCGGCCAAAAAAAAAATGACAGTGTTACCCCTTATGTTTTTTTTTCTGGTCAAAATTTTGACCTTCGATATCTCGGCTCTGGAAGGGTCTAGAGCCTCCATTTTTGCGCGCTGGTCGAAGTCTCGTGGTCCTCTGTCAGAATCCAGAGTTTGAAGAAGATCGGAGGGGGTCAAAATTTCGGCCAAAAAAAATGACAGTGTTACCCCTTATGTTTTTTTTTTCTGGTCAAAATTTTGACCTTCGATATCTCGGCTCTGGAAGGGTCTAGAGCCTCCATTTTTGCGCGCTGGTCGAAGTCTCGTGGCCCTCTGTCAGAATCCAGAGGTTGAAGAAGATCGGAGGGGGTCAAAATTTCGGCCAAAAAAAAAAAATGACAGTGTTACCCCTTATGTTTTTTTCTGGTCAAAATTTTTACCTTCGATATCTCGGCTCTGGAAGGGTCTAGAGCCTCCATTTTTGCGCGCTGGTCGAAGTCTTGTGGCCCTCTGTCAGAATCCAGAGTTTCAAGAAGATCGGAGGGGGTCAAAATTTCGTCCAAAAACGACAGTGTTACCCCTTATGTTTTTTTTTCAGGTCAAAACTTTGACATCCGATATCTCGGCTCTGGAAGGGTCTAGAGCCTCCATTTTTGCGCGCTGGTCGAAGTCTCGTAGCCCTCTGTCAGAATCCAGAGTTTCAAGAAGATCGGAGGGGGTCAAAATTTCGGCCAAAAACGACAGTGTTACCCCTTATGTTTTTTTTTCAGGTCAAAACTTTGACATCCGATATCTCGGCTCTGGAAGGGTCTAGAGCCTCCATTTTTGCGCGCTGGTCGAAGTCTCGTGGCCCTCTGTCAGAATCCAGAGTTTCAAGAAAATCGGAGGGGGTCAAAATTTCGGCCAAAAACAACAGTGTTACCCCTTATGTTTTTTTTTCGGGTCAAAACTTTGACGTCCGATATCTCGGCTCTGGAAGGGTCTAGAGCCTCCATTTTTGCGCGCTGGTCGAAGTCTCGTGGCCCTCTGTCAGAATCCACAGTTTCAAGAAGATCGGAGGGGGTCAAAATTTCGGCCAAAAACGACAGTGTTACCCCTTATGTTTTTTTTTCAGTTCAAAACTTTGACATCCGATATCTCGGCTCTGGAAGGGTCTAGAGCCTCCATTTTTGCGCGCTGGTCGAAGTCTCGTGGCCCTCTGTCAGAATCCAGAGTTTCAAGAAGATCGGAGGGGGTCAAAATTTCGGCCAAAAACGACAGTGTTACCCCTTATGTTTTTTTTTCAGGTCAAAACTTTGACATCCGATATCTCGGCTCTGGAAGGGTCTAGAGCCTCCATTTTTGCGCGCTGGTCGAAGTCTCGTGGCCCTCTGTCAGAATCCAGAGTTTCAAGAAGATCGGAGGGGGTCAAAATTTCGGCCAAAAACGACAGTGTTACCCCTTATGTTTTTTTTTCAGGTCAAAACTTTGACATCCGATATCTCGGCTCTGGAAGGGTCTAGAGCCTCCATTTTTGCGCGCTGGTCGAAGTCTCGTGGCCCTCTGTCAGAATCCGCAGTTTCAAGAAGATCGGAGGGGGTCAAAATTTCGCCCAAAAACGACAGTGTTACCCCTTATGTTTTTTTTTCAGGTCAAAACTTTGACATCCGATATCTCGGCTCTGGAAGGGTCTAGAGCCTCCATTTTTGCGCGCTGGTCGAAGTCTCGTAGCCCTCTGTCAGAATCCAGAGTTTCAAGAAGATCGGAGGGGGTCAAAATTTCGGCCAAAAACAACAGTGTTACCCCTTATGTTTTTTTTTCGGGTCAAAACTTTGACGTCCGATATCTCGGCTCTGGAAGGGTCTAGAGCCTCCATTTTTGCGCGCTGGTCGAAGTCTCGTGGCCCTCTGTCAGAATCCAGAGTTTCAAGAAGATCGGAGGGGGTCAAAATTTCGGCCAAAAACGACAGTGTTACCCCTTATGTTTTTTTTTCAGTTCAAAACTTTGACATCCGATATCTCGGCTCTGGAAGGGTCTAGAGCCTCCATTTTTGCGCGCTGGTCGAAGTCTCGTGGCCCTCTGTCAGAATCCAGAGTTTCAAGAAGATCGGAGGGGGTCAAAATTTCGGCCAAAAACGACAGTGTTACCCCTTATGTTTTTTTTTCAGGTCAAAACTTTGACATCCGATATCTCGGCTCTGGAAGGGTCTAGAGCCTCCATTTTTGCGCGCTGGTCGAAGTCTCGTGGCCCTCTGTCAGAATCCAGAGTTTCAAGAAGATCGGAGGGGGTCAAAATTTCGGCCAAAAACGACAGTGTTACCCCTTATGTTTTTTTTTTCAGGTCAAAACTTTGACATCCGATATCTCGGCTCTGGAAGGGTCTAGAGCCTCCATTTTTGCGCGCTGGTCGAAGTCTTGTGGCCCTCTGTCAGAATCCAGAGTTTCAAGAAGATCGGAGGGGGTCAAAATTTCGGCCAAAAACGACAGTGTTACCCCTTATGTTTTTTTTTCAGGTCAAAACTTTGACATCCGATATCTCGGCTCTGGAAGGGAGCCTCCATTTTTGCGCGCTGGTCGAAGTCTCGTGGCCCTCTGTCAGAATCCAGAGTTTCAAGAAGATCGGAGGGGGTCAAAATTTCGGCCAAAAACGACAGTGTTACCCCTTATGTTTTTTTTTCAGGTCAAAACTTTGACATCCGATATCTCGGCTCTGGAAGGGTCTAGAACCTCCATTTTTGCGCGCTGGTCGAAGTCTCGTGGCCCTCTGTCAGAATCCACAGTTTCAAGAAGATCGGAGGGGGTCAAAATTTCGGCCAAAAACGACAGTGTTACCCCTTATGTTTTTTTTCAGGTCAAAACTTTGACATCCGATATCTCGGCTCTGGAAGGGTCTAGAGCCTCCATTTTTGCGCGCTGGTCGAAGTCTCGTAGCCCTCTGTCAGAATCCAGAGTTTCAAGAAGATCGGAGGGGGTCAAAATTTCGGCCAAAAAAAAAAAAATGACAGTGTAACCCCTTATGTTTTTTTTTCTGGTCAAAATTTTGACCTTCGATATCTCGGCTCTGGAAGGGTCTAGAGCCTCCATTTTTGTGCGCTGGTCGAAGTCTCGTGGCCCTCTGTCAGAATCCAGAGTTTGAAGAAGATCGGAGGGGGTCAAAATTTCGGCCAAAAAAAAATGACAGTGTAACCCCTTATGTTTTTTTTTCTGGTCAAAATTTTGACCTTCGATATCTCGGCTCTGGAAGGGTCTAGAGCCTCCATTTTTGCGCGCTGGTCGAAGTCTCGTGGCCCTCTGTCAGAATCCAGAGTTTGAAGAAGATCGGAGGGGGTCAAAATTTTGGCCAAAAAAAAAAATGACAGTGTTACCCCTTATGTTTTTTTTTCTGGTCAAAATTTTGACCTTCGATATCTCGGCTCTGGAAGGGTCTAGAGCCTCCATTTTTGCGCGCTGGTCGAAGTCTCGTGGCCACCTGTCAGTATCCAGAGTTTCAAGAAGATCGGAGGGGGTCAAAATTTCGGCCAAAAAAAAAAATGACAGTGTTACCCCTTATGTTTTTTTTTTCTGGTCAAAATTTTGACCTTCGATATCTCGGCTCTGGAAGGGTCTAGAGCCTCCATTTTTGCGCGCTGGTCGAAGTCTCGTGGTCCTCTGTCAGAATCCAGAGTTTGAAGAAGATCGGAGGGGGTCAAAATTTCGGCCAAAAAAAAATGACAGTGTTACCCCTTATGTTTTTTTTTTCTGGTCAAAATTTTGAGTTCAGAATCCAGAGTTTGAAGAAGATCGGAGGGGGTCAAAATTTCGGCCAAAAAAAAAAATGACAGTGTTACCCCTTATGTTTTTTTCTGGTCAAAATTTTTACCTTCGATATCTCGGCTCTGGAAGGGTCTAGAGCCTCCATTTTTGCGCGCTGGTCGAAGTCTTGTGGCCCTCTGTCAGAATCCAGAGTTTCAAGAAGATCGGAGGGGGTCAAAATTTCGTCCAAAAACGACAGTGTTACCCCTTATGTTTTTTTTTCAGGTCAAAACTTTGACATCCGATATCTCGGCTCTGGAAGGGTCTAGAGCCTCCATTTTTGCGCGCTGGTCGAAGTCTCGTAGCCCTCTGTCAGAATCCAGAGTTTCAAGAAGATCGGAGGGGGTCAAAATTTCGGCCAAAAACGACAGTGTTACCCCTTATGTTTTTTTTTTCAGGTCAAAACTTTGACATCCGATATCTCGGCTCTGGAAGGGTCTAGAGCCTCCATTTTTGCGCGCTGGTCGAAGTCTCGTGGCCCTCTGTCAGAATCCAGAGTTTCAAGAAAATCGGAGGGGGTCAAAATTTCGGCCAAAAACAACAGTGTTACCCCTTATGTTTTTTTTTTCGGGTCAAAACTTTGACGTCCGATATCTCGGCTCTGGAAGGGTCTAGAGCCTCCATTTTTGCGCGCTGGTCGAAGTCTCGTGGCCCTCTGTCAGAATCCACAGTTTCAAGAAGATCGGAGGGGGTAAAAATTTCGGCCAAAAACGACAGTGTTACCCCTTATGTTTTTTTTTCAGTTCAAAACTTTGACATCCGATATCTCGGCTCTGGAAGGGTCTAGAGCCTCCATTTTTGCGCGCTGGTCGAAGTCTCGTGGCCCTCTGTCAGAATCCAGAGTTTCAAGAAGATCGGAGGGGGTCAAAATTTCGGCCAAAAACGACAGTGTTACCCCTTATGTTTTTTTTTTCAGGTCAAAACTTTGACATCCGATATCTCGGCTCTGGAAGGGTCTAGAGCCTCCATTTTTGCGCGCTGGTCGAAGTCTCGTGGCCCTCTGTCAGAATCCAGAGTTTCAAGAAGATCGGAGGGGGTCAAAATTTCGGCCAAAAACGACAGTGTTACCCCTTATGTTTTTTTTTCAGGTCAAAACTTTGACATCCGATATCTCGGCTCTGGAAGGGTCTAGAGCCTCCATTTTTGCGCGCTGGTCGAAGTCTCGTGGCCCTCTGTCAGAATCCAGAGTTTCAAGAAGATCGGAGGGGGTCAAAATTTCGCCCAAAAACGACAGTGTTACCCCTTATGTTTTTTTTTCAGGTCAAAACTTTGACATCCGATATCTCGGCTCTGGAAGGGTCTAGAGCCTCCATTTTTGCGCGCTGGTCGAAGTCTCGTGGCCCTCTGTCAGAATCCAGAGTTTCAAGAAGATCGGAGGGGGTCAAAATTTCGGCCAAAAACGACAGTGTTACCCCTTATGTTTTTTTTTTCAGGTCAAAACTTTGACATCCGATATCTCGGCTCTGGAAGGGTCTAGAGCCTCCATTTTTGCGCGCTGGTCGAAGTCTTGTGGCCCTCTGTCAGAATCCAGAGTTTCAAGAAGATCGGAGGGGGTCAAAATTTCGGCCAAAAACGACAGTGTTACCCCTTATGTTTTTTTTTCAGGTCAAAACTTTGACATCCGATATCTCGGCTCTGGAAGGGTCTAGAGCCTCCATTTTTGCGCGCTGGTCGAAGTCTCGTGGCCCTCTGTCAGAATCCAGAGTTTCAAGAAGATCGGAGGGGGTCAAAATTTCGGCCAAAAACGACAGTGTTACCCCTTATGTTTTTTTTTCAGGTCAAAACTTTGACATCCGATATCTCGGCTCTGGAAGGGTCTAGAACCTCCATTTTTGCGCGCTGGTCGAAGTCTCGTGGCCCTCTGTCAGAATCCACAGTTTCAAGAAGATCGGAGGGGGTCAAAATTTCGGCCAAAAACGACAGTGTTACCCCTTATGTTTTTTTTCAGGTCAAAACTTTGACATCCGATATCTCGGCTCTGGAAGGGTCTAGAGCCTCCATTTTTGCGCGCTGGTCGAAGTCTCGTAGCCCTCTGTCAGAATCCAGAGTTTCAAGAAGATCGGAGGGGGTCAAAATTTCGGCCAAAAAAAAAAATGACAGTGTAACCCCTTATGTTTTTTTTTCTGGTCAAAATTTTGACCTTCGATATCTCGGCTCTGGAAGGGTCTAGAGCCTCCATTTTTGCGCGCTGGTCGAAGTCTCGTGGCCCTCTGTCAGAATCCAGAGTTTCAAGAAGATCGGAGGGGGTCAAAATTTCGGCCAAAAACGACAGTGTTACCCCTTATGTTTTTTTTTTCAGGTCAAAACTTTGACATCCGATGTCTCGGCTCTGGAAGGGTCTAGAGCCTCCATTTTTGCGCGCTGGTCGAAGTCTTGTGGCCCTCTGTCAGAATCCAGAGTTTCAAGAAGATCGGAGGGGGTCAAAATTTCGGCCAAAAACGACAGTGTTACCCCTTATGTTTTTTTTTCAGGTCAAAACTTTGACATCCGATATCTCGGCTCTGGAAGGGTCTAGAGCCTCCATTTTTGCGCGCTGGTCGAAGTCTCGTGGCCCTCTGTCAGAATCCAGAGTTTCAAGAAGATCGGAGGGGGTCAAAATTTCGGCCAAAAACGACAGTGTTACCCCTTATGTTTTTTTTTCAGGTCAAAACTTTGACATCCGATATCTCGGCTCTGGAAGGGTCTAGAACCTCCATTTTTGCGCGCTGGTCGAAGTCTCGTGGCCCTCTGTCAGAATCCACAGTTTCAAGAAGATCGGAGGGGGTCAAAATTTCGGCCAAAAACGACAGTGTTACCCCTTATGTTTTTTTTCAGGTCAAAACTTTGACATCCGATATCTCGGCTCTGGAATGGTCTAGAGCCTCCATTTTTGCGCGCTGGTCGAAGTCTCGTAGCCCTCTGTCAGAATCCAGAGTTTCAAGAAGATCGGAGGGGGTCAAAATTTCGGCCAAAAAAAAAATGACAGTGTAACCCCTTATGTTTTTTTTTCTGGTCAAAATTTTGACCTTCGATATCTCGGCTCTGGAAGGGTCTAGAGCCTCCATTTTTGCGCGCTGGTCGAAGTCTCGTGGCCCTCTGTCAGAATCCAGAGTTTCAAGAAGATCGGAGGGGGTCAAAATTTCGGCCAAAAACGACAGTGTTACCCCTTATGTTTTTTTTTTTCAGGTCAAAACTTTGACATCCGATATCTCGGCTCTGGAAGGGTCTAGAACCTCCATTTTTGCGCGCTGGTCGAAGTCTCGTGGCCCTCTGTCAGAATCCACAGTTTCAAGAAGATCGGAGGGGGTCAAAATTTCGGCCAAAAACGACAGTGTTACCCCTTATGTTTTTTTTTCAGGTCAAAACTTTGACATCCGATATCTCGGCTCTGGAAGGGTCTAGAGCCTCCATTTTTGCGCGCTGGTCGAAGTCTCGTGGCCCTCTGTCAGAATCCAGAGTTTCAAGAAGATCGGAGGGGGTCAAAATTTCGGCCAAAAACGACAGTGTTACCCCTTATGTTTTTTTTTTCAGGTCAAAACTTTGACATCCGATATCTCGGCTCTGGAAGGGTCTAGAGCCTCCATTTTTGCGCGCTGGTCGAAGTCTTGTGGCCCTCTGTCAGAATCCAGAGTTTCAAGAAGATCGGAGGGGGTCAAAATTTCGGCCAAAAACGACAGTGTTACCCCTTATGTTTTTTTTTCAGGTCAAAACTTTGACATCCGATATCTCGGCTCTGGAAGGGTCTAGAGCCTCCATTTTTGCGCGCTGGTCGAAGTCTCGTGGCCCTCTGTCAGAATCCAGAGTTTGAAGAAGATCGGAGGGGGTCAAAATTTCGGCCAAAAACAACAGTGTTACCCCTTATGTTTTTTTTTCGGGTCAAAACTTTGACGTCCGATATCTCGGCTCTGGAAGGGTCTAGAGCCTCCATTTTTGCGCGCTGGTCGAAGTCTCGTGGCCCTCTGTCAGAATCCAGAGTTTCAAGAAAATCGGAGGGGGTCAAAATTTCGGCCAAAAACGACAGTGTTACCCCTTATGTTTTTTTTTCAGTTCAAAACTTTGACATCCGATATCTCGGCTCTGGAAGGGTCTAGAGCCTCCATTTTTGCGCGCTGGTCGAAGTCTCGTGGCCCTCTGTCAGAATCCAGAGTTTCAAGAAGATCGGAGGGGGTCAAAATTTCGGCCAAAAACGACAGTGTTACCCCTTATGTTTTTTTTTTCAGGTCAAAACTTTGACATCCGATATCTCGGCTCTGGAAGGGTCTAGAGCCTCCATTTTTGCGCGCTGGTCGAAGTCTCGTGGCCCTCTGTCAGAATCCAGAGTTTCAAGAAGATCGGAGGGGGTCAAAATTTCGGCCAAAAACGACAGTGTTACCCCTTATGTTTTTTTTTTCAGGTCAAAACTTTGACATCCGATATCTCGGCTCTGGAAGGGTCTAGAGCCTCCATTTTTGCGCGCTGGTCGAAGTCTTGTGGCCCTCTGTCAGAATCCAGAGTTTCAAGAAGATCGGAGGGGGTCAAAATTTCGGCCAAAAACGACAGTGTTACCCCTTATGTTTTTTTTTCAGGTCAAAACTTTGACATCCGATATCTCGGCTCTGGAAGGGTCTAGAGCCTCCATTTTTGCGCGCTGGTCGAAGTCTCGTGGCCCTCTGTCAGAATCCAGAGTTTGAAGAAGATCGGAGGGGGTCAAAATTTCGGCCAAAAAAAAAATGACAGTGTAACCCCTTATGTTTTTTTTTCTGGTCAAAATTTTGACCTTCGATATCTCGGCTCTGGAAGGGTCTAGAGCCTCCATTTTTGCGCGCTGGTCGAAGTCTCGTGGCCCTCTGTCAGAATCCAGAGTTTGAATAAGATCGGAGGGGGTCAAAATTTTGGGAAAAAAAAAATGACAGTGTTACCCCTTATGTTTTTTTTTCTGGTCAAAATTTTGACCTTCGATATCTCGGCTCTGGAAGGGTCTAGAGCCTCCATTTTTGCGCGCTGGTCGAAGTCTCGTGGCCACCTGTCAGTATCCAGAGTTTCAAGAAGATCGGAGGGGGTCAAAATTTCGGCCAAAAAAAAAAAATGACAGTGTTACCCCTTATGTTTTTTTTTCTGGTCAAAATTTTGACCTTCGATATCTCGGCTCTGGAAGGGTCTAGAGCCTCCATTTTTGCGCGCTGGTCGAAGTCTCGTGGTCCTCTGTCAGAATCCAGAGTTTGAAGAAGATCGGAGGGGGTCAAAATTTCGGCCAAAAAAAAATGACAGTGTTACCCCTTATGTTTTTTTTTTCTGGTCAAAATTTTGACCTTCGATATCTCGGCTCTGGAAGGGTCTAGAGCCTCCATTTTTGCGCGCTGGTCGAAGTCTCGTGGCCCTCTGTCAGAATCCAGAGTTTGAAGAAGATCGGAGGGGGTCAAAATTTCGGCCAAAAAAAAAAATGACAGTGTTACCCCTTATGTTTTTTTCTGGTCAAAATTTTTACCTTCGATATCTCGGCTCTGGAAGGGTCTAGAGCCTCCATTTTTGCGCGCTGGTCGAAGTCTTGTGGCCCTCTGTCAGAATCCAGAGTTTCAAGAAGATCGGAGGGGGTCAAAATTTCGTCCAAAAACGACAGTGTTACCCCTTATGTTTTTTTTTCAGGTCAAAACTTTGACATCCGATATCTCGGCTCTGGAAGGGTCTAGAGCCTCCATTTTTGCGCGCTGGTCGAAGTCTCGTAGCCCTCTGTCAGAATCCAGAGTTTCAAGAAGATCGGAGGGGGTCAAAATTTCAGCCAAAAACGACAGTGTTACCCCTTATGTTTTTTTTTTCAGGTCAAAACTTTGACATCCGATATCTCGGCTCTGGAAGGGTCTAGAGCCTCCATTTTTGCGCGCTGGTCGAAGTCTCGTGGCCCTCTGTCAGAATCCAGAGTTTCAAGAAAATCGGAGGGGGTCAAAATTTCGGCCAAAAACAACAGTGTTACCCCTTATGTTTTTTTTTCGGGTCAAAACTTTGACGTCCGATATCTCGGCTCTGGAAGGGTCTAGAGCCTCCATTTTTGCGCGCTGGTCGAAGTCTCGTGGCCCTCTGTCAGAATCCACAGTTTCAAGAAGATCGGAGGGGGTCAAAATTTCGGCCAAAAACGACAGTGTTACCCCTTATGTTTTTTTTTCAGTTCAAAACTTTGACATCCGATATCTCGGCTCTGGAAGGGTCTAGAGCCTCCATTTTTGCGCGCTGGTCGAAGTCTCGTGGCCCTCTGTCAGAATCCAGAGTTTCAAGAAGATCGGAGGGGGTCAAAATTTCGGCCAAAAACGACAGTGTTACCCCTTATGTTTTTTTTTTCAGGTCAAAACTTTGACATCCGATATCTCGGCTCTGGAAGGGTCTAGAGCCTCCATTTTTGCGCGCTGGTCGAAGTCTCGTGGCCCTCTGTCAGAATCCAGAGTTTCAAGAAGATCGGAGGGGGTCAAAATTTCGGCCAAAAACGACAGTGTTACCCCTTATGTTTTTTTTTCAGGTCAAAACTTTGACATCCGATATCTCGGCTCTGGAAGGGTCTAGAGCCTCCATTTTTGCGCGCTGGTCGAAGTCTCGTGGCCCTCTGTCAGAATCCAGAGTTTCAAGAAGATCGGAGGGGGTCAAAATTTCGCCCAAAAACGACAGTGTTACCCCTTATGTTTTTTTTTTCAGGTCAAAACTTTGACATCCGATATCTCGGCTCTGGAAGGGTCTAGAGCCTCCATTTTTGCGCGCTGGTCGAAGTCTCGTAGCCCTCTGTCAGAATCCAGAGTTTCAAGAAGATCGGAGGGGGTCAAAATTTCGGCCAAAAACAACAGTGTTACCCCTTATGTTTTTTTTTCGGGTCAAAACTTTGACGTCCGATATCTCGGCTCTGGAAGGGTCTAGAGCCTCCATTTTTGCGCGCTGGTCGAAGTCTCGTGGCCCTCTGTCAGAATCCAGAGTTTCAAGAAGATCGGAGGGGGTCAAAATTTCGGCCAAAAACGACAGTGTTACCCCTTATGTTTTTTTTTCAGTTCAAAACTTTGACATCCGATATCTCGGCTCTGGAAGGGTCTAGAGCCTCCATTTTTGCGCGCTGGTCGAAGTCTCGTGGCCCTCTGTCAGAATCCAGAGTTTCAAGAAGATCGGAGGGGGTCAAAATTTCGGCCAAAAACGACAGTGTTACCCCTTATGTTTTTTTTTTCAGGTCAAAACTTTGACATCCGATATCTCGGCTCTGGAAGGGTCTAGAGCCTCCATTTTTGCGAGCTGGTCGAAGTCTCGTGGCCCTCTGTCAGAATCCAGAGTTTCAAGAAGATCGGAGGGGGTCAAAATTTCGGCCAAAAACGACAGTGTTACCCCTTATGTTTTTTTTTTCAGGTCAAAACTTTGACATCCGATATCTCGGCTCTGGAAGGGTCTAGAGCCTCCATTTTTGCGCGCTGGTCGAAGTCTTGTGGCCCTCTGTCAGAATCCAGAGTTTCAAGAAGATCGGAGGGGGTCAAAATTTCGGCCAAAAACGACAGTGTTACCCCTTATGTTTTTTTTTCAGGTCAAAACTTTGACATCCGATATCTCGGCTCTGGAAGGGTCTAGAGCCTCCATTTTTGCGCGCTGGTCGAAGTCTCGTGGCCCTCTGTCAGAATCCAGAGTTTCAAGAAGATCGGAGGGGGTCAAAATTTCGGCCAAAAACGACAGTGTTACCCCTTATGTTTTTTTTTCAGGTCAAAACTTTGACATCCGATATCTCGGCTCTGGAAGGGTCTAGAACCTCCATTTTTGCGCGCTGGTCGAAGTCTCGTGGCCCTCTGTCAGAATCCACAGTTTCAAGAAGATCGGAGGGGGTCAAAATTTCGGCCAAAAACGACAGTGTTACCCCTTATGTTTTTTTTCAGGTCAAAACTTTGACATCCGATATCTCGGCTCTGGAAGGGTCTAGAGCCTCCATTTTTGCGCGCTGGTCGAAGTCTCGTAGCCCTCTGTCAGAATCCAGAGTTTCAAGAAGATCGGAGGGGGTCAAAATTTCGGCCAAAAAAAAAATGACAGTGTAACCCCTTATGTTTTTTTTTCTGGTCAAAATTTTGACCTTCGATATCTCGGCTCTGGAAGGGTCTAGAGCCTCCATTTTTGTGCGCTGGTCGAAGTCTCGTGGCCCTCTGTCAGAATCCAGAGTTTGAAGAAGATCGGAGGGGGTCAAAATTTCGGCCAAAAAAAAATGACAGTGTAACCCCTTATGTTTTTTTTTCTGGTCAAAATTTTGACCTTCGATATCTCGGCTCTGGAAGGGTCTAGAGCCTCCATTTTTGCGCGCTGGTCGAAGTCTCGTGGCCCTCTGTCAGAATCCAGAGTTTGAAGAAGATCGGAGGGGGTCAAAATTTTGGCCAAAAAAAAAAATGACAGTGTTACCCCTTATGTTTTTTTTTCTGGTCAAAATTTTGACCTTCGATATCTCGGCTCTGGAAGGGTCTAGAGCCTCCATTTTTGCGCGCTGGTCGAAGTCTCGTGGCCACCTGTCAGTATCCAGAGTTTCAAGAAGATCGGAGGGGGTCAAAATTTCGGCCCAAAAAAAAAATGACAGTGTTACCCCTTATGTTTTTTTTTTCTGGTCAAAATTTTGACCTTCGATATCTCGGCTCTGGAAGGGTCTAGAGCCTCCATTTTTGCGCGCTGGTCGAAGTCTCGTGGTCCTCTGTCAGAATCCAGAGTTTGAAGAAGATCGGAGGGGGTCAAAATTTCGGCCAAAAAAAAATGACAGTGTTACCCCTTATGTTTTTTTTTTCTGGTCAAAATTTTGAGTTCAGAATCCAGAGTTTGAAGAAGATCGGAGGGGGTCAAAATTTCGGCCAAAAAAAAAATGACAGTGTTACCCCTTATGTTTTTTTCTGGTCAAAATTTTTACCTTCGATATCTCGGCTCTGGAAGGGTCTAGAGCCTCCATTTTTGCGCGCTGGTCGAAGTCTTGTGGCCCTCTGTCAGAATCCAGAGTTTCAAGAAGATCGGAGGGGGTCAAAATTTCGTCCAAAAACGACAGTGTTACCCCTTATGTTTTTTTTTCAGGTCAAAACTTTGACATCCGATATCTCGGCTCTGGAAGGGTCTAGAGCCTCCATTTTTGCGCGCTGGTCGAAGTCTCGTAGCCCTCTGTCAGAATCCAGAGTTTCAAGAAGATCGGAGGGGGTCAAAATTTCGGCCAAAAACGACAGTGTTACCCCTTATGTTTTTTTTTTCAGGTCAAAACTTTGACATCCGATATCTCGGCTCTGGAAGGGTCTAGAGCCTCCATTTTTGCGCGCTGGTCGAAGTCTCGTGGCCCTCTGTCAGAATCCAGAGTTTCAAGAAAATCGGAGGGGGTCAAAATTTCGGCCAAAAACAACAGTGTTACCCCTTATGTTTTTTTTTTCGGGTCAAAACTTTGACGTCCGATATCTCGGCTCTGGAAGGGTCTAGAGCCTCCATTTTTGCGCGCTGGTCGAAGTCTCGTGGCCCTCTGTCAGAATCCACAGTTTCAAGAAGATCGGAGGGGGTCAAAATTTCGGCCAAAAACGACAGTGTTACCCCTTATGTTTTTTTTTCAGGTCAAAACTTTGACATCCGATATCTCGGCTCTGGAAGGGTCTAGAGCCTCCATTTTTGCGCGCTGGTCGAAGTCTCGTGGCCCTCTGTCAGAATCCAGAGTTTCAAGAAGATCGGAGGGGGTCAAAATTTCGGCCAAAAACGACAGTGTTACCCCTTATGTTTTTTTTTCAGGTCAAAACTTTGACATCCGATATCTCGGCTCTGGAAGGGTCTAGAGCCTCCATTTTTGCGCGCTGGTCGAAGTCTCGTGGCCCTTTGTCAGAATCCAGAGTTTCAAGAAGATCGGAGGGGGTCAAAATTTCGCCCAAAAACGACAGTGTTACCCCTTATGTTTTTTTTTTCAGGTCAAAACTTTGACATCCGATATCTCGGCTCTGGAAGGGTCTAGAGCCTCCATTTTTGCGCGCTGGTCGAAGTCTCGTAGCCCTCTGTCAGAATCCAGAGTTTCAAGAAGATCGGAGGGGGTCAAAATTTCGGCCAAAAACAACAGTGTTACCCCTTATGTTTTTTTTTCGGGTCAAAACTTTGACGTCCGATATCTCGGCTCTGGAAGGGTCTAGAGCCTCCATTTTTGCGCGCTGGTCGAAGTCTCGTGGCCCTCTGTCAGAATCCAGAGTTTCAAGAAGATCGGAGGGGGTCAAAATTTCGGCCAAAAACGACAGTGTTACCCCTTATGTTTTTTTTTTCAGTTCAAAACTTTGACATCCGATATCTCGGCTCTGGAAGGGTCTAGAGCCTCCATTTTTGCGCGCTGGTCGAAGTCTCGTGGCCCTCTGTCAGAATCCAGAGTTTCAAGAAGATCGGAGGGGGTCAAAATTTCGGCCAAAAACGACAGTGTTACCCCTTATGTTTTTTTTTCAGGTCAAAACTTTGACATCCGATATCTCGGCTCTGGAAGGGTCTAGAGCCTCCATTTTTGCGCGCTGGTCGAAGTCTCGTGGCCCTCTGTCAGAATCCAGAGTTTCAAGAAGATCGGAGGGGGTCAAAATTTCGGCCAAAAACGACAGTGTTACCCCTTATGTTTTTTTTTTCAGGTCAAAACTTTGACATCCGATATCTCGGCTCTGGAAGGGTCTAGAGCCTCCATTTTTGCGCGCTGGTCGAAGTCTTGTGGCCCTCTGTCAGAATCCAGAGTTTCAAGAAGATCGGAGGGGGTCAAAATTTCGGCCAAAAACGACAGTGTTACCCCTTATGTTTTTTTTTCAGGTCAAAACTTTGACATCCGATATCTCGGCTCTGGAAGGGTCTAGAGCCTCCATTTTTGCGCGCTGGTCGAAGTCTCGTGGCCCTCTGTCAGAATCCAGAGTTTCAAGAAGATCGGAGGGGGTCAAAATTTCGGCCAAAAACGACAGTGTTACCCCTTATGTTTTTTTTTTCAGGTCAAAACTTTGACATCCGATATCTCGGCTCTGGAAGGGTCTAGAACCTCCATTTTTGCGCGCTGGTCGAAGTCTCGTGGCCCTCTGTCAGAATCCACAGTTTCAAGAAGATCGGAGGGGGTCAAAATTTCGGCCAAAAACGACAGTGTTACCCCTTATGTTTTTTTTCAGGTCAAAACTTTGACATCCGATATCTCGGCTCTGGAAGGGTCTAGAGCCTCCATTTTTGCGCGCTGGTCGAAGTCTCGTAGCCCTCTGTCAGAATCCAGAGTTTCAAGAAGATCGGAGGGGGACAAAATTTCGGCCAAAAAAAAAAATGACAGTGTAACCCCTTATGTTTTTTTTCTGGTCAAAATTTTGACCTTCGATATCTCGGCTCTGGAAGGGTCTAGAGCCTCCATTTTTGTGCGCTGGTCGAAGTCTCGTGGCCCTCTGTCAGAATCCAGAGTTTGAAGAAGATCGGAGGGGGTCAAAATTTCGGCCAAAAAAAAATGACAGTGTTACCCCTTATGTTTTTTTTTTCTGGTCAAAATTTTGACCTTCGATATCTCGGCTCTGGAAGGGTCTAGAGCCTCCATTTTTGCGCGCTGGTCGAAGTCTCGTGGCCCTCTGTCAGAATCCAGAGTTTCAAGAAGATCGGAGGGGGTCAAAATTTCGGCCAAAAAAAAAATGACAGTGTTACCCCTTATGTTTTTTTTTCTGGTCAAAATTTTGACCTTCGATATCTCGGCTCTGGAAGGGTCTAGAGCCTCCATTTTTGCGCGCTGGTCGAAGTCTCGTGGCCCTCTGTCAGAATCCAGAGTTTGAAGAAGATCGGAGGGGGTCAAAATTTCGGCCAAAAAAAAAATGACAGTGTAACCCCTTATGTTTTTTTTTCTGGTCAAAATTTTGACCTTCGATATCTCGGCTCTGGAAGGGTCTAGAGACTCCATTTTTGCGCGCTGGTCGAAGTCTCGTGGCCCTCTGTCAGAATCCAGAGTTTGAAGAAGATCGGAGGGGGTCAAAATTTTGGCCAAAAAAAAAATGACAGTGTTACCCCTTATGTTTTTTTTTCTGGTCAAAATTTTGACCTTCGATATCTCGGCTCTGGAAGGGTCTAGAGCCTCCATTTTTGCGCGCTGGTCGAAGTCTCGTGGCCACCTGTCAGTATCCAGAGTTTCAAGAAGATCGGAGGGGGTCAAAATTTCGGCCAAAAAAAAAAATGACAGTGTTACCCCTTATGTTTTTTTTTCTGGTCAAAATTTTGACCTTCGATATCTCGGCTCTGGAAGGGTCTAGAGCCTCCATTTTTGCGCGCTGGTCGAAGTCTCGTGGTCCTCTGTCAGAATCCAGAGTTTGAAGAAGATCGGAGGGGGTCAAAATTTCGGCCAAAAAAAAATGACAGTGTTACCCCTTATGTTTTTTTTTTCTGGTCAAAATTTTGACCTTCGATATCTCGGCTCTGGAAGGGTCTAGAGCCTCCATTTTTGCGCGCTGGTCGAAGTCTCGTGGCCCTCTGTCAGAATCCAGAGTTTGAAGAAGATCGGAGGGGGTCAAAATTTCGGCCAAAAAAAAAAATGACAGTGTTACCCCTTATGTTTTTTTCTGGTCAAAATTTTTACCTTCGATATCTCGGCTCTGGAAGGGTCTAGAGCCTCCATTTTTGCGCGCTGGTCGAAGTCTTGTGGCCCTCTGTCAGAATCCAGCGTTTCAAGAAGATCGGAGGGGGTCAAAATTTCGTCCAAAAACGACAGTGTTACCCCTTATGTTTTTTTTTCAGGTCAAAACTTTGACATCCGATATCTCGGCTCTGGAAGGGTCTAGAGCCTCCATTTTTGCGCGCTGGTCGAAGTCTCGTAGCCCTCTGTCAGAATCCAGAGTTTCAAGAAGATCGGAGGGGGTCAAAATTTCGGCCAAAAACGACAGTGTTACCCCTTATGTTTTTTTTTTCAGGTCAAAACTTTGACATCCGATATCTCGGCTCTGGAAGGGTCTAGAGCCTCCATTTTTGCGCGCTGGTCGAAGTCTCGTGGCCCTCTGTCAGAATCCAGAGTTTCAAGAAGATCGGAGGGGGTCAAAATTTCGGCCAAAAACAACAGTGTTACCCCTTATGTTTTTTTTTCGGGTCAAAACTTTGACGTCCGATATCTCGGCTCTGGAAGGGTCTAGAGCCTCCATTTTTGCGCGCTGGTCGAAGTCTCGTGGCCCTCTGTCAGAATCCAGAGTTTCAAGAAGATCGGAGGGGGTCAAAATTTCGGCCAAAAACGACAGTGTTACCCCTTATGTTTTTTTTTCAGTTCAAAACTTTGACATCCGATATCTCGGCTCTGGAAGGGTCTAGAGCCTCCATTTTTGCGCGCTGGTCGAAGTCTCGTGGCCCTCTGTCAGAATCCAGAGTTTCAAGAAGATCGGAGGGGGTCAAAATTTCGGCCAAAAACGACAGTGTTACCCCTTATGTTTTTTTTTTCAGGTCAAAACTTTGACATCCGATATCTCGGCTCTGGAAGGGTCTAGAGCCTCCATTTTTGCGCGCTGGTCGAAGTCTCGTGGCCCTCTGTCAGAATCCAGAGTTTCAAGAAGATCGGAGGGGGTCAAAATTTCGGCCAAAAACGACAGTGTTACCCCTTATGTTTTTTTTTTCAGGTCAAAACTTTGACATCCGATATCTCGGCTCTGGAAGGGTCTAGAGCCTCCATTTTTGCGCGCTGGTCGAAGTCTCGTGGCCCTCTGTCAGAATCCAGAGTTTCAAGAAGATCGGAGGGGGTCAAAATTTCGCCCAAAAACGACAGTGTTACCCCTTATGTTTTTTTTTTCAGGTCAAAACTTTGACATCCGATATCTCGGCTCTGGAAGGGTCTAGAGCCTCCATTTTTGCGCGCTGGTCGAAGTCTCGTAGCCCTCTGTCAGAATCCAGAGTTTCAAGAAGATCGGAGGGGGTCAAAATTTCGGCCAAAAACAACAGTGTTACCCCTTATGTTTTTTTTTCGGGTCAAAACTTTGACGTCCGATATCTCGGCTCTGGAAGGGTCTAGAGCCTCCATTTTTGCGCGCTGGTCGAAGTCTCGTGGCCCTCTGTCAGAATCCAGAGTTTCAAGAAGATCGGAGGGGGTCAAAATTTCGGCCAAAAACGACAGTGTTACCCCTTATGTTTTTTTTTCAGTTCAAAACTTTGACATCCGATATCTCGGCTCTGGAAGGGTCTAGAGCCTCCATTTTTGCGCGCTGGTCGAAGTCTGGTGGCCCTCTGTCAGAATCCAGAGTTTCAAGAAGATCGGAGGGGGTCAAAATTTCGGCCAAAAACGACAGTGTTACCCCTTATGTTTTTTTTTTCAGGTCAAAACTTTGACATCCGATATCTCGGCTCTGGAAGGGTCTAGAGCCTCCATTTTTGCGCGCTGGTCGAAGTCTCGTGGCCCTCTGTCAGAATCCAGAGTTTCAAGAAGATCGGAGGGGGTCAAAATTTCGGCCAAAAACGACAGTGTTACCCCTTATGTTTTTTTTTCAGGTCAAAACTTTGACATCCGATATCTCGGCTCTGGAAGGGTCTAGAGCCTCCATTTTTGCGCGCTGGTCGAAGTCTTGTGGCCCTCTGTCAGAATCCAGAGTTTCAAGAAGATCGGAGGGGGTCAAAATTTCGGCCAAAAACGACAGTGTTACCCCTTATGTTTTTTTTTCAGGTCAAAACTTTGACATCCGATATCTCGGCTCTGGAAGGGTCTAGAGCCTCCATTTTTGCGCGCTGGTCGAAGTCTCGTGGCCCTCTGTCAGAATCCAGAGTTTCAAGAAGATCGGAGGGGGTCAAAATTTCGGCCAAAAACGACAGTGTTACCCCTTATGTTTTTTTTTCAGGTCAAAACTTTGACATCCGATATCTCGGCTCTGGAAGGGTCTAGAACCTCCATTTTTGCGCGCTGGTCGAAGTCTCGTGGCCCTCTGTCAGAATCCACAGTTTCAAGAAGATCGGAGGGGGTCAAAATTTCGGCCAAAAACGACAGTGTTACCCCTTATGTTTTTTTTCAGGTCAAAACTTTGACATCCGATATCTCGGCTCTGGAAGGGTCTAGAGCCTCCATTTTTGCGCGCTGGTCGAAGTCTCGTAGCCCTCTGTCAGAATCCAGAGTTTCAAGAAGATCGGAGGGGGTCAAAATTTCGGCCAAAAAAAAAAAACATAAGGGGTAACACTGTCATTTTTTTTTTGGCCGAAATTTTGACCCCCTCCGATCTTCTTGAAACTCTGGATTCTGACAGAGGGCCACGAGACATCGACCAGCGCGCAAAAATGGAGGCTCTAGACCCTTCCAGAGCCGAGATATCGAAGGTCAAACTTTCAGCCAAAAAAAAAAATGACAGTGTTACCCCTTATGTTTTTTTTTTGGCTGAAAGTTTGACCTTCGATATCTCGGCTCTGGAAGGGTCTAGAGCCTCCATTTTTGCGCGCTGGTCGATGTCTCGTGGCCATCTGTCAGAATCCAGAGTTTCAAGAAGATCGGAGGGGGTCAAAATTTTGGCCAAAAAAAAAAAAACATAAGGGGTAACACTGTCATTTTTTTTTTGGCCGAAATTTTGACCCCCTCCGATCTTCTTGAAACTCTGGATTCTGACAGAGGGCCACGAGACATCGACCAGCGCGCAAAAATGGAGGCTCTAGACCCTTCCAGAGCCGAGATATCGAAGGTCAAACTTTCAGCCAAAAAATAAAATGACAGTGTTACCCCTTATGTTTTTTTTTTTTGGCTGAAAGTTTGACCTTCGATATCTCGGCTCTGGAAGGGTCTAGAGCCTCCATTTTTGCGCGCTGGTCGATGTCTCGTGGCCCTCTGTCAGAATCCAGAGTTTCAAGAAGATCGGAGGGGGTCAAAATTTTGGCCAAAAAAAAAAAAACATAAGGGCTAACACTGTCATTTTTTTTTTTTGGCCGAAATTTTGACCCCCTCCGATCTTCTTGAAACTCTGGATTCTGACAGAGGGCCACGAGACATCGACCAGCGCGCAAAAATGGAGGCTCTAGACCCTTCCAGAGCCGAGATATCGAAGGTCAAACTTTCAGCCAAAAAAAAAATGACAGTGTTACCCCTTATGTTTTTTTTTTTGGCTGAAAGTTTGACCTTCGATATCTCGGCTCTGGAAGGGTCTAGAGCCTCCATTTTTGCGCGCTGGTCGATGTCTCGTGGCCCTCTGTCAGAATCCAGAGTTTCAAGAAGATCGGAGGGGGTCAAAATTTTGGCCAAAAAAAAAAAACATAAGGGGTAACACTGTCATTTTTTTTTTTGGCTGAAAGTTTGACCTTCGATATCTCGGCTCTGGAAGGGTCTAGAGCCTCCATTTTTGCGCGCTGGTCGATGTCTCGTGGCCCTCTGTCAGAATCCAGAGTTTCAAGAAGATCGGAGGGGGTCAAAATTTTGGCCAAAAAAAAAAAACATAAGGGGTAACACTGTCATTTTTTTTTTTTGCCGAAATTTTGACCCCCTCCGATCTTCTTGAAACTCTGGATTCTGACAGAGGGCCACGAGACATCGACCAGCGCGCAAAAATGGAGGCTCTAGACCCTTCCAGAGCCGAGATATCGAAAGTCAAACTTTCAGCCAAAAAAAAAAACATAAGGGGTAACACTGTCATTTTTTTTTTTTGGCTGAAAGTTTGACCTTCGATATCTCGGCTCTGGAAGGGTCTAGAGCCTCCATTTTTGCGCGCTGGTCGATGTCTCGTGGCCCTCTGTCAGAATCCAGAGTTTCAAGAAGATCGGAGGGGGTGAAAATTTTGGCCAAAAAAAAAAAACATAAGGGGTAACACTGTCATTTTTTTTTTTGGCCGAAATTTTGACCCCCTCCGATCTTCTTGAAACTCTGGATTCTGACAGAGGGCCACGAGACATCGACCAGCGCGCAAAAATGGAGGCTCTAGACCCTTCCAGAGCCGAGATATCGAAGGTCAAACTTTCAGCCAAAAAAAAAAATGACAGTGTTACCCCTTATGTTTTTTTTTTTTTGGCTGAAAGTTTGACCTTCGATATCTCGGCTCTGGAAGGGTCTAGAGCCTCCATTTTTGCGCGCTGGTCGATGTCTCGTGGCCCTCTGTCAGAATCCAGAGTTTCAAGAAGATCGGAGGGGGTCAAAATTTTGGCCAAAAAAAAAAAAACATAAGGGGTAACACTGTCATTTTTTTTTTTTTGGCCGAAATTTTGACCCCCTCCGATCTTCTTGAAACTCTGGATTCTGACAGAGGGCCACGAGACATCGACCAGCGCGCAAAAATGGAGGCTCTAGACCCTTCTAGAGCCGAGATATCGAAGGTCAAACTTTCAGCCAAAAAAAAAAATGACAGTGTTACCCCTTATGTTTTTTTTTTTTGGCTGAAAGTTTGACCTTCGATATCTCGGCTCTGGAAGGGTCTAGAGCCTCCATTTTTGCGCGCTGGTCGATGTCTCGTGGCCCTCTGTCAGAATCCAGAGTTTCAAGAAGATCGGAGGGGGTCAAAACTTTCAGCCAAAAAAAAAAAAAACATAAGGGGTAACACTGTCATTTTTTTTTTTGGCTGAAAGTTTGACCTTCGATATCTCGGCTCTGGAAGGGTCTAGAGCCTCCATTTTTGCGCGCTGGTCGATGTCTCGTGGCCCTCTGTCAGAATCCAGAGTTTCAAGAAGATCGGAGGGGGTCAAAATTTTGGCCAAAAAAAAAAAACATAAGGGGTAACACTGTCATTTTTTTTTTTTGGCCGAAATTTTGACCCCCTCCGATCTTCTTGAAACTCTGGATTCTGACAGAGGGCCACGAGACATCGACCAGCGCGCAAAAATGGAGGCTCTAGACCCTTCCAGAGCCGAGATATCGAAGGTCAAACTTTCAGCCAAAAAAAAAAATGACAGTGTTACCCCTTATGTTTTTTTTTTTTGGCTGAAAGTTTGACCTTCGATATCTCGGCTCTGGAAGGGTCTAGAGCCTCCATTTTTGCGCGCTGGTCGATGTCTCGTGGCCCTCTGTCAGAATCCAGAGTTTCAAGAAGATCGGAGGGGGTCAAAATTTTGGCCAAAAAAAAAAAACATAAGGGGTAACACTGTCATTTTTTTTTTTGGCCGAAATTTTGACCCCCTCCGATCTTCTTAAAACTCTGGATTCTGACAGAGGGCCACGAGACATCGACCAGCGCGCAAAAATGGAGGCTCTAGACCCTTCCAGAGCCGAGATATCGAAGGTCAAACTTTCAGCCAAAAAAAAATTACAGTGTTACCCCTTATGTTTTTTTTTTGGCTGAAAGTTTGACCTTCGATATCTCGGCTCTGGAAGGGTCTAGAGCCTCCATTTTTGCGCGCTGGTCGATGTCTCGTGGCCCTCTGTCAGAATCCAGAGTTTCAAGAAGATCGGAGGGGGTCAAAATTTTGGCCAAAAAAAAAAAACATAAGGGGTAACACTGTCATTTTTTTTTTTTGGCTGATAGTTTGACCTTCGATATCTCGGCTCTGGAAGGGTCTAGAGCCTCCATTTTTGCGCGCTGGTCGATGTCTCGTGGCCCTCTGTCAGAATCCAGAGTTTCAAGAAGATCGGAGGGGGTCAAAATTTTGGCCAAAAAAAAAACATAAGGGGTAACACTGTCATTTTTTTTTTTTGGCCGAAATTTTGACCCCCTCCGATCTTCTTGAAACTCTGGATTCTGACAGAGGGCCACGAGACATCGACCAGCGCGCAAAAATGGAGGCTCTAGACCCTTCCAGAGCCGAGATATCGAAGGTCAAACTTTCAGCCAAAAAAAAAAAACATAAGGTGTAACACTGTCATTTTTTTTTTTGGCTGAAAGTTTGACCTTCGATATCTCGGCTCTGGAAGGGTCTAGAGCCTCCATTTTTGCGCGCTGGTCGATGTCTCGTGGCCCTCTGTCAGAATCCAGAGTTTCAAGAAGATCGGAGGGGGTCAAAATTTTGGCCAAAAAAAAAAAACATAAGGGGTAACACTGTCATTTTTTTTTTTTAGCCGAAATTTTGACCCGCTCCGATCTTCTTGAAACTCTGGATTCTGACAGAGGGCCACGAGACATCGACCAGCGCGCAAAAATGGAGGCTCTAGACCCTTCCAGAGCCGAGATATCGAAGGTCAAACTTTCAGCCAAAAAAAAAAAACATAAGGGGTAACACTGTCATTTTTTTTTTGGCTGAAAGTTTGACCTTCGATATCTCGGCTCTGGAAGGGTCTAGAGCCTCCATTTTTGCGCGCTGGTCGATGTCTCGTGGCCCTCTGTCAGAATCCAGAGTTTCAAGAAGATCGGAGGGGGTCAAAATTTTGGCCAAAAAAAAAAAACATAAGGGGTAACACTGTCATTTTTTTTTTTTGGCCGAAATTTTGACCCCCTCCGATCTTCTTGAAACTCTGGATTCTGACAGAGGGCCACGAGACATCGACCAGCGCGCAAAAATGGAGGCTCTAGACCCTTCCAGAGCCGAGATATCGAAGGTCAAACTTTCAGCCAAAAAAAAAAACATAAGGGGTAACACTGTCATTTTTTTTTTGGCTGAAAGTTTGACCTTCGATATCTCGGCTCTGGAAGGGTCTAGAGCCTCCATTTTTGCGCGCTGGTCGATGTCTCGTGGCCCTCTGTCAGAATCCAGAGTTTCAAGAAGATCGGAGGGGGTCAAAATTTTGGCCAAAAAAAAAAAAACATAAGGGGTAACACTGTCATTTTTTTTTTTTGGCCGAAATTTTGACCCCCTCCGATCTTCTTGAAACTCTGGATTCTGACAGAGGGCCACGAGACATCGACCAGCGCGCAAAAATGGAGGCTCTAGACCCTTCCAGAGCCGAGATATCGAAGGTCAAACTTTCAGCCAAAAAAAAAATGACAGTGTTACCCCTTATGTTTTTTTTTTGGCTGAAAGTTTGACCTTCGATATCTCGGCTCTGGAAGGGTCTAGAGCCTCCATTTTTGCGCGCTGGTCGATGTCTCGTGGCCCTCTGTCAGAATCCAGAGTTTCAAGAAGATCGGAGGGGGTCAAAATTTTGGCCAAAAAAAAAAAACATAAGGGGTAACACTGTCATTTTTTTTTTTGGCCGAAATTTTGACCCCCTCCGATCTTCTTGAAACTCTGGATTCTGACAGAGGGCCACGAGACATCGACCAGCGCGCAAAAATGGAGGCTCTAGACCCTTCCAGAGCCGAGATATCGAAGGTCAAACTTTCAGCCAAAAAAAAAAATGACAGTGTTACCCCTTATGTTTTTTTTTTTTGGCTGAAAGTTTGACCTTCGATATCTCGGCTCTGGAAGGGTCTAGAGCCTCCATTTTTGCGCGCTGGTCGATGTCTCGTGGCCCTCTGTCAGAATCCAGAGTTTCAAGAAGATCGGAGGGGGTCAAAAGTTTGGCCAAAAAAAAAAAAACATAAGGGGTAACACTGTCATTTTTTTTTTTGGCCGAAATTTTGACCCCCTCCGATCTTCTTGAAACTCTGGATTCTGACAGAGGGCCACGAGACATCGACCAGCGCGCAAAAATGGAGGCTCTAGACCCTTCCAGAGCCGAGATATCGAAGGTCAAACTTTCAGCCAAAAAAAAAATGACAGTGTTACCCCTTATGTTTTTTTTTTTGGCTGAAAGTTTGACCTTCGATATCTCGGCTCTGGAAGGGTCTAGAGCCTCCATTTTTGCGCGCTGGTCGATGTCTCGTGGCCCTCTGTCAGAATCCAGAGTTTCAAGAAGATCGGAGGGGGTCAAAATTTTGGCCAAAAAAAAAAAACATAAGGGGTAACACTGTCATTTTTTTTTTTGGCTGAAAGTTTGACCTTCGATATCTCGGCTCTGGAAGGGTCTAGAGCCTCCATTTTTGCGCGCTGGTCGATGTCTCGTGGCCCTCTGTCAGAATCCAGAGTTTCAAGAAGATCGGAGGGGGTCAAAATTTTGGCCAAAAAAAAAAAACATAAGGGGTAACACTGTCATTTTTTTTTGCCGAAATTTTGCCCCCCTCCGATCTTCTTGAAACTCTGGATTCTGACAGAGGGCCACGAGACATCGACCAGCGCGCAAAAATGGAGGCTCTAGACCCTTCCAGAGCCGAGATATCGAAAGTCAAACTTTCAGCCAAAAAAAAAAACATAAGGGGTAACACTGTCATTTTTTTTTTTGGCTGAAAGTTTGACCTTCGATATCTCGGCTCTGGAAGGGTCTAGAGCCTCCATTTTTGCGCGCTGGTCGATGTCTCGTGGCCCTCTGTCAGAATCCAGAGTTTCAAGAAGATCGGAGGGGGTCAAAATTTTGGCCAAAAAAAAAAAACATAAGGGGTAACACTGTCATTTTTTTTTTTTGGCCGAAATTTTGACCCCCTCCGATCTTCTTGAAACTCTGGATTCCGACAGAGGGCCACGAGACATCGACCAGCGCGCAAAAATGGAGGCTCTAGACCCTTCCAGAGCCGAGATATCGAAGGTCAAACTTTCAGCCAAAAAAAAAAATGACAGTGTTACCCCTTATGTTTTTTTTTTTTGGCTGAAAGTTTGACCTTCGATATCTCGGCTCTGGAAGGGTCTAGAGCCTCCATTTTTGCGCGCTGGTCGATGTCTCGTGGCCCTCTGTCAGAATCCAGAGTTTCAAGAAGATCGGAGGGGGTCAAAATTTTGGCCAAAAAAAAAAAACATAAGGGGTAACACTGTCATTTTTTTTTTTTGGCCGAAATTTTGACCCCCTCCGATCTTCTTGAAACTCTGGATTCTGACAGAGGGCCACGAGACATCGACCAGCGCGCAAAAATGGAGGCTCTAGACCCTTCCAGAGCCGAGATATCGAAGGTCAAACTTTCAGCCAAAAAAAAAAATGACAGTGTTACCCCTTATGTTTTTTTTTTGGCTGAAAGTTTGACCTTCGATATCTCGGCTCTGGAAGGGTCTAGAGCCTCCATTTTTGCGCGCTGGTCGATGTCTCGTGGCCCTCTGTCAGAATCCAGAGTTTCAAGAAGATCGGAGGGGGTCAAAATTTTGGCCAAAAAAAAAAAACATAAGGGGTAACACTGTCATTTTTTTTTTGGCTGAAAGTTTGACCTTCGATATCTCGGCTCTGGAAGGGTCTAGAGCCTCCATTTTTGCGCGCTGGTCGATGTCTCGTGGCCCTCTGTCAGAATCCAGAGTTTCAAGAAGATCGGAGGGGGTCAAAATTTTGGCCAAAAAAAGAAAACATAAGGGGTAACACTGTCATTTTTTTTTTGGCCGAAATTTTGACCCCCTCCGATCTTCTTGAAACTCTGGATTCTGACAGAGGGCCACGAGACATCGACCAGCGCGCAAAAATGGAGGCTCTAGACCCTTCCAGAGCCGAGATATCGAAGGTCAAACTTTCAGCCAAAAAAAAAAAAAAACATAAGGGGTAACACTGTCATTTTTTTTTTTTGCTGAAAGTTTGACCTTCGATATCTCGGCTCTGGAAGGGTCTAGAGCCTCCATTTTTGCGCGCTGGTCGATGTCTCGTGGCCCTCTGTCAGAATCCAGAGTTTCAAGAAGATCGGAGGGGGTCAAAATTTTGGCCAAAAAAAAAAAACATAAGGGGTAACACTGTCATTTTTTTTTTTTGGCCGAAATTTTGACCCCCTCCGATCTTCTTGAAACTCTGGATTCTGACAGAGGGCCACGAGACATCGACCAGCGCGCAAAAATGGAGGCTCTAGACCCTTCCAGAGCCGAGATATCGAAGGTCAAACTTTCAGCCAAAAAAAAAAATGACAGTGTTACCCCTTATGTTTTTTTTTTTTGGCTGAAAGTTTGACCTTCGATATCTCGGCTCTGGAAGGGTCTAGAGCCTCCATTTTTGCGCGCTGGTCGATGTCTCGTGGCCCTCTGTCAGAATCCAGAGTTTCAAGAAGATCGGAGGGGGTCAAAATTTTGGCCAAAAAAAAAAACATAAGGGGTAACACTGTCATTGTTTTTTTTTGGCCGAAATTTTGACCCCCTCCGATCTTCTTAAAACTCTGGATTCTGACAGAGGGCCACGAGACATCGACCAGCGCGCAAAAATGGAGGCTCTAGACCCTTCCAGAGCCGAGATATCGAAGGTCAAACTTTCAGCCAAAAAAAAAAAACATAAGGTGTAACACTGTCATTTTTTTTTTTGGCTGAAAGTTTGACCTTCGATATCTCGGCTCTGGAAGGGTCTAGAGCCTCCATTTTTGCGCGCTGGTCGATGTCTCGTGGCCCTCTGTCAGAATCCAGAGTTTCAAGAAGATCGGAGGGGGTCAAAATTTTGGCCAAAAAAAAAAACATAAGGGGTAACACTGTCATTTTTTTTTTTTAGCCGAAATTTTGACCCGCTCCGATCTTCTTGAAACTCTGGATTCTGACAGAGGGCCACGAGACATCGACCAGCGCGCAAAAATGGAGGCTCTAGACCCTTCCAGAGCCGAGATATCGAAGGTCAAACTTTCAGCCAAAAAAAAAACATAAGGGGTAACACTGTCATTTTTTTTTTGGCTGAAAGTTTGACCTTCGATATCTCGGCTCTGGAAGGGTCTAGAGCCTCCATTTTTGCGCGCTGGTCGATGTCTCGTGGCCCTCTGTCAGAATCCAGAGTTTCAAGAAGATCGGAGGGGGTCAAAATTTTGGACAAAAAAAAAAACATAAGGGGTAACACTGTCATTTTTTTTTTTTGGCCGAAATTTTGACCCCCTCCGATCTTCTTGAAACTCTGGATTCTGACAGAGGGCCACGAGACATCGACCAGCGCGCAAAAATGGAGGCTCTAGACCCTTCCAGAGCCGAGATATCGAAGGTCAAACTTTCAGCCAAAAAAAAAAACATAAGGGGTAACACTGTCATTTTTTTTTTGGCTGAAAGTTTGACCTTCGATATCTCGGCTCTGGAAGGGTCTAGAGCCTCCATTTTTGCGCGCTGGTCGATGTCTCGTGGCCCTCTGTCAGAATCCAGAGTTTCAAGAAGATCGGAGGGGGTCAAAATTTTGGCCAAAAAAAAAAACATAAGGGGTAACACTGTCATTTTTTTTTTTTAGCCGAAATTTTGACCCGCTCCGATCTTCTTGAAACTCTGGATTCTGACAGAGGGCCACGAGACATCGACCAGCGCGCAAAAATGGAGGCTCTAGACCCTTCCAGAGCCGAGATATCGAAGGTCAAACTTTCAGCCAAAAAAAAAAATGACAGTGTTACCCCTTATGTTTTTTTTTTTTGGCTGAAAGTTTGACCTTCGATATCTCGGCTCTGGAAGGGTCTAGAGCCTCCATTTTTGCGCGCTGGTCGATGTCTCGTGGCCCTCTGTCAGAATCCAGAGTTTCAAGAAGATCGGAGGGGGTCAAAATTTTGGCCAAAAAAAAAAAACATAAGGGGTAACACTGTCATTTTTTTTTTTGGCTGAAAGTTTGACCTTCGATATCTCGGCTCTGGAAGGGTCTAGAGCCTCCATTTTTGCGCGCTGGTCGATGTCTCGTGGCCCTCTGTCAGAATCCAGAGTTTCAAGAAGATCGGAGGGGGTCAAAATTTTGGCCAAAAAAAGAAAACATAAGGGGTAACACTGTCATTTTTTTTTTGGCCAAAATTTTGACCCCCTCCGATCTTCTTGAAACTCTGGATTCTGACAGAGGGCCACGAGACATCGACCAGCGCGCAAAAATGGAGGCTCTAGACCCTTCCAGAGCCGAGATATCGAAGGTCAAACTTTCAGCCAAAAAAAAAAAAACATAAGGGGTAACACTGTCATTTTTTTTTTTGGCTGAAAGTTTGACCTTCGATATCTCGGCTCTGGAAGGGTCTAGAGCCTCCATTTTTGCGCGCTGGTCGATGTCTCGTGGCCCTCTGTCAGAATCCAGAGTTTCAAGAAGATCGGAGGGGGTCAAAATTTTGGCCAAAAAAAAAAAACATAAGGGGTAACACTGTCATTTTTTTTTTTTGGCCGAAATTTTGACCCCCTCCGATCTTCTTGAAACTCTGGATTCTGACAGAGGGCCACGAGACATCGACCAGCGCGCAAAAATGGAGGCTCTAGACCCTTCCAGAGCCGAGATATCGAAGGTCAAACTTTCAGCCAAAAAAAAAAATGACAGTGTTACCCCTTATGTTTTTTTTTTTTGGCTGAAAGTTTGACCTTCGATATCTCGGCTCTGGAAGGGTCTAGAGCCTCCATTTTTGCGCGCTGGTCGATGTCTCGTGGCCCTCTGTCAGAATCCAGAGTTTCAAGAAGATCGGAGGGGGTCAAAATTTTGGCCAAAAAAAAAAAACATAAGGGGTAACACTGTCATTTATTTTTTTTTGGCCGAAATTTTGACCCCCTCCGATCTTCTTAAAACTCTGGATTCTGACAGAGGGCCACGAGACATCGACCAGCGCGCAAAAATGGAGGCTCTAGACCCTTCCAGAGCCGAGATATCAAAGGTCAAACTTTCAGCCAAAAAAAAAATGACAGTGTTACCCCTTATGTTTTTTTTTTGGCTGAAAGTTTGACCTTCGATATCTCGGCTCTGGAAGGGTCTAGAGCCTCCATTTTTGCGCGCTGGTCGATGTCTCGTGGCCCTCTGTCAGAATCCAGAGTTTCAAGAAGATCGGAGGGGGTCAAAATTTTGGCCAAAAAAAAAAACATAAGGGGTAACACTGTCATTTTTTTTTTTGGCTGAAAGTTTGACCTTCGATATCTCGGCTCTGGAAGGGTCTAGAGCCTCCATTTTTGCGCGCTGGTCGATGTCTCGTGGCCCTCTGTCAGAATCCAGAGTTTCAAGAAGATCGGAGGGGGTCAAAATTTTGGCCAAAAAAAAAAAAACATAAGGGGTAACACTGTCATTTTTTTTTTTTGGCCGAAATTTTGACCCCCTCCGATCTTCTTGAAACTCTGGATTCTGACAGAGGGCCACGAGACATCGACCAGCGCGCAAAAATGGAGGCTCTAGACCCTTCCAGAGCCGAGATATCGAAGGTCAAACTTTCAGCCAAAAAAAAAATGACAGTGTTACCCCTTATGTTTTTTTTTTGGCTGAAAGTTTGACCTTCGATATCTCGGCTCTGGAAGGGTCTAGAGCCTCCATTTTTGCGCGCTGGTCGATGTCTCGTGGCCCTCTGTCAGAATCCAGAGTTTCAAGAAGATCGGAGGGGGTCAAAATTTTGGCCAAAAAAAAAAAACATAAGGGGTAACACTGTCATTTTTTTTTTTGGCCGAAATTTTGACCCCCTCCGATCTTCTTGAAACTCTGGATTCTGACAGAGGGCCACGAGACATCGACCAGCGCGCAAAAATGGAGGCTCTAGACCCTTCCAGAGCCGAGATATCGAAGGTCAAACTTTCAGCCAAAAAAAAAAATGACAGTGTTACCCCTTATGTTTTTTTTTTTTGGCTGAAAGTTTGACCTTCGATATCTCGGCTCTGGAAGGGTCTAGAGCCTCCATTTTTGCGCGCTGGTCGATGTCTCGTGGCCCTCTGTCAGAATCCAGAGTTTCAAGAAGATCGGAGGGGGTCAAAAGTTTGGCCAAAAAAAAAAAAACATAAGGGGTAACACTGTCATTTTTTTTTTTGGCCGAAATTTTGACCCCCTCCGATCTTCTTGAAACTCTGGATTCTGACAGAGGGCCACGAGACATCGACCAGCGCGCAAAAATGGAGGCTCTAGACCCTTCCAGAGCCGAGATATCGAAGGTCAAACTTTCAGCCAAAAAAAAAATGACAGTGTTACCCCTTATGTTTTTTTTTTTGGCTGAAAGTTTGACCTTCGATATCTCGGCTCTGGAAGGGTCTAGAGCCTCCATTTTTGCGCGCTGGTCGATGTCTCGTGGCCCTCTGTCAGAATCCAGAGTTTCAAGAAGATCGGAGGGGGTCAAAATTTTGGCCAAAAAAAAAAAACATAAGGGGTAACACTGTCATTTTTTTTTTTGGCTGAAAGTTTGACCTTCGATATCTCGGCTCTGGAAGGGTCTAGAGCCTCCATTTTTGCGCGCTGGTCGATGTCTCGTGGCCCTCTGTCAGAATCCAGAGTTTCAAGAAGATCGGAGGGGGTCAAAATTTTGGCCAAAAAAAAAAAACATAAGGGGTAACACTGTCATTTTTTTTTGCCGAAATTTTGCCCCCCTCCGATCTTCTTGAAACTCTGGATTCTGACAGAGGGCCACGAGACATCGACCAGCGCGCAAAAATGGAGGCTCTAGACCCTTCCAGAGCCGAGATATCGAAAGTCAAACTTTCAGCCAAAAAAAAAAACATAAGGGGTAACACTGTCATTTTTTTTTTTGGCTGAAAGTTTGACCTTCGATATCTCGGCTCTGGAAGGGTCTAGAGCCTCCATTTTTGCGCGCTGGTCGATGTCTCGTGGCCCTCTGTCAGAATCCAGAGTTTCAAGAAGATCGGAGGGGGTCAAAATTTTGGCCAAAAAAAAAAAACATAAGGGGTAACACTGTCATTTTTTTTTTTTGGCCGAAATTTTGACCCCCTCCGATCTTCTTGAAACTCTGGATTCCGACAGAGGGCCACGAGACATCGACCAGCGCGCAAAAATGGAGGCTCTAGACCCTTCCAGAGCCGAGATATCGAAGGTCAAACTTTCAGCCAAAAAAAAAAATGACAGTGTTACCCCTTATGTTTTTTTTTTTTGGCTGAAAGTTTGACCTTCGATATCTCGGCTCTGGAAGGGTCTAGAGCCTCCATTTTTGCGCGCTGGTCGATGTCTCGTGGCCCTCTGTCAGAATCCAGAGTTTCAAGAAGATCGGAGGGGGTCAAAATTTTGGCCAAAAAAAAAAAACATAAGGGGTAACACTGTCATTTTTTTTTTTTGGCCGAAATTTTGACCCCCTCCGATCTTCTTGAAACTCTGGATTCTGACAGAGGGCCACGAGACATCGACCAGCGCGCAAAAATGGAGGCTCTAGACCCTTCCAGAGCCGAGATATCGAAGGTCAAACTTTCAGCCAAAAAAAAAAATGACAGTGTTACCCCTTATGTTTTTTTTTTGGCTGAAAGTTTGACCTTCGATATCTCGGCTCTGGAAGGGTCTAGAGCCTCCATTTTTGCGCGCTGGTCGATGTCTCGTGGCCCTCTGTCAGAATCCAGAGTTTCAAGAAGATCGGAGGGGGTCAAAATTTTGGCCAAAAAAAAAAAACATAAGGGGTAACACTGTCATTTTTTTTTTGGCTGAAAGTTTGACCTTCGATATCTCGGCTCTGGAAGGGTCTAGAGCCTCCATTTTTGCGCGCTGGTCGATGTCTCGTGGCCCTCTGTCAGAATCCAGAGTTTCAAGAAGATCGGAGGGGGTCAAAATTTTGGCCAAAAAAAGAAAACATAAGGGGTAACACTGTCATTTTTTTTTTGGCCGAAATTTTGACCCCCTCCGATCTTCTTGAAACTCTGGATTCTGACAGAGGGCCACGAGACATCGACCAGCGCGCAAAAATGGAGGCTCTAGACCCTTCCAGAGCCGAGATATCGAAGGTCAAACTTTCAGCCAAAAAAAAAAAAAAACATAAGGGGTAACACTGTCATTTTTTTTTTTTGCTGAAAGTTTGACCTTCGATATCTCGGCTCTGGAAGGGTCTAGAGCCTCCATTTTTGCGCGCTGGTCGATGTCTCGTGGCCCTCTGTCAGAATCCAGAGTTTCAAGAAGATCGGAGGGGGTCAAAATTTTGGCCAAAAAAAAAAAACATAAGGGGTAACACTGTCATTTTTTTTTTTTGGCCGAAATTTTGACCCCCTCCGATCTTCTTGAAACTCTGGATTCTGACAGAGGGCCACGAGACATCGACCAGCGCGCAAAAATGGAGGCTCTAGACCCTTCCAGAGCCGAGATATCGAAGGTCAAACTTTCAGCCAAAAAAAAAAATGACAGTGTTACCCCTTATGTTTTTTTTTTTTGGCTGAAAGTTTGACCTTCGATATCTCGGCTCTGGAAGGGTCTAGAGCCTCCATTTTTGCGCGCTGGTCGATGTCTCGTGGCCCTCTGTCAGAATCCAGAGTTTCAAGAAGATCGGAGGGGGTCAAAATTTTGGCCAAAAAAAAAAACATAAGGGGTAACACTGTCATTGTTTTTTTTTGGCCGAAATTTTGACCCCCTCCGATCTTCTTAAAACTCTGGATTCTGACAGAGGGCCACGAGACATCGACCAGCGCGCAAAAATGGAGGCTCTAGACCCTTCCAGAGCCGAGATATCGAAGGTCAAACTTTCAGCCAAAAAAAAAAAACATAAGGTGTAACACTGTCATTTTTTTTTTTGGCTGAAAGTTTGACCTTCGATATCTCGGCTCTGGAAGGGTCTAGAGCCTCCATTTTTGCGCGCTGGTCGATGTCTCGTGGCCCTCTGTCAGAATCCAGAGTTTCAAGAAGATCGGAGGGGGTCAAAATTTTGGCCAAAAAAAAAAACATAAGGGGTAACACTGTCATTTTTTTTTTTTAGCCGAAATTTTGACCCGCTCCGATCTTCTTGAAACTCTGGATTCTGACAGAGGGCCACGAGACATCGACCAGCGCGCAAAAATGGAGGCTCTAGACCCTTCCAGAGCCGAGATATCGAAGGTCAAACTTTCAGCCAAAAAAAAAACATAAGGGGTAACACTGTCATTTTTTTTTTGGCTGAAAGTTTGACCTTCGATATCTCGGCTCTGGAAGGGTCTAGAGCCTCCATTTTTGCGCGCTGGTCGATGTCTCGTGGCCCTCTGTCAGAATCCAGAGTTTCAAGAAGATCGGAGGGGGTCAAAATTTTGGACAAAAAAAAAAACATAAGGGGTAACACTGTCATTTTTTTTTTTTGGCCGAAATTTTGACCCCCTCCGATCTTCTTGAAACTCTGGATTCTGACAGAGGGCCACGAGACATCGACCAGCGCGCAAAAATGGAGGCTCTAGACCCTTCCAGAGCCGAGATATCGAAGGTCAAACTTTCAGCCAAAAAAAAAAACATAAGGGGTAACACTGTCATTTTTTTTTTGGCTGAAAGTTTGACCTTCGATATCTCGGCTCTGGAAGGGTCTAGAGCCTCCATTTTTGCGCGCTGGTCGATGTCTCGTGGCCCTCTGTCAGAATCCAGAGTTTCAAGAAGATCGGAGGGGGTCAAAATTTTGGCCAAAAAAAAAAACATAAGGGGTAACACTGTCATTTTTTTTTTTTAGCCGAAATTTTGACCCGCTCCGATCTTCTTGAAACTCTGGATTCTGACAGAGGGCCACGAGACATCGACCAGCGCGCAAAAATGGAGGCTCTAGACCCTTCCAGAGCCGAGATATCGAAGGTCAAACTTTCAGCCAAAAAAAAAAATGACAGTGTTACCCCTTATGTTTTTTTTTTTTGGCTGAAAGTTTGACCTTCGATATCTCGGCTCTGGAAGGGTCTAGAGCCTCCATTTTTGCGCGCTGGTCGATGTCTCGTGGCCCTCTGTCAGAATCCAGAGTTTCAAGAAGATCGGAGGGGGTCAAAATTTTGGCCAAAAAAAAAAAACATAAGGGGTAACACTGTCATTTTTTTTTTTGGCTGAAAGTTTGACCTTCGATATCTCGGCTCTGGAAGGGTCTAGAGCCTCCATTTTTGCGCGCTGGTCGATGTCTCGTGGCCCTCTGTCAGAATCCAGAGTTTCAAGAAGATCGGAGGGGGTCAAAATTTTGGCCAAAAAAAGAAAACATAAGGGGTAACACTGTCATTTTTTTTTTGGCCAAAATTTTGACCCCCTCCGATCTTCTTGAAACTCTGGATTCTGACAGAGGGCCACGAGACATCGACCAGCGCGCAAAAATGGAGGCTCTAGACCCTTCCAGAGCCGAGATATCGAAGGTCAAACTTTCAGCCAAAAAAAAAAAAACATAAGGGGTAACACTGTCATTTTTTTTTTTGGCTGAAAGTTTGACCTTCGATATCTCGGCTCTGGAAGGGTCTAGAGCCTCCATTTTTGCGCGCTGGTCGATGTCTCGTGGCCCTCTGTCAGAATCCAGAGTTTCAAGAAGATCGGAGGGGGTCAAAATTTTGGCCAAAAAAAAAAAACATAAGGGGTAACACTGTCATTTTTTTTTTTTGGCCGAAATTTTGACCCCCTCCGATCTTCTTGAAACTCTGGATTCTGACAGAGGGCCACGAGACATCGACCAGCGCGCAAAAATGGAGGCTCTAGACCCTTCCAGAGCCGAGATATCGAAGGTCAAACTTTCAGCCAAAAAAAAAAATGACAGTGTTACCCCTTATGTTTTTTTTTTTTGGCTGAAAGTTTGACCTTCGATATCTCGGCTCTGGAAGGGTCTAGAGCCTCCATTTTTGCGCGCTGGTCGATGTCTCGTGGCCCTCTGTCAGAATCCAGAGTTTCAAGAAGATCGGAGGGGGTCAAAATTTTGGCCAAAAAAAAAAAACATAAGGGGTAACACTGTCATTTATTTTTTTTTGGCCGAAATTTTGACCCCCTCCGATCTTCTTAAAACTCTGGATTCTGACAGAGGGCCACGAGACATCGACCAGCGCGCAAAAATGGAGGCTCTAGACCCTTCCAGAGCCGAGATATCAAAGGTCAAACTTTCAGCCAAAAAAAAAATGACAGTGTTACCCCTTATGTTTTTTTTTTGGCTGAAAGTTTGACCTTCGATATCTCGGCTCTGGAAGGGTCTAGAGCCTCCATTTTTGCGCGCTGGTCGATGTCTCGTGGCCCTCTGTCAGAATCCAGAGTTTCAAGAAGATCGGAGGGGGTCAAAATTTTGGCCAAAAAAAAAAACATAAGGGGTAACACTGTCATTTTTTTTTTTGGCTGAAAGTTTGACCTTCGATATCTCGGCTCTGGAAGGGTCTAGAGCCTCCATTTTTGCGCGCTGGTCGATGTCTCGTGGCCCTCTGTCAGAATCCAGAGTTTCAAGAAGATCGGAGGGGGTCAAAATTTTGGCCAAAAAAAAAACATAAGGGGTAACACTGTCATTTTTTTTTTTTGGCCGAAATTTTGACCCCCTCCGATCTTCTTGAAACTCTGGATTCTGACAGAGGGCCACGAGACATCGACCAGCGCGCAAAAATGGAGGCTCTAGACCCTTCCAGAGCCGAGATATCGAAGGTCAAACTTTCAGCCAAAAAAAAAAAACATAAGGGGTAACACTGTCATTTTTTTTTTTGGCTGAAAGTTTGACCTTCGATATCTCGGCTCTGGAAGGGTCTAGAGCCTCCATTTTTGCGCGCTGGTCGATGTCTCGTGGCCCTCTGTCAGAATCCAGAGTTTCAAGAAGATCGGAGGGGGTCAAAATTTTGGCCAAAAAAAAAAAACATAAGGGGTAACACTGTCATTTTTTTTTTTTGGCCGAAATTTTGACCCGCTCCGATCTTCTTGAAACTCTGGATTCTGACAGAGGGCCACGAGACATCGACCAGCGCGCAAAAATGGAGGCTCTAGACCCTTCCAGAGCCGAGATATCGAAGGTCAAACTTTCAGCCAAAAAAAAAAAACATAAGGGGTAACACTGTCATTTTTTTTTTGGCTGAAAGTTTGACCTTCGATATCTCGGCTCTGGAAGGGTCTAGAGCCTCCATTTTTGCGCGCTGGTCGATGTCTCGTGGCCCTCTGTCAGAATCCAGAGTTTCAAGAAGATCGGAGGGGGTCAAAATTTTGGCCAAAAAAAAAAAAAACATAAGGGGTAACACTGTCATTTTTTTTTTTTTGGCCGAAATTTTGACCCCCTCCGATCTTCTTGAAACTCTGGATTCTGACAGAGGGCCACGAGACATCGACCAGCGCGCAAAAATGGAGGCTCTAGACCCTTCCAGAGCCGAGATATCGAAGGTCAAATTTTCAGCCAAAAAAAAAACATAAGGGGTAACACTGTCATTTTTTTTTTTGGCTGAAAGTTTGACCTTCGATATCTCGGCTCTGGAAGGGTCTAGAGCCTCCATTTTTGCGCGCTGGTCGATGTCTCGTGGCCCTCTGTCAGAATCCAGAGTTTCAAGAAGATCGGAGGGGGTCAAAATTTTGGCCAAAAAAAAAAACATAAGGGGTAACACTGTCATTTTTTTTTTTGGCCGAAATTTTGACCCCCTCCGATCTTCTTGAAACTCTGGATTCTGACAGAGGGCCACGAGACATCGACCAGCGCGCAAAAATGGAGGCTCTAGACCCTTCCAGAGCCGAGATATCGAAGGTCAAACTTTCAGCCAAAAAAAAAAAATGACAGTGTTACCCCTTATGTTTTTTTTTTTTGGCTGAAAGTTTGACCTTCGATATCTCGGCTCTGGAAGGGTCTAGAGCCTCCATTTTTGCGCGCTGGTCGATGTCTCGTGGCCCTCTGTCAGAATCCAGAGTTTCAAGAAGATCGGAGGGGGTCAAAATTTTGGCCAAAAAAAAAACATAAGGGGTAACACTGTCATTTTTTTTTTTTGGCCGAAATTTTGACCCGCTCCGATCTTCTTGAAACTCTGGATTCTGACAGAGGGCCACGAGACATCGACCAGCGCGCAAAAATGGAGGCTCTAGACCCTTCCAGAGCCGAGATATCGAAGGTCAAATTTTCAGCCAAAAAAAAAAACATAAGGGGTAACACTGTCATTTTTCTTTTGGCTGAAAGTTTGACCTTCGATATCTCGGCTCTGGAAGGGTCTAGAGCCTCCATTTTTGCGCGCTGGTCGATGTCTCGTGGCCCTCTGTCAGAATCCAGAGTTTCAAGAAGATCGGAGGGGGTCAAAATTTTGGCCAAAAAAAAAAAACATAAGGGGTAACACTGTCATTTTTTTTTTTGGCCGAAATTTTGACCCCCTCCGATCTTCTTGAAACTCTGGATTCTGACAGAGGGCCACGAGACATCGACCAGCGCGCAAAAATGGAGGCTCTAGACCCTTCCAGAGCCGAGATATCGAAGGTCAAACTTTCAGCCAAAAAAAAAAATGACAGTGTTACCCCTTATGTTTTTTTTTTTGGCTGAAAGTTTGACCTTCGATATCTCGGCTCTGGAAGGGTCTAGAGCCTCCATTTTTGCGCGCTGGTCGATGTCTCGTGGCCCTCTGTCAGAATCCAGAGTTTCAAGAAGATCGGAGGGGGTCAAAATTTTGGCCAAAAAAAAAAAACATAAGGGGTAACACTGTCATTTTTTTTTTTTGGCCGAAATTTTGACCCGCTCCGATCTTCTTGAAACTCTGGATTCTGACAGAGGGCCACGAGACATCGACCAGCGCGCAAAAATGGAGGCTCTAGACCCTTCCAGAGCCGAGATATCGAAGGTCAAACTTTCAGCCAAAAAAAAAAAAACATAAGGGGTAACACTGTCATTTTTTTTTTGGCTGAAAGTTTGACCTTCGATATCTCGGCTCTGGAAGGGTCTAGAGCCTCCATTTTTGCGCGCTGGTCGATGTCTCGTGGCCCTCTGTCAGAATCCAGAGTTTCAAGAAGATCGGAGGGGGTCAAAATTTTGGCCAAAAAAAAAAAACATAAGGGGTAACACTGTCATTTTTTTTTTTTGGCCGAAATTTTGACCCCCTCCGATCTTCTTGAAACTCTGGATTCTGACAGAGGGCCACGAGACATCGACCAGCGCGCAAAAATGGAGGCTCTAGACCCTTCCAGAGCCGAGATATCGAAGGTCAAACTTTCAGCCAAAAAAAAAAACATAAGGGGTAACACTGTCATTTTTTTTTTTGGCTGAAAGTTTGACCTTCGATATCTCGGCTCTGGAAGGGTCTAGAGCCTCCATTTTTGCGCGCTGGTCGATGTCTCGTGGCCCTCTGTCAGAATCCAGAGTTTCAAGAAGATCGGAGGGGGTCAAAATTTTGGCCAAAAAAAAAAAACATAAGGGGTAACACTGTCATTTTTTTTTTTTTGGCCGAAATTTTGACCCCCTCCGATCTTCTTGAAACTCTGGATTCTGACAGAGGGCCACGAGACATCGACCAGCGCGCAAAAATGGAGGCTCTAGACCCTTCCAGAGCCGAGATATCGAAGGTCAAACTTTCAGCCAAAAAAAAAAAAAACATAAGGGGTAACACTGTCATTTTTTTTTGGCTGAAAGTTTGACCTTCGATATCTCGGCTCTGGAAGGGTCTAGAGCCTCCATTTTTGCGCGCTGGTCGATGTCTCGTGGCCCTCTGTCAGAATCCAGAGTTTCAAGAAGATCGGAGGGGGTCAAAATTTTGGCCAAAAAAAAAAACATAAGGGGTAACACTGTCATTTTTTTTTTTTGGCCGAAATTTTGACCCCCTCCGATCTTCTTGAAACTCTGGATTCTGACAGAGGGCCACGAGACATCGACCAGCGCGCAAAAATGGAGGCTCTAGACCCTTCCAGAGCCGAGATATCGAAGGTCAAACTTTCAGCCAAAAAAAAAACATAAGGGGTAACACTGTCATTTTTTTTTTGGCTGAAAGTTTGACCTTCGATATCTCGGCTCTGGAAGGGTCTAGAGCCTCCATTTTTGCGCGCTGGTCGATGTCTCGTGGCCCTCTGTCAGAATCCAGAGTTTCAAGAAGATCGGAGGGGGTCAAAATTTTGGCCAAAAAAAAAAAACATAAGGGGTAACACTGTCATTTTTTTTTTTGGCTGAAAGTTTGACCTTCGATATCTCGGCTCTGGAAGGGTCTAGAGCCTCCATTTTTGCGCGCTGGTCGATGTCTCGTGGCCCTCTGTCAGAATCCAGAGTTTCAAGAAGATCGGAGGGGGTCAAAATTTTGGCCAAAAAAAAAACATAAGGGGTAACACTGTCATTTTTTTTTTTTGGCCGAAATTTTGACCCCCTCCGATCTTCTTGAAACTCTGGATTCTGACAGAGGGCCACGAGACATCGACCAGCGCGCAAAAATGGAGGCTCTAGACCCTTCCAGAGCCGAGATATCGAAGGTCAAACTTTCAGCCAAAAAAAAAAATGACAGTGTTACCCCTTATGTTTTTTTTTTTTTGGCTGAAAGTTTGACCTTCGATATCTCGGCTCTGGAAGGGTCTAGAGCCTCCATTTTTGCGCGCTGGTCGATGTCTCGTGGCCCTCTGTCAGAATCCAGAGTTTCAAGAAGATCGGAGGGGGTCAAAATTTTGGCCAAAAAAAAAAACATAAGGGGTAACACTGTCATTTTTTTTTTTTGGCCGAAATTTTGACCCTCTCCGATCTTCTTGAAACTCTGGATTCTGACAGAGGGCCACGAGACATCGACCAGCGCGCAAAAATGGAGGCTCTAGACCCTTCCAGAGCCGAGATATCGAAGGTCAAACTTTCAGCCAAAAAAAAAAATGACAGTGTTACCCCTTATGTTTTTTTTTTTGGCTGAAAGTTTGACCTTCGATATCTCGGCTCTGGAAGGGTCTAGAGCCTCCATTTTTGCGCGCTGGTCGATGTCTCGTGGCCCTCTGTCAGAATCCAGAGTTTCAAGAAGATCGGAGGGGGTCAAAATTTTGGCCAAAAAAAAAAACATAAGGGGTAACACTGTCATTTTTTTTTTTGGCTGAAAGTTTGACCTTCGATATCTCGGCTCTGGAAGGGTCTAGAGCCTCCATTTTTGCGCGCTGGTCGATGTCTCGTGGCCCTCTGTCAGAATCCAGAGTTTCAAGAAGATCGGAGGGGGTCAAAATTTTGGCCAAAAAAAGAAAACATAAGGGGTAACACTGTCATTTTTTTTTTTTGGCCGAAATTTTGACCCCCTCCGATCTTCTTGAAACTCTGGATTCTGACAGAGGGCCACGAGACATCGACCAGCGCGCAAAAATGGAGGCTCTAGACCCTTCCAGAGCCGAGATATCGAAAGTCAAACTTTCAGCCAAAAAAAAAAACATAAGGGGTAACACTGTCATTTTTTTTTTTTTGGCTGAAAGTTTGACCTTCGATATCTCGGCTCTGGAAGGGTCTAGAGCCTCCATTTTTGCGCGCTGGTCGATGTCTCGTGGCCCTCTGTCAGAATCCAGAGTTTCAAGAAGATCGGAGGGGGTCAAAATTTTGGCCAAAAAAAAAAAACATAAGGGGTAACACTGTCATTTTTTTTTTTTGGCCGAAATTTTGACCCCCTCCGATCTTCTTGAAACTCTGGATTCTGACAGAGGGCCACGAGACATCGACCAGCGCGCAAAAATGGAGGCTCTAGACCCTTCCAGAGCCGAGATATCGAAGGTCAAACTTTCAGCCAAAAAAAAAAATGACAGTGTTACCCCTTATGTTTTTTTTTTGGCTGAAAGTTTGACCTTCGATATCTCGGCTCTGGAAGGGTCTAGAGCCTCCATTTTTGCGCGCTGGTCGATGTCTCGTGGCCCTCTGTCAGAATCCAGAGTTTCAAGAAGATCGGAGGGGGTCAAAATTTTGGCCAAAAAAAAAAACATAAGGGGTAACACTGTCATTTTTTTTTTTTTGGCCGAAATTTTGACCCCCTCCGATCTTCTTGAAACTCTGGATTCTGACAGAGGGCCACGAGACATCGACCAGCGCGCAAAAATGGAGGCTCTAGACCCTTCCAGAGCCGAGATATCGAAGGTCAAACTTTCAGCCAAAAAAAAAAATGACAGTGTTACCCCTTATGTTTTTTTTTTTGGCTGAAAGTTTGACCTTCGATATCTCGGCTCTGGAAGGGTCTAGAGCCTCCATTTTTGCGCGCTGGTCGATGTCTCGTGGCCCTCTGTCAGAATCCAGAGTTTCAAGAAGATCGGAGGGGGTCAAAATTTTGGCCAAAAAAAAAAACATAAGGGGTAACACTGTCATTTTTTTTTTGGGCTGAAAGTTTGACCTTCGATATCTCGGCTCTGGAAGGGTCTAGAGCCTCCATTTTTGCGCGCTGGTCGATGTCTCGTGGCCCTCTGTCAGAATCCAGAGTTTCAAGAAGATCGGAGGGGGTCAAAATTTTGGCCAAAAAAAGAAAACATAAGGGGTAACACTGTCATTTTTTTTTTTTTGGCCGAAATTTTGACCCCCTCCGATCTTCTTGAAACTCTGGATTCTGACAGAGGGCCACGAGACATCGACCAGCGCGCAAAAATGGAGGCTCTAGACCCTTCCAGAGCCGAGATATCGAAGGTCAAACTTTCAGCCAAAAAAAAAAAAACATAAGGGGTAACACTGTCATTTTTTTTTGGCTGAAAGTTTGACCTTCGATATCTCGGCTCTGGAAGGGTCTAGAGCCTCCATTTTTGCGCGCTGGTCGATGTCTCGTGGCCCTCTGTCAGAATCCAGAGTTTCAAGAAGATCGGAGGGGGTCAAAATTTTGGCCAAAAAAAAAAAACATAAGGGGTAACACTGTCATTTTTTTTTTTTGGCCGAAATTTTGACCCCCTCCGATCTTCTTGAAACTCTGGATTCTGACAGAGGGCCACGAGACATCGACCAGCGCGCAAAAATGGAGGCTCTAGACCCTTCCAGAGCCGAGATATCGAAGGTCAAACTTTCAGCCAAAAAAAAAAATGACAGTGTTACCCCTTATGTTTTTTTTTTTTGGCTGAAAGTTTGACCTTCGATATCTCGGCTCTGGAAGGGTCTAGAGCCTCCATTTTTGCGCGCTGGTCGATGTCTCGTGGCCCTCTGTCAGAATCCAGAGTTTCAAGAAGATCGGAGGGGGTCAAAATTTCGGCCAAAAAAAAAAAACATAAGGGGTAACACTGTCATTTTTTTTTTTTGGCCGAAATTTTGACCCCCTCCGATCTTCTTAAAACTCTGGATTCTGACAGAGGGCCACGAGACATCGACCAGCGCGCAAAAATGGAGGCTCTAGACCCTTCCAGAGCCGAGATATCGAAGGTCAAACTTTCAGCCAAAAAAAAAATGACAGTGTTACCCCTTATGTTTTTTTTTTTGGCTGAAAGTTTGACCTTCGATATCTCGGCTCTGGAAGGGTCTAGAGCCTCCATTTTTGCGCGCTGGTCGATGTCTCGTGGCCCTCTGTCAGAATCCAGAGTTTCAAGAAGATCGGAGGGGGTCAAAATTTTGGCCAAAAAAAAAAACATAAGGGGTAACACTGTCATTTTTTTTTTTGGCTGAAAGTTTGACCTTCGATATCTCGGCTCTGGAAGGGTCTAGAGCCTCCATTTTTGCGCGCTGGTCGATGTCTCGTGGCCCTCTGTCAGAATCCAGAGTTTCAAGAAGATCGGAGGGGGTCAAAATTTTGGCCAAAAAAAGAAAACATAAGGGGTAACACTGTCATTTTTTTTTTTTTTGGCCGAAATTTTGACCCCCTCCGATCTTCTTGAAACTCTGGATTCTGACAGAGGGCCACGAGACATCGACCAGCGCGCAAAAATGGAGGCTCTAGACCCTTCCAGAGCCGAGATATCGAAGGTCAAACTTTCAGCCAAAAAAAAAAAAACATAAGGGGTAACACTGTCATTTTTTTTTGGCTGAAAGTTTGACCTTCGATATCTCGGCTCTGGAAGGGTCTAGAGCCTCCATTTTTGCGCGCTGGTCGATGTCTCGTGGCCCTCTGTCAGAATCCAGAGTTTCAAGAAGATCGGAGGGGGTCAAAATTTCGGCCAAAAAAAAAAAACATAAGGGGTAGCACTGTCATTTTTTTTTTTTGGCCGAAATTTTGACCCCCTCCGATCTTCTTAAAACTCTGGATTCTGACAGAGGGCCACGAGACATCGACCAGCGCGCAAAAATGGAGGCTCTAGACCCTTCCAGAGCCGAGATATCGAAGGTCAAACTTTCAGCCAAAAAAAAAATGACAGTGTTACCCCTTATGTTTTTTTTTTTTTTGGCTGAAAGTTTGACCTTCGATATCTCGGCTCTGGAAGGGTCTAGAGCCTCCATTTTTGCGCGCTGGTCGATGTCTCGTGGCCCTCTGTCAGAATCCAGAGTTTCAAGAAGATCGGAGGGGGTCAAAATTTTGGCCAAAAAAAAAAACATAAGGGGTAACACTGTCATTTTTTTTTTTTGGCCGAAATTTTGACCCGCTCCGATCTTCTTGAAACTCTGGATTCTGACAGAGGGCCACGAGACATCGACCAGCGCGCAAAAATGGAGGCTCTAGACCCTTCCAGAGCCGAGATATCGAAGGTCAAACTTTCAGCCAAAAAAAAAAAAACATAAGGGGTAACACTGTCATTTTTTTTTTGGCTGAAAGTTTGACCTTCGATATCTCGGCTCTGGAAGGGTCTAGAGCCTCCATTTTTGCGCGCTGGTCGATGTCTCGTGGCCCTCTGTCAGAATCCAGAGTTTCAAGAAGATCGGAGGGGGTCAAAATTTTGGCCAAAAAAAAAAAACATAAGGGGTAACACTGTCATTTTTTTTTTTTGGCCGAAATTTTGACCCCCTCCGATCTTCTTGAAACTCTGGATTCTGACAGAGGGCCACGAGACATCGACCAGCGCGCAAAAATGGAGGCTCTAGACCCTTCCAGAGCCGAGATATCGAAGGTCAAACTTTCAGCCAAAAAAAAAATGACAGTGTTACCCCTTATGTTTTTTTTTTTGGCTGAAAATTTGACCTTCGATATCTCGGCTCTGGAAGGGTCTAGAGCCTCCATTTTTGCGCGCTGGTCGATGTCTCGTGGCCCTCTGTCAGAATCCAGAGTTTCAAGAAGATCGGAGGGGGTCAAAATTTTGGCCAAAAAAAAAAAACATAAGGGGTAACACTGTCATTTTTTTTTTTGGCCGAAATTTTGACCCGCTCCGATCTTCTTGAAACTCTGGATTCTGACAGAGGGCCACGAGACATCGACCAGCGCGCAAAAATGGAGGCTCTAGACCCTTCCAGAGCCGAGATATCGAAGGTCAAACTTTCAGCCAAAAAAAAAAACATAAGGGGTAACACTGTCATTTTTTTTTTGGCTGAAAGTTTGACCTTCGATATCTCGGCTCTGGAAGGGTCTAGAGCCTCCATTTTTGCGCGCTGGTCGATGTCTCGTGGCCCTCTGTCAGAATCCAGAGTTTCAAGAAGATCGGAGGGGGTCAAAATTTTGGCCAAAAAAAAAAAACATAAGGGGTAACACTGTCATTTTTTTTTTTTTGGCCGAAATTTTGACCCCCTCCGATCTTCTTGAAACTCTGGATTCTGACAGAGGGCCACGAGACATCGACCAGCGCGCAAAAATGGAGGCTCTAGACCCTTCCAGAGCCGAGATATCGAAGGTCAAATTTTCAGCCAAAAAAAAAACATAAGGGGTAACACTGTCATTTTTTTTTTTGGCTGAAAGTTTGACCTTCGATATCTCGGCTCTGGAAGGGTCTAGAGCCTCCATTTTTGCGCGCTGGTCGATGTCTCGTGGCCCTCTGTCAGAATCCAGAGTTTCAAGAAGATCGGAGGGGGTCAAAATTTTGGCCAAAAAAAAAAAACATAAGGGGTAACACTGTCATTTTTTTTTTTTGGCCGAAATTTTGACCCCCTCCGATCTTCTTGAAACTCTGGATTCTGACAGAGGGCCACGAGACATCGACCAGCGCGCAAAAATGGAGGCTCTAGACCCTTCCAGAGCCGAGATATCGAAGGTCAAACTTTCAGCCAAAAAAAAAATGACAGTGTTACCCCTTATGTTTTTTTTTTTTTGGCTGAAAGTTTGACCTTCGATATCTCGGCTCTGGAAGGGTCTAGAGCCTCCATTTTTGCGCGCTGGTCGATGTCTCGTGGCCCTCTGTCAGAATCCAGAGTTTCAAGAAGATCGGAGGGGGTCAAAATTTTGGCCAAAAAAAAAAAAACATAAGGGGTAACACTGTCATTTTTTTTTTTGGCCGAAATTTTGACCCGCTCCGATCTTCTTGAAACTCTGGATTCTGACAAAGGGCCACGAGACATCGACCAGCGCGCAAAAATGGAGGCTCTAGACCCTTCCAGAGCCGAGATATCGAAGGTCAAACTTTCAGCCAAAAAAAAAAAAAACATAAGGGGTAACACTGTCATTTTTTTTTTGGCTGAAAGTTTGACCTTCGATATCTCGGCTCTGGAAGGGTCTAGAGCCTCCATTTTTGCGCGCTGGTCGATGTCTCGTGGCCCTCTGTCAGAATCCAGAGTTTCAAGAAGATCGGAGGGGGTCAAAATTTTGGCCAAAAAAAAAAAACATAAGGGGTAACACTGTCATTTTTTTTTTTTGGCCGAAATTTTGACCCCCTCCGATCTTCTTGAAACTCTGGATTCTGACAGAGGGCCACGAGACATCGACCAGCGCGCAAAAATGGAGGCTCTAGACCCTTCCAGAGCCGAGATATCGAAGGTCAAACTTTCAGCCAAAAAAAAAAAAAACATAAGGGGTAACACTGTCATTTTTTTTTTGGCTGAAAGTTTGACCTTCGATATCTCGGCTCTGGAAGGGTCTAGAGACTCCATTTTTGCGCGCTGGTCGATGTCTCGTGGCCCTCTGTCAGAATCCAGAGTTTCAAGAAGATCGGAGGGGGTCAAAATTTTGGCCAAAAAAAAAAAACATAAGGGGTAACACTGTCATTTTTTTTTTTTGGCCGAAATTTTGACCCCCTCCGATCTTCTTGAAACTCTGGATTCTGACAGAGGGCCACGAGACATCGACCAGCGCGCAAAAATGGAGGCTCTAGACCCTTCCAGAGCCGAGATATCGAAGGTCAAACTTTCAGCCAAAAAAAAAAACATAAGGGGTAACACTGTCATTTTTTTTTTGGCTGAAAGTTTGACCTTCGATATCTCGGCTCTGGAAGGGTCTAGAGCCTCCATTTTTGCGCGCTGGTCGATGTCTCGTGGCCCTCTGTCAGAATCCAGAGTTTCAAGAAGATCGGAGGGGGTCAAAATTTTGGCCAAAAAAAAAAAAACATAAGGGGTAACACTGTCATTTTTTTTTTTTGGCCGAAATTTTGACCCCCTCCGATCTTCTTGAAACTCTGGATTCTGACAGAGGGCCACGAGACATCGACCAGCGCGCAAAAATGGAGGCTCTAGACCCTTCCAGAGCCGAGATATCGAAGGTCAAATTTTCAGCCAAAAAAAAAACATAAGGGGTAACACTGTCATTTTTTTTTTTGGCTGAAAGTTTGACCTTCGATATCTCGGCTCTGGAAGGGTCTAGAGCCTCCATTTTTGCGCGCTGGTCGATGTCTCGTGGCCCTCTGTCAGAATCCAGAGTTTCAAGAAGATCGGAGGGGGTCAAAATTTTGGCCAAAAAAAAAAACATAAGGGGTAACACTGTCATTTTTTTTTTTTTGGCCGAAATTTTGACCCCCTCCGATCTTCTTGAAACTCTGGATTCTGACAGAGGGCCACGAGACATCGACCAGCGCGCAAAAATGGAGGCTCTAGACCCTTCCAGAGCCGAGATATCGAAGGTCAAACTTTCAGCCAAAAAAAAAAATGACAGTGTTACCCCTTATGTTTTTTTTTTTTGGCTGAAAGTTTGACCTTCGATATCTCGGCTCTGGAAGGGTCTAGAGCCTCCATTTTTGCGCGCTGGTCGATGTCTCGTGGCCCTCTGTCAGAATCCAGAGTTTCAAGAAGATCGGAGGGGGTCAAAATTTTGGCCAAAAAAAAAAAACATAAGGGGTAACACTGTCATTTTTTTTTTTTGGCCGAAATTTTGACCCGCTCCGATCTTCTTGAAACTCTGGATTCTGACAGAGGGCCACGAGACATCGACCAGCGCGCAAAAATGGAGGCTCTAGACCCTTCCAGAGCCGAGATATCGAAGGTCAAACTTTCAGCCAAAAAAAAAAACATAAGGGGTAACACTGTCATTTTTTTTTTGGCTGAAAGTTTGACCTTCGATATCTCGGCTCTGGAAGGGTCTAGAGCCTCCATTTTTGCGCGCTGGTCGATGTCTCGTGGCCCTCTGTCAGAATCCAGAGTTTCAAGAAGATCGGAGGGGGTCAAAATTTTGGCCAAAAAAAAAAAACATAAGGGGTAACACTGTCATTTTTTTTTTTTGGCCGAAATTTTGACCCCCTCCGATCTTCTTGAAACTCTGGATTCTGACAGAGGGCCACGAGACATCGACCAGCGCGCAAAAATGGAGGCTCTAGACCCTTCCAGAGCCGAGATATCGAAGGTCAAACTTTCAGCCAAAAAAAAAAACATAAGGGGTAACACTGTCATTTTTTTTTTGGCTGAAAGTTTGACCTTCGATATCTCGGCTCTGGAAGGGTCTAGAGCCTCCATTTTTGCGCGCTGGTCGATGTCTCGTGGCCCTCTGTCAGAATCCAGAGTTTCAAGAAGATCGGAGGGGGTCAAAATTTTGGCCAAAAAAAAAAAACATAAGGGGTAACACTGTCATTTTTTTTTTTTGGCCGAAATTTTGACCCCCTCCGATCTTCTTGAAACTCTGGATTCTGACAGAGGGCCACGAGACATCGACCAGCGCGCAAAAATGGAGGCTCTAGACCCTTCCAGAGCCGAGATATCGAAGGTCAAATTTTCAGCCAAAAAAAAAAAACATAAGGGGTAACACTGTCATTTTTTTTTTGGCTGAAAGTTTGACCTTCGATATCTCGGCTCTGGAAGGGTCTAGAGCCTCCATTTTTGCGCGCTGGTCGATGTCTCGTGGCCCTCTGTCAGAATCCAGAGTTTCAAGAAGATCGGAGGGGGTCAAAATTTTGGCCAAAAAAAAAAACATAAGGGGTAACACTGTCATTTTTTTTTTTGGCCGAAATTTTGACCCCCTCCGATCTTCTTGAAACTCTGGATTCTGACAGAGGGCCACGAGACATCGACCAGCGCGCAAAAATGGAGGCTCTAGACCCTTCCAGAGCCGAGATATCGAAGGTCAAACTTTCAGCCAAAAAAAAAATGACAGTGTTACCCCTTATGTTTTTTTTTTTTGGCTGAAAGTTTGACCTTCGATATCTCGGCTCTGGAAGGGTCTAGAGCCTCCATTTTTGCGCGCTGGTCGATGTCTCGTGGCCCTCTGTCAGAATCCAGAGTTTCAAGAAGATCGGAGGGGGTCAAAATTTTGGCCAAAAAAAAAAAAAACATAAGGGGTAACACTGTCATTTTTTTTTTTTGGCCGAAATTTTGACCCCCTCCGATCTTCTTGAAACTCTGGATTCTGACAGAGGGCCACGAGACATCGACCAGCGCGCAAAAATGGAGGCTCTAGACCCTTCCAGAGCCGAGATATCGAAGGTCAAACTTTCAGCCAAAAAAAAAAACATAAGGGGTAACACTGTCATTTTTTTTTTGGCTGAAAGTTTGACCTTCGATATCTCGGCTCTGGAAGGGTCAGAGCCTCCATTTTTGCGCGCTGGTCGATGTCTCGTGGCCCTCTGTCAGAATCCAGAGTTTCAAGAAGATCGGAGCGGGTCAAAATTTTGGCCAAAAAAAAAAAACATAAGGGGTAACACTGTCATTTTTTTTTTTTTTGGCCGAAATTTTGACCCCCTCCGATCTTCTTGAAACTCTGGATTCTGACAGAGGGCCACGAGACATCGACCAGCGCGCAAAAATGGAGGCTCTAGACCCTTCCAGAGCCGAGATATCGAAGGTCAAACTTTCAGCCAAAAAAAAAAATGACAGTGTTACCCCTTATGTTTTTTTTTTTGGCTGAAAATTTGACCTTCGATATCTCGGCTCTGGAAGGGTCTAGAGCCTCCATTTTTGCGCGCTGGTCGATGTCTCGTGGCCCTCTGTCAGAATCCAGAGTTTCAAGAAGATCGGAGGGGGTCAAAATTTCGGCCAAAAAAAAAAAAATGACAGTGTTACCCCTTATGTTTTTATTTTTTGGCCAAAATTTTGACCCCCTCCGATCTTCTTGAAACTCTGGATTCTGACAGAGGGCCACGAGACATCGACCAGCGCGCAAAAATGGAGGCTCTAGACCCTTCCAGAGCCGAGATATCGAAGGTCAAACTTTCAGCCAAAAAAAAAATGACAGTGTTACCCCTTATGTTTTTTTTTTTTGGCTGAAAGTTTGACCTTCGATATCTCGGCTCTGGAAGGGTCTAGAGCCTCCATTTTTGCGCGCTGGTCGATGTCTCGTGGCCCTCTGTCAGAATCCAGAGTTTCAAGAAGATCGGAGGGGGTCAAAATTTCGGCCAAAAAAAAAAAATGACAGTGTTACCCCTTATGTTTTTTTTTTTTGGCCAAAATTTTGACCCCCTCCGATCTTCTTGAAACTCTGGATTCTGACAGAGGGCCACGAGACATCGACCAGCGCGCAAAAATGGAGGCTCTAGACCCTTCCAGAGCCGAGATATCGAAGGTCAAACTTTCAGCCAAAAAAAAAATGACAGTGTTACCCCTTATGTTTTTTTTTTTTTGGCTGAAAGTTTGACCTTCGATATCTCGGCTCTGGAAGGGTCTAGAGCCTCCATTTTTGCGCGCTGGTCGATGTCTCGTGGCCCTCTGTCAGAATCCAGAGTTTCAAGAAGATCGGAGCGGGTCAAAATTTCGGCCAAAAAAAAAAATGACAGTGTTACCCCTTATGTTTTTTTTTTTGGCCAAAATTTTGACCCCCTCCGATCTTCTTGAAACTCTGGATTCTGACAGAGGGCCACGAGACATCGACCAGCGCGCAAAAATGGAGGCTCTAGACCCTTCCAGAGCCGAGATATCGAAGGTCAAACTTTCAGCCAAAAAAAAAAATGACAGTGTTACCCCTTATATTTTTTTTTTTGGCTGAAAGTTTGACCTTCGATATCTCGGCTCTGGAAGGGTCTAGAGCCTCCATTTTTGCGCGCTGGTCGATGTCTCGTGGCCCTCTGTCAGAATCCAGAGTTTCAAGAAGATCGGAGGGGGTCAAAATTTCGGCCAAAAAAAAAACATAAGGGGTAACACTGTCATTTTTTTTTTTTGGCCGAAATTTTGACCCCCTCCGATCTTCTTGAAACTCTGGATTCTGACAGAGGGCCACGAGACATCGACCAGCGCGCAAAAATGGAGGCTCTAGACCCTTCCAGAGCCGAGATATCGAAGGTCAAACTTTCAGCCAAAAAAAAAATGACAGTGTTACCCCTTATGTTTTTTTTTTTGGCTGAAAATTTGACCTTCGATATCTCGGCTCTGGAAGGGTCTAGAGCCTCCATTTTTGCGCGCTGGTCGATGTCTCGTGGCCCTCTGTCAGAATCCAGAGTTTCAAGAAGATCGGAGGGGGTCAAAATTTTGGCCAAAAAAAAAAAACATAAGGGGTAACACTGTCATTTTTTTTTTTTGGCCGAAATTTTGACCCGCTCCGATCTTCTTGAAACTCTGGATTCTGACAGAGGGCCACGAGACATCGACCAGCGCGCAAAAATGGAGGCTCTAGACCCTTCCAGAGCCGAGATATCGAAGGTCAAACTTTCAGCCAAAAAAAAAAACATAAGGGGTAACACTGTCATTTTTTTTTTTGGCTGAAAGTTTGACCTTCGATATCTCGGCTCTGGAAGGGTCTAGAGCCTCCATTTTTGCGCGCTGGTCGATGTCTCGTGGCCCTCTGTCAGAATCCAGAGTTTCAAGAAGATCGGAGGGGGTCAAAATTTTGGCCAAAAAAAAAAAACATAAGGGGTAACACTGTCATTTTTTTTTTTTTGGCCGAAATTTTGACCCCCTCCGATCTTCTTGAAACTCTGGATTCTGACAGAGGGCCACGAGACATCGACCAGCGCGCAAAAATGGAGGCTCTAGACCCTTCCAGAGCCGAGATATCGAAGGTCAAATTTTCAGCCAAAAAAAAAACATAAGGGGTAACACTGTCATTTTTTTTTTTGGCTGAAAGTTTGACCTTCGATATCTCGGCTCTGGAAGGGTCTAGAGCCTCCATTTTTGCGCGCTGGTCGATGTCTCGTGGCCCTCTGTCAGAATCCAGAGTTTCAAGAAGATCGGAGGGGGTCAAAATTTTGGCCAAAAAAAAAAAACATAAGGGGTAACACTGTCATTTTTTTTTTTTGGCCGAAATTTTGACCCCCTCCGATCTTCTTGAAACTCTGGATTCTGACAGAGGGCCACGAGACATCGACCAGCGCGCAAAAATGGAGGCTCTAGACCCTTCCAGAGCCGAGATATCGAAGGTCAAACTTTCAGCCAAAAAAAAAATGACAGTGTTACCCCTTATGTTTTTTTTTTTTTGGCTGAAAGTTTGACCTTCGATATCTCGGCTCTGGAAGGGTCTAGAGCCTCCATTTTTGCGCGCTGGTCGATGTCTCGTGGCCCTCTGTCAGAATCCAGAGTTTCAAGAAGATCGGAGGGGGTCAAAATTTTGGCCAAAAAAAAAAAAACATAAGGGGTAACACTGTCATTTTTTTTTTTTGGCCGAAATTTTGACCCGCTCCGATCTTCTTGAAACTCTGGATTCTGACAGAGGGCCACGAGACATCGACCAGCGCGCAAAAATGGAGGCTCTAGACCCTTCCAGAGCCGAGATATCGAAGGTCAAACTTTCAGCCAAAAAAAAAAAAACATAAGGGGTAACACTGTCATTTTTTTTTTGGCTGAAAGTTTGACCTTCGATATCTCGGCTCTGGAAGGGTCTAGAGCCTCCATTTTTGCGCGCTGGTCGATGTCTCGTGGCCCTCTGTCAGAATCCAGAGTTTCAAGAAGATCGGAGGGGGTCAAAATTTTGGCCAAAAAAAAAAAACATAAGGGGTAACACTGTCATTTTTTTTTTTTGGCCGAAATTTTGACCCCCTCCGATCTTCTTGAAACTCTGGATTCTGACAGAGGGCCACGAGACATCGACCAGCGCGCAAAAATGGAGGCTCTAGACCCTTCCAGAGCCGAGATATCGAAGGTCAAACTTTCAGCCAAAAAAAAAAACATAAGGGGTAACACTGTCATTTTTTTTTTGGCTGAAAGTTTGACCTTCGATATCTCGGCTCTGGAAGGGTCTAGAGCCTCCATTTTTGCGCGCTGGTCGATGTCTCGTGGCCCTCTGTCAGAATCCAGAGTTTCAAGAAGATCGGAGGGGGTCAAAATTTTGGCCAAAAAAAAAAAAACATAAGGGGTAACACTGTCATTTTTTTTTTTTGGCCGAAATTTTGACCCCCTCCGATCTTCTTGAAACTTTGGATTCTGACAGAGGGCCACGAGACATCGACCAGCGCGCAAAAATGGAGGCTCTAGACCCTTCCAGAGCCGAGATATCGAAGGTCAAACTTTCAGCCAAAAAAAAAAACATAAGGGGTAACACTGTCATTTTTTTTTTGGCTGAAAGTTTGACCTTCGATATCTCGGCTCTGGAAGGGTCTAGAGCCTCCATTTTTGCGCGCTGGTCGATGTCTCGTGGCCCTCTGTCAGAATCCAGAGTTTCAAGAAGATCGGAGGGGGTCAAAATTTTGGCCAAAAAAAAAAAAACATAAGGGGTAACACTGTCATTTTTTTTTTTTGGCCGAAATTTTGACCCCCTCCGATCTTCTTGAAACTTTGGATTCTGACAGAGGGCCACGAGACATCGACCAGCGCGCAAAAATGGAGGCTCTAGACCCTTCCAGAGCCGAGATATCGAAGGTCAAATTTTCAGCCAAAAAAAAAATATAAGGGGTAACACTGTCATTTTTTTTTTTGGCTGAAAGTTTGACCTTCGATATCTCGGCTCTGGAAGGGTCTAGAGCCTCCATTTTTGCGCGCTGGTCGATGTCTCGTGGCCCTCTGTCAGAATCCAGAGTTTCAAGAAGATCGGAGGGGGTCAAAATTTTGGCCAAAAAAAAAAAACATAAGGGGTAACACTGTCATTTTTTTTTTTTGGCCGAAATTTTGACCCCCTCCGATCTTCTTGAAACTCTGGATTCTGACAGAGGGCCACGAGACATCGACCAGCGCGCAAAAATGGAGGCTCTAGACCCTTCCAGAGCCGAGATATCGAAGGTCAAACTTTCAGCCAAAAAAAAAAATGACAGTGTTACCCCTTATGTTTTTTTTTTTTGGCTGAAAGTTTGACCTTCGATATCTCGGCTCTGGAAGGGTCTAGAGCCTCCATTTTTGCGCGCTGGTCGATGTCTCGTGGCCCTCTGTCAGAATCCAGAGTTTCAAGAAGATCGGAGGGGGTCAAAATTTTGGCCAAAAAAAAAAACATAAGGGGTAACACTGTCATTTTTTTTTTTGGCCGAAATTTTGACCCGCTCCGATCTTCTTGAAACTCTGGATTCTGACAGAGGGCCACGAGACATCGACCAGCGCGCAAAAATGGAGGCTCTAGACCCTTCCAGAGCCGAGATATCGAAGGTCAAACTTTCAGCCAAAAAAAAAAACATAAGGGGTAACACTGTCATTTTTTTTTTGGCTGAAAGTTTGACCTTCGATATCTCGGCTCTGGAAGGGTCTAGAGCCTCCATTTTTGCGCGCTGGTCGATGTCTCGTGGCCCTCTGTCAGAATCCAGAGTTTCAAGAAGATCGGAGGGGGTCAAAATTTTGGCCAAAAAAAAAAAACATAAGGGGTAACACTGTCATTTTTTTTTTTGGCCGAAATTTTGACCCCCTCCGATCTTCTTGAAACTCTGGATTCTGACAGAGGGCCACGAGACATCGACCAGCGCGCAAAAATGGAGGCTCTAGACCCTTCCAGAGCCGAGATATCGAAGGTCAAACTTTCAGCCAAAAAAAAAAACATAAGGGGTAACACTGTCATTTTTTTTTGGCTGAAAGTTTGACCTTCGATATCTCGGCTCTGGAAGGGTCTAGAGCCTCCATTTTTGCGCGCTGGTCGATGTCTCGTGGCCCTCTGTCAGAATCCAGAGTTTCAAGAAGATCGGAGGGGGTCAAAATTTTGGCCAAAAAAAAAAAACATAAGGGGTAACACTGTCATTTTTTTTTTTTTGGCCGAAATTTTGACCCCCTCCGATCTTCTTGAAACTCTGGATTCTGACAGAGGGCCACGAGACATCGACCAGCGCGCAAAAATGGAGGCTCTAGACCCTTCCAGAGCCGAGATATCGAAGGTCAAATTTTCAGCCAAAAAAAAAAACATAAGGGGTAACACTGTCATTTTTTTTTTTGGCTGAAAGTTTGACCTTCGATATCTCGGCTCTGGAAGGGTCTAGAGCCTCCATTTTTGCGCGCTGGTCGATGTCTCGTGGCCCTCTGTCAGAATCCAGAGTTTCAAGAAGATCGGAGGGGGTCAAAATTTCGGCCAAAAAAAAAAATGACAGTGTTACCCCTTATGTTTTTTTTTTTGGCCAAAATTTTGACCCCCTCCGATCTTCTTGAAACTCTGGATTCTGACAGAGGGCCACGAGACATCGACCAGCGCGCAAAAATGGAGGCTCTAGACCCTTCCAGAGCCGAGATATCGAAGGTCAAACTTTCAGCCAAAAAAAAAATGACAGTGTTACCCCTTATGTTTTTTTTTTTTTGGCTGAAAGTTTGACCTTCGATATCTCGGCTCTGGAAGGGTCTAGAGCCTCCATTTTTGCGCGCTGGTCGATGTCTCGTGGCCCTCTGTCAGAATCCAGAGTTTCAAGAAGATCGGAGGGGGTCAAAATTTCGGCCAAAAAAAAAAATGACAGTGTTACCCCTTATGTTTTCTTTTTTTGGCCAAAATTTTGACCCCCTCCGATCTTCTTGAAACTCTGGATTCTGACAGAGGGCCACGAGACATCGACCAGCGCGCAAAAATGGAGGCTCTAGACCCTTCCAGAGCCGAGATATCGAAGGTCAAACTTTCAGCCAAAAAAAAAAATGACAGTGTTACCCCTTATGTTTTTTTTTTTTGGCCAAAATTTTGACCCCCTCCGATCTTCTTGAAACTCTGGATTCTGACAGAGGGCCACGAGACATCGACCAGCGCGCAAAAATGGAGGCTCTAGACCCTTCCAGAGCCGAGATATCGAAGGTCAAACTTTCAGCCAAAAAAAAAAACATAAGGGGTAACACTGTCATTTTTTTTTTTGGCTGAAAGTTTGACCTTCGATATCTCGGCTCTGGAAGGGTCTAGAGCCTCCATTTTTGCGCGCTGGTCGATGTCTCGTGGCCCTCTGTCAGAATCCAGAGTTTCAAGAAGATCGGAGGGAGTCAAAATTTCGGCCAAAAAAAAAAAAATGACATTATGTTTTTTTTTTTTGGCCAAAATTTTGACCCCCTCCGATCTTCTTGAAACTCTGGATTCTGACAGAGGGCCACGAGACATCGACCAGCGCGCAAAAATGGAGGCTCTAGACCCTTCCAGAGCCGAGATATCGAAGGTCAAACTTTCAGCCAAAAAAAAAAAATGACAGTGTTACCCCTTATGTTTTTTTTTTTGGCTGAAAGTTTGACTTTCGATATCTCGGCTCTGGAAGGGTCTAGAGCCTCCATTTTTGCGCGCTGGTCGATGTCTCGTGGCCCTCTGTCAGAATCCAGAGTTTCAAGAAGATCGGAGGGGGTCAAAATTTCGGCAAAAAAAAAAAATGACAGTGTTACCCCTTATGTTTTTTTTTTTGGCCAAAATGTTGACCCCCTCCGATCTTCTTGAAACTCTGGATTCTGACAGAGGGCCACGAGACATCGACCGGCGCGCAAAAATGGAGGCTCTAGACCCTTCCAGAGCCGAGATATCGAAGGTCAAACTTTCAGCCAAAAAAAAAAATGACAGTGTTACCCCTTATGTTTTTTTTTTTGGCCAAAATTTTGACCCCCTCCGATCTTCTTGAAACTCTGGATTCTGACAGAGGGCCACGAGACATCGACCAGCGCGCAAAAATGGAGGCTCTAGACCCTTCCAGAGCCGAGATATCGAAGGTCAAACTTTCAGCCAAAAAAAAAACATAAGGGGTAACACTGTCATTTTTTTTTTGGCTGAAAGTTTGACCTTCGATATCTCGGCTCTGGAAGGGTCTAGAGCCTCCATTTTTGCGCGCTGGTCGATGTCTCGTGGCCCTCTGTCAGAATCCAGAGTTTCAAGAAGATCGGAGGGGGTCAAAATTTCGGCCAAAAAAAAAAATGACAGTGTTACCCCTTATGTTTTTTTTTTTTTGGCCAAAATTTTGACCCCCTCCGATCTTCTTGAAACTCTGGATTCTGACAGAGGGCCACGAGACATCGACCAGCGCGCAAAAATGGAGGCTCTAGACCCTTCCAGAGCCGAGATATCGAAGGTCAAACTTTCAGCCAAAAAAAAAAAAACATAAGGGGTAACACTGTCATTTTTTTTTTTGGCTGAAAGTTTGACCTTCGATATCTCGGCTCTGGAAGGGTCTAGAGCCTCCATTTTTGCGCGCTGGTCGATGTCTCGTGGCCCTCTGTCAGAATCCAGAGTTTCAAGAAGATCGGAGGGGGTCAAAATTTCGGCCAAAAAAAAAAAATGACAGTGTTACCCCTTATGTTTTTTTTTTTGGCCGAAATTTTGACCCCCTCCGATCTTCTTGAAACTCTGGATTCTGACAGAGGGCCACGAGACATCGACCAGCGCGCAAAAATGGAGGCTCTAGACCCTTCCAGAGCCGAGATATCGAAGGTCAAACTTTCAGCCAAAAAAAAAAAACATAAGGGGTAACACTGTCATTTTTTTTTTTGGCTGAAAGTTTGACCTTCGATATCTCGGCTCTGGAAGGGTCTAGAGCCTCCATTTTTGCGCGCTGGTCGATGTCTCGTGGCCCTCTGTCAGAATCCAGAGTTTCAAGAAGATCGGAGGGGGTCAAAATTTTGGCCAAAAAAAAAAACATAAGGGGTAACACTGTCATTTTTTTTTTTTGGCCGAAATTTTGACCCGCTCCGATCTTCTTGAAACTCTGGATTCTGACAGAGGGCCACGAGACATCGACCAGCGCGCAAAAATGGAGGCTCTAGACCCTTCCAGAGCCGAGATATCGAAGGTCAAACTTTCAGCCAAAAAAAAAAAACATAAGGGGTAACACTGTCATTTTTTTTTTGGCTGAAAGTTTGACCTTCGATATCTCGGCTCTGGAAGGGTCTAGAGCCTCCATTTTTGCGCGCTGGTCGATGTCTCGTGGCCCTCTGTCAGAATCCAGAGTTTCAAGAAGATCGGAGGGGGTCAAAATTTTGGCCCAAAAAAAAAAACATAAGGGGTAACACTGTCATTTTTTTTTTTTGGCCGAAATTTTGACCCCCTCCGATCTTCTTGAAACTCTGGATTCTGACAGAGGGCCACGAGACATCGACCAGCGCGCAAAAATGGAGGCTCTAGACCCTTCCAGAGCCGAGATATCGAAGGTCAAACTTTCAGCCAAAAAAAAAAAACATAAGGGGTAACACTGTCATTTTTTTTTTGGCTGAAAGTTTGACCTTCGATATCTCGGCTCTGGAAGGGTCTAGAGCCTCCATTTTTGCGCGCTGGTCGATGTCTCGTGGCCCTCTGTCAGAATCCAGAGTTTCAAGAAGATCGGAGGGGGTCAAAATTTTGGCCAAAAAATAAAAACATAAGGGGTAACACTGTCATTTTTTTTTTTGGCCGAAATTTTGACCCCCTCCGATCTTCTTGAAACTCTGGATTCTGACAGAGGGCCACGAGACATCGACCAGCGCGCAAAAATGGAGGCTCTAGACCCTTCCAGAGCCGAGATATCGAAGGTCAAATTTTCAGCCAAAAAAAAAACATAAGGGGTAACACTGTCATTTTTTTTTTTGGCTGAAAGTTTGACCTTCGATATCTCGGCTCTGGAAGGGTCTAGAGCCTCCATTTTTGCGCGCTGGTCGAAGTCTCGTGGCCCTCTGTCAGAATCCAGAGTTTGAAGAAGATCGGAGGGGGTCAAAATTTCGGCCAAAAAAAAAATGACAGTGTAACCCCTTATGTTTTTTTTTCTGGTCAAAATTTTGACCTTCGATATCTCGGCTCTGGAAGGGTCTAGAGCCTCCATTTTTGCGCGCTGGTCGAAGTCTCGTGGCCCTCTGTCAGAATCCAGAGTTTGAAGAAGATAGGAGGGGGTCAAAATTTTGGCCAAAAAAAAAATGACAGTGTTACCCCTTATGTTTTTTTTTCTGGTCAAAATTTTGACCTTCGATATCTCGGCTCTGGAAGGGTCTAGAGCCTCCATTTTTGCGCGCTGGTCGAAGTCTCGTGGCCACCTGTCAGTATCCAGAGTTTCAAGAAGATCGGAGGGGGTCAAAATTTCGGCCAAAAAAAAAAAATGACAGTGTTACCCCTTATGTTTTTTTTTCTGGTCAAAATTTTGACCTTCGATATCTCGGCTCTGGAAGGGTCTAGAGCCTCCATTTTTGCGCGCTGGTCGAAGTCTCGTGGTCCTCTGTCAGAATCCAGAGTTTGAAGAAGATCGGAGGGGGTCAAAATTTCGGCCAAAAAAAAATGACAGTGTTACCCCTTATGTTTTTTTTTCTGGTCAAAATTTTGACCTTCGATATCTCGGCTCTGGAAGGGTCTAGAGCCTCCATTTTTGCGCGCTGGTCGAAGTCTCGTGGCCCTCTGTCAGAATCCAGAGTTTGAAGAAGATCGGAGGGGGTCAAAATTTCGGCCAAAAAAAAAAATGACAGTGTTACCCCTTATGTTTTTTTTCTGGTCAAAATTTTTACCTTCGATATCTCGGGTCTGGAAGGGTCTAGAGCCTCCATTTTTGCGCGCTGGTCGAAGTCTTGTGGCCCTCTGTCAGAATCCAGAGTTTCAAGAAGATCGGAGGGGGTCAAAATTTCGGCCAAAAAAAAAATGACAGTGTTACCCCTTATGTTTTTTTTTCTGGTCAAAATTTTGACCTTCGATATCTCGGCTCGGGAAGGGTCTAGAGCCTCCATTTTTGCGCGCTGGTCGAAGTCTCGTGGCCCTCTGTCAGAATCCAGAGTTTCAAGAAGATCGGAGGGGGTCAAAATTTCGGCCAAAAAAAAAAAATGACAGTGTTACCCCTTATGTTTTTTTTTTCTGGTCAAAATTTTGACCTTCGATATCTCGGCTCTGGAAGGGTCTAGAGCCTCCATTTTTGCGCGCTGGTCGAAGTCTCGTGGCCCTCTGTCAGAATCCAGAGTTTGAAGAAGATCGGAGGGGGTCAAAATTTCGGCCAAAAAAAAAAAATGACAGTGTTACCCCTTATGTTTTTTTTTTCTGGTCAAAATTTTGACCTTCGATATCTCGGCTCTGGAAGGGTCTAGAGCCTCCATTTTTGCGCGCTGGTCAAAGTCTCGTGGCCCTCTGTCAGAATCCAGAGTTTGAAGAAGATCGGAGGGGGTCAAAATTTCGGCCAAAAAAAAAAAATGACAGTGTAACCCCTTATGTTTTTTTTTCTGGTCAAAATTTTGACCTTCGATATCTCGGCTCTGGAAGGGTCTAGAGCCTCCATTTTTGCGCGCTGGTCGAAGTCTCGTGGCCCTCTGTCAGAATCCAGAGTTTGAAGAAGATCGGAGGGGGTCAAAATTTCGGCCAAAAAAAAAAAATATGACAGTGTTACCCCTTATGTTTTTTTTTCTGGTCAAAATTTTGACCTTCGATATCTCGTTTCTGGAAGGGTCTAGAGCCTCCATTTTTGCGCGCTGGTCGAAGTCTCGTGGCCCTCTGTCAGTATCCAGAGTTTCAAGAAGATCGGAGGGGGTCAAAATTTCGGCCAAAAAAAAAAATGACAGTGTTACCCCTTATGTTTTTTTTTCTGGTCAAAATTTTGACCTTCGATATATCGGCTCTGGAAGGGTCTAGAGCCTCCATTTTTGCGCGCTGGTCGAAGTCTCGTGGCCCTCTGTCAGAATCCAGAGTTTGAAGAAGATCGGAGGGGGTAAAAATTTCGGCCAAAAAAAAAAATGACAGTGTTACCCCTTATGTTTTTTTTTCTGGTCAAAATTTTGACCTTCGATATCTCGGCTCTGGAAGGGTCTAGAGCCTCCATTTTTGCGCGCTGGTCGAAGTCTCGTGGCCCTCTGTCAGAATCCAGAGTTTGAAGAAGATCGGAGGGGGTCAAAATTTTGACCAGAAAAAAAAACATAAGGGGTAACACTGTCATTTTTTTTTGGCCGAAATTTTGACCCCCTCCGATCTTCTTCAAACTCTGGATTCTGACAGAGGGCCACGAGACTTCGACCAGCGCGCAAAAATGGAGGCTCTAGACCCTTCCAGAGCCGAGATATCGAAGGTCAAAATTTTGACCAGAAAAAAAAAACATAAGGGCTAACACTGTCATTTTTTTTTTTTGGCCGAAATTTTGACCCCCTCCGATCTTCTTGAAACTCTGGATTCTGACAGAGGGCCACGAGACTTCGACCAGCGCGCAAAAATGGAGGCTCTAGACCCTTCCAGAGCCGAGATATCGAAGGTCAAAATTTTGACCAGAAAAAAAAACATAAGGGGTAACACTGTCATTTTTTTTTTTGGCCGAAATTTTGACCCCCTCCAATCTTCTTGAAACTCTGGATTCTGACAGAGGGCCACGAGACTTCGACCAGCGCGCAAAAATGGAGGCTCTAGACCCTTCCAGAGCCGAGATATCGATGGTCAAAATTTTGACCAGAAAAAAAAACATAAGGGGTAACACTGTCATTTTTTTTTTGGCCGAAATTTTGACCCCCTCCGATCTTCTTCAAACTCTGGATTCTGACAGAGGGCCACGAGACTTCGACCAGCGCGCAAAAATGGAGGCTCTAGACCCTTCCAGAGCCGAGATATCGAAGGTAAAAATTTTGACCAGAAAAAAAAACATAAGGGGTAACACTGTCATTTTTTTTTTGGCCGAAATTTTGACCCCCTCCGATCTTCTTGAAACTCTGGATTCTGACAGAGGGCCACGAGACTTCGACCAGTGCGCAAAAATGGAGGCTCTAGACCCTTCCAGAGCCGAGATATCGAAGGTCAAAATTTTGACCAGAAAAAAAAAACATAAGGGGTAACACTGTCATTTTTTTTTTTGGCCGAAATTTTGACCCCCTCCGATCTTCTTGAAACTCTGGATTCTGACAGAGGGCCGCGAGACTTCGACCAGCGCGCAAAAATGGAGGCTCTAGACCCTTCCAGAGCCGAGATATCGAAGGTCAAAATTTTGACCAGAAAAAAAAAAACATAAGGGGTAACACTCTCATTTTTTTTTTTTGGCCGAAATTTTGACCCCCTCCGATCTTCTTGAAACTCTGGATTCTGACAAAGGGCCACGAGACTTCGACCAGCGCGCAAAAATGGAGGCTCTAGACCCTTCCAGAGCCGAGATATCGAAGGTCAAAATTTTGACCAGAAAAAAAAACATAAGGGGTAACACTGTCATTTTTTTTTTTTTTGGCCGAAATTTTGACCCCCTCCGATCTTCTTGAAACTCTGGATACTGACAGAGGGCCACGAGACTTCGACCAGCGCACAAAAATGGAGGCTCTAGACCCTTCCAGAGCCGAGATATCGAAGGTCAACATTTTGACCAGAAAAAAAAAACATAAGGGGTAACAATGTTATTTTTTTTTTGGCCGAAAATTTGACCCCCTCCGATCTTCTTCAAACTCTGGATTCTGACAGAGGGCCACGAGACTTCGACCAGTGCGCAAAAATGGAGGCTCTAGACCCTTCCAGAGCTGAGATATCGAAGGTCAAAATTTTGACCAGAAAAAAAAAACATAAGGGGTAACACTGTCATTTTTTTTTTTCGGCCGAAATTTTGACCCCCTCCGATCTTCTTCAAAATCTGGATTCTGACAGAGGGCCACGAGACTTCGACCAGCGCGCAAAAATGGAGGCTCTAGACCCTTCCAGAGCCGAGATATCGAAGGTCAAAATTTTGACCAGAAAAAAAAAACATAAGGGCTAACACTGTCATTTTTTTTTTGGCCGAAATTTTGACCCCCTCCGATCTTCTTGAAACTCTGGATTCTGACAGAGGGCCACGAGACTTCGACCAGCGCGCAAAAATGGAGGCTCTAGACCCTTCCAGAGCCGAGATATCGAAGGTCAAAATTTTGACCAGAAAAAAAAACATAAGGGGTAACACTGTCATTTTTTTTTTGGCCGAAATTTTGACCCCCTCCAATCTTCTTGAAACTCTGGATTCTGACAGAGGGCCACGAGACTTCGACCAGCGCGCAAAATGGAGGCTCTAGACCCTTCCAGAGCCGAGATATCGATGGTCAAAATTTTGACCAGAAAAAAAAACATAAGGGGTAACACTGTCATTTTTTTGGGGCCGAAATTTTGACCCCCTCCGATCTTCTTCAAACTCTGGATTCTGACAGAGGGCCACGAGACTTCGACCAGCGCGCAAAAATGGAGGCTCTAGACCCTTCCAGAGCCGAGATATCGAAGGTCAAAATTTTGACCAGAAAAAAAAACATAAGGGGTAACACTGTCATTTTTTTTTTTTGGCCGAAATTTTGACCCCCTCCGATCTTCTTGAAACTCTGGATTCTGACAGAGGGCCACGAGACTTCGACCAGTGCGCAAAAATGGAGGCTCTAGACCCTTCCAGAGCCGAGATATCGAAGGTCAAAATTTTGACCAGAAAAAAAAAACATAAGGGCTAACACTGTCATTTTTTTTTTGGCCGAAATTTTGACCCCCTCCGATCTTCTTGAAACTCTGGATTCTGACAGAGGGCCACGAGACTTCGACCAGCGCGCAAAAATGGAGGCTCTAGACCCTTCCAGAGCCGAGATATCGAAGGTCAAAATTTTGACCAGAAAAAAAAAACATAAGGGGTAACACTGTCATTTTTTTTTTTGGCCGAAATTTTGACCCCCTCCGATCTTCTTCAAACTCTGGATTCTGACAGAGGGCCACGAGACTTCGACCAGCGCGCAAAAATGGAGGCTCTAGACCCTTCCAGAGCCGAGATATCGAAGGTCAAAATTTTGACCAGAAAAAAAAACATAAGGGGTAACACTGTCATTTTTTTTTTTTGGCCGAAATTTTGACCCCCTCCGATCTTCTTGAAACTCTGGATTCTGACAGAGGGCCACGAGACTTCGACAGGCGCGCAAAAATGGAGGCTCTAGACCCTTTCAGAGCCGAGATATCGAGGGTCAAAATTTTGACCAGAAAAAAAACATAAGGGGTAACACTGTCATTTTTTTTTTTTTTGGCCGAAATTTTGACCCCCTCCGATCTTCTTGAAACTCTGGATTCTGACAGAGGGCCACGAGACTTCGACCAGTGCGCAAAAATGGAGGCTCTAGACCCTTCCAGAGCCGAGATATCGAAGGTCAAAATTTTGACCAGAAAAAAAAAACATAAGGGGTAACACTGTCATTTTTTTTTTTGGCCGAAATTTTGACCCCCTCCGATCTTCTTGAAACTCTGGATTCTGACAGAGGGCCGCGAGACTTCGACCAGCGCGCAAAAATGGAGGCTCTAGACCCTTCCAGAGCCGAGATATCGAAGGTCAAAATTTTGACCAGAAAAAAAAAAACATAAGGGGTAACACTCTCATTTTTTTTTTTTGGCCGAAATTTTGACCCCCTCCGATCTTCTTGAAACTCTGGATTCTGACAAAGGGCCACGAGACTTCGACCAGCGCGCAAAAATGGAGGCTCTAGACCCTTCCAGAGCCGAGATATCGAAGGTCAAAATTTTGACCAGAAAAAAAAACATAAGGGGTAACACTGTCATTTTTTTTTTTTTTGGCCGAAATTTTGACCCCCTCCGATCTTCTTGAAACTCTGGATACTGACAGAGGGCCACGAGACTTCGACCAGCGCACAAAAATGGAGGCTCTAGACCCTTCCAGAGCCGAGATATCGAAGGTCAACATTTTGACCAGAAAAAAAAAACATAAGGGGTAACAATGTTATTTTTTTTTTGGCCGAAAATTTGACCCCCTCCGATCTTCTTCAAACTCTGGATTCTGACAGAGGGCCACGAGACTTCGACCAGTGCGCAAAAATGGAGGCTCTAGACCCTTCCAGAGCTGAGATATCGAAGGTCAAAATTTTGACCAGAAAAAAAAAACATAAGGGGTAACACTGTCATTTTTTTTTTTCGGCCGAAATTTTGACCCCCTCCGATCTTCTTCAAAATCTGGATTCTGACAGAGGGCCACGAGACTTCGACCAGCGCGCAAAAATGGAGGCTCTAGACCCTTCCAGAGCCGAGATATCGAAGGTCAAAATTTTGACCAGAAAAAAAAAACATAAGGGCTAACACTGTCATTTTTTTTTTGGCCGAAATTTTGACCCCCTCCGATCTTCTTGAAACTCTGGATTCTGACAGAGGGCCACGAGACTTCGACCAGCGCGCAAAAATGGAGGCTCTAGACCCTTCCAGAGCCGAGATATCGAAGGTCAAAATTTTGACCAGAAAAAAAAACATAAGGGGTAACACTGTCATTTTTTTTTTGGCCGAAATTTTGACCCCCTCCAATCTTCTTGAAACTCTGGATTCTGACAGAGGGCCACGAGACTTCGACCAGCGCGCAAAATGGAGGCTCTAGACCCTTCCAGAGCCGAGATATCGATGGTCAAAATTTTGACCAGAAAAAAAAACATAAGGGGTAACACTGTCATTTTTTTGGGGCCGAAATTTTGACCCCCTCCGATCTTCTTCAAACTCTGGATTCTGACAGAGGGCCACGAGACTTCGACCAGCGCGCAAAAATGGAGGCTCTAGACCCTTCCAGAGCCGAGATATCGAAGGTCAAAATTTTGACCAGAAAAAAAAACATAAGGGGTAACACTGTCATTTTTTTTTTTTGGCCGAAATTTTGACCCCCTCCGATCTTCTTGAAACTCTGGATTCTGACAGAGGGCCACGAGACTTCGACCAGTGCGCAAAAATGGAGGCTCTAGACCCTTCCAGAGCCGAGATATCGAAGGTCAAAATTTTGACCAGAAAAAAAAAACATAAGGGCTAACACTGTCATTTTTTTTTTGGCCGAAATTTTGACCCCCTCCGATCTTCTTGAAACTCTGGATTCTGACAGAGGGCCACGAGACTTCGACCAGCGCGCAAAAATGGAGGCTCTAGACCCTTCCAGAGCCGAGATATCGAAGGTCAAAATTTTGATCAGAAAAAAAAAACATAAGGGGTAACACTGTCATTTTTTTTTTTGGCCGAAATTTTGACCCCCTCCGATCTTCTTCAAACTCTGGATTCTGACAGAGGGCCACGAGACTTCGACCAGCGCGCAAAAATGGAGGCTCTAGACCCTTCCAGAGCCGAGATATCGAAGGTCAAAATTTTGACCAGAAAAAAAAACATAAGGGGTAACACTGTCATTTTTTTTTTTTGGCCGAAATTTTGACCCCCTCCGATCTTCTTGAAACTCTGGATTCTGACAGAGGGCCACGAGACTTCGACAGGCGCGCAAAAATGGAGGCTCTAGACCCTTTCAGAGCCGAGATATCGAGGGTCAAAATTTTGACCAGAAAAAAAACATAAGGGGTAACACTGTCATTTTTTTTTTTTTTGGCCGAAATTTTGACCCCCTCCGATCTTCTTGAAACTCTGGATTCTGACAGAGGGCCACGAGACTTCGACCAGCGCGCAAAAAAATGGAGGCTCTAGACCCTTCCAGAGCCGAGATATCGAAGGTCAAAATTTTGACCAGAAAAAAAAAACATAAGGGGTAACACTGTCATTTTTTTTCGGCCGAAAATTTGACCCCCTGCGATCTTCTTCAAACTCTGGATTCTGACAGAGGGCCACGAGACTTCGACCAGCGCGCAAAAATGGAGGCTCTAGACCCTTCCAGAGCCGAGATATCGAAGGTCAAAATTTTGACCAGAAAAAAAAACCATAAGGGGTAACACTGTCATTTTTTTTTTGGCCGAAATTTTGACCCCCTCCGATCTTCTTGAAACTCTGGATTCTGACAGAGGGCCACGAGACTTCGACCAGCGCGCAAAAATGGAGGCTCTAGACCCTTCCAGAGCCGAGATATCGAAGGTCAAAATTTTGACCAGAAAAAAAAAAACATAAGGGGTAACACTGTCATTTTTTTTTTGGCCGAAAATTTGACCCCCTCCGATCTTCTTGAAACTCTGGATTCTGACAGAGGGCCACGAGACTTCGACCAGCGCGCAAAAATGGAAGCTCTAGACCCTTCCAGAGCCGAGATATCGAAGGTCAAAATTTTGACCAGAAAAAAAAACATAAGGGGTAACACTGTCATTTTTTTTTTTGGCCAAAATTTTGACCCCCTCCGATCTTCTTCAAACTCTGGATTCTGACAGAGGGCCACGAGACTTCGACCAGCGCGCAAAAATGGAGGCTCTAGACCCTTCCAGAGCCGAGATATCGAAGGTCAAAATTTTGACCAGAAAAAAAAAACATAAGGGGTAACACTGTCATTTTTTTTTTTTGGCCGAAATTTTGACCCCCTCCGATCTTCTTGAAACTCTGGATACTGACAGAGGGCCACGAGACTTCGACCAGCGCGCAAAAATGGAGGCTCTAGACCCTTCCAGAGCCGAGATATCGAAGGTCAAAAATTTGACCAGAAAAAAAAACATAAGGGGTAACACTGTCATTTTTTTTTTGGCCGAAATTTTGACCCCCTCCGATCTTCTTCAAACTCTGGATTCTGACAGAGGGCCACGAGACTTCGACCAGCGCTCAAAAATGGAGGCTCTAGACCCTTCCAGAGCCGAGATATCGAAGGTCAAAATTTTGACCAGAAAAAAAAAACATAAGGGGTAACACTGTCATTTTTTTTTTTTTTGGCCGAAATTTTGACCCCCTCCGATCTTCTTGAAACTCTGGATACTGACAGAGGGCCACGAGACTTCGACCAGCGCGCAAAAATGGAGGCTCTAGACCCTTCCAGAGCCGAGATATCGAAGGTCAAAATTTTGACCAGAAAAAAAAAAACATAAGGGGTAACACTGTCATTTTTTTTTTTTTTTGGCCGAAATTTTGACCCCCTCCGATCTTCTTCAAACTCTGGATTCTGACAGAGGGCCACGAGACTTCGACCAGCGCTCAAAAATGGAGGCTCTAGACCCTTCCAGAGCCGAGATATCGAAGGTCAAAATTTTGACCAGAAAAAAAAACATAAGGGGTAATACTGTTATTTTTTTTTTTTTGGCCGAAAATTTGACCCCCTCCGATCTTCTTCAAACTCTGGATTCTGACAGAGGGCCACGAGACTTCGACCAGCGCGCAAAAATGGAGGCTCTAGACCCTTCCAGAGCCGAGATATCGAAGGTCAAAATTTTGACTAGAAAAAAAAACATAAGGGGTAACACTGTCATTTTTTTGGGCCGAAATTTTGACCCCCTCCGATCTTCTTGAAACTCTGGATTCTGACAGAGGGCCACGAGACTTCGACCAGCGCGCAAAAATGGAGGCTCTAGACCCTTCCAGAGCCGAAATATCGAAGGTCAAAATTTTGACCCGAAAAAAAAACATTTTTTTTTTTTTTGGCCGAAATTTTGACCCCCTCCGATCTTCTTCAAACTCTGGATTCTGACAGAGGGCCACGAGACTTCGACCAGCGCGCAAAAATGGAGGCTCTAGACCCTTCCAGAGCCAAGATATCGAAGGTCAAAATTTTGACCAAAAAAAAAAAACATAAGGGGTAACACTGTCATTTTTTTTTTTGGCCGAAATTTTGACCCCCTCCGATCTTCTTCAAACTCTTGATTCTGACAGAAAAAAAAATTCCATTTTTCACAAAATTCCATTTATCCGACCAGCGCGCAAAAATGGAGGCTCTAGACCCCTCCAGAGCCGAGACATCGAAGGTCAAAATTTTGACCCAAAAATAAAACATAAGGGGTAACACTGTCATTTTTTTTTTGGCCGAAATTTTGACCCCCTCCGATCTTCTTGAAACTCTGGATTCTGACAGAGGGCCACGAGACTTCGACCAGCGCGCAAAAATGGAGGCTCTAGACCCTTCCAGAGCCGAGATATCGAAGGTCAAAATTTTGACCCAAAAATAAAACATAAGGGGTAACACTGTCATTTTTTTTTTGGCCGAAATTTTGACCCCCTCCGATCTTCTTGAAACTCTGGATTCTGACAGAGGGCCACGAGACTTCGACCAGCGCGCAAAAATGGAGGCTCTAGACCCTTCCAGAGCCGAGATATCGAAGGTCAAAATTTTGACCCGAAAAAAAAAACATAAGGGGTAACACTGTCATTTTTTTTTTGGCCGAAATTTTGACCGCCTCCGATCTTCTTGAAACTCTGGATTCTGACAGAGGGCCACGAGACTTCGACCAGCGCGCAAAAATGGAGGCTCTAGACCCTTCCAGAGCCGAGATATCGAAGGTCAAAATTTTGACCCAAAAAAAAAACATAAGGGGTAACACTGTCATTTTTTTTTTGGCCGAAATTTTGACCCTCTCCGATCTTCTTGAAACTCTGGATTCTGACAGAGGGCCACGAGACTTCGACCAGTGCGCAAAAATGGAGGCTCTATACCCTTCCAGAGCCGAGATATCGAAGGTCAAAATTTTGACCCGAAAAAAAAAACATAAGGGGTAACACTGTCATTTTTTTTGGCCGAAATTTTGACCCCCTCCGATCTTCTTTAAACTCTGGATTCTGACAGAGGGCCACGAGACTTCGACCAGCGCGCAAAAATGGAGGCTCTAGACCCCTCCAGAGCCGAGATATCGAAGGTCAAAATTTTGACCAGAAAAAAAAACATAAGGGGTAACACTGTCATTTTTTTTTTTGGCCGAAATTTTGACCCCCTCCGATCTTCTTGAAACTCTGGACTCTGACAGAGGGCCACGAGACTTCGGCCAGCACTCAAAAATGGAGGCTCTAGACCCTTCCAGAGCCGAGATATCGAAGGTCAAAATTTTGACCCGAAAAAAAAACATAAGGGGTAACACTGTCATTTTTTTTTGACCCCCTCCGATCTTCTTGAAACTCTGGATTCTGACAGAGGGCCACGAGACTTCGACCAGCGCGCAAAAATGGAGGCTCTAGACCCCTCCAGAGCCGAGATATCGAAGGTCAAAATTTTGACCCAAAAAAAAAACATAAGGGGTAACACTGTCATTTTTTTTTTTGGCCGAAATTTTGACCCCCTCCGATCTTCTTGAAACTCTGGATTCTGACAGAGGGCCACAAGACTTCTACCAGCGCGCAAAAATGGAGGCTCTAGACCCCTCCAGAGCCGAGATATCGAAGGTCAAATTTTTGACCCAAAAAAAAACATAAGGGGTAACACTGTCATTTTTTTTTTGGCCGAAATTTTGACCCCCTCCGATCTTCTTGAAACTCTGGATTCTGACAGAGGGCCACGAGACTTCGACCAGCGCGCAAAAATGGAGGCTCTATACCCTTCCAGAGCCGAGATATCGAAGGTCAAAATTTTGACCCAAAAAAAAACATAAGGGGTAACACTGTCATTTTTTTTGGCCGAAATTTTGACCCCCTCCGATCTTCTTGAAACTCTGGATTCTGACAGAGGGCCACGAGACTTCGACCAGCGCGCAAAAATGGAGGCTCTATACCCTTCCAGAGCCAAGATATCGAAGGTCAAAATTTTGACAAGAAAAAAAAACATAAGGGGTAACACTGTCATTTTTTTTTTTTGGCCGAAAATTTGACCCCCTCCGATCTTCTTGAAACTCTGGATTCTGACAGAGGGCCACGAGACTTCGACCAGCGCGCAAAAATGGAAGCTCTAGACCCTTCCAGAGCCGAGATATCGAAGGTCAAAATTTTGACCAGAAAAAAACATAAGGAGTAACACTGTCATTTTTTTTTTGGCTGAAATGTTGACCCCCTCCGATCTTCTTGAAACTCTGGATTCTGACAGAGGGCCACGAGACTTCGACCAGCGCGCAAAAATGGAGGCTCTAGACCCTTCCAGAGCCGAGATATCGAAGGTCAAAATTTTTACCAGAAAAAAAAACATAAGGGGTAACACTGTCATTTTTTTTTTTGGCCGAAATTTGACCCCCTCCGATCCTCTTGAAACTCTGGATTCTGACAGAGGGCCACGAGACTTCAACCAGCGCGCAAAAATTGAGGCTCTAGACCCTTCCAGAGCCGAGATATGGAAGGTCAAAATTTTGACCAGAAAAAAAAACATAAGGGGTAACAGTCATTTTTTTTTTTGGCCGAAATTTTGACCCCCTCCGATCTTCTTGAAACTCTGGATTCTGACAGAGGGCCACGAGACTTCGACCAGCGCGCAAAAATGGAGGCTCTAGACCCTTCCAGAGCCGAGATATCGAAGGTCAAAATTTTGACCAGAAAAAAAAAACATAAGGGGTAACACTGTCATTTTTTTTTTTGCCGAAAATTTGACCCCCTCCGATCTTCTTGAAACTCTGGATTCTGACAGAGGGCCACGAGACTTCGACCAGCGCGCAAAAATGGAAGCTCTAGACCCTTCCAGAGCCGAGATATCGAAGGTCAAAATTTTGACCAGAAAAAAAAACATAAGGGGTAACACTGTCATTTTTTTTTTTTTGGCCAAAATTTTGACCCCCTCCGATCTTCTTCAAACTCTGGATTCTGACAGAGGGCCACGAGACTTCGACCAGCGCGCAAAAATGGAGGCTCTAGACCCTTCCAGAGCCGAGATATCGAAGGTCAAAATTTTGACCCAAAAAAAAAAAACATAAGGGGTAACACTGTCTTTTTTTTTTGGCCGAAATTTTGACCCTCTCCGATCTTCTTGAAACTCTGGATTCTGACAGAGGGCCACGAGACTTCGACCAGCGCGCAAAAATGGAGGCTCTATACCCTTCCAGAGCCGAGATATCGAAGGTCAAAATTTTGACCCAAAAAAAAAACATAAGGGGTAACACTGTCATTTTTTTTTTGGCCGAAATTTTGACCCCCTCCGATCTTCTTGAAACTCTGGATTCTGACAGAGGGCCACGAGACTTCGACCAGCGCGCAAAAATGGAGGCTCTAGACCCTTCCAGAGCCGAGATATCGAAGGTCAAAATTTTGACCAGAAAAAAAAAACATAAGGGGTAACACTGTCAATTTTTTTTTTGGCCGAAATTTTGACCCCCTCCGATCTTCTTGAAACTCTGGATTCTGACAGGGGGCCACGAGACTTCGACCAGCGCGCAAAAATGGAGGCTCTAGACCCTTCCAGAGCCGAAATATCGAAGGTCAAAATTTTGACCCGAAAAAAAAACATAAGGGGTAACACTGTCATTTTTTTTTTTGGCCGAAATTTTGAGCCCCTCCGATCTTCTTGAAACTCTGGATTCTGACAGAGGGCCACGAGACTTCGACCAGCGCGCAAAAATGGAGGCTCTAGACCCCTCCAGAGCCGAGATATCGAAGGTCAAAATTTGGACCCAAAAAAAAAACATAAGGGGTAACACTGTCATTTTTTTTTTTTGGCCGAAATTTTGACCCCCTCCGATCTTCTTGAAACTCTGGATTCTGACAGAGGGCCACGAGACTTCGACCAGCGCGCAAAAATGGAGGCTCTAGACCCTTCCAGAGCCGAGATATCGAAGGTCAAAATTTTGACCCGAAAAAAAAACATAAGGGGTAACACTGTCATTTTTTTTTTGGCCGAAATTTTGACCCTCTCCGATCTTCTTGAAACTCTGGATTCTGACAGAGGGCCACGAGACTTCGACCAGCGCGCAAAAATGGAGGCTCTATACCCTTCCAGAGCCGAGATATCGAAGGTCAAAATTTTGACCCGAAAAAAAAAACAAAAGGGGTAACACTGTCATTTTTTTTTTTGGGCCGAAATTTTGACCCCCTCCGATCTTCTTGAAACTCTGGATTCTGACAGAGGGCCACGAGACTTCGACCAGCGCGCAAAAATGGAGGCTCTAGACCCCTCCAGAGCCGAGATATCGAAGGTCAAAATTTTGACCCAAAAAAAAAACATAAGGGGTAACACTGTCATTTTTTTTTTTGGCCGAAATTTTGACCCCCTCCGATCTTCTTGAAACTCATGATTCTGACAGAGGGCCACGAGACTTCGACCAGCGCGCAAAAATGGAGGCTCTAGACCCTTCCAGAGCCGAAATATCGAAGGTCAAAATTTTGACCCGAAAAAAAAACATAAGGGGTAACACTGTCATTTTTTTTTTGGCCGAAATTTTGACCCCCTCTGATCTTCTTGAAACTCTGGATTCTGACAGAGGGCCACGAGACTTCGACCAGCGCGCAAAAATGGAGGCTCTAGACCCTTCCAGAGGCGAGATATCGAAGGTCAAAATTTTGACCCAAAAAAAAAACATAAGGGGTAACACTGTCATTTTTTTTTTGGCCGAAATTTTGACCCTCTCCGATCTTCTTGAAACTCTGGATTCTGACAGAGGGCCACGAGACTTCGACCAGCGCGCAAAAATGGAGGCTCTAGACCCTTCCAGAGCCGAGATATCGAAGGTCAAAATTTTGACCCGAAAAAAAAAAATATAAGGGGTAACACTGTCATTTTTTTTGGGCCGAAATTTTGACCCCCTCCGATCTTCTTGAAACTCTGGATTCTGACAGAGGGCCACGAGACTTCGACCAGCGCGCAAAAATGGAGGCTCTAGACCCCTCCAGAGCCGAGATATCGAAGGTCAAAATTTTGACCCAAAAAAAAAACATAAGGGGTAACACTGTCATTTTTTTTTTTGGCCGAAATTTTGACCCCCTCCGATCTTCTTGAAACTCTGGATTCTGACAGAGGGCCACGAGACTTCGACCAGCGCGCAAAAATGGAAGCTCTAGACCCTTCCAGAGCCAAGATATCGAAGGTCAAAATTTTGACCAGAAAAAAAAAACATAAGGGGTAACACTGTCATTTTTTTTTTTTGGCCGAAATTTTGACCCCCTCCGATCTTCTTGAAACTTTGGATTCTGACAGAGGGCCACAAGACTTCTACCAGCGCGCAAAAATGGAGGCTCTAGACCCCTCCAGAGCCGAGATATATCGAAGGTCAAATTTTTGACCCAAAAAAAAAACATAAGGGGTAACACTGTCATTTTTTTTTGGCCGAAATTTTGACCCCCTCCGATCTTCTTGAAACTCTGGATTCTGACAGAGGGCCACGAGACTTCGACCAGCGCGCAAAAATGGAGGCTCTATACCCTTCCAGAGCCGAGATATCGAAGGTCAAAATTTTGACCCAAAAAAAAACATAAGGGGTAACACTGTCATTTTTTTTTTTGGCCGAAATTTTGACCCCCTCCGATCTTCTTGAAACTCTGGATTCTGACAGAGGGCCACGAGACTTCGACCAGCACGCAAAAATTGAGGCTCTAGACCCTTCCAGAGCCAAGATATCGAAGGTCAAAATTTTGACCAGAAAAAAAAAAATAAGGGGTAACACTGTCATTTTTTTTTTGGCTGAAATTTTGACCCCCTCCGATCTTCTTGAAACTCTGGATTCTGACAGAGGGCCACGAGACTTCGACCAGCGCGCAAAAATGGAGGCTCTAGACCAGGGGTGGGCAAACTACGGCCCGCGGGCCACATGCGGCCCGTTAGGCTGTTTAATCCGGCCCGTCGAGTATTTAAAATATTGTCATAGAGATTGCATTTGCATGGGGAGCGTTGTGCAGCGCGGTCTGTAGCGGGAGAGCGAGGGGGGAGCCGAGCGGTAAGCGGGCCGTGCTGACAGAGTGGGGAGAGAGAGAGACTGGGAGCTCGTGCATGCGCTGTAGAGAGAGAGAAAACGCTGGGCTGCAAGCTGTTTCAGTGGAAAGAGTGTTGCTGCATTTGTGACCTGAGAAGCTGAATCCAGCGGGAAGAGTTCTGTTTTATATGTGATTTGTTTTTGAAATATTCTGAATTAATTGTGTGAGCGCGAGCAAGCGCTGTGGGAGAGAAAGTAACTCAATAAAGTGCATGAGCCCCAGTATTCGCCGACCCTGTGTCTCCTTCCATCACCCATTCACCGAACCAACATCCCTGTCACACATTCATTTTGCCTTTTTCCTGCAATACTTGAATAAAGCAGCTCATTCATTCAGAGCTGTTGTGGCTGTGCTGCGGTGTGTCACGTGACAAGCATTGACGCGTCACCATGGAAACCATACAGTGAATAAATAACGGTTGCAATGCAAAGCTCATGTAACCCCTCACACACCCAGGTCCAACTTGACCCGCTCCGAGCGGGCCTCGAACCCCGGTCTCCGGCATGAGAGTCAGGCGCGCTAACAAGGAGGCTAAAGACTGCAGCCTCTAGCGTCTGTCGCTAGAGCGCCTATTGAGATCGGGGAGTGAGGTTTACTCGCACAGCAACTACTAGCAGGCCTCCGTTACACTCACCCCCCTAAACCTCACTCTCATCTGGGTCACGGCACCAATGTAACCCCTAACACCCAGGTCCTACTCGCCCCGCTCCGAGCGGGCCTCGAACTCGGGTCTCCGGCATGAGAGTCAGGGGTGCTAACAAGGAGGCTAAAGACTGCAGCCTCTAGCGACTGTTGCTAGAGCGCCTATTGAGAACGGGGAGTGAGGTTTACTCGCACAGCAACTACTAGCTGGCCTCCGTTACACTCACGCCGCAGAGTCAGACCGTTTTTTGTAATTTGTCATATGCAATTTATAACTAATATCCCAGGAAACAGAACGTTTGCACGATTGAATCATTGACATTTCAGCACTCCTTCAGACAGCGACTTAAGCATAACAAGGTTCCTTGTTGCACGTTAATGTTTTTTCCTTTTTTGGAAACTCACAGAGAAAAAAAAATGTTAGTAATCACTTGTACACCTGTTTAGTTTTCATTTGATTTTTAGTTTTTCTTTTGATATTTAGTTTCTTTTCTCCTCTGTATTTGTCTCTTGGACTGCTTCCGGTTACCTTTATCGCCCGCCTCGCTACGCTCCCGTCTCTGCCGTTTGTTCAATAAATGTTCTTATCTGCTTTTGATTTTTACATTTTATCATATTTAAAATAAATTGGTACATTTTTATTTTTATTTTATTTTTTTTCACAAATGTATGACATTTGTGTATTAAGTGCAATTTGATTACCATAGGAGTTTTAATAAAGTTGAATAAATGTAACCTTCCATCATTGGGGCGGCAGTGGCTCAGTGGTTCATGTGGGTTGTCTACAAACCGAAAGGTTGGTGGTTCAATCCTCGGTTCCACCTGACCAAGTGTCGAGGTGTCCATGAGCTAGTCACCTAATCCCAGCTGCTTCCGACGAGCTGGATGGCACCTTGCATGGCTGCTGTCGCCGTCGGTGTATGAGTGTGTGTGTTAATGGGTGAATGTGAGGCAAATTGTAAAGCACTTTGGTGGCCATTGGGTCTATGAAAGCGCTCTATAAATGCAGTCTATTTACTGTTTCTCTAATTTTTACTCTACTAAGTGTACACTTGCTGGTGTTTTGTTTCTAATTTACTGTTAGTCTCATTAAATAATACTAAGGATAAACAATATTTAAAAATAATATAAATATATATAAAATTAAAATAAATATAAAATTAAATAAAAAAATAACCCCAAACTATAACAATGCTAAATGGGGATATCTATAGCATATAAATTAATATACTGTGTAAATTACGTGATCCACGTAAATGGCCGGCCCTCTGTCAAATTTTAAAACCCAGTGTGGCCCTTGAGCCAAAAAGTTTGCCCACCCCTGCTCTAGACCCTTCCAGAGCCGAGATATCGAAGGTCAAAATTTTGACCAGAAAAAAAAAACATAAGGGGTAACACTGTCATTTTTTTTTTTGGCCGAAATTTGACCCCCTCCGATCCTCTTGAAACTCTGGATTCTGACAGAGGGCCACGAGACTTCGACCAGCGCGCAAAAATGGAGGCTCTAGACCCTTCCAGAGCCGAGATATCGAAGGTCAAAATTTTGACCAGAAAAAAGAACATAAGGGGTAACACTGTCATTTTTTTTTAGCCGAAATTTTGACCCCCTCCGATCTTCTTGAAACTCTGGATTCTGACAGAGGGCCACGAGACTTCGACCAGCGCGCAAAAATGGAAGCTCTAGACCCTTCCAGAGCCGAGATATCGAAGGTCAAAATTTTGACCAGAAAAAAAAAACATAAGGGGTAACACTGTCATTTTTTTTTTTGGGCAAAATTTTGACCCCCTCCGATCTTCTTCAAACTCTGGATTCTGACAGAGGGCCACGAGACTTCGACCAGCGCGCAAAAATGGAGGCTCTAGAACCTTCCAGAGCCGAGATATCGAAGGTCAAAATTTTGACCAGAAAATAAAAACATAAGGGGTAACACTGTCATTTTTTTTTTGGCCGAAATTTTGACCCCCTCCGATCTTCTTGAAACTCTGGATTCTGACAGAGGGCCACGAGACTTCGACCAGCGCGCAAAAATGGAGGCTCTAGACCCTTCCAGAGCCGAGATATCGAAGGTCAAAATTTTGACCAGAAAAAAAAAACATAAGGGGTAACACTGTCATTTTTTTTTTTTTGGCCGAAATTTTGACCCCCTCCGATCTTCTTGAAACTCTGGATTCTGACAGAGGGCCACGAGACTTTGACCAGCGCGCAAAAATGGAGGCTCTAGACCCTTCCAGAGCCGAGATATCGAAGGTCAAAATTTTGACCCGAAAAAAAAAAACATAAGGGGTAACACTGTCATTTTTTTTTTGGCCGAAAATTTGACCCCCTCCGATCTTCTTGAAACTCTGGATTCTGACAGAGGGCCACAAGACTTCTACCAGCGCGCAAAAATGGAGGCTCTAGACCCCTCCAGAGCCGAGATATCGAAGGTCAAATTTTTGACCCCAAAAAAAACATAAGGGGTAACACTGTCATTTTTTTTGGCCGAAATTTTGACCCCCTCCGATCTTCTTCAAACTCTGGAAACTGACAGAGGGCCACGAGACTTCGACCAGCGCGCAAAAATGGAGGCTCTATACCCTTCCAGAGCCGAGATATCGAAGGTCAAAATTTTGACCCAAAAAAAAACATAAGGGGTAACACTGTCATTTTTTTTTTTTGGCCGAAATTTTGACCCCCTCCGATCTTCTTGAAACTCTGGATTCTGACAGAGGGCCACGAGACTTCGACCAGCGCACAAAAATGGAGGCTCTATACCCTTCCAGAGCCGAGACATCGAAGGTCAAAATTTTGACCAGAAAAAAAAAACATAAGGGGTAACACTGTCATTTTTTTTTTGGCCGAAATTTTTACCCCCTCCGATCTTCTTCAAACTCTGGATTCTGACAGAGGGCCACGAGACTTCGACCAGCGCGCAAAAATGGAAGCTCTAGACCCTTCCAGAGCAGAGATATCGAAGGTCAAAATTTTGACCAGAAAAAAAACATAAGGAGTAACACTGTCATTTTTTTTTTGGCCGAAATTTTGACCCCCTCCGATCTTCTTGAAACTCTGGATTCTGACAGAGGGCCACGAGACTTCGACCAGCGCACAAAAATGGAGGCTCTATACCCTTCCAGAGCCGAGACATCGAAGGTCAAAATTTTGACCAGAAAAAAAAAACATAAGGGGTAACACTGTCATTTTTTTTTTGGCCGAAATTTTGACCCCCTCCGATCTTCTTCAAACTCTGGATTCTGACAGAGGGCCACGAGACTTCGACCAGCGCGCAAAAATGGAAGCTCTAGACCCTTCCAGAGCAGAGATATCGAAGGTCAAAATTTTGACCAGAAAAAAAACATAAGGAGTAACACTGTCATTTTTTTTTTGGCTGAAATGTTGACCCCCTCCGATCTTCTTGAAACTCTGGATTCTGACAGAGAGCCACGAGACTTCGACCAGCGCGCAAAAATCGAGGCTCTAGACCCTTCCAGAGCCGAGATATCGAAGGTCAAAATTTTGACCAGAAAAAAAACATAAGGGGTAACACTATCATTTTTTTTTTGGCCGAAATTTGACCCCCTCCGATCCTCTTGAAACTCTGGATTCTGACAGAGGGCCACGAGACTTCGACCAGCGCGCAAAAATTGAGGCTCTAGACCCTTCCAGAGCCGAGATATCGAAGGTCAAAATTTTGACCAGAAAAAAAAACATAAGGGGTAACACTGTCTTTTTTTTTTTTTGGCCGAAATTTTGACCCCCTCCGATCTTCTTGAAACTCTGGATTCTGACAGAGGGCCACGAGACTTCGACCAGCGCGCAAAAATGGAGGCTCTAGACCCTTCCAGAGCCGAGATATCGAAGGTCAAAATTTTGACCAGAAAAAAAAACATAAGGGGTAACACTGTCATTTTTTTTTTGGCCGAAAATTTGACCCCCTCCGATCTTCTTGAAACTCTGGATTCTGACAGAGGGCCACGAGACTTCGACCAGCGCGCAAAAATGGAAGCTCTAGACCCTTCCAGAGCCGAGATATCGAAGGTCAAAATTTTGACCAGAAAAAAAAACATAAGGGGTAACACTGTCATTTTTTTTTTTGGCCAAAATTTTGACCCCCTCCGATCTTCTTGAAACTCTGGATTCTGACAGAGGGCCACGAGACTTCGACCAGCGCGCAAAAATGGAGGCTCTAGACCCTTCCAGAGCCGAGATATCGAAGGTCAAAATTTTGACCAGAAAAAAAAACATAAGGGGTAACACTGTCATTTTTTTTTGGGCCGAAATTTTGACCCTCTCCGATCTTCTTGAAACTCTGGATTCTGACAGAGGGCCACGAGACTTCGACCAGCGCGCAAAAATGGAGGCTCTATACCCTTCCAGAGCCGAGATATCGAAGGTCAAAATTTTGACCCGAAAAAAAAACATAAGGGGTAACACTGTCATTTTTTTTGGGCAGAAATTTTGACCCCCTCCAATCTTCTTGAAACTCTGGATTCTGACAGAGGGCCACGAGACTTCGACCAGCGCGCAAAATGGAGGCTCTAGACCCTTCCAGAGCCGAGATATCGAAGGTCAAAATTTTGACCCAAAAAAAAACATAAGGGGTAACACTGTCATTTTTTTTTTTGGCCGAAATTTTGACCCCCTCCGATCTTCTTGAAACTCTGGATTCTGACAGAGGGCCACGAGACTTCGACCAGCGCGCAAAAATGGAAGCTCTAGACCCTTCCAGAGCCGAGATATCGAAGGTCAAAATTTTGACCAGAAAAAAAAACATAAGGGGTAACACTGTCATTTTTTTTTTTGGCCAAAATTTTGACCCCCTCCGATCTTCTTGAAACTCTGGATTCTGACAGAGGGCCACGAGACTTCGACCAGCGCGCAAAAATGGAGGCTCTAGACCCTTCCAGAGCCGAGATATCGAAGGTCAAAATTTTGACCAGAAAAAAAAACATAAGGGGTAACACTGTCATTTTTTTTTGGGCCGAAATGTTGACCCTCTCCGATCTTCTTGAAACTCTGGATTCTGACAGAGGGCCACGAGACTTCGACCAGCGCGCAAAAATGGAGGCTCTATACCCTTCCAGAGCCGAGATATCGAAGGTCAAAATTTTGACCCGAAAAAAAAAACATAAGGGGTAACACTGTCATTTTTTTTGGGCAGAAATTTTGACCCCCTCCAATCTTCTTGAAACTCTGGATTCTGACAGAGGGCCACGAGACTTCGACCAGCGCGCAAAAATGGAGGCTCTAGACCCTTCCAGAGCCGAGATATCGAAGGTCAAAATTTTGACCCAAAAAAAACCATAAGGGGTAACACTGTCATTTTTTTTTTTGGCCGAAATTTTGACCCCCTCCGATCTTCTTGAAACTCTGGATTCTGACAGAGGGCCACGAGACTTCGACCAGCGCACAAAAATGGAGGCTCTATACCCTTCCAGAGCCGAGATATCAAAGGTCAAAATTTTGACCCGAAAAAAAAACATAAGGGGTAACACTGTCATTTTTTTTTTTTGGCCGAAATTTTGACCCCCTCCGATCTTCTTGAAACTCTTGATTCTGACAGAGGGCCACGAGACTTCGACCAGCGCGCAAAAATGGAGGCTCTAGACCAGGGGTGGGCAAACTACGGCCCGCGGGCCACATGCGGCCCGTTAGGCTGTTTAATCCGGCCCGTCGAGTATTTAAAATATTGTCATAGAGATTGCATTTGCATGGGGAGCGTTGTGCAGCGCGGTCTGTAGCGGGAGAGCGAGGGGGGAGCCGAGCGGTAAGCGGGCCGTGCTGACAGAGTGGGGAGAGAGAGACTGGGAGCTCGTGCACGCGCTGTAGAGAGAGAGAAAACGCTGGGCTGCAAGCTGTTTCAGTGGGAAGAGTGTTGCTGCATTTGTGACCTGAGAAGCTGAATCCAGCGGGAAGAGTTCTGTTTTATATGTGATTTGTTTTTGAAATATTCTGAATTAATTGTGTGAGCGCGAGCAAGCGCTGTGGGGAGAGAAAGTAACTCAATAAAGTGCATGAGCCCCAGTATTCGCCGACCCTGTGTCTCCTTCCATCACCCATTCACCGAACCAACATCCCTGTCACACATTCATTTTGCCTTTTTCCTGCAATATTTGAATAAAGCAGCTCATTCATTCAGAGCTGTTGTGGCTGTGCTGCGGTGTGTCACGTGACAAGCAATGACGCGTCACCATGGAAACCATACAGTGAATAAATAACGGTTGCAATGCAAAGCTCATGTAACCCCTCACACACCCAGGTCCAACTTGGCCCGCTCCGAGCGGGCCTCGAACCCGGGTCTCCGGCATGAGAGTCAGGCGCGCTAACAAGGAGGCTAAAGACTGCAGCCTCTAGCGTCTGTCGCTAGAGCGCCTATTGAGATCGGGGAGTGAGGTTTACTCGCACAGCAACTACTAGCAGGCCTCCGTTACACTCACCCCCCTAAACCTCACTCTCATCTGGGTCACGGCACCAATGTAACCCCTAATACCCAGGTCCTACTCGCCCCGCTCCGAGCGGGCCTCGAACCCGGGTCTCCGGCATGAGAGTCAGGGGTGCTAACAAGGAGACTAAAGACTGCAGCCTCTAGCGATTGTTGCTAGAGCGCCTATTGAGAACGAGGAGTGAGGTTTACTCGCACAGCAACTACTAGCTGGCCTCCGTTACACTCACGCCGCAGAGTCAGACCGTTTTTTGTAATTTGTCATATGCAATTTATAACTAATATCCCAGGAAACAGAACGTTTGCATGATTGAATCATTGACATTTCAGCACTCCTTCAGACAGCGACTTAAGCATAACAAGGTTCCTTGTTGCACGTTAATGTTTTTTCCTTTTTTGGAAACTCACAGAGAAAAAAAATGTTAGTAATCACTTGTACACCTGTTTAGTTTTCATTTGATTTTTAGTTTTTCTTTTGATATTTAGTTTCTTTTCTCCTCTGTATTTGTCTCTTGGACTGCTTCCGGTTACCTTTATCGCCCGCCTCGCTACGCTCCCGTCTCTGCCGTTTGTTCAATAAATGTTCTTATCTGCTTTTGATTTTTACATTTTATCATATTTAAAATAAATTGGTACATTTTTTATTTTTATTTTATTTTTTTCACAAATGTATGACATTTGTGTATTAAGTGCAATTTGATTACCATAGGAGTTTTAATAAAGTTGAATTAATGTAACCTTCCTTCACTGGGGCGGCAGTGGCTCAGTGGTTCATGTGGGTTGTCTACAAACCGAAAGGTTGGTGGTTCAATCCTCGGTTCCACCTGACCAAGTGTCGAGGTGTCCATGAGCTAGACACCTAATCCCAGCTGCTCCCGACGAGCTGGATGGCACCTTGCATGGCTGCTGTCGCCGTCGGTGTATGAATGTGTGTGTTAATGGGTGAATGTGAGGCAAATTGTAAAGCACTTTGGTGGCCATTGGTTCTATGAAAGCGCTATATAAATGCAGTCCATTTACCGTTTCTCTAATTTTTACTCTACTAAGTGTACACTTGCTGGTGTTTTGTTTCTAATTTACTGTTAGTCTCATTAAATAATACTAAGGATAAACAATATTTAAAAATAATATAAATATATATAAAATTAAAATAAATATAAAATTAAATAAAAAAAATAACCCCAAAATATAACAATGCTAAATGGGGATATCTATAGCATATAAATTAATATACTGTGTAAATTACGTGATCCACGTAAATGGCCGGCCCTCTGTCAAATTTTAAAACCCAGTGTGGCCCTTGAGCCAAAAAGTTTGCCCACCCCTGCTCTAGACCCTTCCAGAGCCGAGATATCGAAGGTCAAAATTTTGACCAGAAAAAAAAACATAAGGGGTAACACTGTCATTTTTTTTTTTGGCCGAAATTTGACCCCCTCCGATCCTCTTGAAATTCTGGATTCTGACAGAGGGCCACGAGACTTCGACCAGCGCGCAAAAATGGAGGCTCTAGACCCTTCCAGAGCCGAGATATCGAAGGTCAAAATTGTGACCAGAAAAAAAACAAGGGGTAACACTGTCATTTTTTTTTTTTTGGCCGAAATTTTGACCCCCTCCGATCTTCTTGAAACTCTGGATTCTGACAGAGGGCCACGAGACTTCGACCAGCGCGCAAAAATGGACGCTCTAGACCCTTCCAGACCCGAGATATCGAAGGTCAAAATTTTGACCAGAAAAAAAAAACATAAGGGGTAACACTGTCATTTTTTTTTTTTGGCCGAAAATTTGACCCCCTCCGATCTTCTTGAAACTCTGGATTCTGACAGAGGGCCACGAGACTTCGACCAGCGCGCAAAAATGGAAGCTCTAGACCCTTCCAGAGCCGAGATATCGAAGGTCAAAATTTTGACCAGAAAAAAAAAACATAAGGGGTAACACTGTCATTTTTTTGGGGCAAAATTTTGACCCCCTCCGATCTTCTTGAAACTCTGGATTCTGACAGAGGGCCACGAGACTTCGACCAGCGCGCGAAAATGGAGGCTCTAGACCCTTCCAGAGCCGAGATATCGAAGGTCAAAATTTTGACCAGAAAAAAAAACATAAGGGGTAACACTGTCATTTTTTTTTTTGGCCGAAATTTTGACCCCCTCCGATCTTCTTGAAACTCTGGATTCTGACAGAGGGCCACGAGACTTCGACCAGCGTGCAAAAATTGAGGCTCTAGACCCCTCCAGAGCCGAGATATCGAAGGTCAAAATTTTGACCCAAAAAAAAAAACATAAGGGGTAACAGTCATTTTTTTTTTTGGCCGAAATTTTGACCCCCTCCGATCTTCTTGAAACTCTGGATTCTGACAGAGGGCCACGAGACTTCAACCAGCCCGCAAAAATGGAGGCTCTAGACCCTTCCAGAGCCGAGATATCGAAGGTCAAAATTTTGACCAGAAAAAAAAACATAAGGGGTAACTGTCATTTTTTTTTTTGGCCGAAATTTTGACCCCCTCCGATCTTCTTGAAACTCTGGATTCTGACAGAGGGCCACGAGACTTCGACCAGCGCGCAAAAATGGAGGCTCTATACCCCTCCAGAGCCGAGATATCGAAGGTCAAAATTTTGACCAGAAAAAAAAACATAAGGGGTAACACTGTCATTTTTTTTTTGGCCGAAATTTTGACCCCTCCGATCTTCTTGAAACTCTGGATTCTGACAGAGGGCCACGAGACTTCGACCAGCGCGCAAAAATGGAGGCTCTAGACCCTTCCAGAGCCGAGATATCGAAGGTCAAAATTTTGACCAGAAAAAAAAAACCATAAGGGGTAACACTGTCATTTTTTTTTTTGGCCGAAATTTTGACCCCCTCCGATCTTCTTGAAACTCTGGATTCTGACAGAGGGCCACGAGACTTCGACCAGCGTGCAAAAATTGAGGCTCTAGACCCCTCCAGAGCCGAGATATCGAAGGTCAAAATTTTGACCCAAAAAAAAAACATAAGGGGTAACAGTCATTTTTTTTTTTTTTGGCCGAAATTTTGACCCCCTCCGATCTTCTTGAAACTCTGGATTCTGACAGAGGGCCACGAGACTTCAACCAGCCCGCAAAAATGGAGGCTCTAGACCCTTCCAGAGCCGAGATATCGAAGGTCAAAATTTTGACCAGAAAAAAAAACATAAGGGGTAACTGTCATTTTTTTTTTTTTTGGCCGAAATTTTGACCCCCTCCGATCTTCTTGAAACTCTGGATTCTGACAGAGGGCCACGAGACTTCGACCAGCGCGCAAAAATGGAGGCTCTATACCCCTCCAGAGCCGAGATATCGAAGATCAAAATTTTGACCCAAAAAAAAAATAAGGGGTAACACTGTCATTTTTTTTTTGACCGAAATTTTGACCCCTCCGATCTTCTTGAAACTCTGGATTCTGACAGAGGGCCACGAGACTTCGACCAGCGCGCAAAAATGGAGGCTCTAGACCCCTCCAGAGCCGAGATATCGAAGGTCAAAATTTTGACCCAAAAAAAAAAACATAAGGGGTAACACTGTCATTTATTTTTTTTGGCCGAAATTTTGACCCCCTCCGATCTTCTTGAAACTCTGGATTCTGACAGAGGGCCACGAGACTTCGACCAGCGCGCAAAAATGGAGGCTCTAGACCCTTCCAGAGCCGAGATATCGAAGGTCAAAATTTTGACCCAAAAAAAAAACATAAGGGGTAACACTGTCATTTTTTTTTTGGGCCGAAATTTTGACCCCCTCCGATCTTCTTGAAACTCTGGATTCTGACAGAGGGCCACGAGACTTCGACCAGCGCGCAAAAATGGAGGCTCTAGACCCTTCCAGAGCCGAGATATCGAAGGTCAAAATTTTGACCCGAAAAAAAACATAAGGGGTAGCACTGTCATTTTTTTTTTTTGGCCGAAATTTTGACCCCCTTCGATCTTCTTGAAACTCTGGATTCTGACAGAGGGCCACGAGACTTCGACCAGTGCGCAAAAATTGAGGCTCTAGACCCCTCCAGGGCCGAGATATCGAAGGTCAAAATTTTGACCCAAAAAAAAAACATAAGGGGTAACAGTCATTTTTTTTTTTGGCCGAAATTTTGACCCCCTCTGATCTTCTTGAAACTCTGGATTCTGACAGAGGGCCACGAGACTTCGACCAGCGCGCAAAAATGGAGGCTCTAGACCCTTCCAGAGCCGAGATATCGAAGGTCAAAATTTTGACCCAAAAAAAAAACATAAGGGGTAACACTGTCATTTTTTTTTTTTGGCCGAAATTTTGACCCCCTCCGATCTTCTTGAAACTCTGGATTCTGACAGAGGGCCACGAGACTTCGACCAGCACGCAAAAATGGAGGCTCTAGACCCCTCCAGAGCCGAGATATCGAAGGTCAAAATTTTGACCCAAAAAAAAAAAACATAAGGGGTAACACTGTCATTTTTTTTTTTTTTGGCGCAAATTTTGACCCCCTCCGATCTTCTTGAAACTCTGGATTCTGACAGAGGGCCACGAGACTTCGACCAGCGCGCAAAAATGGAGGCTCTAGACCCTTCCAGAGCCAAGATATCGAAGGTCAAAATTTTGACCCGAAAAAAAACCATAAGGGGTAACACTGTCATTTTTTTTTTTGGCCGAAATTTTGACCCCCTCCGATCTTCTTGAAACTCTGGATTCTGACAGAGGGCCACGACACTTCGACCAACGCGCAAAAATGGAGGCTCTAGACCCTTCCAGAGCCAAGATATCGAAGGTCAAAATTTTTACCCGAAAAAAAAAAACATAAGGGGTAACACTGTCATTTTTTTTTTTTGGTCGAAATTTTGACCCCCTCCGATCTTCTTGAAACTCTGGATTCTGACAGAGGGCCACGAGACTTCGACCAGCCCTCAAAAATGGAGGCTCTAGACCCTTCCAGAGCCAAGATATCGAAGGTCAAAATTTTGACCCAAAAAAAAAAAAACATAAGGGGTAACACTGTCATTTTTTTTGGCCGAAATTTTGACCCCCTCCGATCTTCTTGAAACTCTGGATTCTGACAGAGGGCCACGAGACTTCGACCAGCGCGCAAAAATGGAGGCTCTAGACCCTTCCAGAGGCGAGATATCGAAGGTCAAAATTTTGACCCAAAAAAAAAACATAAGAGGTAACACTGTCATTTTTTTTTGGGCCGAAATTTTGACCCTCTCCGATCTTCTTGAAACTCTGGATTCTGACAGAGGGCCACGAGACTTCGACCAGCACGCAAAAATGGAGGCTCTAGACCCCTCCAGAGCCGAGATATCGAAGGTCAAAATTTTGACCAGAAAAAAAAACCATAAGGGGTAACACTGTCATTTTTTTTTTTTGGCCGAAATTTTGACCCCCTCCGATCTTCTTGAAACTCTGGATTCTGACAGAGGGCCACGAGACTTCGACCAGCGTGCAAAAATTGAGGCTCTAGACCCCTCCAGAGCCGAGATATCGAAGGTCAAAATTTTGACCCAAAAAAAAACATAAGGGGTAACGGTCATTTTTTTTTTTTGGCCGAAATTTTGACCCCCTCCGATCTTCTTGAAACTCTGGATTCTGACAGAGGGCCACGAGACTTCAACCAGCCCGCAAAAATGGAGGCTCTAGACCCTTCCAGAGCCGAGATATCGAAGGTCAAAATTTTGACCAGAAAAAAAAACCATAAGGGGTAACACTGTCATTTTTTTTTTTGGCCGAAATTTTGACCCCCTCCGATCTTCTTGAAACTCTGGATTCTGACAGAGGGCCACGAGACTTCAACCAGCCCGCAAAAATGGAGGCTCTAGACCCTTCCAGAGCCGAGATATCGAAGGTCAAAATTTTGACCCAAAAAAAAAACATAAGGGGTAACAGTCATTTTTTTTTTGGCCGAAATTTTGACCCCCTCTGATCTTCTTGAAACTCTGGATTCTGACAGAGGGCCACGAGACTTCGACCAGCGCGCAAAAATGGAGGCTCTAGACCCTTCCAGAGCCGAGATATCGAAGGTCAAAATTTTGACCCAAAAAAAAAAACATAAGGGGTAACACTGTCATTTTTTTTTTTTGGCCGAAATTTTGACCCCCTCCGATCTTCTTGAAACTCTGGATTCTGACAGAGGGCCACGAGACTTCGACCAGCACGCAAAAATGGAGGCTCTAGACCCCTCCAGAGCCGAGATATCGAAGGTCAAAATTTTGACCCAAAAAAAAAAAACATAAGGGGTAACACTGTCATTTTTTTTTTTTTGGCGCAAATTTTGACCCCATCCGATCTTCTTGAAACTCTGGATTCTGACAGAGGGCCACGAGACTTCGACCAGCGCGCAAAAATGGAGGCTCTAGACCCTTCCAGAGCCAAGATATCGAAGGTCAAAATTTTGACCCGAAAAAAAACCATAAGGGGTAACACTGTCATTTTTTTTTTTGGCCGAAATTTTGACCCCCTCCGATCTTCTTGAAACTCTGGATTCTGACAGAGGGCCACGACACTTCGACCAACGCGCAAAAATGGAGGCTCTAGACCCTTCCAGAGCCAAGATATCGAAGGTCAAAATTTTTACCCGAAAAAAAAAACATAAGGGGTAACACTGTCATTTTTTTTTTTTGGTCGAAATTTTGACCCCCTCCGATCTTCTTGAAACTCTGGATTCTGACAGAGGGCCACGAGACTTCGACCAGCCCTCAAAAATGGAGGCTCTGGACCCTTCCAGAGCCAAGATATCGAAGGTCAAAATTTTGACCCAAAAAAAAAAAAACATAAGGGGTAACACTGTCATTTTTTTTGGCCGAAATTTTGACCCCCTCCGATCTTCTTGAAACTCTGGATTCTGACAGAGGGCCACGAGACTTCGACCAGCGCGCAAAAATGGAGGCTCTAGACCCTTCCAGAGGCGAGATATCGAAGGTCAAAATTTTGACCCAAAAAAAAAACATAAGAGGTAACACTGTCATTTTTTTTTGGGCCGAAATTTTGACCCTCTCCGATCTTCTTGAAACTCTGGATTCTGACAGAGGGCCACGAGACTTCGACCAGCACGCAAAAATGGAGGCTCTAGACCCCTCCAGAGCCGAGATATCGAAGGTCAAAATTTTGACCAGAAAAAAAAACCATAAGGGGTAACACTGTCATTTTTTTTTTTTGGCCGAAATTTTGACCCCCTCCGATCTTCTTGAAACTCTGGATTCTGACAGAGGGCCACGAGACTTCGACCAGCGTGCAAAAATTGAGGCTCTAGACCCCTCCAGAGCCGAGATATCGAAGGTCAAAATTTTGACCCAAAAAAAAACATAAGGGGTAACGGTCATTTTTTTTTTTTTGGCCGAAATTTTGACCCCCTCCGATCTTCTTGAAACTCTGGATTCTGACAGAGGGCCACGAGACTTCAACCAGCCCGCAAAAATGGAGGCTCTAGACCCTTCCAGAGCCGAGATATCGAAGGTCAAAATTTTGACCAGAAAAAAAAACCATAAGGGGTAACACTGTCATTTTTTTTTTTGGCCGAAATTTTGACCCCCTCCGATCTTCTTGAAACTCTGGATTCTGACAGAGGGCCACGAGACTTCAACCAGCCCGCAAAAATGGAGGCTCTAGACCCTTCCAGAGCCGAGATATCGAAGGTCAAAATATTGACCAGAAAAAAAACATAAGGGGTAACTGTCATTTTTTTTTTTTGGCCGAAATTTTGACCCCCTCCGATCTTCTTGAAACTCTGGATTCTGACAGAGGGCCACGAGACTTCGACCAGCGCGCAAAAATGGAGGCTCTATACCCCTCCAGAGCCGAGATATCGAAGATCAAAATTTTGACCCAAAAAAAAAAACATAAGGGGTAACACTGTCATTTTTTTTTTGGCCGAAATTTTGACCCCTCCGATCTTCTTGAAACTCTGGATTCTGACAGAGGGCCACGAGACTTCGACCAGCGCGCAAAAATGGAGGCTCTAGACCCCTCCAGAGCCGAGATATCGAAGGTCAAAATTTTGACCCAAAAAAAAAAAACATAAGGGGTAACACTGTCATTTATTTTTTTGGCCGAAATATTGACCCCCTCCGATCTTCTTGAAACTCTGGATTCTGACAGAGGGCCACGAGACTTCGACCAGCGCGCAAAAATGGAGGCTCTAGACCCCTCCAGAGCCGAGATATCGAAGGTCAAAATTTTGGCCCAAAAAAAAAACATAAGGGGTAACACTGTCATTTTTTTTTTGGGCCGAAATTTTGACCCCCTCCGATCTTCTTGAAACTCTGGATTCTGACAGAGGGCCACGAGACTTCGACCAGCGCGCAAAAATGGAGGCTCTAGACCCCTCCAGAGCCGAGATATCGAAGGTCAAAATTTTGACCCAAAAAAAAACATAAGGGGTAACACTGTCATTTTTTTTTTTGGCCGAAATTTTGACCCCCTCCAATCTTCTTTAAACTCTGGATTCTGACAGAGGGCCACGAGACTTCGACCAGCACGCAAAAATTGAGGCTCTAGACCCTTCCAGAGCCGAGATATCGAAGGTCAAAATTTTGACCCGAAAAAAAACATAAGGGGTAACACTGTCATTTTTTTTTTTGGCCGAAATTTTGACCCCCTCCGATCTTCTTGAAACTCTGGATTCTGACAGAGGGCCACGAGACTTCGACCAGCCCTCAAAAATGGAGGCTCTAGACCCTTCCAGAGCCAAGATATCGAAGGTCAAAATTTTGACCCAAAAAAAAAAAAACATAAGGGGTAACACTGTCATTTTTTTTGGCCGAAATTTTGACCCCCTCCGATCTTCTTGAAACTCTGGATTCTGACAGAGGGCCACGAGACTTCGACCAGCGCGCACAAATGGAGGCTCTAGACCCTTCCAGAGCCGAGATATCGAAGGTCAAAATTTTGACACGAAAAAAAAAACATAAGGGGTAACACTGTCATATTTTTTTTTGGCCAAAATTTTGACCCCCTCCGATCTTCTTGAAACTCTGGATTCTGATAGAGGGCCACGAGACTTCGACCAGAGTGCAAAAACGGAGGCTCTAGACCCTTGCAGAGCTGAGATATAGAAACTCAAAATTTCGACCCGAAACAAAAATTAAAGGGGTACCACTGTCGTTTTTTTTTTTTTTTGTCGAAATTTTGAGTTTCTCTGATCTTCTTGAAACTCTGGATTCTGATAGAGGGCCATGAGACTTAGACCAGAGTACAAAAATGGAGGCTCTAGACCCTTCCAGTGCCGAGATATCGAAACTCAAAATTTCGACCCAAAAAAAAAAAACGAAAGGGGTACCACTGTCGTTTTTTTTTTTTTTTGTCGAAATTTTGAGTGTCTCTGATCTTCTTGAAACTCTGGATTCTGATAGAGGGCCATGAGACTTAAACCTGAGTGCAACAACGGAGACTCTAGACCCTTCCAGAGCTGAGATATTGAGATCCCACGTTTATGCCATTATAAAAATAGTGGGATTAATGCTACGTGGGATCTCAATATCTCAGCTCTGGAAGGGTCTAGAGTCTCCGTTGTTGCACTCAGGTTTAAGTCTCATGGCCCTCTATCATTATCCAGAGTTTCGTGAAGATCCGGGTACCCCTGTCGACTTTTTCGGTCCAAAAAAAAGTTTCTTTGATCTTCTCGAAACTCTGGATTCTGATAGAGGGCCACTAGACTTAGACCTGAGTGCAAAAATGGAGACTCTAGCCCCTTTCGATAGCTGAGATATTGAGATCCCACGTAGCATTTATCCCACTATTTTTATAATGGCATAAATGCTACATGGGATGTCCATATCTCAGCTCAGGAAGGGTCTAGAGCCTCCATTTTTGCACTCATGTCTAAGTCTCATGGCCCTCTATCAGAATCCAGAGTTTCAATAAGATCAGAGAAACTCAAAATTTCGACACGAAAAAAAACACAGGGGTACCCTGTCGACTTTTTCGGTGCAAAAAAAGTTTCTCTGATCTCTCCAAAAATGGAGGCTCTAGACCCTTCCAGAGCTGAGATATGGACATCCCACGTACCATTTATGCCATTATAAAAATAGTGGGATAAATGCTATGTGGGATCTCAATATCTCAGCTCTGGAAGGGTCTAGAGTCTCCATTTTTTGCACTCAGGTCAATGTCTCATGGCCCTCTATAGCCCTTTCACACAGCGCGTTGATCCCGGGAAATTGCCAGAACGCCTTCTGTGTGAACGCAAACACGACCCGGGATTGATACCGGGACTGATGCTGGGTTGGGACCTAGTAACATTGCCGGAATCAGTCCCAGAACGCGTGTTGTGTGAACAAAAGCCAGGACCAATGCTGTAAAGGGTGTGTCATAGTGATGACGCTCGTGCCATCGCGCGACTCTGTTGCTCTTGTTTGTGTTCGTCATCAACAAAGAAAGAATGAACAAATACCTGCAAAAGCAGAAACCAGGAGCTCTTTACTATCGGTACTTAAGCTGAGATCGTTCACCAGCTTTGTGGAACGGTATGCGCGTGTACATGTTTTTGACGCGTACGTCATACGTCTCATCCTGACGTCATGTGTCTTCCCGGAATTTTTACGGGTTGTGTGTGAACGCACTCAAAGATCCCGGCAAATCACTGGCAGTGTGAATGAACCGAAATCAAAATACAATCCCGGGACAAATGTCGGGTCACATTATCTGTGTATTTTCCGAAATCTCTGTGTGAAGGGGCTTATAAGAATCCAGAGTTTCGAGAAGATCAGAGAAACTTTTTTTGCACCGAAAAAGTTGACAGGGGTACGTACCCTTGTCGTTTTTTTCGTGACGAAATTTTGAGTTTCTCTGATCTTCTCGAAACTCTGGATACTGATAGAGGGCCATGATACTTAGACCTGAGTGCAAAAATGGAAGCTCTAGACCATTGATCATCAACTGGCGGCCCACGGGCCGAATGCGGCTCGCCAAGCCGTTCGATCCGGCCCGTGACTGGATTCCAAAATTGTGAGGACCAAAGAAAAAATATGAAGAGTTTGGTTCCAAAACACGATAAACTCCATTTAAAAAAAAAATGAGTTACTGCAAAAATCTGACTTTTCAATCCCGACCAGATACAAAACAATGTTTAATTTTACGTAAAAAGCGATACTCGCCGTCTCCCTTTCTTTCCAAACCGCGACAAACGTCAGTTTCCCTTTTCTGCAAAATGCGACATATCCGCTTGCCCAATCACAATTCCACGTAGAATTTATGCCATTATAAAAATAGTGGGATAAATGCTATGTGGGATGTCAATATCTCACCATACTGGAGCAGTCTCCATTTTTACACTCAGGTCTAAGTCTCATGGCCCTCAATCAGAATCCAGAGTTTCGAGAAGATCAGAGAAACTTTTTTTTGCACCGAAAAAGTCAACAGGGGTACCCCCTGTGGTTTTTTTTTTGTTTGTTTGTTTTGTTTTTGTGTCAAAATTTTGAGTTTCTCTGATCTTCCTAAAACTCTGGATTCTGATAGAGGGAGATATTGAGATCCCACATAGCATTTATCCTACTATTTTTATAATGGCATAAATGCTACGTGGGATGTCCATATCTCAGCTCTGGAAAGGTCTAGAGTCTCCATTCTGACAGTGATGGCTGGCTGTTTTCACATGTGGGCACACTCTACACTTAGGCCACTAACGGCATAGAAACGGCGGTTGGATGCAGGCGAGTGGGTAGCATTACCGGCTCGCTGGTTGCCTATTACACGGCTGCAGTAACTTATTTCAAAGGGGACAAGGCGAGATATTTCAACAGGCTCAGTGGTAGGCAGCTGCAGTTGAGCCGCCAATGAGCATGCTAAACGACCTGCTAGGTCTGCTAGCTGCTGCACTGTGCTGACAATGAATACAAAAATTAAGGATAATTTTTTGCCTTCAATATCTCAAAAAGATTAATCTATCCCGTTCCCATAGCATAAGCTAACTTATGTAATATGAGAGAAACTCTCGTAAGGGAACTGCTTATTCTACAAACATAAGGGTTCATTAAGTAGGGTCTTTATACACCCCTGAAAACAGTTATGTATATAATATTGCATTTCTGTCAACAGATCCTCCTAAATATTACACAATTCACCTTTAAGGTGAGAGGACATGCGCTTTATTATGTTTGATTAAAAAATCTAAGTATAACTGGGACTATTTTGATGGTTTAATTTAAAAAAAATAACCGTGAGGGAATTTTGTGAAAGCTTTGAAATTTGACTTAATGGATAAAGTACTGAGACACAAACTTCCAATTTAGAGACATTAGGCAGCTAACATAAATAGACTCAGCAAGTAAAATAGACTAGCAACATAAATGGGGTCATTGTTGTTTCACTTAGTAGACAAAAATACTGTCTCTCAACCTTAATTTACCTCATTCAGTCTCTAAAGTAATAACTGGGATTAATATACGCATTGAAAATGTTCACTGTTTATTCATCAATGAAATCAGTTGCAGCGGTTTAATGTAACACCACATTTGTTCTTCCTTGTGCCTCTTTTGTCCAGCTCTCTTTGGGGACATCATTATTTGACCAAATCACATAGCGGCTGTAGCTTCTAACCAAGTCCCTTACTCCATCCAAACACCCATTCTTTTTGATAAAGGGATGGCAGACACAGCTTGGTCCCTGTAGTCAACAATACAAACTAATGACTGTCAAAAAAACAACTCCTCGATGATCAAAAGGCCCAGTAAATAAGGCCTGTCAGCGAATAACTGTCTCTCTCAATAGCAGTGCCAAAGCACAAAAGGTGCATTGCAGAGTTGAGTGTGAAGCATCTGCGCTGCAATTTCAGAGAGTCCTATGATCCAGGGAAAGCCTCTCAAAAATCAAGTGGCATACAGCAATCAGACATGGGCATGAAATGACTGACCATTTTGGCCATAATTAAGCTTCTTGCTTGGTGTTTATCTTATGTCATTTATATTCATACACGCATACATACACACACACGCACACACACGCACACACACACACACACACACACACACACACATATATATATATATATATATATATATATATATATATATGTGTGTGTGTGTGTGTGTGTGTGTGTAAATATGTGTAAAGCAAATATTTTATCACATAAATTTCAATATATAAGACATTCATTTTGTATTAAATGCTATTTTTTTCATATTTAGATATTAATTATGGTTGTATAATTATTAATTTAAAATAATTATTAATTATAACTATTGTACAGAACCTAACCTGATACAGTGCAGCTCAACCAGAAGAGCTATAGTCTGGGCATGATAATATCTGGGCAGAACCGACCTCTCACTTAAAAAGACAGTAGCCTGGCCTGCAAGGCAGGAACGCTAAGCCACGCCCATTCTGGTGGGCTAGGAGGCTTTGAGGACGCGAGCGGCCTCGACTAGACGTGACATCACACCGGGCTAGCAGGTAGGCTGTGCAGTTCCCGCAGAGCAGCCAATGAGTGCACTAGAATGCCCGCTCTAGATTTGCTAGCTGCTGCACTGCGTTGACAATAAATACAAAATTAAGAATAATTGTTTGGATTCAATATCTTGAGAAGATGAATCTTTCCCGTAGCGTAAGCTAAACTTACGCAATACGAGAGAACCTCTGGTAAGAGAACAAGTTGCTAATTACTGTCTGTGTCAGACAAGTTTGGTCTATTGGTCTATTTGGTCAATTGGTCTAGTTATATCATTCAAAGCTGAAAATAAGGATAAGGTGCAAATCTCTATATGTGAAAAAGTCCCTTTAGAAAATAATTCATGTATAAATTTGATGCGATATGTGCCAAGACCTGCACTTTATACTGATAAACACTCTTCAGAAATGTCCAAACACTGTGGAATCAGTTTTGGAATATATTATTCTGAGATTTGAAAAGCATTTTAATACCATTTGTATTCGTATCTTGCATTATTTTCTGAAGTGAGTTGAGAAGTCTTTTGAGAAGTATAAATGCCTAATTTGTGAACAAGACCTTGTGAATGAGACATTTTTCTCCAGATTTCTCTATGCAAGGATTACAAATATAAAAGAAACTCTCAAATGTGAAAATGTGAAATTAATGTTTGATTGGAAGAGACCATGAAATGAATCGCCCACCAGAGTAATTTTCACACACTTTCAGTCACAATGCTTGGAATACAAATACAGAGCAGCCCTCCAAATCCGAGCCAATATATTTATTATTGATATATATATATATATATATATATATATATATATATATATATACATATATATATATATATACATACATATATATATATATATATATATATATGCTCCTATGACATAAGATCCTCTTACAAAGAGTGCTCATTTAAATGACTGCAGAGCTTTGAGTTTTTGCAGACAATCCTGAAGAAATGTACCCGGTTACTAACGTAACCTCAGTTCTTTCTAGAAGAGGGAACGAGTACTACGTAATATCTTCCACTAGGGGAAAACCTCTTTTCCACAAGATATTGAAGCCAAAAACTATCCTTAATTATGAATTAATGTAAAACGCATTGTGGCAGCATGCAGACATAAGCAAGGCGGCTCGCATGCCTATTGGCTGTCCTGCAGCAACTGCAGCAGCCTATCGAGAGAGGCCCTTGGTGACGTTTCGCCGAGACAGGCATTGCCTGGGCCTATAAATACAGTAATCTGGTTTTTCATCATTGACGCGAACCAGAGCAAGTTGCAGTCACGGCAAAGATACGCAGTACTCCTTCCCTCCTCTAGAGAAAACCGAGATTATGTTAGTAACTGAGTACGTTCTCTTATGAGAGGTTCTCTTATATTGCGTAATATCTTACACTAGGGCAGTGTTTCTCAAACTTTTTCTGCCATTCCCGTAGCTTTTATGCCAGCCCGAAGCCCGCCCAACTACATTTTTTGGTCGGGAAGTTCGGTCTGGAGTCTGGACTCCATTGAGGATTAATTATGATCAGTAAAAAAATGGTCGGGCCAATTTAATTGACAGGGCGGGCTTTATACGCTGATTGACAGGTACATATATAGCCATTTTAAAAATAGTCATTTTCCAAACCCATACATGCTTAAAGGACAACTCCGGCGCAAAATGAACCTTTGGTCTAATTACACACTGTTACCTAGTCAACCGTTATCTGAGATTTGTTTTCATGATTGCCGAATGTAAATAGTTTTATCTCTAAAAACAGTTTAGCCTATAACGCTAGTATAATGCTAGTATATAGGGCATAGAGTAATGACAAATAAAAATCGCTTGTTATTACCACTAACAAGGCTCAAAATAGCCCTTCACTAACACGACAGCATAATAAGGGTCCCTAAATTCAAACTGAAGCATTGAGAACTTTGTCAGTGTCCATATAGTTTAATAAGAAGGGATTTTATACACACAGTCAACTTCGCGAATACAGAAAGAAGCCATCTTTGAAAAATAGTCTCTACCAGTCGATCTACGAACGCCGATTCAAGTGCGGTGGTGAGATGAATAAGGTGATAAGGTGAGTGCGAACAGTAATCTACATGTAGGCCTACATATTGAAGAAAAGAAAACGGTTCGTGTTCGTGTTTCTTCCGAAAACAATGGACCATATGAGATTCTGCACAGTTCAGCGCACATGGATCGGCATTCGTAGATCGACTGGTAGAGACTATTTTTCAAAGATAGCTTCTTCATGTATTTTTCCTGTTTACCAAAACTCATCTTTCAACGAGAGTAGAAGATGGATTCAAAGAGACTGGCACTTTTTCATTCCAATTATCATTCCAAACCCCAACACAAACTCCACATAAGACAAAGAAAATAAAACTTCTGTCAAGTGCCAGGCATCGGAATATAAAGAGAGTCAACATTGGAAAGCTTTCAACAAATGGAGAGATCTCCGGTCTGCTCTAGGGCTCAAACGGATCCTGTAATAACCCAGTAAACACAGAACGTTCCCCCTAACGTTCCCGAATGGTCCCATGAGGTTATTTTCGTTCCCTTAACCTTAAGGGAAAGTTCTAGGAATGTTCTGGGACCCAAAAGCTAACATTCCCAGAACGTTCCCAAAACCTAAATTTGTTTGCTGGCCTTTCATATATTTTAAATGACTTGGAGATTTATAACTTTATTACCTCATTATGACTGTAACAAAATGTGTGCGGCGGATGATCCTTTAGTCATGAACAGCTCACGCAAACGTGCGTGTGATCCTTTTTACAGTCTATGGTGTGATCCATGAGCGCGCACATCTCTGGTTGCAGTTTCGCCTGTCCCCAGAGGGGGCGTAGTTCTGCAAAAACTCAGAGACTTGCGTTTTGCACCTTTAATACATAATTTGCAAATTATGCACAGCTGGTGCAACTGTCCCTGTTGATTAACAGCAGTTTCTTCAACACAAAATTACACATTCATGATAGTCATCATTTTAAAATCAGTGTTAATAGACATACAATGAGTAAATCATTTCACCATTGATTAGAGCATACAGAGGCATGTCGTGCTCTTCAAAGTGTTATTACCACAGTATGAAATCCTGACAGAAGGCTGAAGTGCACAGTTTGCTTTTCTAATTATAAACAGCATGAAGGTTTGTCCGCATTTGTTTAAAGACATCTGTGTTTTATTTGATTAGGGTGAAGTTTTTAACTTTGTTAGTCTATCACCATGTGTTATGCACCGTTGCAGACTGGTAGCCTCTTTGAAACACTGAGATCAGACAGTGATAAAAACACTTCTGGAAGGAACTTGTCCAATCAAGAGGACAGGAAAAAAAACAGTTGTATTTGTCACGGGTGACAAAGTCGCTCAGTAAGCGGAACCTTCTGGAGAGTCCCGAGTTTCCTCGGGGAACGTATTGGGTGCAACACTCCACTACGGTTCCGGGTGTGATGGAAACATGCCCGTACTGATTAGCGCTAATGCATTGCAGGTGGAAGAGAGAGAGCAGCGGCACTCACACAGGCTTGAGGCTTCCCGTTTCATAAGCGACAGTATAAAGGGGGCATTTGGAGAGTGTTGGGGGCGCGTTCGGTGGGTGTACAGTGTGACAAGATCAGCCATTGAAGTGGGTTGACTCTGGGCAGTGCTGGATATAGGCTTCCTCTGAAAGATCGTTGGGGTGTGGAGATCGCACATTCGAGTTGCTGGGTAAGAGTGATTGTTTGTGGGAAGACCGTTGGACCAAGCTAGGACTGGGACGGTGCTGTGGAAGGAGAGAGGAAAGATAAGTGAATTGTTTTCAGCTTATGAACATTTGAATCGCTTGAAGAGGATACAGTGCATGTGGATGTGACTGTTGGAGGAGCTATGTGTTTCAGAGTGTGATGAGGAGGAATTAAAACTGAAACCCCTGTAAATGCGCGCAACGGATGGGGTGGGGCCTCTGTTCAACCCTATTGTGTAAGTTAGCTTTTGCCTTATTGATACACATTGATTTATTGCTGTGGAATTGAAGTGAACACAAGTGTGCTGTGTCTTTGTTGAGAAGTGGCCCCCATCCATGCTTACATGTTCGAGGAAGGTTATTGTATCTGCCCTCCGTCAGAAGCCCAGAGTGATACAGTGAACTGAAGAGAGAGAGTACCGTGTACTGTGAAGATCCCCATCTGTTCTACTTGCTGTTTGAGCCCAGAAGCATACTGCACCACTGGTAAAGTAACCTTATGACTCACTGTCTCCCTATTGTGAACTGAAGAGAGAGTATTGCGCACTGTGAATATCCTCACCTGTTCTACTTACTGTTTGAGCCCAGAAGCATACAGCATCACTGGTAAAGTAATTGTATAACCCACTGTCGCCCCACTGTGAACTGAAGAGAGAGTACTGTGAATATCCTCACCTGTTCTACTTACTGTTTGAGCCCAGAAGCATACAGCATCGCTGGTAAAGTAATCGTATAACCCACTGTCGCCCTACTGTGAACTGGAGAGAGAGTATCCTGTACTGTGAAGAATCCTTACCTGCCATACTTACTGTCTGAGTCTGGAAGTCTGCAGCACCGCTGGGGGAAAAGTAAGTTTTTAATCCACTGCTTCATTACCGTGCACCAACGAGAGTACCCTGTACTGTGAAGAAATCCTTACCTGCCATACTTACTGTCTGAGTCTGGAAGTCTGCAGCACCGCTGGGGGAAAAGTAAACTTTTAATCCACTGCTTTATTATCGTGCACCAACGAGAGTACTCTGTACTGTGAAGAATTTTTACCTGCCATACTTACTGTCTGAGTCTGGAAGTCTGCAGCACCGCTGGGGGAGAAGTAAGCTTTCAAGTCACTGCTTCATTACCGTGCACCAACGAGAGTACCCTGTACTGTGAAGCATCCTTACCTGCCATACTTACTGTCTGAGTCTGGAAGTCTGTATCACCGCTGGGGAGAAGTAAGCTGCAACCCCCTGCTCCATTATTGTGCATCGACGAGAGTATCTTAAACTGTGAGAAACCCTTGGTTTAATAAAGATTGTTACTTCTTTGAAACTTATCTCTGTCTCCGGGTCCTCTGTTGTGTGCCTGTGGTGCCGGCTCCTCACGGTGGTTACTCAGTTAGAGGGGGGGTGGTTGGTCACCCGAGCGTTCCTCCCCTCGACCTGTGTGACATATTGAAATAAATAAAGTGAAGAATTAATGAATGTTTTATTTTTTCTCACTTATTGTGTTTTCATGATAGCTTTCGCAAAGCATACATTTTTGAATACTGCTCTGCATATTAGCTGAATTGAAATCACTTTCAGCTAATTTATTTAATAATTACCATGTCTGTTATGATAAGGTCCTTTTTTTGAATAATTGCGAGGCTCCTAGTGTTTTTTTTTTAACTAGGCGTACATTAACACAGTCCACAAACAAGGCCACAGAGAGAGAGAAAGAGAGAGAGTGTTACACACAAAGCACCATAATGAAGTCACCTGCTTCCTCTAAGAAGGAAGTGTGTTAAACATTTCAGACTTGCACTTTATGCTGCATCTATAATTAAGCTGCCAAAGCAGCTGTATTATGCCCAAAGCACTTATAGGTGCTGTAATGTCAAAATCCATAGGACTAGGCAATTGAAAGTCTAGAAAACTTGATGACTTTATCACCTAGTTTGACTAGTTACTTGTTATAATAGCAATAACTCATTTCAAAGCACCGGAACAACCAAAGGTTAAGTATAGCTGCAGAGTATTCTGTCGGGGGTGGTACTAAAAAATGTTCACAGTCTAGAATTTACTTTCTTTTGTGTTTGTTGAAGTGCAGGCATGGGTTTTATGGATTATCATAATGGAATATAGACGCTGAAAAACTAAAGGAGATAATATAAATAATAATAATAATAAAGTATTTTATTACCAAATATGCTTTTCTTAAACCCAGAGTGTACATTAAAAGAAACAAACAAAAAAAACAGCAAAGCAATACAACAATTAAAAAACTTAAATAAATGTGTCTTTTTAAAATGTTCCAGCGTTGGTGCATTTCTGAGACTAAGAGGAAGCACATTACATATCTTAAGGGCTTTATATGAAAAGGTTTGTTCCCCCATAGTCTTGAGCTTATATGAAGGCTGATGTAGCAAAAGAGAATTAACAACGGAGAGAATGTTACAAAGAATAAAGGATAATGAGTTCAAAAAGATACTTGGGAAAAATTAAACTGGACCCAACAGTGAGCCCTGAGGAACTCCCTGTCGAACAGGCAAGGTATCAGATTTGAAATTCCCCAATCTTACAAACTGGGCACGGTTTGTTAAATAAGACCGAAACCAATACTGCACCAGAAAGAACCAGCCAATTTTCCAGACGATCCAGCAGAATAGAGTGACAAATTGTATAGAATGCAGCACTGGTCTAATAAGACCAAAATACTGCTGCACCAGAATCTGCAGCAATAAGATCATTTACAACCCTTACTAGAGCTGTCTCAATACTATGCCCCTTTATGACCCCAGATTGAAAAGGTACAAAAAGACTGTTCAGTGCTAGGTGACGATTTAACTGAATATATGTAAATTGCTTGATAATAAATTATGCAATTGCTAATATTTAGATTACTGTTATTCCCCTTTTTATACACAAATTAGAGCAGGCAGTCACATGAATTATGGGATATGCCAGTTTACTCTTTACAAATATGATATGCTGATAAATTAAACAATCAGTGTATGTTAATATTTTTGTAAGAAAATATCCTCAATTAAGAAAATGAATGTGCATCAAAAATGCTTTACATTTAGGTGGCATTGAACTGTTAAGATATGTGCGTTGGGGGGGGGGGGTCATGGGGCAAGATTCAAATACATAAATATGTTTAATTTAATAAAATGTAATGAATTATACAAGATTACCATCTTAAATTGACAGATATCTGGAGAGTGTGTGTACACATACTTAACCATATATTGGGGAAAACCTTCTTTTGGGGAAGTTGGAATAAAAATAAAGGGGGAAAATACATTTTTTAAAGTATTATAAAAATGTTAATAGAAATGCATGTATAGGTCTACACATTTTACAAAAAGTGGGGATTTTATTAAAAATATAGATTCCAGATTATTTAAAAAAAATCAAAACAACTCTAAAACCTATTTGTGTAAATTTGCTCTTTAAATACAATCCTTGGTTGTATGTTTTGGACTCAGTGTGTCTGTTTAGAAAAATCCTTGAGTCTCTATTCAGTCTTTGAGACTGAACCCCCCAGGGCTCAATCATTACATCGATTACAAAACAAGATTACTGTGCATTTACATCAAAAAGCAAGGGATAAAGATTCCAGCACCAAAACAGCACTTCACAAAAGTCACTTGAGAATACATGGAAACCATTGCATGAATCTGTGAAAATCCACAGCAGTCCAGGAGATATATACACAGCAAAAGAGCTCAGTTGGATATCCAAAATATATAGATGATGAATTCTGACATTGGTTTCTCATTGGGCACATCATTAGGTTTGAGATTCATTATACATCACTGAAAACCCAGGAGAAACCTTAAAAAGGAATATATTTGCACGTTTGAATGATTTCTGAGAAGACCTAGTCAGGCATCATCATATTCTCATGATAAATACCCAATTATGATTGATGTCACATTTCTAAAGGTCCTGGCAGTCATCATTTATAATAGTTAGGACTTTTCCCTAGCCTGACTTCGTCATATTCTAGTCAGAATGTGAGCCTGATACTGCTTCATAGGGTTTGATAATGAGGTTTGTCTTAACCGAACCAGGAAAGAAAAAAACCCATCAATTGGATAGATCTACAACCAATCAGAGCAACGCAGAAAGTGACTAATGTTGAGCTACTCATAGTTGTTAACAGAACTCAACTGCACGCATGCTGGAAGAAGTAGTAAAATAATGAGTGTTGCTTCTTTTACTTGGTGAGATGGGAGAGTGTGGAACACAAATTTCTTTGCGAGTTGCACTGTTCACCCCTCCCTTTCGAAGAAGCTACAGTGGCTAAAACGGGACAATCATATTGTTATCTGAGACAGCAGAGAATAGCCAGAGAAAGCCAAGAGTGTGTAACATTGTCACTGTTTCTGTACCACAGTCCATTGTAAACCACATCATGGATAAAGTTTACAAAGCCATAGTCAGAGGATCGAGGGTCTTAATGTAATAATATAATAATAGTAATCAGCTGATTGTCTCACAAACGTAACCAGCACATTTCTCAACACATAGCAAACCCATAATACAGCGAAGGAGAAGAACCATATGAAAACGTTACTTTATATTTTTTATACAATGTAAAAGTTTAGCTGGCTAAATATGAGCTTACTGTAGCTGATCTGGTTAAAGCGTAAAGCCTTGTTTATACTCGACACGTCCGCATGAGCCCAAAGGTGCGACGTGATTGTAACAGCGTGCACCTCCACATCCCAGAGACACCATTTACTACACAAAATAGGCATTTTTCTCTGATTTTGAAAACTCTTTGCGATCGACCTAAATGCTTCCAAGATCGGCTTGTTGACCATGATCAATGGGTTGATGACTCCTGTAACATACTGTTTTACGGTCAATGACAAGAGTACTAATCAGCTGTATCACAAACGTAACCAACACATGTATCCCCACATAGCAAAGCCATAACACAGCGAGAGAGAAGAACTAAGTTACATGAAACAAGCCAACTACATATTTTACACCACTGACAAGGGAAAAGTAACTGCTCACGGTGTTTACGGCTAGCTTCTAGCTTTCTGCTCCTTCTCTTTCAAAGTATGAACGAAACGTGCTTTGTAGTGCTGTTTGTTTGCTGTCGGCTACGGTAGAAACATGACATCACAATATGTCGACCTTCATAAAAAGGTCCGTGGTTTGTAGATATAAATGTCTCATTCTAAGGTAATAAAAACATTATGGTTTATTAAGTAAGTTCTTTATGCACCACTGAAAACATAGTTATGGATGTCATATTGCATTTCTGTTAATAGATACTCAAAATTTTTACACATTGCACCTTTAAAATACAATCATCCCACTGTTTGAATTAAGGGGTCTTTGCGCTGAGGAAGTATTTTTAGCCCTGCAGTCAAGAGCTAATTTGTGTGGTGGGAGATGGGAAATAGACAGCTGGTTGCAGATGATCCCTGCAGCTGATCTGAGCTGTTTGATTTGATCATTGCTGGCTACACTAGCCAGGCTATGGCTACACAGCATGAAGAACAGAAACTGTGCCTTGCAATACAGACTATCTTCCTTATCAAAGGAAAGGATACTTGAGGCACGGTGAAATAGGACATGCCAATACACACTAGCCTAAGTCCTTGCAGTACGGAGAAGTTAAGTGTTAAGGTTTCAACCTGCTGTGTTTTGCAAAAATGTTGGTGCTATATGTAAATAAACAATGTTTATACTTTCTCCGTGTTTAGAGTTGATAGGGACGATTTTCAACCCGCAGTGCATATTTCAATGTCAGTAGTATACATGAACAATTTTTACTCTTTTTCCGTGTTATCTGGACCAAGAAATTCATCTTTGTGTGTCAACAAAGACAAGTCAGACAGTCAAAGGGTTAAAGTATGGTAAAAACGTCCACTTCTTCTTAAATAACTGACAGAACGGCAGTTTCTTTCATTTCCCTCCCACCTCTATTTGGCCTAAAACACTGTTCGTATTCATTCAGTTTGAAATTTTGACTACAAACAAAATTTCTGTAGAGGTGTTCTCTTTATTTTTATGATACTTTGCTGCCTTTAGCCACTGCCTGCAATGCCCTGGATCCTTCACTGAAAATTCACTCCAGCCAAATATTTACTCTCTGAATTATTGCAGCCAGGAACAACACCAATGTGACTAAAAGCATGCTAAGAAGAATTTCCTTGTAATGTTTTAATGCTTTCTGTATTTGTGAAGATAGATCATACGCAATAAAAGCAAAATCTGTCAGTCTGCTTTGACAACTTCGAGACCTTAACAAAAGATGTTCTCTATGCAGAACAGCACCATGGACAGCTCCCCATTAACACACCTGAAAAGAATGTTTTTCCCAAAAGGAGATGTCTTGTGTCATGCAACTAATCAAAACACCAAGCATTGTCACAGGAAGTGTCTAGCTTTGCAAATCATTTAAATATGCAAACAACTCCCTGTGCTGTGTCTACCTGAAATGGCTCACTTGTCTACAAGTTCCTCTTCAGCAGCTTTCATAAAGTATCAGTATTCAGCTCCCATTGTTATGCTACGGTTCAGCCCTGCCAATCATGTGCTCCCGGTCTCAAATATCCAAAGAGCTTTCAACATCAAGCACACGGTGAACTTACTGTATTTAACAACATTCTCTGCCTCATGAGATGCTGCCTTTCATTCTTGTGCAAGGATCTACCCGGATCAATGGTGGCGTTTTCATAAACATAAAACAGAGTCATACTGCAGAAGAAGTGTGGTGAATGTTTTAATATAAAATCACCAACCTTTAGAATTTTCTTCAAAGCCCCAAGGGATATGTCCCTATGACTAGTTTATTTAATAAAAGTGAAATTTATTTATCGACCCTAACAATGTGTGTTATCGATATCAAAATGACATTTCATGTATGGGGACTGCCAAGACACAAATCCAACAGTCCCACAACACTGGGGAAATAACTGCAGGGCTTCACAAAGCCTAACAAGTATAGCATAAACTGATTTAAACATAGTCTTTTGATAGTGAAATAAATAAAAATTGGATTTTCAAATGACAATCATCACTCTTAAGATTGCTGCTTGTTCACATGTAGCCTATACATCAATAAGCCAACTTAATTTCAAATCAGATTACAGCAATATCAGAAATCACAATTCAACAACAATTTATTAAAAAAAAAGACTGGGATTATGTAAGGTTATTGAGCTATACTGGTCTGTCAAGCAGTCCTAAAATTTTCTCTTTTTTGTTTCTTGACCTGTTTGTGAAGCAAATTTCTGACATTATTAACAAAGATTAAATTTAGCTACATTTATTTTGTTCTTCCGAGTAATAAACATGTATATAGGGAGACCGGGGAGTGTTGTAACACTGTCACAAGTCAGAAAAGAGCTGTGGTGATGTCATCAATATCATACACTTGCATTATCAATGGCATGTTACTGTGAGCAACATTGGACATTGTATGACCAAAAAAACAGATTTTCAGAAAGGAAGGTAACATTTTTTTTTATCAAGATTTTTTTTTTTGCCTTGCAATCATTGTATAATAAATGCAGTTTTTTGACTTGGAAAATTTAAAGTAGTTGTTTTTCTAGTTAATTTGATGATTTGCATTCTAGCTAACTTAACACTTACTTGCTAAATCATGTAGCCAAGTTATGACTGTTGGGGATATTAACAGTTCATTAAAATGTCAGTTAAAATGTCAATTAAAAATCAGATCCCCAATTAAAGGGACAGTTCACTTTGAAATTAATTTTTGGTACGTTTTAGCTTACCTCAAGGGCATCCACGATGTAGGTGTCTTTGTTTCCGCAGTAGTTTCAATTTTGATATGTTTATGTCAAACCGTTCTGGTCTGTCAGTCATATAATGGAGGTCTATGGTCACCACCTCAAAGAGCAGGCACAGAGAAGTCCAAATTAAACATGATTTAATGACTCATAAATGTAAGTAGACATTGATGGCCTAAGACACGAAAAGAGCAGTTTGTGTGAGAAAACAAACAGTATTTAAATCGTTTTTACCTCTTGTAAGCACATGCAGCCAAAGCGCCCGTGCCCTCATTTCACTTGGACTTGGCTGTGGTTACAAGAGGTAAAAACAATATAAATACTGTTCTATAATACTGTAATACATAAATACTGTAATACATGTCTTATAGGATAAACAGTATCTGCCCCAATTAAGCACATACATACGTTTATTTATTTATTTATTTTGAGCACATTTCTATATGTGCATCTCTGAAATGGTTCACTTTATATAAAATGATTATTCTTTGTTCTTCAAAAATCAAAAATGTGAATCTTATTTCAGCAAATTACCTCTCACTGTTACATCTATCCCCAGCCTACAACTCACCTCAGTAGTGGGGTAGGTTGTAAAAATAGAACTCTTTGTGTTTTACATTAACTCACATTATCTGTATTTGTGCTGTACGTGTCCAAGTGCGTTATATTTTTAGCATATAAATGTGGTTACAACACATCATACAGTCTTCCCCTAATTTGTACGACAAGCACATCTGAACACGTTGCAAGAAACACCAGCTATTTTGAGTGATTCTGAAAAAAAGAAAAAGAAAAAAAAGCTAATTTGTCTCTTAAATGTTTCATTTTTGCAGCCAATGGCTACAGTCATTTTTTAGTCTGCAGTCAGTCCTGACTTTCACAGGAACGGATCATGAGAATACTGCAGTTCCCCGGGGAACTAACCCAAGGTCAGATGCACAGATGCAGAGAAAAATTATTTTAAAATTTCACACCAGAAAAAAAAAAAACCTTTAGCGAAGGTCTTTAACATCGGGTTACTGGGTGCGTAACATCGGACAATAGAGCTTTTTTTTTTTTTTTGCATTTTTTTTTTTTTTTTGCATTTTTATTTCTGTGACATTTCTGCGTTATATTCTTTATTTATTCATTTATTTTTACCAGACTATTGTTTCCTGAAATATTAAGGGGAATATTAGTAGGCTAAAATACAACCAAAAACTGTAAATAAATGCACGCTGTCTCTAAACATTCTTCGAAAACATTTAGTGGCCAAAAGGCAAGCGCGGAGCGACGATTTGACGTCAGGAGCTGCGGACACCGACGAGTGCGCTCAGACACATTTGTCAAGTATCCAAACAGTGTGTGTGGGGTCTGGCGCACCTGGCATAAAGTTCCCGCGTAGAGCTCCGCATTCACCGCGAGCGCAATGAATTACAACAAGTCTGGCAGTGTCAGCGGTCCGTCCCGTAGCAACTCCGGTTCGGTGGACGAGCTTGTGATAACATCGACTTTCGGGACGCTGCTGTCAGTGGTTTACATTGTTGGAGTTTCGGGAAACGTCTACACCCTGGTAGTTATGTGTCATTCCATACGCTTCGCCACTTCCATGTACATCTCCATCATCAACCTGGCGCTCGCGGATCTGCTTTACCTCTCCACGATTCCCTTTGTTGTGTGCACGTACTTTCTGAAGGACTGGTATTTTGGAGATGTGGGCTGCAAGATACTGCTAAGTCTGGACCTGGTAACTATGCACGCGAGCATCTTTACTCTGACAGTGATGTGTATGGAGCGATACCTGGCAGTGACTAAACCATTGGATACAGTGAAACGCTCCAAAAGCTACCGAAAAGCCATGGCGTGGGGAGTTTGGATTTTGTCCCTCGTCCTAACTCTTCCCATGATGGTCATGGTTAACCAGACTACTAAAACAACCGCAGATGGAGGGGTGAAAAGAATGTGCGCACCCACCTGGGCACCTCAGGCGTATAAATTGTACTTGACTGTCCTGTTCTGCACGAGCATAATGGCGCCAGGGCTTGTAATTGGTTATTTGTACACCAGGCTAGCCAAGACATACCTGGAGTCTCAAAAGACGTCGGCTGTAAATAAAAGCAGCAAGCGCTCGCCAAAACAGAAAGTTCTGATAATGATTTTCACGATCGTGCTCGTGTTCTGGGCGTGTTTTCTGCCCTTTTGGATATGGCAACTTGTCCCCCTGTACCACAAGCCCTTCAGTTTAGCCTCACACACTCACACGAGCATCAATTACCTCGTGGCGAGTCTGACCTACAGCAACAGCTGCATCAATCCGTTTTTGTACACGCTCCTGACCAAAAATTATCGAGAGTATCTTAAAAACCGACACAAGAGTTTTTACCGCTACACGTCATCATTTAAAAAGCGCCCACCGAGCTTGTACTCTTGGGGAAAGTCTGCGTCATCCAGTAATCAATTTGACTTCAACTCTGAGACGCTTGTCATGGCGCAGTTAAAGGTGATGCAGTGAAGAGATTGGAAAGCCTAACCCGTTCGTGTAAAGGTAAGCACGATTCTTCAGTTAAGCATTTTAACAAGCAAACTCCAAAGCTTTTCTAATTCTAATTCACACATATTACTATTCCACATTACATTAACATCCACTAAATACCATTTGAACGATGAACAATGTTTACAGAGAAATGCTGATAATTGATCCCCCACAAAACAACCAACTCATTCATATTTTCCACTTTAGTATGAACCTTATTTTATCCAGTGCACTAATGCCTCATCCTATGAATACTTCATGGAAACATGTTCAGAAAAGTGACATCCAAGCAGGACTGTCTTGATTTCAAGGCCTAGCCTAAGAGATACCCCTGTTGGATATCACTTTATTTTACCGTCCTTTTCCCCCATGTAATTATTATAGTAATTACAATAACTGGGTAATAACTACTAACCCTGAACCTATAGCTCAGGGTTACACACGGCCCAACTCTGATCATCGCTTCAGAGAGGGAGCGCTTCAGAACTCCTGACATGATATTTAGATACACTATTCAATTAATATATTTGTTTGACAGGGAAGCTGTGCGCAAACAGTTATATATATTATTTTTCAAAAATAAAAAAGCACCCCAGAATAAAAGGCACTTTCTCTACAGGAATAAAAAGGGCAGGTGCTCAATACGTGCCTGCATCCCTTTATAGCCACCATGTACCCATCCTCTGATGGCTACTTCCAGCAGAATAATGCACCATGTCAAAAAGCTCGAATCATTTCAAATTGGTTTCTTGAACAATGAGTTCACTGTACTAAAATGGCCCCCACAGTCACCAGATCTCAACCCAATCGAGCATCTCTGGGATGTGGTGGTGGATCGGGAGCTTCGTGCCCTGGACGTGCATCCCACAAATCTCCATCAACTGCAAGATGCTATCCTATCAATATGGGCCATCGTTTCTAAAGAATGCTTTCAAATAATATCAAAACTGAAACAGGAAGTGCTTCTGGACCAGTGTTGTTTACATCTTTTGAAATGGTCTATATATATAAATATATATATATATATATATATATACACACACACACACACACACACACACACACACACACATACATGTGCTTGTACACTGAGAAATGAATCAACAGACAATCTGGGCTAAAATTATCTACAAATTGCTTTCCCACCTCACAATCCATATGGTGGCATTTGCCGCTTAGAGCTAAACTGGCCTATGAATATTCATATATTTGAACGCTGAGCATAATGCGTTCAGTCAATGAGTCTGGCATATTTATGGGAAACACTGATATAGAAAAGTGTAGCAGGTGGTTATAGTGACACTTAACACTAAATATTCTTAGCATAAAATAGAAACCATGTAAACTTGCCAGGAACACCAGAAGAAGAAGAAAAATACCACAAAAGGTCATGCTGAAGATCTGTGGTCTTAGTCGTAATCAATAATATCAAGATTAACAGCACGTCGGTTGCTTAGATAATCCATTTGGATGGCTAAAAGAACAAACTCCTGCATTTTTCTATTTTGGTTCTCAATGTCAGGAAGGACTCAAAGGTATTTCAATTGTGTAAAGTGGGGATATATTCACTCACTCCATCTATATCTGGCAGATCCAAGGATGTGGAAGGATAAAATTGATTCTCACAGCCTACATTTCTCTGGAGACAAAAGAACAGAAGCCATACAACTGGGGTCTGGCGCTTTCATGTCATCAAACTCAAGAGTACGATGACGCTCAGACCAGGGTCATACATGTACAAAGTTATAGAATTTCTTGAGCAGCTCAAAGTGCCAAGCCTCATGCTGGCAAAACACACCAAACATGGTTTATCATGGAAAGATTAGCTCAAGAGTGTAAGAACTGAGTCTGATGTCAAGAGAGAACATATCACTTTACTTAATGACACTTTAGAGAAAACACTCATTTTAAAGAAAGCCCCCTTTATAAATTGCACAACCAAAGATTGAAGGCGCCAGTCAAACGTTTCACATTTCCTTTTGTATTTATCAGTCTCTACAAAAAAAAAAAATTAATAAATCACTATCTCGCCTTGCGTGTTATTGTTGGGCTCTTCAAGTAGGTAGTCATAGGAAATTGCATGACTTAAGTGTAAACAGTGAGGAATGTTGTATCGCCAGAGGGAAGCTTGTGTTACTGTAGCCCTCTATCCAGACTTTCTTGTGAATTGCTTGTGGTCGAACTACAAGCTCTAATGGGTCCTCCATTTGTTTCGTAGCATTATTTAATTAGTAACATCTGTTCTTCAAAACGGTTACCCCTACTGGCAAACCCTTGCTTCCAAAAGCCATGCAAATCAGCTGTGATTTATACCAGCATCAAAAATTGTGTCAGTAATATTTATGGAAATAATAGTTTTATTCAGGAAGGATGCATTACTGTTCTTTTGATCTTTCTCTGAAAAAGAAATATGACTGTTTTCTCAAAATATTATTAATAAGAAATGTTTCTTGAGCAACAAATCAGCATATTAAAATGATTTCAGAATGTGACACTGAAGATGGGAGTAATGATGCAGTAAACTCAGATTTGCCTTCACAAGAATAAATTTAATTTTTTTAAATATATTCAAATAGAAAACAATTTGTAATAGCATTTTACAATATTACCATTATTTAAAACCATTAGTTGAATAAATGCAGCCTTGACGCACATAAGAGACTTATTTTAAAAACACAGTACATCCTCCCCATATTTCAAAACAAACAAGCAGATTTATACGCAAGAAGCACATCCAACATGTTCAACCTCATCATCTCATGTAAATGCAGCATATCACAGATAAATATGCAACGCAACAAAATACGGACGGATTGTATTCCAATCTATTGTATACAGTGACAATAAATCAGTGGTTCAGCCTAGTCACTGAGGGGATCGTGCCCTGAGACACAAGACTGTGATTGCTGTTGGCAAAACTGACTTGTTTTGCATAAACCTAAAACGACCATTTTATGAAGAGTCTTTGAACACTTGTTAATATTCAGCCTTACAGAGTAGCTAAAGCATGAATGAATTAGCAACTGAAAAAGGGACATTACTAACCAAGAGAGATTTCCAATTAAACTATTAATGATGAAACAGGAAAAGCAAATAAAGCATCGGCCAAAAGTCATGAATCATCATATTTGAGCAGACTTGGAAAAACAAGAAGCCTAAAGAGACTGCTTTTCCTATTATAATAAAGCTGATGTATGCATTTGAATAATGGGCATTAAATGTATAAGCGGATTCAGAATGTGTCTAGCTAAACATGCTACGTTGTCCTGTTATTCATTAAAATTCACCACAGGTTTTGACAGATTCACAGCATAAGGTCTGAAAAATATACTATTGAGACAATTTTAATAGTTACCTATGCTGTACATGAAGTAATAACCTTCCATTTTAATTGGGCCAGTAAACAGAGAAGCCAATTAGCTCAACACCAGTGTGTTGTGATTGGCTGAACTTGACTTTTACCACATGATGTCAGTGTAATTATATCTAACACACTTGGTGGAAGGAATGTGTTTCCAAAAGCTCACCAGATACACAATACAAAATTTCATGCTTGGCACTGGAAAGTTAAAGAGACATTCAAATAAAAGAGACATATAAGGTCAACTTTCTCTCCTTGAATATTCCAACACACTCGTGTATCAAAGATATCAAAAAAGTTCTCTTAAAAATTTCATTCAAGTAGAAAGACATATGTGAAGGAATAAAGTGTTCTTTTAGTTATCCGATATGTTCATATTTCATTAGAAGCATATGAAGTTTTTGAAAGCAATTCTACAAAGAATTTTTTTTACGTTGGTGACATAAGCAGAGATATTTGACAATCGAGTTCCCAACTCCTTGTTTTCATTACTTACACCTGTTCAATCATCCCATTTGTGCTGTCTGTCTAGACAGTGATTTAACTATAATAATATAAAAGATTTTAAAGAGTGAAAAACAGCCAGGAAAGAGAGAGTTCAATTGTAAAGAAACACCTTCCAAACTCAAAAGATATATGTCTTTAAAATGACAGCAGTTCAAGTAAATCTCCTGAAAACTCCTCTTAAATTAAAAAAAGAGACAAAACTCATTTGAGCACAGGAAATCCCAAACATTTTTCTAATGGGACAATAAGGGTTTTTTTGTGCTATGAACCTGACTGTTGAAAGTGCCAGAGAGAGTTTCAGCATTTTTCTTTGTTTCCCCTAGGGTTACCGTCACTCATTCGTTTGAGACAGATGGATCCTACGGCAGGGAGGGGTCATCAATGGCATAATCGGGGTCACATGTGAAGGACACCGTAATGGCATATCGTGTGCCCCAAACGACCTTCTCCACATGGTGGAGGTTTTCAGAACCGGATGAGAAAAAAGATACTCGACCTGCAGGAGATGAAAGGAGAGGGACGATGACAGAGAGAAACAAGAAAGAAAGGTTGAAGTGATATGTGGAAAAACTGCACATGAAGAATGCTAACATCAGGCTAAAGTGAATCATGATGTTCAAACTAAGGATTTTCTACAGATGTTCCACCCTTATGATTAAAAAATAGTTTTATGTTGTATCTGAATTTATATGTTTGTGTATGACTATTATCGTTGCATTTCATGTTGGCATGTTGATGGAAAAAGGTTCCAAAGCCTCACAGTTGGTGCTGGGATAATTACTAACTAAAACATGCTATTTTTGCTTGGTTGGATTGTTGAATTCATTTTAAGACTACATTTTTAAGAAGAAGACAGGAGGCCTTTGCTAAACTTGATTTTTATGTAAATTACCTTCATTATGTCTACCTGGACTTGCCTTTGTAGACCATGTTTTTTTGAAAAAAAAAAAAAAAAAAACGAATTTGAAGTGGAAATGCATGAGTAAGATTCTATGAATAAATGTTGTATGTTGAACCGCACTGCTGGAGGAATATCCATAGATCCTGCAATCGGAAAGAAGGCCAGAGTAATTTGGAAGTATTAGGCGATGCAATTGAAACTCTGTAATGGAAAAGGATGGAAGGAAAACGCAATATATGCCAAAGTGGAGAATGGTTTATAAAAACAAGCATAATTTAGGAGGGTAAAAGTATGAGTTTGTAATGCACTATTCAACATGTTCAGTCCTGAATTTACCAGGGGATAAAACACAAATCTAAAAGTAACAAACTCTTTCAGTGACGGAAGCATGGTCAGCTTTAAGTTGTTTTGTAAATTATTCCAAGCAACAGAACATCAGATTTAAAATCTTATTTTTGAAGATCATTTTGGACCCGAGAAACTTTGAGGTAAAGCATGTCATTTGAATTAAGATTATAGCATGCATTTGTATAAAATAAGCTTAAAGACAAATAAGGAGTTACCTATAAATGAAATAATACCAATTAAAACCTTGAGGATACAGAGATGGTAACTCAGACTTATCATATAAAATGCAGCGAAGAGTTTGATAAAGCACTGTGGAAAAACAATATCCAGAAGTGTTTTTTCAATTCCAGATAGTGTACTGGGCATTCATTTAAAGCAGATTAAAGTCCAATCGTGGTAAAAAGGTTGCAAACCCCAAATATTTCCTTGCAGTGAAAGAAAAAGTTATGTTTCTGAAATAAAAAAATAATGATTTAAATCAATATGAAGCTTAAAATATCAAAAATAATACTCAAGAACTTAGAACTTGCAACACATTCTATTTTTGTTCCCTGGGACAAGGATGATATAATATCAGAAAAAATTCCTTGGTAGAGCTTTGGAATTTGAAAATATCATTAATTTGGTTTTATCTGTATTTAAAACCAGTTTAAGTTGACAGACGTATCTGTACAATATCAAACACTGATTGTAAGTACTGAAGTGCTTGTAAAGCACAAAAATAAATGGCAGTATCATAAACATAAAGATGATACCTAGCATTGGGAATGTTCAACAGATATTACAAAGAAAATAAAATGGGTCCAAAAACAGAACCTTGTCCCTTTTAGAGACTGAATCTTTTTTTTTGGATAGAACACTGATACAATGAGCCACGGGCCTGTTCTTTTTTAGTGAATCAACACAGCTACATTTGATTATTTTTAGAGTATCAAAGTAAAAATTTATGTCACCTCAAAATATTCTTGAGAATGTCAGTGTAAGAATACTTGCATTAATTGTTTTAAATCAGTTCTGTCAAAATGGGAAAATTGTTTTATAAATCAATAGTTTGTCATCACCTCATTATTGATTTTCAATTATTAAGTGAACAAATTTCAATTAATTGATCCAGTACATAAATTATTTTCTTATGGTGATATTATTGAGATTTACAGCAAGAGGAAATGACTATTTTAAACTAGACACTTTCAATAAAAACATTCCTCCCTAAAAGGTTAGATTTCACAGTAAACCATGCAGGTTGTAGCTGGACGGATATTATTAAAAACCGCATGCTGCCTCCATGCTAATTAGCCAAGTCTAATTATGTATACTTCAACTGAAGATGCACAGGGAGACATTTGCTAAACAGGATATTTATGCAAATTACCTCCGTTGTGTCTGCTTCATTCTGACCCTCATCGACCATTTTTGATTGTAAAAGTTACATTGGATCTCATTAAAATGTTACAATGACGCTACACGTTTAAGAAAATGAAACGTTTCTAAAGAAAAATGTATAATGCCATAAAATCTGCAAGATGCCCAAGGACATCTGGAGTATTAGGCTTGAAAATTTTAAATCCTGATTACAGTGTTTGCATGGAAATTAGAAGAGGAATGATATCAAGCAAAAGAGAAACTGGCTAAAAACACCAGGTTCAGCGCTTTAGAAATTTAACAAATCAACAAATTAAGCATGAAAAGCTCAGAGAAGAGCACATGGTTGGTCAGCATGTTGTCATTTAACTTGGTTCACAGGGAAACAATAACATGGCAATTATTTCCGAGTTTCTAATGATATGATTTGATTGTGTTTCCATGGAGAGGAGTTTATTTTAAGAACCATTTTATCTCAATACAATGTAGAAATTGATGTGTCTGTATGTTGTTAGATATGATTTCCTTTTAAAATGTTCTTGAAGCTTAATCATGACAAACAGTTTTGGTCGCACAGTGAACCGAATAGACTTAAAAGAAATTACTGATGATATTAGTAGGTAAAATGCAAAGAAATCAATATGAGAGAAATCGATAAAAAAAATAAATGCATACTATAAGGTCAAAACATGAGAGTACCTCACCACTTCAAGGTCTTCTGCTTTTAAAAAAGCGTCACTATATTTGCACATCAAAAAAGTGTCACATCTGAAACTGCACCCATTTCCTTTCGTCTGCCACCACAGATATAAAACACACAAAAAAAATTGTCAGGTTTGTTTTTCCACCTGACAATAAATATGCACCTGTTGCCTTCTTTAAACTCCTCAGCTGGTTCTAACCAAACTTGCTAGGCCAAGAGCACGTTGCTCTTCTGTGCCTCAAATCAGGAGATGCAGCTGTGATCCCACAGGATTCATCCAGCGCCAGGCGTCAATTTTCCTAGTGAGTCAAAAATAAAGTGCTTTTTGCCCCATCCAATCTCATCTTAAAATATGACATCATCTTCCACACTCTTCTTATGCCTGTATCAGCACCCCCCTTTCTCATCTCACCTCTGTCATCCTCCATCATATTAAGCACTGTGTATCTCAACAGGCCAATATCTCTCCTCACATCAATCATGGAAGAGGGAGGCTGATTGTCAGTCTAGTTATAATTACAGCCTGCATGTTCGACAGTTATACAGAGTAATAATTACCGTAGTGAAGATCAGGGCTCATCAGCCACACCTGATGGAAAATCAATGCACCAACAGAGCACACTGCTTATGCCACCCAGTGAACAGGAACATGTTCCACCTGCTACATCTAAGACACTGTATCTCAATTAATTTAAAACTGGTGGCAGGCATTCAAAAATCATCACCCTTGCCGGAGACGGGGCACGGCGGGAGGGAGAAATCCAGAGCTAAGAACACTGGGGTCTGATGAATAATGCATTAAAATGGGTATTTTAAGCCTAGAACATCAGATCAGTGACATAATATATATTGTGACACAATTTTTTATGTATTATACATTCACCTAAAGGATTATTAGAAACACCTGTCATATGGCAGTTGCTTCAGTGCATTTAGGGCTGTGGTCCTGGTCAAGACAATCTCCAGAACTACAAACTGAATGCCAGAATGGGAAAGAAAGATGATTTGAGAAATTCTGAACGTGGCATGGTTGTTGGTGCCAGATGGGCCGGTCTGAGTATTTCACAATTTGCTAAATTACTGGGATTTTCTCGCAGAACCATTTCTAGGGTTTACAAGGAATGGTTTGAAAAGGGAAAAACATCCAGTATGCAGCAGTCCTGTGGGCGAAAATGCCTTGTTAATGCTAGAGATCAGAGGAGAATGGCCCAACTGATTCAAGCTGATAGAAGAGCAACTTTGACAAATAACCACTTGTTACAACCGAGGTATTCAGCAAAGCATTTGTGAAGCTACAACACGCACAACCTTGAGGCGGATGGGCTACAACAGCAGACGACCCCACCGGATACCACTGATCTCCACTACAAATAGGAAAAAGAGGCTACAATTTGCAAGAGCTCACCAAAATTGGACAGTTGAAGACTGTAAAAATGTTGCCTGGTCTGATGAGTCTCGATTTCTGTTGAGACATTCAGATGGTAGAGTCAGAATTTGGCGTAAACAGAATGAGAACATGGATCTATCATGCCTTGTTACCACTGTGAAGGCTAGTGGTGGTGGTGTAATGGTGTGGGGGATGTTTTCTTGGCACACTTTAGGCCCCTTAGTGCCAATTGGGCATCGTTTAAATGCCACAGCCTACCTGAGCATTGTTTCTGACCATGTCCATCCCTTTATAGCCACCATGTACCCATCCTCTGATGGCTAGTTCCAGCAGGATAATGCACCACGTCACAAAGCTTGAATAATTTCAAATTGGTTTCTTGAACATGACAATGAGTTCATTGTACTAAAATGGCCCCCACAGTCAACAGATCTCAACCCAATAGAGAATCTTTGGTATGTGGTGGAACGGGAGCTTTGTGCCCTGGATGTGCATCCCACAAATCTCCATCAACTACAAGATACTATCCTATCAATATGGGCCAACATTTCTAAAGAATGCTTTCAGCACCTTGTTGAATCAATGCCACGTAGAATTAAGGCAGTTCTGAAGGCGAAAAGGGGTCGAACACAGTATTAGTATGGCATTCTAATAATCCTTTAGGTGAGTGTATATATCTTAATAATGTCAACACCTGGGAAACAGGAAGTTTCTATTTATTAATGTGTTTCTCCACAATTTGCCTATAACACAGCTTACAAATCCACTTAGAATAGATTAATGCTACTTTTTGTATAGTTTTCAGTGAAATGTCATCCTTCAGAGCATCTGCCAGTTGCTTCAGAGATATTGGTGGGAGAATTGAATGATATTCAAGTCAGGTGACCACCGCAGATGTTGAAGTTCATCTTGGTGCTCCAGCTGTCCAGATTTTATGATTATTAATGGCACCATATTTTCCAAATATTAGCATTGAATCTGTGATTAAAGTTTTAGCAATTGTGGCATTTCATGGATGTTGGCTAAGTTCTCTATGATATGAAATCAGAGAGAAAGAGACTTTCTGAACTTTAGAAAGATACTTACTGAACTTTAAGTAAATAAGCTAATGTTGTTTGCTGTTCAAACTTGCACACACGTTAGATATCCAAGAGATCATAATGTGCTTCCAAATCTTCAGCCCGGTCTGCCTTAATTTCCTGTTTGTCAAGCTTTGACAGACACATGTTGTACCACAAACTGAATATATAAAAATATAAACAAAATAATACCTGATCACTCACATACAGTAAATACGCACAAATACTTATGTCAGCACCAGTACTGTTCAACAGGAAATAAACAAGAAACAAATTAGATCTCTTTAATGTTTCTCTAAAACTTGATTGGAGATCTTAATGTCTCAAACTGTGTGCATTACTCAACTAATTCGATAACGTCTACTTCGAATTGAGTAGGGGGGAAACTCATTTTCCTCGAATTCTGAAGCTTAAAAATGTAAAACGCATTTTGCAGCAGCACGCCAAGCACAGTAAGTGTCTGGCTCACACATTGGCTGTGCTGCAGCAACTGCACATCCAATGGTGCGAGTGGTTCCAGCGTGTGTGCCAATGAGCTATCATTTCGTCATACACGTCAGATATAACTGCATTTGCAAAATAAACAGTTTATGCATAGTGCGGCCTCTTTCCTGCTTATATATTCTAATCATCAGGCCAGCACTCTTAAAAATTTAAGAGCAAAGAGAAGCCTGCTCCTATCTCCATTCAGTCACACAAGTCAGAGCCATAAGTGGCATGGCCCTGGCCCATAAAAGCCCCTGAAATAGCCATTATAGCAGATTTCATCTCCTTCGGTGACATACATAACGTTATACTCTCAGTCATCTGAAAAAGCTTTGCCGTCAAAACCAGTTCTACAGAGAATGTGTATCTGTCAGTGGATTTCACCTTCGTTCCACAACCCGTCTTCAACTGTCGCCTCTCTCTCTATCCGGTGACAGCAAAAAGGCGCATATCCTTTGTTTCCTTTTAGGACAGCGAGTGCTGTTACAAATGCCTCACTCTTCATCCGCCACGTGCAGCTCTCTACTGCATGAGGCAGAAGGGCATGCTAAGTGCGTTGCGCTGCACTTTCAGCAGGCGGATGCTCGGTCTGTGCGGGCATGCCCGTCGCAGCTCGCTCTCTCCCAAGACGCCGCTTGCGACTCCGCTTCCCCTGCTCTTCCTTTCCCAACCCTCCTGCAGCCCGGGAAAAAGAAGCGTCGCAGCCAGCGTCAACCGGAGGTGAGCCCACGCCGGCCAGGTCCCCACGAGCCTCTTTTTCTCCAAAACACCAACGCCATCCCGGTTCTGTTCGAGGGAGACCAGCGTGCAAGCACAGGATCCTCTGTCTCCTCCGTCTCCTCCATGGAGAGCGTAAAGGAGGACGGCTATGAGTCTTTGCTGCACCTCGAGGAGGCCGTGGCTGCTCATCTCTGCCCAAGCACTGCGGCTAGTAAGAGAACTAAGGCGGTGCATCCTGTGAAGCCATGCAGATACACTTCAGCTCTCGCTGGACGCGTTTTCGCCGCCTCCGGCCAAGCTGCTTCGGCCCTGCACACGATAGTGGTGTTGCAGGTCTACCAGGCCAAGCTTCTCCAATCTATGGACAAGACTGGCCCAAGTCCTTCCAGGACCTGAGGAGTGCCACAGACCTTGCTTTGCGGACTACCAAAGCTATGGCACAAGCCATCAGGAGTAGTATGGTGATCATATTTGTGCTCCACCTCTGGCTCCTGTGGCTCACGCTCACGGACATCAAGGAGGCAGATAGAACGGTGTTCCTCGACGCCCCAGATTCCAGGTCAGGCATTATAAATCACAATATAAGGGTATCAGATCCCCGTGTTAGGTGGCCCATCCCAAAACGTGTGTGAATCCCTAGCCACATATGCCCTGGTTATAAACACAATAAAGCTAGGTTACTCATTCTGAGTCACTCGCAGACCCCTTCTCACTTTGGTGAGAAGTAACGTGGGTCACATGCTTCACTCCAAAATTCTGATAGCTTAAGGGGTGACAGAGCCTGTCACACAGCCCCCTCTCTGTAGACTAAATTACATGAACCCTTTGGCTGTTCACATTATTTTGTTCAACACCTGCACATGCACGTACAAAAGCATAAATCTTATCTGCAGTCACCTGCCATCTTCTATCACCTGGCATCAAGCTTTAATGGGTTCAGAGAGTACTCAAAGATCAAATGTCACGCTGAATGGCAAAACACCTCTCACTGGCCCAGTGGGGATACGTGGGGGCAGATATTAAAAGAAGGAGCCTGACAGTTTCTATCATCATTGTATGATGCCACCGAGTGCACCTTGGAAAATAGCAAACATTATCCACTCAAAAGTGACAGATTCTAATAAAGAGCTGAAAGGTAAATGAATTCACAGGCACGAGTCAAAATAAAAGCTTCTCCGTGCAGACCAAATAATCAGGCAGCTATTCATGGATGGCGTCATCATGGGACATCATCAAAATGCCAGGCAGAGAAAACAAAACAATTAGTCTATGCAAAAGATATGTAAAACAAGTCAAATAGGTTTGGAGTGTGGCTGAAATCATTGCAATAGAGGAGAAAGCCATTGCAAAATTCTATATTACTGTAATTCATGGTGGCATCCAAAAAGTGATAACTGTTGCTAATCCTTTCGCACTTCAATGCAACTGCAGAACCACTTAAATGATTCAGTAAATGGACTCCAGTGTGTGAAAGAACCTCAGCAATGCCAATTTAATAACCTCAAAGTTTATACACACTACCAGCAGTGTATCTTCACGACAGGTTGTCAACTGGTTTTAGTACATAGCTATAATTGTATTTCCAGTAGAAAGACAAAATGGTTAAGTTGCAATTTCCCAGTCCCAATAGAATGGAAACTTACCATGTTATACAAAACTATCAATCTAAATTGTACATTATATGCCACATTAGGCAGAGTTACCAGGCAGAGCGTGACTGATCTTAATTTAAGCAGACGTAACACTTTGTCTGGTAAGAGGTTTTTTGAATCCAACAAGGTAGAGTTTAGCTTTAAGCATTTTCAAACATAATATATTAAATTTGTTTAATTTATATTAACGTACACTGCAATTCACAGGTTTGGGCTTGGGCTTAAAGGGATACTTCAGGATTTAGCATTAAGCTTTGTATTAGTAGAAAACCTCAAGCGTTTTTAAATTACCATGCTTTCCACCCTCATATCCCCCTGAGATGAGAGATTTATGTATTTTTTGTCTGGAAAAAAATCCATCCGATGATGCAAAAAGTTTCTTATTAAACATATGCATATACTGTACATAATTAATTTGATTAATCAGCATATAATTTGATTGATCTTCCCATAAATTCAGTTTCATTTTTAAAAATCAACTGACAGCCACAATTGAATCCTTATCTTGCTTGAACACATTGCATTACTTTCGTGCTTTTATACAAATCCCGACGATGTGTGTGATATTGTGTGCATTTACCAGCCCGTGGCTCCACAGTTCTGTTGCTATTCGGGTCCATGAAGACAAACCGTCCACCACCAAACTCCAAACCATAATCGGACAAGTAGAGCAAAGATGTGTAGTCAAAAGATCCATAAGTCTCCTGTTAAAAAAAAAAAATCCATATTTTAAACCCCATGAACATTTATGTAAAAAAATATATCAGCATGAGCCTAAAGCAATAATTAAGAAGTTTTAATAATCTTAGTTTGGTGGGGAGAACAGAATGGATCATGACATTAGTTAAGTTCAGTTAATCTCTGCTGATTGACAAATTTATTAATTTAATTTTTAATTGCAATTTTTATAATGTAGATAAATAAAAATAAAAATAAATTTAAAAAAACTAGTAAAACTGAAGATTTCCTGGCTTGACGAAAAACAGTGGTATAATTTAATAGCATCCCTGGGACTTTAAACTCTGCTCTGCTTTATGAGGGAAATCTATTTAGTGATCCCAAACCACACAGGCGTCACTTCTCTGCATGTCGGATCACACTTTTAACTACTTTAATCTAATCTAGGGTTTAAGGCAGGCAATATTCTGGCAACGGCACATTGTTTCCAGTGGTTTTTCAGAGACTGATTAATGAGGAATATTCCACACACCTACCGCAGAGGGAGTACATTCAGCATTTGAGACGCTTATTTGCTTTTATTATACTACCAATGCCAAAATATCATCCCACAACCCATATGGACAAACCCTACCAGCACATTATCACTTTGGTGTAATGCATTTCTGACTAAACACGAGCCGATTCAAGTGAATTGTAAAATTGTATAAGCAAATGACAGATGATGACGCAATGTGGACAATTACATTTCAAAAACAAACCAATAGGTGCAGCCACAAGCTACAACCTTCTCAATCTGTTTATATTTTTGCCTCTCATCCAACATGAAGAAGTCATAACACAAAAGCAATTTATCTTCAATGTAAGCAGTTTCTTCCACTGTGTTACAGCCAAGCGCGTAAACCTTGCCTGCAAAGTGAAATGATCACTTTGATTAAAATCACCCTAATGGCCACAATCATAAACGCACAACCTACTCAGAGATCAAAGGTACTTCTAAAGACCAGAGATAAATTAACTTAGACTCGTTTTTAAATCCCCTCAAGACCTAATTTCAACAGCTATAAAGTTATGTAGGAACATTACACCGATTAAAAATAAAATCACATCTTTTTAAGGCAATGTTGTTGCGATTTTATGTCTGGCCAAATAAAGAATTCAGGTCCTAAACATGCTGTACTAAACATTGTTTTGGGTGCTTATATTGCCGAGTACTTCCATCTTTATGCATGAGAAAAAACAGAACAGTCTCAAATATGCTAAAACCATAAGAGCCAGTGGCGTACCGCAAGTCCTGGCCCCTCCTGGGGCTTGTTACGCACGAGTATTTAGGGGTTCAAGCACGTAGCACTAAAACCCATTGGAATTGTTGTGATTTTCAAAGATCACCATTCTGCTTTAAAAGTGATAAGCCAGACAGTACAGTCTTAACACTTTGAGGGATGGTATATCATACAACATATAACCAAGGCTCACCCCGATTGGCCTGATGGTAGTGGTACAACGATCAAAAGTATGAAAACTCCTAAACCGTCAGTCATGCAACAGTCTATGCAATAGCTATGCAACAGTCATTCTGAATGATTTGAAAACTGGCATGTTTTGTCTTTGTCCAAGGTGCCGTGATGGTCTATAATGACATACATACGTATATGATGACATATAAAAGCACATTACAGCTCTCTGGACTCTCTAGGTCAATAATAATTTTAAAAAATGTGAACTTTAGCAATTGGACAGCTATAAAAGAGTAATTTGTAAAATGGGCGTGGCCAAGTGTACCAAGTCTATCAAACCGAAAATCAGAAATTCACGAAATTAGGCGAGCATATGCAACATATGACTCTTAAGGGACATGCAAGCTTTTAGGTGACACTATAACTGTCAAAAGGTTATAAAATGCTATATTTCTATGGCAAATCACATGATATTGCTGAAAATGGTCTTTTTCGTGTCTGATTTACATAGAACATTCACAAAAATAGGTGAAATATGTGACTACGATTCTAAAAAAGCATGACAGCTTATTGTGTTTGTGCCATAGGTGGCATTAAAACTGTTAAAAAGCTTAACTTAAAACTGTTAAAACAGTGGGGGGAACCTGATAAAAAAAAATTTCAAAGTAAATTTCCAATATTGGCTGTAAATAGTCTCAACAATCTATGATCTAGGATGGTGGTTAAAAGCTTAAAACATAATACCTTTCTACGCATAGGCTTAAAGGCCTTAAAGCAATTGAATCCCGATAACTATATAGCTGACAGCTGAAATAATGTTATATTGAGCAATTAAGCCAGCTCTTAAATGTGTTGCCAGTTCGGTTCTGAAATACTTTTTGTAAACGTTTCAAGTCAGTCTTTTAGAAAGCATAAATGTCTCATCCATCAGCATGTTTCAGTGCAAATCAATAAATGAACATTACAGTGTGTGATTCATTGTTCCCTGTGATTGTGATTCATGTATAGAATACATCTCTGCAGCATTAAAAGTCTGAATAAGCACGACATGTATTTCCCACTTTAAAATCAAATTCAACTATTACAAAAATGGTTCATGAAGCCGGGAAGCACAGGGCTATGGGGATCTCCCATACGCCAGTAATTAGGGTTGACTTCCAATTAATTCCATATCTGTAATAATTAGCGGACACGTGGTTACATCATGAATATAATATTAATGTAGTCTCATTATTCATATTCAAATCCATTTGTGTTTGCTACAAACTTGTCTAGGCTAGGGAGGCAAATCTTTAAACTTCTGCTTTATTTCAAGTCACTGAACTAATTTGATGTGAAACATTATTTATTTATAAATGTCAACTTTGTAATAACATGGCCTATAAAAACTGGTTCAAAACATCTGAGCCCTTGCGCATGGAGATATTTTTGGTCCATGTTCTGAGATACCAATTGGCAGTTTCAGAACACTGGTCATAAAGTAAACATTAGGAGTTCTTTCACATTCCAAGGATATGATTTAAAAGCTAGACGTTACACGTTTTCTTGGATGTGCCGGTTACCTTATCGATATGTGGGTGCCAGTACTCATCATGAGTGGTTTTGGCAGAGGTGCTGTTGATGCAAGAGAAGAAGGTGGGCTTGGTGAGATACATTTGTTTGGAGTCCAGACCAAACGTCTCAGCTATCGCCTTTTGAATTCGGCCACGAACATCCCTGGTTTAAAAACGGAGCACATAAAAATTCTTTAGTTGCCATCGGCTAGTGGTACTTTTATCCATCCATATCCATAATAGGCATTACAAAAACCACAGATTTTCACAAATGCTAATGGTTTAAAACCTACATGACTCACAATGCAATGATCAAAAATGTTTCTCTACAGGTATACAGTTAAAGTGACAATGACAAAACTAAAAAGAAAAAAAGCACACAAATATTAATATTAAAAAATACAATTAAATAAAACATTTTTTAAAAATACAATAAAATAAAACAGACCAATGTTGGACTCCAATATTTAAGAACTGGATGATTTCCATTAATAGATTTAGTCAAAAGAAATGCTTCAAACATTTCCACATCACTCACTTGTATAGTTCAAAGTCTTCTTCTGTAAAAACATCCCTTATCTCATTCCTAAAATATCTGTGGATGAAAAATCACATGGATTGATTTGAAATAAAAATATGACCAATATCAAAACACACCACTTTAAACATTTGTAGGACGGCGGCCATTAAATACTGCCGCCACATCAAAATGCAAGCATCAATAGATACACACATAGAGGACCAAAATGTCACAAAACGTGCCAAAACATTCAAGCTGTACAAGTTAACTGCCAACAAAGTACCAGCCTGTGTGTGGGCACCAAAGTGCAAACCTCATAAAGACATAAGAAAAATCTCCAGGTGTAAGAGATGAAGACAAGATCCTTCACAATCGAAACTAGAAAGTCTTTCCCATCACTGCCGCCACTGATTTCTGTTCAGCTCCTCTGAGCCAGGGGTATACTTTGAAGTGTACATGAAACACACCGAGAAATCTGATAGAGCTGTGATTTGGACAGATCAAGCTGTCGGTGGAGTTCAATTGTAGATCACTTCCTGTTAGATGGCGTATAAATCCACACGGAATACTCACTTATAGATATTAACAAACTGCTTTCCCATAGACAGTGCCCCAGAGTGAAGATCCAGGATGGAGGCCTGTACACAACATAAACGAACAGAATAAAGACAGTGGAAACAGTCAATATTTGACAAAAAAAGCAGAGCTTTCCCTAGTGTCTCTGGGTCTGACTCAACTCCAAAGACAACCACAGAGGGCTTGCAGCTACCGAGTGCTGGACTGTACCGCTGAGGTTGCGGTTATTCATGCTTCATCATAAGGTCAACAGATGGACTCCTCTCAGCCCTGGTATTCCCTGCTCTCTGTCTCCGCACACATCATAAATCATCATGATGGGGCTGATCTGCTCTTAAAAACTCAGCAGGACCCTCTGTTAAACCCTCTTTTAGTTCACTGGTTTCACTAAAAGCCTCTTTGCCTGGTGAGATCCCAGACTAGGTTTCTACCTGAAAAGTTCATTTTATATAACATTAAACAGGCATCAGATATCTTCTGTGTAATCCACAGTGAACACCTCATACAAATAATTAACAGTCCTTCCATAAGAGGGATTCAAATATCACCACAAGTGAACATGCTTCAATTTAGCATTTTTCTACACATGAAATCTATTATAAATTATATTATCAGTATAACAATGGGTGAAAGGCTTGAACATCAACATTCAAAAGTATGGGATCAGTACGATTTAATTTAAAAAGAAATGCATACTTTTTTTAAATTTACAGAAAGTGACAGAAAGGACATTAATAGCTATACAAAAGATTCATATTTCAAATGCAAATAAATGCTTTCTTGTGCTTTCCATTCACAAAAACATTGGGGGGGAAAAAGTACCATGGTTTCGACAAAAATATTAGTCATATTATGAGTCAATCAGCATATTGGAATGATTTTTGAAGGATCATGTGACAATGAAAACTGAATTAACAGCTGCTAAAAAAATCAGCTTTTCCATCAAATACATTTTAAAACCGAAAAAAAAGAGTTTTGTAATAATATTTCACAATGTCACTGTTTTTAGTGTATTTAACTAGTTCATCGCCACAATATGCCACTATAGCAGAAACACCATCAACAAATCACTTAAGGAAAACAAATCAAACTCTAGCCGCTTAACTATTTCACATAAAGGATCTTTTACTCACTTCTGGTGCATTATTTTACAACATGGTTCAGGTCTCGACAACAATTTTCTAGACAATGTACTTTAGTTTCTATTATTATATTTTTAGTATTTTACCATTAAACCACAGAGTGATGAATTAGTGGGTTGAGCTTAATCTGCTACGAATGTAAAATTCAATTTCACCACTGGCAATGTCACACGCTGCTCCCATCACACATACAACAGTTGCTTCCCAAATCTGTCACCCATTGAATGTGAATTCTCAAATAAACTCTTGATGAAAGAGCTTTCCTGTAGAAACTCAATCATGCCAAACAATTTGGTGCCATCATAATGGAAAATAAGTTTGGTTTTGAATTCCAGCTGAAGTCACAACCATAGTATGTACTGCCCTCTTGTGTTCTCAAATAGCTGCTTTCTTGATAGACCAACATGCAGACATTTTTAAACACGGATGAAAGCATATGAAGAGTTTCTACTCACACCACCATCTGAGCCAGCAAGTGATATCCCCCGCTCAGCTAACCTGTGGAATTAGAGGGGAAACATGTATTTATGCATGTATACTTCTATTCAAAAGTTTGGAGTTAAGATTTTTTTTTTCTTTTTTAAAGGATGACACATTCAATTGATCAAAAAAAGACAGCAAAGATATTTTCAAAGACCCGTTTCTCACCAATAACAATAACTATAACGATAAACATATTAGCACCCACACCACTGGATGATATCATTCATTTATTATAAGCATGCTGCAGTGTTGTTTGCTGCTTCGAAATCCCGAGCTCTTTAAAGCATGATGGATTCTGCCTGGTTGTCAGTGTTTTTATCGTTCATTCGCTGAAAAAAAAAATTCTGAAAGTGATTCCAACTATATAGCTTCTTTGTTGTTTTTTTTTGTGTTTTTTTGGGGGGGGTTTAGAACTATATCTTTATCAATGTAGTTATCGTCATTGGTGTGAACGTGCCTTAGTGTTAGAAACAATTTCATTTCAAATAAATGCTGTTTCCACTTCTGTATCACGGTTTCCACAAAGAATAATCAGCAGCTAAATGGTTTTCACATTTGTAATACTGAGAAATGTTACTCGAACACCAAATCAGCCTATTATAATGATTTCTGAAGGACAACAACGTTTGACCTAAAAATATCAAAATTAAAAAATACTGTGGAAACAAAGACACCTACATGTTGGATGCCCTTGAGGTAAGCTAAAACATATCAAAAATTAATTTCAAAGTGAACTATCCCTTTAATAACAGCTTCATGTTGAATCCGGCATTGAATTTGTGGAGACTCTGGAAGCTGTCTTCCGTATAATGCGCAGCACAGAGAGCTAAATTACGATTGTAATTTTCAGGAACATAATCAAACATAAATTGTATCCATTGTTGACGAACTACAACATCCATAGGAAGCCCGAACACAAAAGAACTGACAGCTGGGTGAACATTAACACACTTTCGATGAGTTGCAGAAATATGGCCATGCCCTTTTTTGCATGTTCCGGAGGGAGGGTTGATGTAAATGAATGGGTTAGTTACATATAAAACACGTTGTAGTCCCATTCAAGTCGTTTTTATAGGCAATAAACTTCCTGATTTTTAAAAGACGATATCTCTGCTTCCATTGAAATTTCAGCGCTGCAACTTTGCAGATACTATTCATGCACCAACAGCAACATTACACACTATTTAAACAACCACCCTTTTAACTATTTCAAAAGCTGAAATGATTTTTTTTTATATTATAGTAAGTAAATTAAAATTCCAAATAAATGCTGCTTTGCATACCAGACGTCTTTAAAAAAAAAAAATTAAAGATTCTTCCCGACCCCGAGCTATTGAACGATAATGTATTTGTTGTATGTCTGTGTTAATGTGTACCTTCTAAGCTTCTGTGCCTCCTCCAAAGTCACCACACTGTCTGAAATAGCTCTGCCGCATTTTGTTGGGGTGCAACCTGGGGACAGAATGCATTAGCCATTCATATAGATTAATTAACTGTAACACCAATTAAAGTAACTGGCTCTACGCCTCTGCCAAATTTGCTCTTCAAACTGCATATTCAATGACACATTCAGCGAGGCAGCTTGCCTTGCTAAAATGTACTGCATAATGACTCTGAAGTTTATTCCAGCATCCTCTCAGAGAGGAAACGCTTTTGGTCAGGCAACATTCACACTGGGGTGTTCAATTCACAACAAGGCTCTAAGTCCAATCAAATTCCACAGTATGCAGTATTTTGGCATAGGTTCATATGCCACTTGGTAGAATCCAGTATGAATTCCTGGAGGGATTTGTAAGACCTACCAGCAAAATGGCTACGGTTGGCTTCAGGACAATATATTTTCCTGAACACATTGCCTCTCTCCCAGAGTTTATTTGCACCTGTCTTAAAGATAGGGGTGTGAACAAGAGCCAAGGGGACGCTTGTTAATCCCTGCTCTTGCTTTGTTTGTGGAGCATACAGCTTTTTGAAGCTGGTGAGAGGTTCGGTAATGAGTCCTATGTGGGAGGCTTCAGTTCAGACTGTCAATCACAGATCTGGCTCCTCAGCAACCTTCCTGATTTACACCGATGGAATGCACAGGTGCTGGCTTTGTTAAAGCAAAGCCCTCTACTCCTAAGCAAAGCCTTCTACTCCTAAAAGTGGTTTGGTAGCAGGTTTCCTCGGATACAGCAATGCCCATTAGTATTTTCAAAGTATTTCAAAACATTTTCATAAAGTTTTGGAAATAACTGCACAAAATAAAGAGACAGTTTAAAGGGATACCCCACTTTTTTTTGGAAATAGGCTGATTTTATCACTCCCCCAGAGTTAAACAGTTGGGTTTTACCATTTTCGAATCCATTCAGCCAATTTTTTGATATTTAGAAGAATATCAGTAAACAGACAGTTTCTGGTCTCATCGACTTCCACAGTATATATATATTTTTTTTACCAACTATGGAAGTCAATGAGACCAGAAACTGTCTGGTTACTGATATTCTTCTAAATATCAGAAAATCGGCTCAATGGATTCGAAAATGGTAAAACCCAACTGTTTAACTCTGGGGGAGTGGTAAAATGAGCCTTTTTCCAAAAGTGGAGTATCCCTTTAAGTTAAATAAATACTTAAAATTTTCCCCTCTTGATTTTTACACTAATGGCTCGTTTCCACTGAGTGGCACGGTATGGTACAGTTCGGTACGGTACACAATTGTTTGCGTTTCCACTGTCAAAAGTTGTGAATGGTACCAAGAAGCCGAACCGAACCACTTTTTGGGTACCCTTCCGTTGGGGTAACTAACTCAGTGGTACAGTACTAAAAGGTGGAGCTAGACTCACTACAGAACGGTGATTGGTTGACAGAGTATCATCACTTGCGCGTGCTACAAAGACATGTTATTGTGTCACTAAATGTAGTTTTAAGAGATATCAGGCGAGAATGTAGTTTTTTAAAGCTCAAATCTGTGGTTTATTTATAGATGTATGATAATTTGAATGAGATCCATTCCAAGCAATCACCGTTGTGTTCGGTGCTCGCGTACCCCGCCTGCAACAGCTTTTCCTCTGCTAATCATTCTGATGTTTGCTGCAGACTCTGATGTTTCTGTAGTGGTCAAACATGAGATATAATTCATCTTGTATAGACCTTACAGGCGATCTATACAATAGTTTTGGCAGAAGGCCAAGTAAAATTTCATATAGTTGAGTGCTGAATTTGTATATTTTACTGAATTGTTTGCTTTATGTTATTAAAGCTTTACTGTATATTTTTTAACTTTTTACTTAGACTTTTATAATGTATATTATTGATAAAACTGAAATTTAACAAAAAGAGATAGGGTTGAGTTTAGTCATTTTTTTTTTTATTTTATTACAAGATCATCTGTAATGCTTCTTGCAACATTTGTACCAATGCAATACATTACATATTGCCTGGAATATGTTTAATATTTTAAAATTTAAACGAAAAGAGGCAGGGTTGTTTTTAGGTTTACCTAAAAACCATACCGCTCAGTGGAAACGAGCCATAAACTGGACACTATATAGATACACCTTACTTGGATTGGGTTGGACAGCCTTTTGCCTTCAGAACTGACTTCATCCTCAATCTTTATGAAACTGTCCAAGAGCATAAATTACTGGAACCATGTCCTGTGGCCTGATGAGAGCAAGATAAACTTGTTTGGCTCAGATGGTGTCCAGCATGTGTAGCGACGCTCTGGTAAGGAGTCCCAAGAAAATTGTGTCTTGTCTACTGTCGAGCATGGTGGTGGTAGCATCATTGTCTGGGGCTGCATAAGTGCTGCTGGTACTGGGGAGCTATGCATCATTTGAGGGAAACATGGACTCCAACATGTACTGTGACATTCTGAAGCAGAACATGATCCCCTCCCTTCAGAAACTGGACCGAACGGCATGATAACAACCCCAAACACACTGCCAAGATGAAAACTGCCTTGCTGAGTAAGCTGAAGGTGATGGAGTGGCAAAGCATGTCTCCAGACCTAAACCCTTTTGAGCACCTGTTGGGCATCCTCAAGTGGAAGGTGGAGAAGCACCATGTGTATGACATCAGCAGCTCTGTGAGTGGAAGAGGATCCTAGCAACAATCAGTGCAGCTCTGGTGAACTCCACGCCCAGGTTTAGGCACTGCCAGATAACAATGGTACTCACACAAAATATTGACACTTTGGAGACAGTTTTGACATGTTCACTTAGGGTGTACTCACTTTTGTTGCCAGCTATTTTGACAATAATGGCTGTGTGTTGACTTATTTTCAGAGGGCAGTAAGTGCTAAAACACATTTATTATATTTTCTCTACAAAAGTTACAATACCTGCAAATGCATTTTAAATGTCACAGTTAAAAAAACTATAAAAAGTACTTGCAAGAGATTGCAACATTAAATATAGATTTGATAACTATACAAAAGACCTTTCCAGTTGTATGGACACATTCGATCTGTGTTGGTAATAACTGGAGGGAATAAAGTTAAATTACAGTTTAAGTATTATAACTGTCATTTGATGTTAAATTTATAAAACCCAGAAATTCACACCAAAACCAATAAAAATGTCCAATAAAGTTTGCAATGTAGTCTGCACTTTGAGGGGATGAAGCTCAGTCAATGGAAGAACCACTAACATACCTGGGAATATCTTGTGCTCCTTGTAGTCTTCAGAGCAGTCCACTGTGAACACTCTGGGCTGAGTGAGGATTTCACCTCTTGACACCAAAGTGTGAGTAAAGTCACCAGTCCATGTGAAATACACCAGGCTCACTAGTCCAGTGACTCCTATCAACAGCAGCAGCGTGGGCCAGTTAAGGTTAGCTCTCCATGAAGAGGCCTGTCTCTGTGCATTTCCCCTGAATGAACACAATATAAATACAGCGTAAAAACACAGGTCACATAAATAAAGCCTAAGAACACACAGGGCGATGATAGACTGCCAGGTGTGCATTTCTTTCATCCATTCATTTGACTGTCAGATTGCACAACGAAAGGAACATGATAAATACATATATTTTCCACTATGTAGAGAGTATTCTGCAAGTAAACAAGGATTTGAAGCAACATCACTCATTATTTGCAGCAAGGCAAAGTCAATGTGAGCTCATAAAGTCTCGGAAATTGAAAATCTTTAACGTTACCTCTTAATTTTCTTTTCAATGGCGCTACTTTCTGGGTTTTTACTGATTACTCGTCGTTGTACAGTCATGTTTAATATACCTGTCTGAGTGCTTCAACATAACACGTGTATGGTTTCGTTTCACTCAATGTTTATCTACTCTACTGAACTGCCCCATACAAGTTCAGAGTGAAAGCGCCCGGGCCGGAAGGACGTTGTCAAACACTGGACGGTTACAGTGTCAAAATAAAAGTCTATTTACCGGTAAACAGATTGGATGGCATTCTGTTGTATCGTGGGACGGAATTTATTTTATTTTTTGTTCGAAGGTTCAAAAAAGAAACAATGGTTTATTAAAAGACTTATGTAGGTTAAAGTCATAGACTGTATGAGGGCTCCTTTTTTTCTTTTCAAAATAAAGGTTACCATCCACACAGGGTTAAGTTGTGGAGACTGAAGTCTTTTTTTATTTATTTTGTAACTTAAGTCTTAATAATATCAATATTAGACATTCTTCTGGATGTACCCATAGACAGGGATGTACCCAAAAGTGACTGAAGGATTGCCGTAAAGCAAGTCTCTGGTCGTACGATTTGCATGACGTCATTGACACTATAAAATACTTTTTAAAGCAAATATGTGACTCTAAAAAATCTAACACCCAGTAATGTGTAATTTCTTTACATCTCCTTTCGAATACCACATTCAAATTACTAGACAAAAAAAAAAATATTATATCCTGAGAAAAGTGGATTTTTAGATTTTCCATTCATTCTGTACTTCTGTACTCGTCCTGTGAGCGCCCTCATATGGACCCAGAGTGGAACTGCAACCAGTTCAGAACCCGGAAGTTAAATGTGAGAGGGAGCTCTCCCCATTTTTATCGATTGTTAAAATCTAAATTAATATTACCATTTCAGAAGGCTGCCAAAGGTACTAACCCCAACCTGATCAAATAAATTGTAATATGGACTAAGAGAAATGTACACTCCACACTTATTTACCCAACTGGTTGTTCAGTTGTTGTTTTATTATAATTGAGATAATTTCTTTAATGTAATTATTAGTTCGATCCCATCAGTTCTGTCTGCCATTCATATTTCAGCAAAATATACAAAATAATACATTAAACCTTTAAAATGGAACTTAAAAATTCTGCTTTAAGCTTTTATATTGTTATCAAATATAGCAATCTGATCTAGTTTGACCCAGTGATTTAAGGATCTAACAAATTGTTGTTATTGTTTTCCAATTTGAAAGGGGTGTACATTAATATATTTCTTTATTAGCAACAATATTTTGGGTAATCTTATAAAGTTCACATGAACAAAATTCCTTGTGATTTAGTATTCCATCTTAACAGTATTTGATATGGAAATCCCCAAATAACTTACTTCATTAAAATAAGACACATTGCATAACAAATATACATATACTTCTACATAAAGGGAAATTGCCCTGTATTTATACCTATGTACACATAATAAGAGATAAGGATAATTTCCCTCAAAACCAGTAATGTAATCAAAACACTTTAATTAGTGAACAGGCCAACTCATACAAAAATAAAACAGTCACTTTCCTCACTGTAAAATGTCTATATCAAGATTTCGATGGTTGAAATGTTGAGCTTTGATAATGGACATTTGTGACTCAAAAAAAATAAAAAACTTTCCAAATTATTTATTCTCTCACTAAATGTTCAACTGATCAATGCTAGATCGCCACTACAAATCAATCACAATCACATGCAGGAAGCTCTCAAATCAACACTGGACTTTAAAAAAAGTCTTTTAAAAACACCATTCTCCCATAAAACTTTTATAATTCCACACTAACCAGAATAAATGAGAACATAAATATTTTTTTTTGCAAAGGATGTGTGAAAGTATACATTTACAAGAAAATCGATAAGATTAAAAAAAGTACAAAACATTGAATTTTAAAATAATATGAGTATTTAACTTATATAATGGTCTATTGCTGGCAAACTAGAAATGGAGTTTGCATCGAGATACTGATTGGGGGAAAAAATTAATGAACGATAAAAGAATAAACTTCAGAACAGTGGGAAGATTATCTTATAATCAAAGACGACTAAATCCTTTGTATGACTGGGCCATTTAATATAACCAACCTAACTTGGCAAACAGTACACTGTAAATACAAAACCGTAAAGACGGTAAGTATACTGTAAAAGTAAACAACAAACAATACCCTTGATCCTACTAAATTTTTCTAGTGTGTGTGTGGTAATATGATTGGCAGCTGTGCTTATTACAGAGCCTCTTCATAACAGGCAAGTTCCTTTGCATCTCTCACCTACAACAATCAGATAATGTGCGTCCATAAAACGAGGAAAAAAAGATATGCACTACAGCAAACGACCAATGAACCGCCGACAACCGAAACCAGGAGTCTCTGTATCAAAGTTGCTGTAATTAAAAAACTTTAAATGTAGAAGAGCTATACATTTCTACATGACATTTTAGGATTTTATTGTAGTTGTACAACATTCCCTGATGGCCTGTGTTGGCCGTTGAGAGATACAGAGAAGAAAAACAAAAAGGTCAGAAGATCAGAAAGATGAAATTGTCCATTTGAAAGTAAAGAAACATTAAAAACTCTCAACTGGGGAACAAGTAGATCTTGCTCAATTGTTGTCCCTTTTTGCTGTGAAAAAAAAGTTCCACATGTTGGCCATACACGCATACACACGGGCAAACTCACACGCATACAACCATTTCACACAGTAGCAGCTTCTGACGTTTATTCTGCGGGAGAAAACAAACTCATTAGAAACCAGTTCATGAAATTGGATTGAATAAACTAGTTATAGACATTTAACACCTCACCTATGTTAACTTCTTAGCCTTGTTGTACAGTGAATCCACAACTTTGCTCATGTTCTGTATGGTTTCTAGAGCTGCCTCATAAGTCTTGTCCACAGGCGGCTCCTCAAATATGATGAGCACTCCTTCACCTTGGTCAAGGATTCCTGCAATAGTAGAAATAAATTAATTAATAAATTGTGCTGTGCTGAGAAAAACCTTTACACAATTTGGTGTTCTTTGCTTATAAATTGCTTGTAAATCACTCATAATGATATTGATTCATTCAATAAGCAAAGGTTTTGTATTTATTTTTAGAACTGACTGATCGAAGATTATTGATCAGGTCTTATCTAACTTTTGGAGTGGGTGAATAAGCTTAAAACAACTTTTATCACATTCAAAACATAAAAAATATACAATCTACTCTACTGCAAAAATGTGCATTTGGTAATAACAGACAAAATATTAACAAACGCTAAAAATCAATTATCAAAACATTTTGGGGAAGTTGTTATACCCTGAGTCAAGTCAGTAGGTTTTAGTCCAATATGATAACATTAACTAGCCTTTTTGGGTCAAAATATCTAGAATGTAACATGAACTTTAAGATACGTTGGCGATTATCGTGACTCTCATTAGATAATTTAGTGCAGAGATTCTATATAGTGCAGAGAGACACAAAATGAATGGGAAGAGAGGGGGAATGGGATTGGTACACATCTCAGGCTGGACTTGTCAGCAAATGTCAGCAAACACCACTACAACATGGCTCTGACATTTTTTTATTTTTACTTAACTAGTTGCAAGTTGCAACTTTGTAATGCTCTTGCGACTTTGTAAATGCAAAAAGATAATGAGAAAGAAAGGTAATGACAAAAAAGATAGACTAACCATGAAACTTTTTGTCCAGGATCATTTGTGATAGTTTCCTCTCAACATCATCCTGTGGGCCACAACAAATAACAGATAGAGCATTTTATTTTAGCGATCTTGTATAAATGCGATTGTTTCATGTAATGGTTTATCAAATTTTTGGTTTATGATGACATTAAAGGCATTGTGATTTCCTAAGCTAACATTACTTTAAAGCTATACACAATACTCTGTATGAGAGTGAAAATCTCCTTAAAGAAAAGTACAGTTCATACCTTTGAGAGCTTGATGAGACCAGCTATATGTGTAATCTTGAAAAGAGAGAAAAGGACATCAAAATCATAGTAAAATCAGTTAGAGTTGTCAGAGATATATATGGGTCCTTTTTAAATAAAATTTTGAATTTCTTAAAGTATTATATTGACAATAAATAACTAAATGGTGCACTTAAGGCTAAAAATATCACACATTCACACACACTACCTGTACTCTGGAAAAAGGCTCAATGACCCGAATAAGGTTCTGTTCCAGCAAATTGTCGTAAAGCTTGGTCAAATGCGTGCTGATGATGGGGTCGTCCCTCAGCTCTTTAGTGTACTCTGTCAGGGCCTTCATGTGTGAAAGAGGAACAAAAAAAGCAGAGCATGACAAAGATGTCCGTTGGAAAATTATATACAGACCTCAGTCAAATTAAATCTCACCTTTTCAAAATCTGCTAATGATCTGTTCTTGCTGGCTTGTGCTATACACTTCAGTGCATCGGTCTGATGGAATAAAACAAATTAGGTATATCAATTATAAATGAACACTTGCCAACATAGAAAAAAGGATTTGTCAGATGTGTAACATGTTGTTAAAAGCACATGGCCAAACATAAAAGCCTGGTGCACAGAAGAACCATGAAATGCTTCTGTAAAGCATTTGCTTGTAAGCAGTCATTTCATCTAGAAAAAAAGACACTGGAATTTAAATGAGCTTACCTGTCGCCCCGCATATCGCAGAGCCAGTTTGCCACTGATCAAGGCCTGTACCTCCTCTGGCCTGGAACAAAAGAATAGAAAAAGTCTCAATCAATCGCTCTGAGTGAACAACTTCATTTCCTACATTCGTTCACATTTATATCCACAATGCACTCTGATTTCGAGAGTACATCCTACGTACACTTGCTTAATCACTCTTTCAAAAAAATTCAATGAGGAGAGGACTGAGAGTGCGATTAATTGATCATTTGTTTAATTAATCATTACTTGATCTTGATTAACATTAAAATATACAGAGAGACAATATTATACAGATGCTTTATTCAACAGGAAGAACAGCTTGTTCCCCGCGTCATACATCGTCTTTTCAGCTTCGGTTTTCAGTCCGATCAAGAGTTCTCTCGGAATCTCAGATCAGGAAATTGAAAACTTTAATTTCTCCATTTCGGTAAAAAAAAAAAATAACATTTCGGAGCATCACTAGTTTTTACTGTATTATTGCTAAATAAAATAAATGTAGCCTTAAGGAGAATATGACACTTCTTTCAATAGCATAAAGAACAGTTGTGTATTAATAATGTTTTTTTTTCTTTTAAATACATGCTACACTTTCTGTATTTTAGCAACAAGGGTCATTAAGTGTAGGCGATGCATTATGGAGCTGGATTGTACTGAAGAAATAAAGTTGGCGTTACATAACAGAGCTTGGCGTAACTAACACAATAACTGTTCTATTATCCTGTGGCCTCCCACACACAAACAGGGATAAAATGCAAGCGGTTATCTCACTTACAAGCTGAGCATGATCTTGCAGAGAAGCATGTATTTCAGTGCAGTGACTGCCTTGGGGCTGTCAATGGAATCGTAGCCCTCGAAAGCCTCGAAGAAGTAAGAATAGGCAGTTTTACAATCTTTTTCCTCAGCTGCATGGATGATACCTGGAGTGAAAGGCCGAAAAAGTCACATATCAATATGCACACTTCCAATCTCAAAAGCACGTGTAGATCGCTAAACAGAGAAGTGAGACTTGCCTGACTGCATATCAAGAGCTGCCTGGAGCTTTGGGGGACAGTAAATGGCATTGGCGGTGGTCCTGGCTGAGGTGAGGGCAGCTCTGGCTTTGGGAAGGTTGCTGAGAGCGTGGTAGGTTTTACTCTCTAGCAGCTGGACTTCCACCAACAGAGCTTTATCATCCATCTTCTTCAGCTCCTGCAGCAACTGTGTGCCTGAGGAGAAAGAAAAGATCTTATAAAGTTCAAAAATAAAATCAAAAGTATAACAGAGAAAAAAAATGTTGATATGCAGTAGGATCCAAAAGACAGAAAGCTTTATTGAGCATGCTTATATTGTAATACAATCATACAATAATTTAAGCAAAAAGTGATTAAATAAACATGATTTTGATTATTTCTTATTATTTTGCTCCGACTTCTGGATCTCATTGCAAATACATATATTTTTACATTATTCTTACCTAGATGAAGGGCTTCCTGGTATCTCTTGGTGTCAAAATAAAGTGAAATGAGTCGAGCCTGACAAAAAATGGCAAGGAATAAGAGATAATTATACAGTTGTCGACTGCAAGTTAAATTTAATTTAATTGAGAATATATGCATATTATTAAAGGTCCCCTGACATGGGGTTATTTTATTATTTTATAATGTTAGTATGATTTTTAGATCAAAAATAATTAATTTAGAAATAAGTCATTTTTCCCGGCCTGATTTTAGCCTCTGATTTGAACGCTCTGTTTGAAGGGGCGTGTGTGCTGTGTCAATTATGTGTTATAAGACAATAAAAAGCTCCAAAACACTATATTGTATAGAATGCCTTGTTGCTTTTATAAAATGTGTTATTTTTTTTTTATTTTATTGGCACAGTAATATACAATTCACTTGATGTCACAGTTCTTCATATATATGCACTTTTACGGCATCCAGTCAGATCTTACGACTTTCAACTATCCATTTTATATTAATTACTGGCTTGTGTAGTAGCTCTGATCATCCTGACAGTTCAAAGCTGATGCTCAGTTTACCTCTAGGGCCTGTCTGAGGAAGGTTCTCTTCTCAACTTTAGCCCATTCAATGCATTCGAGACACAGCTCAACCTCCTGGCCCGTGGCTGCCTCCATGTCCAGAAATAGATCCAGTAGCGAGCGCACCAAACGTGCTGCCTTTGCCTTGCTTATGGAGATCAGGAAAGGCCTCACAAACTTCAGCAGGCCTCCAAGCTCTAAACAAAAACATACAGAATGATGATGTGTCAAAACGGTAAAAAAATAAAATAAAATCTCGTAGCAGGCACAGAATCACCCCAGTCAGTGTGTTCATTGTCACCTGCAGCTTGTCCCGTCTTGGCCAGGAGAGTGCCCAGCTCCAGGATGCTTTGCTCCTTGACACGAACCGCCTCTTCATCATCCTCCTGGACATCCCGTCTCACTGAAAAAAAAAAAGAAAAAAGACAAAGTTAAGCGATAACTAAGACCAACACCCTCTAAAGGCTGATTTATTTTATACTTCTGTGTCATTGTCCGCATTGACGCGCAATTACACACATAGAGGGAGCATGCAAAACCCGAGGGAGGGTTTCTAGCAGACCAATCACAACGCTCGTCTGACGGTCACTGTCTGACAGTCACAGTCTGACGCAGCGTGCAGTTTTTTTTATTATTTTTTAATTATTATTTTCATTAGAAAAGGAATGACAGAAGGCAGTGACCATGCTCAGAAGATTTATTTTTAGCGTTTTAAGAGGACCAAATCTCAGGGGTGAGAATTTATTTATTTAAATTTATAAATTATAAATTGATTTGAAATGTTTTAAGAGTTTGTTTTAAGAAGGCTATCTATTTATTCATTTATAATGTATCATTATTGCGTGATATTTGTGTCAATAATCATCAAGCACAGTTAACACCGCATAGTAGGAGGGGCCCTCAAATCAAATTCTGCTTAGGGCCCCCAAAAGGCTCGGGCCGGCTCTTTCAATACCAAAACTGCATCTGGGAAATAATTGGGCACAAAATATTGTTTTGAGTTGAAATATTTTGTCACTCACTTGAAATAGACGTGAATCTTCGGCAAAGAAAAGTTTGCAGCAAGTGGCTTTGACCCAGAGACGAACAGACAACTTCAAACAAGACTACTAAGAGACATTCTTTAAGGGATAGTAATGTATAGATTCATTGTACACTTTTCACAAAACCGTGATAATATTGATAATCACGATAATTTTGGACGCTATAATCTTGATATGCAATTTTCATATCGTTCCAACCCTAGGCTTAAGCCTCCCATCAAGAGAAAGTAATTGGCCTATGGATTTGTACATAAGCCACAGTTAGAATTAAAGTTACAAGGAGATATACATCAATATAAAATTTACATTTTTTTCAGTTAGCAAATTTGATGTCAGAAACAGCGGTATAGACACACACACATGCACATATATCTATATATATATTCGTCTTTGACATCAAATGTGTTGACTGAAAACTTTTTTTTAATCAATGCATCCCACCATCAGCCATTGGTTGGTAAAAAAGATAACCCCACCTTTGAGGTATTGGGCTTGTCAAAGTGCTCAAAATAACAGTAAAGTTTCACCATAATTTCTACTTGCATCACATAGGCCTAGTCGCTGACTCCTTGTAAGAGCTCATGTAATAGTTATCATTATCATTAATGGTTGTGTTCTTGTTGTAAATTGTTTTATATGATTATTTATATTATTTTCTTTTTCCCCTCCTCGATGTGTACAAATAAAGGAAAAACTGTTTAAAAAAAATAAAAGTAAAAAAAAATTACAGTAATGTTTTGATAAGGCCATATTATATACACTTTACCAGCAAAATAAACCTACAAATGACTAGTTATAGTTGTCTTTGCGAATTAAGGTGGGTCTGAAAAAATACTTTAAAATCAAGAAAATAAATCAACTTTAAAAAAAAACATCGTAAAAATACCTAATTAATTATCTATAATGATCTTAGGTAACTCATTTAAAACCAACTTGCCGTCATGTGAGCCATAGAAAACGAAAGAGACTTGGCTCTTGGAGTCGACAAAGACAAACAGACATAAGAGTGCAAATAATCGGCAAGTTTTTTATTAGTCAAGGTTGATTGTACTCTACCAAACTGCTTAAACTAATAATGCGTGTAATGACGTAAACAGATATAATAAATTTGGGATTTCAGCAGCCAAAAAAAGAAAGGCATTTCAGTCAAAGTTACGAAAGCAAAAACAAATGTCAAAGATTGTCTTATGGTTGGTGTGAAGCACGTCAAGTTGATCAAGTTAAGACTGCCAAAAACACTGAATCCTCAAAATAAAATGTCATCGGCTGAGCTTTTTATTAATACAAAATTAAGATAAATCCTTGATGTGTTAAAATGCGCCTTGGCCTGGAAGGGTGGCTAATAGTGCAGCTAACTGTCCATACACATCGGACTGTGTCTCAAAAACGTAGCTAGCTGCCTACATAGACAGTTCTTTTAGGGAACCAAGGGCGCGTTCGAACATTCGAATCATATGTTTGAACACGCACATGAAACCATAAAAAGCTGTTTTTGTTCTATGCTCGATTCGTACGTTCGAATGCCGCCATAAGGTCTAAAAATGCTGTCTGTGGAGGCAGCTTACTGTGTTTTGTGACGCGCACACGCACAGTACAGTGAGTCAGCACCGCAGCACCGGCTCGTGGTACCTTAGCTTCCAAATACTGAAGCATTACAGTATGCAGAGTGAAAAGTAAAGTTTTATAAAATAATGTAAACACAACCTTACCTATTGAATGTAAAATGTCAATAGAAGCGTTCCTGTCTGTGCTAATGAGAGACTGAGCTCTCTGAAACTCCACTACTGCCGCGGCTGCCATCTTCCCTATTCAAAAATCTCACTGCCCACAAGCACTTGCGAACACACCCGGAAGTGCGTTAGTACGTACCCTGGTACGTACCGTACGTGCGTGCGTGCTGCGTGCGGGCGTGGGGTGATAGGTTGAGTTTTTTTTTTTTTTTTTTTTTACAGTCTATTATGGTTGAGTTTTGTAGTCTTTTGACCTGTACGTCTCATTTGTAAGTTGCTGCTAATAAAAGCAACTGCTACATGATTGAATTGACTTATTTTTAATTATAATGAATGCAAATGTTAATCATAATTATTGTAAATTATCATAATTTAATCGTAATTATTGTAAATTGTTGTATATTATTAGGCTATTATTCAAATCATGCTTTCATTTAGTAGGCTACCACACTGCAAAGAGAATTTGATTTTGTTGTTGTTGTTGTTGTTGTTTATGGTCAGTAGTTGGAGACAAACAAAAAAAACTCCTTAATCTTGTATTTGGGTCAAAAATGGACACCCATAGAAATGAATGGGAAAAACTGTAATTTAGAGCATTCTAAAATAAGCCAAAATAAGACACCAGGTGACAGCAAGTCACTTCATCTTTAGGTTTTAGCCCTAAGAACTTATTGCAATGATATTTTAATGTAGTTAAATTTAAATAAATAAATAAATAAATAAATAAAACATAAAAATAAGCATAATTTACAAAGAAAATATGGTACTTTTGAAGTAAATAAATTCAAAAATACCCCCAAAAATAAAAAATACAAAACAGTGATATAACATTTATAATAAATAAAAATTAGGATCTGAGGGCTACAGATGTTTGCTACACAGCTATAGACAATAGCCTACATCTAAATAAATATTACATTTTTAAAATGTTTATTTAGTTAGAGGATTTAGGCCTAAGCTACACATTTTAGGTCCTCGCTAAATGCCTAACCCAATAATGGGTTTGGATGCTAAATAACTATAAATAAATAGCCTATCGTTTTCTATTTTGTCTGTGGTTTGTTTTATTTATTATTATTATTTAACTTGAAAATGAGGTCGAAATTTGTTGTGATTGCCAGGTGCACGAATGCGGGGCAGTGGAGAAACAGGCCACAATGAGGCGCTCAAGCACAAACTTTCTAATAGCAGCAGGACGCAGTGCGCGCGGCTCTGACAGCACAACATCAACCTAAATCCCGTATCTGCTGGTGTGGACCAATAGCACAGCTTCACAGTTCTCAGCATCACCAACCAAAGGAGACATCCAGCATCCCCAGACCTCTAAAGCGCCTACAGAGACCTCCGTCAAGACGTGAAGATTGTTTTGTTTGATTAAAAGCTTATTAATTTTTGGAATTTAGGCGTCCTGACAATCTTGAAATTAAATCTTTTACTTGGTGTGGCCGATTCTGCATCTCCTTGATGCGCAGTTTATCAAGGATAAACCCAGACAGCTATTACTGCGGCTCTTGTTTTGCCAAAGCATCGTGGAGGAGAGCAGATTCCTGTAAGTGAGCTGCATTTCATCGAAGCTTCTGTAATCATAGATGCTATATTTGGTTGATTGTTGGTCATATTTTCAAGGTTTTGCAGTATTTATCGAGGAATTGTTGGCTGGTTTGGTAAACATTTATTTTGAAGATCTTTCTTATAATTGTATTGACGTGATGATGAAAATCAGTCTTTTTTTATCTCTCGTGCTCATGTAAACATTTTCAGAACCTTGGACAGTGGCTGACATATTTCAGCAAAGCACAAATTCATTATAGTGGCGAAAGGAAAGTTGTTTTTTTATTTTTCGTTTGTTAAATAATCTACAAACATGTATTGAACGAGAATGAGGTAGGCTGTTACACTACAGGTCCCATTAAATCCAGATTTACGAACGGTGATACAGTACGTGGGATCAGTATTTACAAGAGAGCCGTAAACACTGGACTCTGCCATTATGGCGATGTCTTTATTTATGTTCATTGGCGGGTTTGAGTTTACTGTGTAAAATGCAGGCTATATCGTGGGGTGTCAATTGTTTTAAATGCGACAGGGCTTCATAAATCAATTGTTTTATTTTATAGCCAAATGAACAGTTGAATTCGAAGGATTTGAATGTTATTGTGTGCATGTTGAGTGCCTCAAGAAATAAAGAATTCACGCATCTACTTGAATCTACGACACAATGCTTTTATGAGGCCTGTTGTCGACATAAAGAAAAAAGTAAGCTAGGCTACTGTCGCCAAATTTAAAACCACAAATAAATCAGGGAATTAGGTTCACATGTTCAGAATAGATTATAGCTAAAAATATCAATAATATTTCAATAATATGGACATTTTGACCTAAGATAATTATTTTCCCACTTGAGAAAACCTATGGTCCAATCATCTTAAAATTAACCATTTAAGATTATTTTAATGGAAACACAAAGGTCGCCAAATCAACATGCAGCATCACTGTTGTTAGGACACTACAGGTAGAGTATTTGTAGATGAACAGCTAAAGATCAAATTCAACATCATGAAAACAGGAAATATACAACCAGTTGATCAATAAGATAAAATGTACTCTTATCATATTAAAAAAGGCATCTTTTAATCTGAAGAGAGTCTATATTGCAACAATATACTGCATAGGCCTACAACATGCATGCTGCAATATAAAAAGGCTGTGATGCTAAAATGCTAGAATCAAAATACACACTTATACTATTGCTATCAGAAATGTGCCAGGAAAGCACCAATTTAATATGTATTTATATATGTTTTTTATTGTCTTACAGGCTTTGCAGTGACAGAGTCCTCATCCATCCCAACATCTTTCTTCTTTAAATAGAACACCAACCTAAATTTGGATGTCTTACAGATTTAACTAGTCTCAGGAAGCAGTGGGGCTCCAGTTTGGCACCTTCTTTAGCTGACCCCTAACCTTGAGATTCAAATAACCCGCGCCCGGAATCATGGGAACCGTGCTATCGCTTTCACCCAGCTACCGGAAGGCCGCCCTGTTCGAGGATGGCCCGTCCACCGTGGGCCACTACACAGCGGTTCAGAACAGCAAGAACGCCAAAGACAAGAACCTAAAACGGCACCCGTTCATCAACGTACTTCCGTGGAAACGAATAGTAGCCGTCTCAGCCAAGAAAAAGGGGTCTAAGAAAGTGCAGCCCAACACCAACTACCAGAACAATGTTTCTCACCTCAACAATGAGAACCTCAAAAAGTCACAGTCCTGTGCAAATCTCTCGTCCTTTACGCAGGACCAGTCGAGTCCGTCAAACCAAGGCTCCAAAAACTCCAATAACACAGCTTCCTCTGTCAAGAAGGCGCCTCTTTCCAACTCCAATATTGTTCCTGGGACACCCAAGAGGGTGATTGTCCAAGCCTCCACCAGCGAGCTACTCCGCTGCCTGGGGGAGTTCCTCTGCCGGAGGTGCTATCGGCTCAAGCACCTTTCCCCCACCGACCCCGTGCTGTGGCTCCGCAGCGTGGACCGCTCTCTGCTGCTACAGGGCTGGCAGGACCAGGGCTTCATCACCCCGGCCAACGTGGTTTTCGTCTACATGCTCTGCCGTGACGTGGTCTCCTCTGAGGTGGCCACGGAGCACGAGCTGCAGGCCGTGCTGCTGACCTGCCTCTACCTGTCTTACTCTTACATGGGCAATGAGATCTCATACCCTCTCAAGCCTTTCCTGGTGGAGACCTCCAAGGAGACATTTTGGGACCGCTGTCTGTCCATCATCAACTTGATGAGCGCCAAGATGCTGCAGATCAACTCGGATCCTCACTATTTCACCCAGGTCTTTGCAGACCTCAAAAACGAAAGCCAGAAGGAGGAGGAAAGGAGTCGTCTGCTCATCGGTCTGGACCGGTGAGGAGGCTCTGGAGATGTCTTTGGTGCAACTCTTGTCTGGCATTTTGAAAAAAATTGATAGTTCCCACCGAAAATGAAAATTCGGAGAAATTTACTCACCCTCATGTCATCAAACCTGTCTGACTTTCTTTTTTTCCCCCTGTGCAACACAAAAGAAGATATTTTGAAAAAATCTTGAGTCATTAGGGTCCAATAGGGTTGTTTTGGACCCCATTGACTTTCACTGTACACTTTTAAAAATAAAGGTTCCAATGGGGGTTTTCACAGCAATGCCATAGACGAACGATAAGAACAATTTCTAAAATGTGTGTTCAATTGGTGTTAGTGGTTCTCACATTATTTTGATGGTCTCTTTAACACATTCTGCTGACTATAAGTAATGTTGCACCTACATGTCTATTAACTCTCATTAGAGTGTTTGTAGAGCATTAGCAGGCTGGTTGGGTTAGGGTTAGAATAAGTTGACATGTAGTTGCAAAGATACTTATAGTCAGTAGAATGTCTGTTTGAGAACCATCATAATAAATAGTTAGCAGATATTAAGAAGACAGTCTACACATACTCTAATGAGAGTTAGTTGACATGTAGTTGCAAAGTTACTTATAGCCAACTGAATGTTTAAAAGGTACCATCCTTGCCAATAAAGAACCTTTATTTTTAAGAGTGACGTGTACGAAAACAGTTCTACAAAATATCTTCTTTTGTGTTTTACAGAAGAAAGAGGTTGAGTCAATGACAGACTTTTCATTTTGGGGGGGAACTATCCCTACATGGGATGATTAATTAATGGAATAAGTTTCCATTAAAAGGGAACAATTGGTGATGCTAATGTTTTTTAAAAGATGTAGTGATTCTTTCATTACCTTTAGAAATGGCAATTGGGTAATTTTGGACCTGAATACTAAAAAAATGCCAGACTTGAGTGGACCAAATGCTCTAAAGTAGTGAATATTTAAAAGCACTGACCGAAAAGACTTCAAAAGACACAACGAGATAAAAAGAACAACACAACCATGAATGTGGACAGGACTCCAGCTGTTGTCTAGCTGACTACTGGACACTTTGCACCAAGATCTTTGCCACCACCGTCAATAGAGCTGGAGGTCGATTCACTCCTATGTCCATGAAACCGAACACACACTGAATGATAAACACATTGCTGTTGCAAATTCTCTGTTACAGCCAATTGCAAAAAGGGAAGAGCGTCATAATGTCCGCAAGCCACAAACAAAGAATAAAGGGAAATGACTTTGAGGCCAGCATTGCACAGTGGCTGTTGTTGGTATAGAAGGTGAAGAGAGGTTGTCAGCACATTTGTGAGAAAGACCTACTTTATTTTCATCCATGATACAGAGTTAAACAGACCTCTCCTGTGGTTTACGTCTCTGAAGCTTTTTCATTTTCTAAAACAACTGTATTCATCTGAATGCACAAACCACCTGGATGAAGTTAAGTACTTTGAGTTTCTTAAGCAACTGTATATGTGTTTAGGGAATGAAATCTGAAAAAAAAAAACAAAAAAACAAATAGTTTATCTTGCTATGCCTGCTTCAATGAGCCATTGTTTTGTCATTTTGTTTTATACTCAGACTAGGTTCAGCAGGGGGTTTCTGTACAGAAAAGCCTGTAAATGTATCAAAAAAAAACAACAAAAAAAAAACAAACAAAAAAACAGTGCCATACCTTTGATGGAAATCATGTAGGTCTAAAAACATATACCAAAGGCGGCAAAGTTTGGAACAGTAGGATTGTCATTAACAACAACAAGTATCTATCTGAATCGTAATTTATTGTTATTTATTAATTATTTTCACACATTTCTCTCTTGCATTTAGAGATTTTCGTGACGTGTTGTACAAAAAAAAGCTAGAAATTAGTTTGATGGCTACCTTTTGGTGAGAATGAAGATTACGGTTAATGCGCATTTGCATTCGAATGCATTATTCATGGCGATAACGTCTTATAAGAGCTTAGTTTAAAACCATTTTCAAATCTGAGAAACACCAAGGTAATTCATCTTAGTGACAGACGATCGGTTTCAATCGAGGTTATCTACCTGAAACCAATCCCTCTGTGAAGTACTGTTGGGATGTACATATCAGCACTGCAAAAGCAATCATGAGTGATTATCCCATGACAACACGTGCCAAACGCAGACGGCATCAAACTCCGGGCATTAAATTGGATGAGATGTGGTGGTCTATTTCTGGAGATAAGCAGCATATTTCAGATTCAGATTATAATATTACAAACATTTGCAGGCATATTGATGACATCATTCGAACTGGACATTGGATATTGATCGGCGGATTGTGTGTTATATGATCTATTTGCCCACTTTAAAACATCTCAGCAGTGCTAAATTGTGCATGCTTACTTTCAGTAGTTATGTATCTCTTAATTTATTGTCAAAAAAAAGATTGTGACAGTCATATAAGCAAGCATTATTATGTCTCTGTTAATTCATGCAAAAGCCTGTTCTTCTCATGATCTAAAAGTGGGATGGATGGATGGATTCTGTGCGACTGCTCGCCCTGCTGCATTGCTTTATGTGACTTTACGTGCCAGGAGAGGTTTGGATACGGGACTTGCACTTTTCTGTGAGCTATTTGTCTGAGGAGACTGCAGGGGTTTGAGGTTGTGGGGGTTGAAGTAGGTGAGCCCTGTTTCACCGCTTGCCTGCTATTATTTGCCCCCAGCCCACAACAAATGTGCCATTTTTTCACTTGCATCACAGAGTAGTCCTTTGAAACCAAGTAAAACACTTAAAAAAGAGAAGTAAAAACTCCTGTCAAACTCTCTCTGTATCTGTTGTGTAATTCTTTGTAGAACTGAGAACAGTGTTACAAAAAAAGGATTGCATGAGCGTGCGAGTGAATGTGTTTGTACCGAAGAATGTGACGTGCGTATGTTGGTTTTCTAGGATCAGAGCATGGCCGTGCTTATTAGAGGGTAGGACTCTATAGTATCGGGCTAGAGTTTGACAGGCGGGCGGGAGGGAGGGGTTTTGATCTTTTTAAAAAAGATGAAAATCTGTCGCTGTAAATCTTTGCATTTTGTTTCTGCTTATTTTTATTTATTTTTGTACTGTGATGAAAAATAAAATGCACTGATCGTTAAAGATAGAACACGGTGTGGTTGTTTGAGGAAGGTAGCCTAGGTTTCAGTTGACATCACAAAAACAAACCTGTAAAGCAGGACTCTAAATTGTACCTAGTCACATAGGTTGTTACTGCAGCTTAGCGGCATGAAAACGTCCTTTTTTTTTCAATTATGTGGTTTCACTCTCACATTGTTATAGATCAATTTAGTTGAAATACTCATAGCTTCTTAAAAAAGAACATTCCCCTGCTATAATGGATACCACAAAAACAAAACAAAAAATGATTTGCAGTAAAAACATTCTATTTTTTAAATACTAACCTTAGCTTAACAGTAGTCATAAGTCTGTGCAATTTTAACTACAGTACATAGCAATATAATCATAAATAATGTTGATTAAAGTGTTACTTTGTAGACTTATAGTTTGAGCACATTGATTTGGTCTTTCCAAAGAGGTCTGTGGAACGTGTAAAAATACGGACCTCGTGACAAATGGTTATAAGAATTGCACAAATAAACAAAATATAACATTTTGTCACTATGAAATATTAAAGGTTCCTCACAACAGAGGCAAGGATATGTTTTCGAAGCCTTTATGTTAAAAGGATTTGACATTTTCTTAAAGGAAGTAAAAAGGGACTTTATATCAGAGGAGAACATTCTAAAATTAGGATTATTGTGAATGGTTCGGGCTTTGGGAAGAGGAAATTACCCAGAAGGTAAAGTAATACTGTAGTAAAAGAATGCTTATGTAAGCGGGCGCATAGTTTTCTTTACAAAGTGACATCATCAAATACTTGTCTATGATTCATAATACAGCTTAATTAGTCATTTTCATAGATCCGTGTGAACGGGGATCATTTTGATAATGTTGTCATCTGTTCAAAGAAAATATTCTTTTTCAGTTTTTAGCAAATCTTTGTCATGTAAACGTACTCTAAATACAGGTGGAAATAGGGTTTGAAATGGCTTTGCAAACAAGAAAAAATGTAGAGCTGGAGTTGATTTTGTGATTGGATTGTTGTACTTGGCCATTGCTGTGATTGGCCAAGTTGTCCCGCCCTTGAGCCAGTGAACACATCATAAGAAAAAAGTTATTTTGATCAAAGATTATGAGGGCACATGGGTTTTAAATAGAATGATGTGAACGGATAAATAAGATTATTCTATAAACATAAGGATAGTCGATTTTAATTTCATGGTGACTTTTATGTATTCAGAACAGCAATAAAGATCATAAATACAGATGTCCATCATGAACTTAAGAACTATTATTAAAATACACGCATATGAGAATAAACAGTGTCATTGCTGTCAGTGGATGTGCTGTAGCCACACCCACAGCCGAAAAGATTGACAGGTCGAATCGTCATCATCAACATCCCAGCGGCAAACAGCTGCTCACCCTGGATTAATAGCCATGTGCAGCAAATCAATGAAAAAATGACAATATATCAGTGTGATGGAGCAAAAGCCTCGGAGTAGACACTTCAAGGGCATGTTTATTTGCATGAGCAGATATTTGGTACAGGGTTTATTTGATTAAAAAAACAAACATATGATAAATCAGTACTAAGATTTATATGCAATATAATTCGTTTTTAAAGCGTACTTGTTTGGTTTCCATATAATAATATCCGTTTCTGTAAGTTACTAATGGTTAATTATTGCATTAATATACATATGAAAACAAGCTTTATTTTATACGAACACTATAAACTGGATTCCCTTTTTGATTTGGTCCAAGCATTCCAACATTTTAAAATATATTAATTAAATAAGAGAAATATAAAAATTAGGCACATCATTTGATCTGATCAGGCTACTAGAACATTACAAAAAACTGGGAACTGAAATTATTCGGCACTTGGAATCACTGGGGATCACGACAAGAAGAAAAAAAAATATTATATATTATAAAACCGTCATTTATTATCATCTATCACTGCCAGAACAAAGCAGACTGCTCCATCCACAAAATGGGCTGGATTGTATGCAAACGAACAATCATATAACTCCTATTATAAAGGTAAAAGATCATTTAGACACTGTCAGTAGGTTTCTGTCAGATTTAGAGTGTGATTCAAGAGAAATAGACCTTTTAAACTTTCAGAAAATTCTAGTCCATTTATTGTGTTCATATCCTTGCTTTTAACTATTGAGGTAAGAAACGGAGTTGTACGACAGTACTCTGTTTTCATGCTTTTACTGACACACTTTACCAATCCAGGCTAATAGTCAAGAGAGTGATCAGGGACTGAGGAAGACAAAGTGAGAGAGTGTAGAGAGAGGGACAAAACATAAATATTCCTTCTTATGCAAAAGCATTTTAAAGGGAGCACCTGTTTGAAGCAGACAATCAAAATGAAGATTATGTGATCAACGTTCACATATCAAATAGACATTCTATCCAGGACGAATCGGTAGTCGTGGCTCACACACAACTCGCCATCGAATCCACTTTACTCCATTTTATCCCATCACAAGCAGTAGAACATCCCTGACACTACTGAGAGAAGCTTAGCGATATTTTTGGCCACGAGAAGCGATCCTAATTAACTGATAAAAAAAGATCTCTAGCTACTAGCCATGAACAAAACAATGAAACAATTATGGGAAAACAAATGTATGCAAACACCTGCTTAAAAATGAAGAACGGCAGTCAGTTTTCAGTTTGGCTCTTTCTTTGTCAGTTGTGAAAGCTTCAAACTGGGTCAGACATCTTGGGAGTTTCCACTCAGAACTCTGTTGATGTTGTTCTAAGAATCAATAATGCTCTCTTTCTCTCTTATTTGAACTCATAAATGTGCAAGTTCATAATATCAGTACTTGCTGTTTGCTGTGTTACTCAATTGTGACATTTTTTTTTTTACTAAAAATGGAACCTAACTGAACAACTGGTTGCCTGTTCTTCAAAACTGATGACTTAATAGTTTGGAGGATTTTCATTATCTAGTATTTTTTGGTGACAAATGCATTTTTGGCTCGTGTAAAATGGCGACTACTTTAAATTCAGTCTTTGTAAACATTTTTTTTTTGTTTAGTCAAAAACAAAATTTTGAATGGCTTTATCAGTACAGAAAAGTGAGAAATTACTTTTTCTATAAACCAGTGAGGGTGAGGGACCACTATTGGCGGCACGGTCTATTATTGAATAAAATGGCAACTGAAAATAACAGTCACCACTACTTCCTGCTCTGTGCCGCCCCATCTGATTCTACTCCAAGATATATGTGAATAAATGACAGTTCTCCGCCTACCTACATTTTATATGCACTATATATATATATAGTGCATACAGTACATTACATAAGCTATATCAAATATGACAGTATCCGTATACAATGTGCTATAAATGACCAGCTATATGCAGAAAAATAGAATGGTTTAAATTAGAGAGTTTAAAGCTCCTCTAAGAGCAGTTGAGTTTAAGGATATGATCAACACATCCCCCTCAAGAACATCTGATCAAATTCAGCAGCAACCGCAGGACTGCTTATGATCTGTGCAATACGTCGAGACTCAAGCAGAGCTGTTCTTCATCCCGCATGAAGCAATGATCAAAAACCAACATATTTCCTTTCAAGGAAAAACCTCAAAACACAAGCAAGATACTTTTAAAACCCTTCGCATCCTGTTTCTCATAAATATTACATTTATGATTACCCATCATTTGGTTGTAATGTTTAATAAATACACAGAGCCGGGTCTAGGAAATCATCTTCGAGGGTCTATCTCACTACCTCCTTGTCATCTTGTAAATAATATAAACGGAAGTTTGGAATTTAAGGATTAATTAAATTAAATATTCTGCCTTGCCTGTCTTTAGGCAAATTTGGTATGGCTTCATTTCTGAGGTTCAACACAAAAGTTTTGACTAGCACAAAAAAGATACCCTTCTGTCAATGTCCTGTTAAAGGGATCGTCTTGGATCCCCGGGCCCTCTAGTTGCCTGGCACTGAGAGAATGTATCCTGATCGGCTCTTGGTGAAGTCTGGCTGTGATTGGTTGATCTTGGTTTCCACAATGACAGTGCACTTCCTCCCATTCATACTGCAGTGAATGGGGCTGAGGATGTTCACTTGTAGCTTCCTCTTCTCACTAGAAACAGAGAGAGAGAGTCAATGAAATATTCCATATGTTCTTGTTTGTGTCCACAGAGCTCTGTGTGCTTGTCTCATCTGGTTGGCTGTTTCTGGGTGGATGGGCATTTTACACCAGACTGTCTCGCTGAGGGGATCAATGAAGCACGAGAGTAATTGGCTGAGGGACAAAGAGTTTTTAGAGAAGGGTGAATGGAAAAGTAAAAGTTTGACTGTAACACACACACTCTGCATTTGAAGTCAATCGATCTAACCACTAAAAGCCTAGTTACACCTAGAAAACCTATTAGCTCGATATATATATATATATATATATATATAATTTTCACTAATTTTTCCACTTTCCACCAAGCAAAAATCTGGGTTACAGTGAGGCAATTACAATGGAAGTGAATAAGGTCAATCCTTAAATGTTAAAATACTCTGTGGAAACAATAGTTTACTAACATTTTTTTGTGTAAGGTTATATCCAATGTCAACCTAATAAAAACCACAATTAATGTACATTAAATGCTTTTATAAAAATTATAAACGGCACATTTTTGCATTTAAATCTTTTAAGACGTTTACTTTTAGTGGTGTTTAAGTGTTTGCTTTTTAAAAGAAAATTCAAAATAAATTTGTCACAAATTCTGTCAAATATTGAGCTTACCAACCGAACCCAGAATATTCCTTAAAAGAATTTGCATGAAGAATTCTTTTACAATATCTCCCCCAAACTCATTTGTAAAACATAACTGAAAGTTTTGCCAGGATTGTCAGGACTGTCTGGATTGTCCCTTCATTGTATGCCAGACAGGCAAACAATGAAGGGACAATCCAGGAACAGAAGTGACACACAGGCAGGGGTGGAGACAGGCGGCGAAGGTTCAAAAACAGAGTTCAGAGTCCAGGAAAAAATCAAAGGTCCAGGGAAACTCAGAGCACAGAGAGACTCTAGGGAAACGTATGGAAATGTCTGTGTGGCAAAACAAGACTTCGCAAGGGAACAATGGAAGGAGCAGTCCAGATAAGGTGTAGGCAATGGTTAGAAGGTGACAGTAATCATGGAGATGAGGGAAACCAGGCACCAGGAACCCAATGAGAGCAGAGAGGGATGATGGGAATTGTAGTTCTAGAACTCCGGAGAACGGGAATTAGTGAGACCAGAGAGCGCACTCCATGACAATATGATAAACTTTCCATAAGTTACTAGCAGGTTCGCCCCACCAGACGTTTCTATGGCAACCCAATGAAGTCAACAAGCATCTCTCCTATCATTCACAATCATTTTCAAGGGTGTGAAAACTCTGTATTTACTCATTGTACAAGGTATACAGTACAATCCCTTCAGCTTCCTGTTGAGCCAGGAATGAACGTTAGTCGAATTGCTTGGGATTTAGTTGAGTTTTGATTTTAGCAGGCTAGCAGCATTGAGCGGGATGAAGACTGTAGATTTCCCCACATCGAGAGTCACTCTGTGAGCCGCCATCTCTCACACAGTGCTGGTTGAGCAGACAGATCTAAATGGCCCACTGGAAAATCAATTCTTTCCAGCCCTCCTCTCCCCTGTGCCTGTGCCCTTCACGCCAACTGACTCACCACCTTTGAGGCCTGCTCTGCTACCCAGAATAGAAGGAGTATTAAGGGAAGGTAAAGGGGGAGGGAAAGTGAGCACTCAGGCGATGCAGAGGTAACTAGTAAATACAACTCAAGCCCATTTGTCTAGTACCAGACAGCATCATTTCACGTTCATCACATTATTCTGGGATTCTTCCCTTCCAATGTTCAAATGAAACCAATGAAAGTACTTTTGACACTAAAATCACACACTGAACGCCTGTGCATGTGTTTGTGTGTGTGTAAGAGAGAGAGCGAGCTCGATTATAATGTCAATCAATTAAAAATGTTTTACTAATTAATCGTAATTAACTGTGAATAATAAAACCAAACATTAAAGTTTTCAATATATTTTTTATATTGTAATAATTTCACTTTTAATCTTCAAATTAACGTAGCAACAATGTAAAGACAGTAGCCTACATTTTAAATATTTGTTTACTGGCATCTTTTTATGAAAGAAGGCATCACCAATACTGTCTCTATGAAAGGGATATTTTTCCCTCAATTTTAGCCATTAATTATGGCGTTTTTCCACTATACCGTACCGCACCATGCAGTGGAAAAGCGCCAAAGCTTGCCGTACCAAACCGAACCGTACCATATCATACCATGCAGTGGGAAAGCGCCATTATTGTCATTCAGCATTACACTATAAATAATAGCTATCATAAAAATGATTTATATTCATTTTACAATGGGAAACCCTGTTTTAATAAATGCAACAAAATTCATCAAGTTTAAAGTGTGACATAGTGTCTCCAAACACTTTTAATATTAGAATGACCATCATTGAATGCTTTGGTTTAAGGTGCACATGTTAAAAACATGCATCCAATAGAGCAAAGTTTTAAAAAAAAAAATTCTCTCTCAATGTCCATGAGGAGGTCAGCAAGCCAAAAAGAGGACTTTCTTCATGTAAAAGAGCCCTTACTAACACTTTCTATTCTACTGTCAAAAACACAGATGCAACAGAGGTTCAGAAAGGTGTTAAACGGTCTCTTATGATCACAATTCTGCAATCTGCAATTTTGGCCCTAGTATATTTTGTGGGTTGAGGAGAGAGGAGAAATTGGAGGAGAGAAGAATGAGTGTGTGTCTGCAACATAGTCACACCCCACCAACAAAAATAGCAGATATGCCCTAGGGCTAATCCATCTTCACATCCTCAAAAAAAGGGGGGAAAAAAGAAGCTACAAAGTATTGTGCGTGCTGTGCAGTTGAGAGAAGAGAGGCAGCACCACAGCATCCTTCACTTCATACTGCCCCACTCCAGTAATCAGACTGCACTGCCTTCTTCACGGTGTAATCACACACACACACACTTTGGCTGAAAGCACCTTTTTGATGTTGCTATTATTAAACCGGTAACACTTTAGATTACAGCTCGGAATGTACTGACTAAGAGGAATTTACAGTGTAACTTTCTGTAATTATAGTGTACCTATAAAGTACTTAAGGGAACAATATGTAAAGTTTGGGGAATAAAGGGGTAACAACCAGGAGAATAAAAAATATCTATTTATACTATAAAGGAGTGGTTTACTGCTTTTTTTCTTTGCATGACTGTGTTTATGGGGTGCAATATTACATGTATTCATGGTTTTTCTTTTTAAAAAGTCTTATTTTTCATAAATTTCACCTTTATTGTAAGCCGCTTTCTCCTCTTTCATTTGAACGACCAGTTGACTTAATTTTACAGTATGTACTGGTTCACCATTAATTCAAAAAGATACACAGTGTTATTACCAAAGGTTATGCTGTGAAATCGCTTTAATCACGCAGTACTTTCCGGGCTGTAATCTAAAGCGTTGCCGTTAAATCTTGTCCTAGGGATTAGAACAGAGCACACATCTTGTGATGGTGTAAGTGTTTTTCACCATGATCCTTAAATAAAAAATAAAAAACATGGAATAAAATCAGTCAAGTTACACCTCATTGATTTATTAAAAAACAATTAAGCTTTGCTACATTTAATTTTCATTGGCATTTAGTTGATTTTCAATGTGTGAAATCTACCAAAAGGAGCATGACGTTCATTGAAGCACCTGCACGGATGATGAATAAGCCAAGTAGATAGATTACTGTAGAAAATATAATAATTTAGCTTCCTCAAATCTCTCTGTACAGCCTCTAAAACTACTATTTATCAAACACAGGCAGGGGCTTTAGCTATGTATCAGATCAGTGGCAGGGCGTTGTTGCCTCTGCTCTTTTTCACAATTTTAAAGAGAGCTGTTAAGAAGAAGATTACAAAGTAGGTCATTTAGAAGAACAGGGAGAAAAGGCTTAGCAAGAAGAAATATTGATCAAAGCTGGGGCTCTTCTCGGAGAACAGCAGGCATGAATGCAAAAGAGGCAAACGATAGTGACGAGGGAAAAAAGAGATAGATGGATGAGCAAGTAAGTGAAAATGAGAGAGCAAAAGAATAGGACAGAGAGGAAATAATGGACGACAGAGAGGCCAGCCCTAGAGGGAAAACCGGAAAAATGTGTCAGGTAAGCTAAAAATGTGCTTCATGTGGTAACATCTAAACCCTCATTAAACTGCAAAAGTCTGCGGCGTAGCACAACGGCTACTGCATGGCCACCAGATCTGAATGCTTATGTTTATACCAGCCTCGACACAGCCATTTCAAAAGTGTTTCAGGAGCATCCCAGGAGTGGCTCTCTGCACTGCATAGCTAAAGTTAGGCGCCTAGTCTATTTTTGATGGATGCCAGGTCCAAATGCCAGTGTTCCCCTCCTGCTCACCAATTTGTAAAGAAACACTACGCGCCTATAGACTGAACACATCATATGGATCACGTCACTGTTTTCACAAATTCACGTTTTTCAAAAGTTTGCGTTTTCAGGCTCCAAAACGCTGTTGCCGCGCAAATGAATGGACAAAACGCATTAAAAGTTTTCAGTTTTTAGAAAATGATGTCATGTAAACAGACCCTATACTAACTTTAAATTAAGTAAAGACATTTAAGTAAGTTTAAGTTAAGAAGTAAGTTTAATTTACATAAATAAATATTTCTGAACCATTTTACGCATGAATTCTAAAACAAATAAAAAAAAATCAAATCAATTGTTGTTCTTTTAATAATAATAGTTTTTGAATTCTCAATAAAATGATAATTGCCAATCTCTTAAAAATACTATTATATAATATTTTGAAAAAAAAAATTCTTGCCATTAATAATAATAAAATATAAAATGCATATTATACTAGATTTAAATATATAACAACAAAGACAACAACTGTATATAATTATGACTAATGGCCAAAGGTCAAATCAATCATGATGATGTTTTGGATACAATATTAGACTACTTTTAAAATGCTTCAAACGAGTTAATCAGCATGCCTCTAATGTGTTAGTAATTTTGAAGGCTAAAATCAGGAAGTCCATTTTTCCTATGGGATATCAGCAAGATTTCAGGCTTACAGACACCTACAGATTTGCTCTTTGACTTAAGACAGACTGCTGTGTTCCAGTTATCAGGAACTGAAATTACAGACAGAATGTGCTGATATGAATCAGTAATATTTGGTGGCAAGTTTGCAGATACACTTCCTGTTGAGAGCTCACAGAGATCAAAGTGGACCCGATATTACCTGTGCTGAAGGTTTAGAATCAATAGAACTACATCTGTGGCGTTTAGGATGCAGTAAGAGGATGCAGACTTAATAATTTGAACATCTTCCACACTTCTCTCCCTTCACTGATTCACAGTAGACAATCTGTTCCTCAATGGTATAAATACAATAGGACAGATGCCCCATGAAAATCAGCACACTTTATACATACACCACCCATTGTTATTTGCCCTGCTGGCTACTGAGGAGACAATGTCACTTCCTAAAAGAATCCCCATGGGAGCTGTTTAATCAGCAAGGCATTTTTTGGGACAATACTCTGGGGCAATTTCTGGTCCCTCAGAGTCATATAAAAATAATCCTGACTAGTAATGGGAGACACTTTTTAAAAATCAACATGCTAATATCATGATTGTTTTGCCTTCTATGGCTATGGGGAATAGTTTTTTGGAGAGTTACTCAAACACTGGTCCAGCAAGATGGAAGTTAACCCAAACAAGGACTGTCCCTCATCACCTATAGTCACCTGGAGCTCTTGTGGGTGGATTTGTTCCTGAGTTCGATCTGTTGGAAATGACCTTAAAGACCAGAAAGAGAGGTCGCAGAGGAGGAGTTAGAGTTAGAAACAATCGGCGGAGATATAAACCAGTGTTACTTGCAGTGATTATGTTCCCTGCTAAATAAAGTGTATCAGGAAATCGATGCTAGTGTTTTTTTTTTTATTAATTAATTAATTTATTTATTTATTTATTGCAGTGCTCTGTTGGGGATGTAGTATCACTGTAGATGATAGAAATAGGATTAATAAATTGATTAGAAGGGCAGGCTCAGTTATTGGCCTTAATCCTGATTCAATTGAGATTACTGCACATTACATTAAAAAAAGAACAAATTAATTAATTCCTGAATTTCAATTAAGGAAGCAAACAGGAAGTAAAATGATATTCTAAATTCATTCAATTGAATTAAATCAAGTAGAATTTAAATAGAAATTTATATAACTTAAGTTTAATTTTTAAATAATGGACTACACTACACTATAACCTACACTACAATACTATACACAGAGAAGCCAAAAAGCCAAAAAAATAACACTAATAACTGTAATAATGAGGATTGTATCAGTAATAAAAGCAAAATAGTCCTAATAGCAGCTTTAGAAATAACACATGTAATTGTATTAGCAATAGTAATAATATAGTAGCAATTACAATTAAGCTGTAATTATGGTAGTGGTGGTAAAGACAGCTACACAAATGTAAATGTATAAGCATTTGGTTATGTTCAATTAGTGATTGGAGAAAAAATGAGAGGACAGTAAAGAAACTGGATGCGAGGTAAAATGGCTGTGGAGACATTAGATGCAGAGCAGGTGAGAATCACACAGACAGAGAGAAGGGAGAGGAGGGGGTTGTACATGTCATGAGCCAACGAAGCATCCTCCCATAATCACATCTCTAGCTGGTTGGAACGCAGAGAGTGAAAGAATGTAAGACACAAGGGCAGTGGGGGTGGAGCGAAGAGAGAGAGAGAGAGAGAGAGAGAGAGAGAGAGAGAAAGCAAGCGAGACACAGCAATGCAGAGCTAGCACAGGAAAAAGTAGGTCAGATTCAACCACTCCAATTCAAACGCACACAAGCACAATATCACAGTCATCCACCAACACCCCAACATCCATTTAAAACCCCCAAACTGTTCGCCAGCTAAGCCTTTCTCTCCATCAGCTCAGTTCAGGATGACTAAACAGACAAACACATCTAGCTGATTAGAAAGCAAAACAAGCTTAATGTTACAGAAAAACAGCAATTTACTGTTCATACTTGATGTATTTGAATTTTCAGAGAATTTGAAGAAAATACGTTGGACAAAGTAGTTGGCAGTACAAAAATATGATATAATATGCAAAATGTAATAATATATAAATATGATTATTGTGATATAGAATGTATACTCTAAAAACCCGATTAATTTTGAAGCAACACCGTCCAAAAGTGACCCCATGCTGAAGTTTCTTCCGTGAGTTTATTGTGTTTTCTAATGCTGTGTACATTCATTGAGCTGGTAATGCTGCATGCCTGTTAATTAATTGTTCTGATTGATTGCTATGTTGTGCCTGACAGTGTTTAGTGTTTAATGTTTTATATCCACAATTTAAACAAAAATATTTAGCAGCACAACTGTATTCAACATTGATGATTATAATAATATGAAATGTTTCTTAAAGGTGCAATGTATAATATTTTCGAGTATCTATTAACAGAAATGCAATATATCATCCATAACTATGTTTTCAGTGCTGTATTCAGCACTTATTAATAAACCGTAAATGTTTTTATTACCTTCGAATGAGGCATTTATATCTACATAACCGCGGGCACCCCCTTCTATTTAGGTCATGATGACCAATATTGTGACGTCACGTTTCTACCGTAGCAGACAGCGAACAAATGGCCCTACGTTTCGTCTCTACCTTGAAAGAGAAGCAGCAGAAAGCTAAAAGCTAGCCATAAACATTGTGAGTAGTTACTTTTCCCTTGTCAGTGGTGTAAATATGTAGTTGGATTGTTTCATGTAACTAAGTTCTTCTCCCTCGCTGTGTTATGGCTTAAATGTGTTGGTTACGTTTGTGAGAAAGCTGATTAGTACTCGTCATTGACCGTAAAAATCACAACCCGTCGATCGCGGTCGACAAGTCGATCTTGGAAGCATTTTAAGTCGATCGCGAATAGTTTTTAAAATCAGAGAAAAAAGCCTGTTATGTGTAGTAAATGGTGTCTCTGGGATGCAGAGGCGCGTGTTGTTACAATCATGTCATTTTTGCCACTCGCACCATTGCGCTCAAGTGGACGCATAGAGAATAAACAAGGCTTTATGCTTTAACCAGTTCAGCCACAGTAACAGCACATATTGGCCAGCTAAACTTTTACTAACTACACTGTTAGAAAAAAATACACAGATGCATAGTTTCATGTGGTTCTTCTCCCTCGCTGTATTATGGGTTTGCTATTTGGGGAGAAATGTGCTGGTTACATTTCTGTAAAACTGTATCAACTCCAAACTTATGAAAGATAGTGTAAATATACTCTAAAAACAAAATATTATAATAAATGTCTCTTTTGTGTCAACAGTGTAGAATAAAAGGTGCCACCTGCCTTAAAACTTCAAATTGTGTAAAAAAGGAAATGTATTATGAATATCACATGCATTATACTTGAATAAAAAACAAATGCAAATGGAACTTTACCACTGAAGCGCACATGTGTGTAAATGCACATTTAACATTGCAAATTCCCAATTATTTGATTCGCTCGAATGGGGTGAAATGAGTTTTCCCTCTGCAGGCTACTGTAAGCAACTTATTTACATACGAATTCCAGTATAATCACTGCAACGGGCAATTCATAGCAGCGTTTACCTTGAAAGGGTAGGCAAATGGAGCTATTTAGAGAAGAATCTCTCTCTCGCTCTCTTTCTTACTCATTAGTATTCTAAACCGACAGGCCAACTAATGGACTAAATATCAGACAGACATGGATCGTCTAGTTGCTATGGGAACTGCATCTGCAGCACCAAGAGTGAGGTGAGGTGAGAAATACAGAGGAAAAAAATAAACAGATGGGATAAGAAACAGAGCTAATGCAGGCACAGAGAAATAATAGACAAAACAGAAGAAGGACTGGAAGGACAAGAGGGCTAAAAACTCGACAATCTGGAGGCTGAAAGAGCGTTCAGCATGAAGGATGACCTTGTTGAAGGACACAATGATTGCAGCCAGCACCTCAACACAGAGTCACTGGCAACAGACTAATGAGGCCTGAAAAAACGTTTGCATTACTGGGAGCATTTATAATACAGCACATTAGGCACAGAGTAGCTTCCTGCCTAGCTTGATGCTGTATCATGCCCGTTTCTCATTACACTGGCGCTAGATCACACACTTAAGCCAGCCAGTGACTTTAGAATTAGAAACCTGATCCCATCAATGGAAGAAATGCACCTCCGCCTCTACTCGGAAAGTCTTCTCTAAAAGTCATGATTGATTTAGAAAAAGAATGAAAATTGCTGCAGCACAAATTACGGTCTCGACAGAGACACATATTTTGTGCTTTCTACACTGAAAACTACAAAGAAAATTGTTAGCCAGACTGTAATGTACACTACATTGGGGTTGGTAAGAAGTGTTTGGATGAAGTACATATATTATGCAGTAATATTGTGAAATATTTGGAAAAAAATAAATAAATAACTGTTTTCTATCTTAATTCATTTTAAATTGTAATGTATTGGCAAAACAAATGGGTTTGATTTAACTTGTTAATTGTCATACAAATAGAAAAAAAGGCTAGAAAGGAAGTGACCACTATTATCCATATCCCATCATGCCTTGCAATCAGGTATCAAACTTAAAGACTACTGCTGGACTATGAGGATTACTGTAAATTCCTCCTCTCTCTCACACAAACATACATATTCAGAGTCTTTGTCCAACAGAGTTACAGAGAGGTGCAGATTGGAATCTGGCCCAGTTTTGTAAGTGATGGGATGGAGGTCATTCTGAGGCACTCTGGGTAATAAGCATGCAGAAAGTGATCAAACAACAAACGGGGATCAATAAAGAGTAATGGCATGTGATTGTGCTGAGTTGAGAGATTAAACAAAGAGAGAAAAAAGCAATAAAGCGAAGCCCAGAAGCCAAATGAACACTGAACGTGAAGGATGATTTCATATCAGTACCTGCTCTTATTGTTTAAGAGCATTTCAATGACCCTGTGACCTTACATGCATGTCAATATATAATTACAGTGCCAGGAAATGAAAAGCCCCACACTTGCTTTCCTACTGCCTGAAGCACAAGTCTTTGACCCCCTAATCCTTAACGCTATAATGATGTCAGAGGTTCAGGAACGACACTCACTCAGACATCCAAACTCCAGGTCACTCTCCCAGGAGCTTTGAAACAGGATTTGAGTCCAAAAGGCACCATTCATTCCCTCAGAGAAGTGTTAAAAGGAGACAGACTTAATGGATTCCTGTAGAGAACTCTTTCATTTAATTTCACAGGGCCTTTTAGTTCAAGCTACAGTGATCAATAGAAACAAGGGTCTTCATTCAGATGAGACACTAGCTGAGCTGACACCAACACCTTTGTTTCGAGCCCAATTTAAACAGATTAGACCAACACACTGGATTTGGCATCTCACAGAGGAATTCCCTCTTTTGTAAGAGTTACACAGGCTAATAAAGGAGACTCGGGAGTTTTCTTGCTGCAACAAAGTAGACAAAAGAACCTCAAGACTCGAAATAGTGTAGCTAATCCTGATCTGGGTCTTCACACGTTCTGTTTAGCGCATGAGTGAAGCGCTCCTTGAAAACTGTGACAGGATGAGTGACAGCTACGGTGATGCAGACAGATGCGTGCGAGCGTGTGCGCATGTCGGCCAGAGAGTGTGTGGGTGTGTATCTGTCGGGCTGTGGCTCGAATCTCTTTGAATAATGCTTAAAGGCAGGTGTGATAGCTGGAGCGATGAGGCATTCCCTCTGTAGAGAGAAAGCGGTGCAGTGCTTCCTGTGTGCTGCGCATGCCAATGATGAAGAGCCTGGTTAAAAATAGAGCTGCAGTCACACAACCTTAAATATTTAATATCCTACATCTCATCCATGGAAGAGGAATATTGAGCCTCCACAGGCAGCAATTTAAAGGGACAGTTATTAAGAAAAAATGTAATTGTTATTACTCACCCTCATGTCATTCAAAACCTTGTGAAATTACTTACTCCTGAGCATTTTTGGTTTTTTGATAAATATACTAGTTTAACTAATGCAGACTGAATTTGCTTACATAACTTAAACTATTGGAAAAAATGTGGAAATCGAAATTAAGCTGAACTGAAATAAAATATGAATATTAGATGAAAAATGGAAAACTAACTGAAATAATTGAATTTGAAGCACAAACTGCTCACTGTAAAAAATAAGAAGTACAATTAAAGCTGAAATAAAAAATAAACTTATCAAAAGCAGTAATTTCAGTGTGTTTTTCATACAAATCATGTAGCTACACAATACTTCCATGGAAGAAAGTAGAAAGTCATTTGAGAGTTTACAATTTTGGTTTGTGTGTCTGTGTACTATTCCTTTAAGCCATTAAGGACAGTACGATCCCAATGCTAAGGTTGCTCCAAAAGACAGGCAGCATAGTTTGCTAATTCAGTGAAAAATAAATAATATTAGTTTAATATTTAGTATATCTAAGTAATAATTATACAGAATGTTGCTAAAAAATAGTTTAATATAATTAAAAATATTATTTATTCAACATGTGTGAGTTATCTCTATTAGAGTATTGCATTGTTAACATTAAACTCAATTGTGAAATTAATTATGAATGTGTACTTCACTTGAGGTTCAATGCTGCCTAAATAGACAGCAAACAGCGAGGCAGCTCAAGTTTTGTAACTGGGCAAGAGAGATGCTGGAACAATGGTGAGGATAAGTTTCAGAGAAAAATAAAAAAACTGAGAGAAAATGGGCACTTGGAGAAATAATCCTCTTATTACATACAGTAGAACTCGATTGAGATATCAGACACTTTGCTAACAGTCTTACAGCAGATAAGAGGGTTATGATTTTACTCGCATAATGGCACAGACTTTGCCAGTTAGACTGGTTTTCAATACATGGGATGTTCTTCCAATCTATTAATAGCACAGAAAAAAAAAAACAGTTATGTCTGCAGTTTTCCCGTAAAGCCACTCTGGCAGAAAGTCAAACCAGTTCAGTGTCAAACCTCAGCTAAATGTGCCCAGACATCCAAACACACTTAACGTCCACATCATGAATAATGGCATAGGTTTGGTATAATTGAAAATAATTTCAACTGACTACTATTTTTGTATTACTACCTCTCAAAAGCTGCTATACAAGCTCTTTTCTAGATGTCACCATTGAAATCGCAATAGGAAGTGAACTGCGAGAGGAAGGACTAGTGTCTCTGCAGTGGCTAGTGCTCAGGCTGATGTGCGGGACAGCAGAGGAGAGATAAAGGTTAAGTACACATCTACAGGGAGAGGAAAGCAGCAGAACACAGCAGCCTCTGAGCCTAGCCTTTTGTTCGGCCAATGGATCACGCTGATGGATGGATCCAGAGAGAGCTTACGGCTGCAGGTCATTAGCAGCGAAACGTTAGCAAGGTGTTTTCTGAAAAACACCCAGCTTGGGGAACACAGGGCTTTATTTACAGGATAAGCAGCGAAGCATCTTTGTAAGGAAAGTCGATACCACACGTTTTGTAGCCGAGCTACAGTCTGCATCTATCTGGCCAAGTAAACATGATATGAAGGACTTTAACTATCTAAGCGCATGGTGGAAGTGCACTTAGAGCGTGTGCGAAACCACGTTTGCTAGTTTAACGATGGGAAAAATGCTCGGCATCCCAGCGCATGGTCTAAAAAGGTTGTCCCTATTCTCTTAATGAGTAATGGGTGTGTTTTGAACAGATCTACTAGTGTGTGAGGTTAATGTGTGCGAGCAGATCATCTACGGAACAAAGTGTATGCATGTTCTGGACCCGCCTATAGGCGTACATTGCTAACATGCTCTTTAAAAAACAAAAAATATATATTTTGGGCCGTCTACTTTAGCAACGCACCAACAAAGTGCCTGAACACACCTCTTTTTTAGACCAGCTCTGAAATGGGCCATGGGTCATGACCAGCCATGGCCACACAATGTAGACGTGTATACTTTCTGCAGTGCCGTAGGTTTGATTTTGAAATTGGTGGGGATGGGGACATCAATATATGCATATATTTTAAGTTTTAATCGAAATTTTTGCTAGGGATATATCATTGTCACTGGATATTGGTAGGGACACATCCCTAGTGTCCCAAATAAATTATACGCCACGGACTAGGTCTGTTATTGTGCATGCTTTTAAAGGTTGTTTTAGGGCACTGTATATGTAGTGGGTTTATGTTTTAAATCATAATCTGCCCGGTCAGCCAGTCTCATTTGACTAAAACCCACAGACACACAAAATGGAAACATTCATTCAGACTACCTTCATCTTTGAATCTCTTGGCTTTCCTCTAATCTCAGTACATTGACAGACAGATACACTCTACATACCTCAGATAACCTTTTGAGTCCATCTCATTTTTTACAGAACAGAAGAAATAGAACATCAAAAGGGCTGTTATAGTATGGTGCCTGACAATTTCAGGAAGTGTTACCCCTTAGCCATCACAGTATGGCACACTAGGACATAATTTAGCAAACATCAGGCAGAACATCTATTTCGTTTGGCAGCTTCTTTGAGGCATAAAGTAACCCTCAAATCTAGAAGAAACAATTTGTCTACCGCATCATAAAAAGCCAAAGGAGGTGCCGATCCGACAGGGCTAAGCTGGCTTCTCTGTCCTTAAAAGACCTGAACTGGCTCTACAGAGTGTACAGTGGGTGAATTATTATGGTTGGCATTTTTAGCCTTATGTGCCCAGGCCCTGTCCCCAGAGTCCCGCTATCTCTCCCAAATCGCTCTCAGGAGCGCCCCTTGCTGGTGGTACCTTTTGAAATGGCTGAACATGGTCCCCACCAGCTCTCCGATGCGGCTGTCCCCCGCTGGCACCATGCCTTGCAAGCACACGATTAGGTCCCGGTTGTCTTTGGTGTGGAAGACGACCAGCTGGTCCTTCCCAGGGGAAACACTCATTCCGGTCACCTGAGACAGAAAGAAAGGGTGATGCCAGTTAAAAAAACGCACTCATACAGACACAGCAGACCAGCGTTCACTGATAAGCCCTTCCATAATTACTCTTGATAATACTCAGGAAACATTACATATCTGTTGGTACATTGAAGTGTGGGAGTTTTTTTTTTTTTTTTTTTTGGACATGGTTCCAGCCCAATTATCAACAACTGGTCAAAACAATAATTTAACATGAGACTGGTGATAATTAAAGTGATATTAGATGTTTGAGTATGGTGGGTTGGTGATTGGGACCTTGGGTTCTAGTTCAAATGTGTCAGAATAGACTGCAAAGGTCAATGACATTACATTTCTATATTTTGCTAAATTAAAAAATTAAAAATATATTCAGGCAAGGGCAATGACTTAAATTGAAGACACCTGAACTATCATCCATTTCAATGTATTAACTGAATTTCATTTTCACATTTTTGTAGGGCTTTAAGCAAAAATGTCAAAAATGATCTAGAGATTGTCAAATAAAGAAAATAATTTAAAAACAATTTAAAAGAAAATGATTATACTATATTATATTAATTATATTATATTATATCAATTATAATAACATTGACTGCCATTTCAAAGTCTGATTTAACCACCATACAAGAAGCCACTTTATTGTCATTTGACAAGAAAACTGTAAAAAAAAAAAAAAAAAAAAAAAAAGAGTATGATAGAGCTGTAGACCCTTAGCCAGTCTCTTAAAAATGTCAGATCATCAACCTATTTATGACATGAAAAGGATAGGTCAGGTTGGCAAATGGAGAAATCATACACAAAAAAATGGAATTTGTAATAAAATTCCACACACATTTTATTACAAATGACATTTTATTATGATGCCTCTGGAAATAATGATTAGAGTCTTTACTTTTCATGGTCACACCACTCAACAATTTTTTGTCTCAAACTTTATTTTTTCCAGATGAAGCACTTCAAAATGTGTAATGCAGTTTCCTTGAGGTAAAATGTATTTGTCTTTCATCTCTCTCTCTCTCTTTCACCCAGATAGGGGCTAGGGTTCAACGAACACAGTCTGGTCTAAAGAAAAAAAGAGCTAGGGGGAAATCGAGTGTACTGACTCCCCGTGGATCAGTATTCCTGGGCAAAAATCACTAGCTGAATAGATTAAAAACTAAGGATCTCTACCACATCTAAGATTTGGTGATGGGCACATAGAGAAAAGATGCAAGAGGGCGACAGCTGGTGTGACCAATTGAGGACCACATTATAATACAGTCATTATTGGATGCCGGATATGAGCAATTTGTCACTTACAGTTTGAGTAAATATTTAAAGAACAGTTACGAAAGACAAATGTGATTATGACACTGTTGACCAGTCCAGAACAGGTTGTGATATCCCGATATCCATAAAATGCTTGTGGAAATGTAGATCAGGCAAACCCCTGGTGTCTGGTAGAAACCAGTAGAAAATTAGTCACATTACTTTCCTACTGATTTCCTGTGTTTGAAAATGATTGAAGGAATAGTAGTGTTCCCACTGTTATGTATTGATTAATTAGTATCATGCAGTGTGATTTTATGCACTATTGGCTACATATCTTCTATTTCCCCATTCCATATTAATACTAGGCAATTTTATTATAGTTTCTTATCATCATTCTGTGATAAATTAACCAAACAAACATCATTCAGGAAAATATAAAAAATACAAAGAGGTCTATGAAGCATAAAACAGCCTGCAACAGGAGAAAAAAAGATGAAAACAAAGAAAGACCACATAAGTGCAAAGACACAAGCAAGCCCGAGCAGAAGGAACACACAGAGGAGGCAAATTTGTGCACATGCCGAAACGATACTAGACATCAGCTGATCTCCACTCCCTCCGTCACCATGACAACCCCATCCCCTGGGATGTTGGCATGACAACAGTGAAGAAAGAGATGGATGAAGAAGGAGGAGCGTAGCTGAGTTGCAGAGTGGATTTTTTTTATGGGTGGGGTGGGGGGGATTAACGTGGTGGGTTTTTTTTTTTTTTTTGATAATATCTCTGTAATGGTTTTTTTAAGACATGGTTCCAGCCCAACCATTTAATAATGCAATGAGTGTCCTTGATATCCCTTTTGTCTTTGAGATGTTTGCTGACACATAAATCATTTTATCAATTTCCCTTACCTGTGCGTTCTGTGACACTGGAGCAATAAATAAATGTGAGGGGCAGGAAAGGTTTAGCTGGGGAGTGACCTTTCCCTGATCAAGAGATGATAACTGTTCTTTTCCCACATCAAAAAATCAGATATTTACCCACCCACATTAGAAAATGTATTTTTTGACCCATTGTGCATATAATCAAACCAATAAGAAACGCGTATAAAATGCGTATACTTTTGAACGCTGTTGATAAATTTAATTTTAAAATCCAACTCGCTTCTCCCACAACTAGAGCTGCCAATTTAATGAGTACTACAATAGCCTATATATTTTTTTAGTAAGTCAGTAAGATATAAATATATATATATATATAGTATTCAGCAAAGGATACATTACAAAATTATTAAAACTGACAGTAAAGAATTTATTTTAAATAAATAAATATACATATAAATTATATATATATATATATATATATATATATATATATATTATTTCAAATAAATAATTTTGATCTTTCTGTCGATCCAAAAGATGCATCACGGTAGCATCACGTTAGCACAAATATTTTCAATATTTTTAGGCAGCACAAATATTTTCAATAATGATAATAATAAGAAATGTTTCTTGAGCACCAAATCATCATATTAGAATGATTTCTGGAGGATCATGTGACACTGAAGAACATTCAGCTTTACCACCACAGGAATACATGACACGTAAAAAAATTACTATTTTAGCTATTTTATCTTTTGTAATTATATTTCATATTACTGATTTACTCTATTTTGATCAAATAAATGCAGCCTAAATGCAAATAAAAGCTGATATGTTTACTGATACAATATATTTATTGATTCATTCTATAAAAATAAATAAATAGCTCAGGCACTGAAAGGTCTAAACCCATATAAACCTAATCCCATAGACAAAGGGTTTGCTTGACCTGAGCTGTATTTCTAGCACAACAGAGAATTAATTTAGTGTAAAGCTATGTTATGTAAACTGACTATGACTGGAATGATTTTGTACCAATTTTACCTCAAGATAAAACATTTTGCGTTTACCGATTAAAACAGACTTTATTAACCCTGGAAGTATATAAACAATACATTTTGATTTTAACTGTGAAGAAAATTACAGTACTAAAATCTGAATAATCAATAAAATATCTTGATTGCAACCATTCTTAAAATTCAGTCGTAACGTTTCATATTGAATAATGTGAATATCCTTCTCTTTAAACACCAAACTGTATTTAGCACTCTAAATATGATCGGCAGTCGTATTATTCCCTGCTTGAATGCAACCAACCTCTTATGTAAAAATAAGGTAAATATTTACATTATAGAGTGGGATGCTCTTCATGGGCTTGTACTGCTTGACAGGGTCCATTTTGTAGAGGTGGCGATCGGTGATGAGCAATGTTCGGTCCTCTGCTTTATTGAAGCGATTGATCTGTTAAGATAATAATATTGCATAGGTTAACAACATACAAAGCAAACACCTGCGACGTGAGCAATGATGCACATTAACTGTGAGTCAGAGAAGTCTGAACCGATTATAATCAAGGACATACTTTGCGGACATTGCAGGAGAAGAGGATTCTCATGAACTTATCTTTCCTCTGCAGATCACTGGACACCAGAGAAAAAGAAGATGCTGTCCCAGGACTGTCCCTTTTCTAAGAACAGAAAAATCTTGGTGTTAAAAATTCTATACTAAATGTATTCTCATTTTATTTTAAAGCATCTGCTAATCTTAGACACATTGTATGGTTTTAAACACTAACCAGGTAGTTGCCCTCCCAGGCTCTCTGCAGTCCTAGATCTGCTCTCTGCCCCTTCAGGCACTCTAATGTGGCCACTTTAGCCCTGACCTGCATCATCTCCTCTGGAGACAGGCCTTTAATGAGAGTCCAGGCCCACCATCTAAAATAATTTCAAATAAATATCCTAAACACAAATCCATCACCTGGAACATCCAATGTAATTGTTACAGTAATGTACTGTAGCTTAAAAAGTCCATTCAAATATACTGAAACCACACTCAAAATGCTACTCAAAATATAACCTAAACCTGGAAATAAGCAGAAAGTTTAGTGGTTTTATAAAAAAGTGAACAAGGAAACATTATGGAGTAAAATTAGTTAAAAAAAAAAATCAATAATTTGACAAAACATTTGCATGTTGAAGGGGTCATGACATGAGATATCAAATTTGGTCTTTGTATCATTTAACATCTTGCAAGTTTTATAGTTTAAAACAAAGCATCTATCTATTTAATCAAGCTCCAAAAACGGTTCGTTTTGATATTGCAGGATCTAATTATTAGCGTTTTGTGAAATTTCCTGACAAACCCACAGGAGTTTGCAAACCCCAGTTTGCATTCAAGCAAAAAAAAAAAAAAAATGATGATGAGAAATTATGGAATTTGTGTAAATTTCAGCTAGATTTTACAGTCAAGCTGTTATGCTGATAATATAATTTGTATTGAAAAAATGCTGTAGGTTTTTAACAATCGATGTTACCCTCAAGATGTTATACTGCTATATTTTTAAAGGTTTTTTTTGTTTTTTGTTTGTTTTAAGATGCACATCTGCTGTCTGACTAAAAATCTAAACACCACGAAAATTATTTTGACTTTTTCAACATTGTTTTCAGGGTCAGAACTGTGTTAAGGCTCTTGTGAATAGATCTCCAACAAAGCTTTGATCCAAAAATCAATATGTGCTCCAGGCTCAACAGCCCTGTTAAACACAAGAGAGCCTTTCCATTCTTAAAGACCTAGGAAATACACAAGCCTATAGCAAAAAAAAGAACATTTCCTTGTCCAACAATGATAAAGAGCTGAAAGCATTGAACTGAGTAAGAGACATATTATATTGTCCCCCGTCACACGGCTGACGTTAATGCAGAACAGCTGAAGCCATACATGACTACTCCATGAGTCACGCAGAGCACCAGTGAGCCTGTCTACTTCCTATTCTCTGTTACTCTGACCTGTTGTAGATGTTCCTCAGCGCCTCCTCAAACTTCCGCAAAACCTTGGGCGGTGTGGGCCACTTCACATGTTTGCCATTATCCTTCATGCCTCGGACATTTTTGAAGCGCCGGTTGACCTCTCGGATGTATGACTTAACCTTGTATCGTCTGTACGCCTGGATGATGATAAGAGCGGCACGCATGCGGCGGTAACGCCTTCTGGCCAGTGTTCCACGCCACACCTGAGTGAAAGAGTGCGATACAAAGAGTGTGAGTGAAAGATCAAGATTAACATTGTAACCTAATGCAAATATCACAATATCAATGAAACTTTTGGACTATCTCAAGGCAAATGCAAATAAAGACATGACAAAGGCAATATCAACAACAGACCTTCACTTAATCATCTTCTGTACACATCATGGTCAACTAAAAATATTACTTTTTTGACTAAATTTAAATGCTATTTGTCAGTAAAATCGACATAAAATGACATGAAAAATTTTCTAAATTTACATTTCAGACAAACTCAAAATGAAAAAAAGGTGAAACGTTTTTAAAAATGTGTTGTTAATCTCATTTTTTTTATAACTGTATCTGAACATGGTTATATAATTTCTTATATCTAGATGCATAATGTCATTACAAGCATTTCCGCTACTCCTCAGGTCTAAATATAGCAATTTGCATCTTATTTGTGTATGAGAATACCCCTGGAAGACATACAGTATATCATGGTGCCAAATACAACGCATCTGCTCCAATGATACATATAATGTGATCTGTGGCACCCAAAGTGCATTTCTCAGGATGTAAAGCTGGTCTTAGACATGAATAATAGATGATAATGGACCTCTGGGGAGCTGTTTAAGTGGCTCAGTACTCAGAAAAAAACCCCACCATATGTTGAATCCACATTACATTGACTCAGGTGGGACTGGGAAAAGGTGAAAGGAGCCTTATGTCAGGCAAATGTGACATCATAAACATGAGGTTAAACCTGACTTGTCCAAAGATATCAATTCCAATGTCCTTTTCTATAAGTCTGTCTTAAAAATTGGACGGTCACCACAGTTGCCTCAAGCTTGCATTATATGGTGTAAAATTCAGTGTAAAATTTTGTGTTAAATTAAATTAAATAAAACTCAGCACTGTAGTGTGGGCGAGTACCCCTACATGGTCTTTGCCTGTGTGCTAGTATTGACCTCAAGGAAGAACTTGCTTTGAGTTCTGTGAAACTGTGACTGAACCCATTACGTAACTTAACTGTATGACTAATGCAGAGGAGTGCAAAAACAGCAGGACTCCACATTCATACTCAGCAAATCTGATACCCTAGGAACCACATCACTAAATTAATGCGATGGACACTTATCAGTTAATCAGTCCGAGAGAAATGCAGGGCAATACAGATAATAACTTATTGATATTATTGATTAGGCATTAATTATGATGCATAACAGATTACAAAAAGGTAATTAGCTTTGCTAATTAGAGGTTGAAGGGTGCATTTCAAATTTTGTACAAAGCAGCATGTTGCCCAGATTTGGATTAATGGTTTAAAACACTTACTCTTTTTTTAAACCCTTTGAAATTTGCTTTAACTACAATTTTGTTTTAAGTGTATGGAAATTATGCTGATGATGATTTGCAATTTTAATGTCCAAAGGTATTTACATATTACATAAGGGAATAACTTATTGCATAACCAATTGTTTTTGTCAGACTAAAAGTCTGATCAGATGTTTTTAGGCTGTGTCTTTTCAAGGGGGAGAAAATTATTCTGAAATAAATATTGACAACAAGGCATTAACAGCAAATGCATGTAAATTTAAATCGAGCATTCACACATGAATTTAATATAAATATATATTGAAATTGTGTAAGGATACACATCTATATCTATATCTATATATGTATAGACACACCCAAACACATACACAAACACATATCTAAATGGATTCAATCCCCTTTGCAAATCAAACTTCCGGCTGTTTACAAAGAACAAATCCAACAAAAGAATGGGTTAAGATTCCTCAGAAACGCAGCACGAAGCTGGTGTCTGGTTATACATTTCATTTCCAGCAGGTCATAACAGCAAAAGGGAGCTCTATTAAGTACTAAAGATGCTTGCCATGAAGGGGTTGTATAATTTTGAGACTGCAGAAGTCAATAAAAGTTGCATTTTCAGTTGAATATACAGAAACCACTTGAAACATTTGTTGAGTTGAGCTATTTCAATTACTTTTGTTTGATTTGTTCTTTGAAAACAGCTAAAGGTCTGTAAATGTTGCCAATAAACCTGATTTGCAATGGGGATTGAATATTTTTGAATACAACTGTACATATAGATCACACATTCATATAGTGTATATACATATAGTGTACCTTCCTGCAAAGTTTAGCTCCAACCCTGATCAAACACAACTGAACCATCTAACAGATCTTCAGAAACACTTGATAATTAACGTTATGTTTATATTTACTATATATTTTTTACAGAAACGCATATTACAGCATTTATACTTTGTAATGCAGCACACCACTCCCATCTTATCAAATTAGCAAATATATGTTAATGCTGCTGGGAAAACAATTGACAAGCAAATATCCAATTTTACAAATATTCCTAACCTAAAGTCTACATAACTTAAATTGTAATCAATAGCAGAATAGCAGAATATCTGGGTGAAAATCAGCCTGAGCTGTTCAAATTGTGTTTATGGTCATTTAGATAGTTAAGGCCAACTGCACATTCACACAGGCCATGCTAATGACATTGGAAATGCTTAAACAGTGGGTGAACAGACGGTTTGTGTTTTTTTGTTTTTTTTTGAGAGAGAGAGAGAGAGAGAATGATGATAGTTGACGAGACTCGGGGGAAAGTGGGTAAATCAGGCCAATAATAAGACCTCAACTCACCCCGCCCCCTCCAGTCAGCTTGTCAGATCAGCGTTTAACAAACCCAGCACAATACCGCCACTCCGCAGCAGATTTACACACTCATCAAAGCTAGACTGGAGAAAGCTTTGACAAAGAAGTCTCATATAACAAATAATTCATGCATAAATCTTTCAATCAAACCCATTGCTTAGCACTTTTTCTTTTTTATTTTATTTTAAAAGGATAGTTCACTTTGAAATTATTTTTTGGTATGTTTTAGCTTACCTCAAGGGCATCCAAGATGTAGGTGTCTTTGTTTCTGCAGTATTTTCAATTTTGATATTTTTAGGTCAAACCGTTCTTGTCTGTCAGTCATATAATGGAGGTCTATGGTCACCACCTCAAAGAGCATGCACAGAGAAGTCCAAATTAAACATGATTTAATGACTCGTAAATGTAAGTACACAATGATGGCCTAAGACATGAAACGAGCAGTTTGTGTGAGAAAACGAACAGTATTTATACTTACATTCAAAGTGTACTTACATTTACGAGTCATTAAATCATGTTTAATTTGGACTTCTCTGTGCATGCTCTTTAAGGTGGTGACCATAGACCTGCATTATATGACTGACAGACAAGAACGGTTTGACCTAAAAATATCAAAATTGAAACTACTGCGGAAACAAAGACGCCAACATCTTGGATGCCCTTGAGGTAAGCTAAAACATACCAAAAATTCATTTCAAAGTGAACTAACCCTTCAAGGGCAGCCAACAATATTGAAAAGAAAGAGTATGACAAGATAAGATTTATGTATTTTAATGGCTATAACTGGTGTGCAAACATCTTTATTGGGATGAAATAAGAGTAATATATAAATAAAAAAGAGGCTGTTGAATCTCTCATCCTGCAGAAAACAGGACAAAGAAATTCAAGCAGAATCTATTCAGTTGTACCATCAGGTGTCAAAAGGCAATTACAGATGGCTGACAGAATGTGGGGTGACTTATCATTAATCAGAGAGGCAGGCAGGCAAATCCCACAATCCCTAAACACACACAATTTCATACACTGGCAGGACAGAATCACGGTCAGTATATGTGACAGAGTTAAACGCATACACAAAAGATCCTAACCACAGACAATCCCAAGACAGTGGGGGAGGAAAATGCGAAAGAGCCATTTTCATAAATCAATAACATGTGCTTGGCAAACCATTGACTTGGTGATGGAAGCCTCCATCTTCACTGGGTTGTCTGGCAGATTGTTGGACGTGTGTGTGTGTGTGTGTGTGTGTTGGGGGGGGTTGGGTTGTTGGGTTGCAGCCACTTTCTCAGCCAAATAATAGTGAGGCTCCTTTTGCAGCTGTCATTGCATTCATGTTTGACTGCTGTAATAGTTATCTACATTTTAATATCTAAATAAAACGTGCGATGCAAACCTAGGATACTGCTTATTAAGGTGTTCTCAGTATTTTAAGCATGTTGCTATGTGGTAGCTATAGGCTATTTTGAGTGTTTGCTAGGTGGCTACTTACTATATGAAGTCAATACTTAATTTGAGTTATACTTAGTTAACCTTTTCACATCCTAAGAATGAGAATTGATGTCTGTACTTTATTTGAGTATTTATTCTGAAAAACGAACATTTCTCCACTACATTTCATAAAAATAAATCATTCCTTGTCATTTTGAAATTAATAAATCAATGTCCGGATTTGTAAAAGAGCTTTATAATGAATTGGTTCACAAATCACACTTAATGATTTATTTGTGAACTGGAGTGATCCCATTGCAACGTTCTCGATTTAATGACACACTCAGAGTGCATCTCCAGTTAACAATTCACTGAATTGTTTATATCTGACACAAAATGGCAAAAATCTGTAATTATGTAGTTACTGACTAGAAGTCCCTGGTAGAAGAGATGCGGTCTCTCAACGGGACATTCCAGATTAAAATAATAATAATAATGATAAAAATAAATGTAAAAAATAAATAAATTAAATAAGTTACAAACTGAGAAAAAAAAATGTTTTAGTGATGGTTGCCGTAGACATGGTTTGTCTGTGAAAATCACTGCACATTTCTCATCTTGTCTTATCTCTAATCTTAGCTTTGGTAATGATGTAACCAACAGAAAGAGAGAAAAATTCCCAAGAACAATAATAAACAAATGGCAACCGATTCCTTGATAATGAAAATGGGGTTGAGGAAACGGTAATGATATTTTGCTAGATGACAGAACTTGAGCACATCTTAGCTAGCTCTTTTCAAGGACAAAATAGTAAAGCACCTTCATTAGATGCAGTACATTTTCATTTCCCACTTTGCCAGTATATGGCATGTCCCCATTAACTGTCATCAGGCAAACGTTACACTAAAACCTACAGTTTTTACATAACAAGTATAAAATGCAAGTATTAGATGCTTCTTTTTTTTATAAACGGTGTTCATCTACTAATGCAATCAGACACAGAAAAAGGAAGATGCAGCAGTAGAAAAACATCTGAGCAAAACAATCCAAGAGGAGGTATAAGGGATTTATGGGGGAAAATATAGGTGATTTATACAGTGAGTCTGACATCTTTGTGCATTGAGTGTTTGTTTACCTCAGCAGATGCAATAAAAATCCACATTGTATTGTCAAGTCTTAAATCTGTTGTCATTTCAGAAATTAGCGATATGGGATTTAACTCAGTCCATAAAATAAACAGAGAGCTTCTCTCACAGCAGAAACCACAACTAACATAGTTGACTGCAGTGGATGCTGGGGCTTGAACGAATAAAATATTAATTAAAGGAAGGGAAATCATGAATAATGCAGCCACTCAATGTTTGTGTTTTGTACAAGCTGATCCGATTTGCTTCAAATTGCCTCCATTCAAAGACACATCTTTCTGATGAACCGAACAGAGGGTCATGCGGCGAGAGTCAGCATGCATCTTGCCTCTGCCCAAAGGAGCTCGCTGGCAGAGCAGAGCATCCTGGGTATTTTCATCACCTACGGGAGAAGCGCTAAAGCATAACGGCTTAGAAATGGCAGTGGGGTGAGGGGGCGGAGAAAGGCAATGGCACAGAAAAATGGCAGGAGATCTGTAAAGCAGTGGTGGGGTGAGACAGACAGGAAATCTGGAGAAAGTGGGAGGTGAGGAATAACAGAGCTTTGATTGGGGGTTATTTTGGTTTACATCCTTAAAAAAGATGAAAGATGTATCCCCATGTGCTACACACTGAGAAATGAGAGAAAGGAGAGGAAGCAGAACCTCAAAAACCTTCAAACAATGAGATTCATACAGATGAGCAGTAGCATTTTCAAATTGGGTTCATTGGGAGCCGTTGGCATAAATGTTAAAACCGCTGGCAAAACCAGTAGACTTGGCACAACTCAGTCCAGTCTGCCATATGCTGATAAAGGGATTGTGTGTGAAATAAAGATGATCCAAACCTAAGAGACACAAACGTGAACTGTTTCAGTTTTTAGGGCTAACCGTAAGTTGATGGGGGTTTTTTTTGTGCAAAATAACAAATTAGCGCCTGTCACTCATTGGAGATAACCTCTGCTGGGGCGCCTGGTTATTGCCTGGAGGTTTACAACATGATTGATACAGAGCCAACATTCCCCCTAAATACTGTTTTTAAACCTTAGGGAATTCAAGATTAACCTGTTTCAGGATTACACCTCTAACTCAGCTCTGAATCCATAAAACAAGATCAAACAATCAATCTCCGATCCAGGCAGAGCAAAGATTCAACTCTTTGATATCTGCATCTGCTCATGAATGTAGCAGTCTGGTGACACCTACGAGAGCTTGAGTTTGATATTGAATGTAAGTGTGGTGAAAAACCATGTCAGTTTGTGTTTAAAAGCATCTTGAAAATGGGTATCCCCTGACAACATCTTCTGAAATAGAGAATCTTGCAGCAGGGGGGAGTGGTAAAAAAACAACAACACTCAATGCACAGACAAGAGCTGACAGAATAGATGCTTTGATTTCTAGCTGTCAGTCACTGAAGACATTAAAGTGAGAGTGGAGAGAATATACAGTAGCGTACAAAGACCGCCCAATCATTTTGTGTGACAGTGACATGACACTGGCAGTCAATAAATCTGCCATTCAAACTATTTTCGTGTTCCTGAGGAAAAATAAAAGTAGAAAAATCCCTTTAAAAATACCAGAAAGCACTGTGTTTTGTGTACTTACACAGACAAAAGAAAATGCCCTGAGCCAAAGGGATTTACGCGGCATATTGTTTTATTGTTGCCTTCTTGTTTTGTTTGCTGTGGTGTGAGGTCTGCTGTTGAAAAGTAATGGTGTCAATGAATCACAGGAACTAATGATGCGGATATGGCACCTTCTTGTCTTTGAACACTTTCAAAGTTTTGAACACTGGCTGGTTATGCATTTTCTCAAATATGTATTTTGGATGATTTTTAACCCACAAAAAATGCCATAATGAAAGAGTTTTGTCAAAAGAGTTTTGTCAAATTATAAAGAGTTTTGTCAAATTTTTGAAAACCAGCTGAATATCAAATGATATACTATGAATGTCTTTTATGGAAAAACTGGCAGCAAATCAGTACATTAGAATAATGTCATAAAGGGATAGTTAACTGAATATATTTGAAGCCACTGAATACATTTATATAACTAAACACCAGTCATTTAAAATAAATTGAATTAAGCCTAAGCAACACATAGCATGTCTCGAACCTTTTGCAGAAAGAGGACGATCCTCTTCACCATCTCTGCTCTCTGCTCCTCCAGGCTGAAGATGGTTCGGGGAGTACGGATGAAAACTTTGGTCTTGCCGTAGGCCACGTCATGGTCGAATCCGCAGCCCTGTAGAAGACGTTTCACCGCCTCCTTATCGGACGGCAGGTCGTGATTGGGCCAGGTGAACTCGGAGATCATCTTATACCTGAAAAGTGAAAAAGAAAAGATAATGGGTGAAGGATAGAGAGCAACATGCAGTCTCATACGGTTTATATTAATCTCAGCATTTTAAACCTCCTTTAGTATTTATATGATCATGGAGTAATAATAATAATAAATAATAATTATGACATAAAACATTTTAAAAATACATTTATTTATTAAAAAGTTTTACATGTATTTTAATTATTATAACCTCTCTTTAGCAAGAAACCTGAATTATCCATTTTATTACAACCATTATATAACACTCATTGAATCTTTATTTAAGAGAGGTATGAGGCAAATCCTCATTTGTCCAGTCTCGCATCTTAAGTAGTACATTATATTCCATGCACATCTGCAGCCTTGACAGACACACAAATCAATCCTGTGAGTGCTGTTAACACTGCATTCTCAATTAGATGCAATGCAGTCTAACTTCTTAGCGACATACGATTTGTCAACTCAGGTGTTGAATCTCATAAACTCATCAGAGTTGTGGTAAGTGTGTTTCATGGTGTTTTGGGGGACTATTTTGAGCTTTTGAGCAATATACAGATACCTCAAAAGTATTTGGACACTACTGGATTCAGAGAATGTTTTTTTTCTCTCTCTCTCAAGGATTCTGGTCCTATTTATATATCAAGAATAATTGTATATTCAGTGACAAAGTACAATGTATGCTCTGCTAACGCAAGGCTATTGAAAAAGACTAGGCTATTGAAAGACTGCACGTCATTGTTACATAAAACCCTTCAGTTATCATGACACTGATGAATAAGGGACTCCGAAGGATGAAAGCTTTCACGTGTTGCATAAGATCTTCACAATCTTGTCAATCTGTAGTTTCAGATGTCAGTTGTAACCAAATAGGCAACAGTCTCATTCAATCTGTCATAAGAGCATTTAGTTACTATAAATGAGCTGAGAGTGTATAATGTGACATTATGCAGAGCATCAAATAAAAAGACAATTTAAAAAGAACATAAACAAATGATGAAGTAACGCTTTGAAATGGGCACAAGAAACAGAGTAGGATGTTCACCTCTGAAGGAATCGTGGGTAGGTCTGTCGGTTAGCAAAACCAGCTCGCCGTACCCGGACATTCTCCAGGAGGCCCAGATACTCCACTTGGTGCTTGCAGCGTTCATGTTCAAACAGCAGCGGTGACTTCACATCATTTGGCTTTATGCAACGCACATAGTATGGCTCCTACATGAACAAACAGAGGACTATGATGAGTAATTGCAACAGTGCAACACTTTTCCAGCCACCTTGGTTCCCAAAAGTGTTTTCTCATAGGGATTTTTAAGTCTTTGTTAAAGAGTTATAATCCATGAACCAAACCAACCAGCTATGACACAATATTAATATATTCAATTCAAAGCAAAAAAAAAAAGACAATGATAAAAGACTATATACAATCCTATGAAATTGACAACTTAACTATTGATTCAAATATGTTGATTATATAAACAATATGTGTTACATTTATTGCAAAATATACAATATACATATAATATATATGCAAATATTTAAGAATGCTTCAATGGAGTAGGCAGTTATTAAAGAATTTTTTTTATTGATGACAATTTGCTTGTCACAATTGTGTGTATGGTGGACATTTTTCAGCAAAATTATGGGTTATGTAGTTTCTCACGAGAAGTGCCACTGTTAAAATTAATTATTTTAAAATGATGAATTATGAAATAATGTGGGCTGATGGCTTCAAAAGCATGTACCATTGTTTACCAACCTTGTTACAAGCTCACAGTAGGTCTGTCTTTAAAGATTTGTAAGTTGTCATTAAAAATCACTTCCCCGTGGAATGTCATTTTTACTTCCAGAAGCTGACTGCTGCAATCAGACTATTAAATGGCTCTGGAATTCTTGACTATGATTGGCCATTCAAATGTATGATAGATTAAAAAAACATAAATATTTAATATCCATACCTGCCATCCCACCAAGCAAAAACAAACTCTTAAACTCATGCATTATTTTGCGATAATGACTGTCTGACTTCACGTTATTACTCCTATATTGTATGCATTGATCTTGGTCTACACAAAAATGCTTCAAACACACTCACCTTGCTGGCCAGGTTCTCTACCAGAGAGATCATGGAGTTTTTAAAGAGTGTTGCAGCAGTCAAAGGTCGTTTGGTGACCTCTGTGATGCTCAGCTTGCCCTCTGGCCACATGGCCTTTAGCACAGGATTCGAGCTGTAAAACAGAAGGAGAAGGACAGATATAAGTCACAGATGTCGTGTGACATCTGGCAGGTATGTAAATAAGGGTCATACATTATGATAATACTGACCTGTTGTAAAGTAACCTCTTGAAGTCCTGAAACAAGGTGTCCTTGTTCTTGTCAATGAAGCCCACAACGGAGTAACTGAAACAAAACACACAACCTACTAAAATACACAAACATACAGTATACAAAGAGTTTGCACTTGGCAAACTGTCTAAGACTTAAAGGTAAAGTGTGTAATTATTTTTCTAAATGGCAACACAAAACAAATATAAAAAATAATGATTGTTTATATACAGGCATATTTTAACACTCACCCATCTGCAAGTGCAATAGAGTACAACAGTCGAGTACAACTCCATAGGTAAAATAATGATAAATTTTTAATGATAACTTAGACTTACTGCTAAAAGGTTATCAATTGATGGTACATGCTTTTGTTGATGCCGTCAGCCCACATTATTTTATTATATTTTCTTTTCTTTTTTTCTTTTTTTAATGGTATTAAGGATTTTGCCCACACTCCCGCTCCCAATCACAAGCCCATTTGTCAATCAATCATGATTTTACCCAGTTTTTATAGCGTCAAATAACTAACTAAAGCCAAACTTATTGAAAAAACGAACACTTGAACAAACATCAACGTGATACGAACTACCTAAAATGACAGAAAACCAACTTTGGAAAAAATTATTTGAAGTGTAATTTATTTATCTATTTTTAGCCTAGCTCAGATCCCGTTGAATTGCATGGAGAGGGAGAGGTTTATGACCTGTATCACAGCCGACCACCAATATTTTGGCTTCACTTATCAGGATGTTTGGGGCACACTTGCAACTGACACAGAGAAAACCCTCGTTCCTTAATCGAGAATTTATGCAATTTTAGATTTCACTCCCCCACCATTTTCTCTCTTTTTCACACATACAGGAATAAACATGAGCATAAACAAGACGTTTCAAGTTAGCGTTCCATCACACTTACACTTACACCCACAGGACTTTAGTAAATAACTGACAGCCTGCAATCTGGCAAACCACTGAAGTGAGAACATGAAACTGCATTTACATTTGGAATAAACTTGTTTTTGCGACCAGTGTTTACATGATTCGGATTGACTAATAATGTTTATTTATCAAACCTTTTCAAACCGAATTCATTCCCAAGGGAAGGATAAGATAAGTTTCAGTTAAGCCTTCTGAGGTCACTAACAGTGATTGTTAATTACAACATTTAAAAGCTTATGGTCTCAAACAACAGAGAGTGCAATTACGACCTCCTCTTAATGTACTTACGCCACATCTCCAGCATAATGACGAATGCGGAAGTCTCGGTCAAACTCCAGGTTTTTGTCTGTGGGAGAAAGCTGTGGAGAAAGAGATGTGAAATTAGGGTGTTTTTTAAACAGAAAGTAGACTCGCAAAACTTGGAAAGAAACTTAAACAAGCTTGCAAAAAGTGCAGCAGTGTCAGAAAAAAAGCTAGGCAACTGAAAGGATGGGAGGGGGCATCTACTCTAAGTTACTCTGCGCATATGAAAGATAGATGAGATGCGCTCTTCTATCCATAAAAGAGCAGAGCTGAAAATAGTTCAGTGAACAACTGAAAGAGATGGTGTCCTTTTAACTACACAGTTTAGTTGTGAATGGAAAGTGTGTCTACTTAAATTACAGTTATAAAAATTATAGTTCTGACTCTAAATTCTGATTTCATGAGCTGCATTTAAAACTCTAAAATACACACCTGTGTCACTGTCAGGAATACTATAATCAGCCTAGGTTTTTTTTTTTTAAATTATATTTTACCTGCCAGGAGAACTGTTAGGGTTAGTTCACCCAAAAATGAAAATTCTGTCAGTATTTACTCACCCTCATGTTGTTCCAAACCTCTATGTGTTTATTTGTTCTGCTGAACACAAAGGAAGATATCTGGAAGAATGTTTTAATCAAACAGATCTCATTCCCCATTGACTACCATAGTATGTATTTTTTCCTACTATGGTAGTCAGTGGGGAATGGGATCTGTTTGATTAAAACATTCTTCCAAATATCTTCCTTTGTGTATAGCAGAACAAATAAACAAACAGAGGTTTGGAACAACTTGAGGGTGAGTGAAAACTGACAGAATTTTCATTTTTGGGTGAACTAACCCTTTATTTCCGAATCATTTTTGTAAATCATTAGTGTCTTTTATCTTTTTACTAATGCCTGACCAGCTACTTTTTACTGAAAAATGTCAAATTTTACAGAAATATTATTTTAAAAAGTTTTATATTGTCCTCTATGATAAATTTAAGTTTAAACCAAATATATTAATACTAAAATAATTTGGTATTTATGTGCACAATCTTTTATAACAAAGAACAAATGTCCCCAATACCAAACATGTGTTTTTATAAAAAAAAAAATAATAATAATAATATAAAAATATACACACACACACTTAAGCGTGTTACATGTTTTCCATTTTGCACGGTGACAACTGTGCATATACTCCAAGTTCTAAGACCCTGTTAGCAGTGCCAGATCACTGTCCTCCTTGAGGAGCCTCTGCTTGCTGGATGAGGCCAGCTAGTGCAGTTATATAAGACTCAGTGTCATTCATAAAATACAGCAGTGACATCAAAGGCAAGCAGCCTCAGCTCTCATTAAGATACAGAATGCTGCTGATCCACTGTGTGAACAGAGACGCACATTTCTGCAGATTAAAGCAGAACGGAACAATTTCACTCAGTATCCCTCTAACCACAATCTGTCACATGCTGGATTAATTAAAGGATTGACTATCAGGAAGTTTTAGTGAGCTTTTGTGTCAATGTCCCCATTGTAGTACTGTAGATGCCTCTATTCTGTGCCGCGTACCACTTTATAGGTCTCTGTTTAGTTTGTTTGTGGTGACTCACTCACTTAGCTTATTTCAAGTGCAGTACAGATAAAATGGCCCTCTAAGGGAATGGATGAGAAGCCACTATCTCTACCAGAAAGGACAAATGAATACTTCAGCCAAAGTGGAAGAGAAATCAGAATCAATTTGAATGGATGCCTGGAACTGCGTTGAAAAAAAGAAAACCTCATTTTCCCATTTGAAATTGCAATAGAGATTCGTATTTGATGTGCGACATCTGAAGACTGCATTTCAGAAGAGTTTAAAGACTTTACGGGCAGTGCCCAGACCCAGGCTCTAAACACACTCACTGGGTCACTTAAAAACAAAGCTGAATAATATTAACTAATTGCACTTATTATAGGGTTAGGATTATGTTCGGCTTGGGTTAGTTATGCATAATTTATAGTTATTGCTATAGTAATTGTAGGACTCTGTAAGATAAAGTGTTACCATATCTGGTCATTTTAAAAACCTGACGACACAAGAAAACTGTTGGATAATCGGTTAGCCATGGAATTGTACTTAATTACTTTGCCAGCGAAAACATTTTCTACATATTAAAGAAAAAGATGTTTGTAATTTTAAACATGACTTTTCATTATTGCAAATGTGTGTTCGCATTTCCCATTTATCAAAATATACTGTTTGTATAATGGCAGGATAACATGATGTAAATAAATTAAAAAATTTCTATATAACAACAAACAATCCTAAAGGAAGAATTGATTTCATACTATATATACATATATATTAAGCAGCAAAAAAACAGTATATTACAATGATTTCTGAAGGATTGTGACACTGAAAACTGGAGTAATGATGCTGAAAATTCTGATTTGTCATTAGAGGAATAAAAAAATAATAATTTTACATTGTAATAATATTTCATAATATTACGGTATTATTGTATTTTTGATCACATAAATACAGCCTTGGTGAGCATAAGACACTTCTTTTAAAAACATTTAAGATATCTTACTGGCCTCAAAAATCTGAACAGTAGTACACAGTAATACATCCTGGAACCTGCTTAATTAGGACTTTGGTGCCTTGTTCAAGGGTAACAGCTCATGAATCCTTAGGGATTGACTCAAACTCACATCATCAACATAAGAACCTCAGTTTGGGTCCACCTGCATTAACCTCTAGTCGACAGATTTAAACTGCACTCCAATTCTACCCAGTCCAAATTTACAGTGTTTTTTAAGTGTTTGATTGTACAGACACATTTAATCCTGGATCCTGCTGGTCCCACAGATGCCTCCCGCCCCCCTACCCAAAAGCTCTATTCTCACCCCCCAGGACCACACCATCCTGTCTAACACCTGTGCTTCTCAATACAGAGTGCTGGTTAAGCCAAACATATGAACAGCTATGGCAATGGCACCTGCCAATAAAGCCCCAAATCTGCCATTCACACACACACAGCCAACAGCAACCAGGTATCCAAATCACAGTGGACACTAGACGTCTAGATCAAACAGATATAACAGTAAACCGTAAAAACAAATTTTGTTTTCAAAATTTATTTGAGTTTTTAAAAAGTATTGTGACTGCTTAGATACACAGTAGAGAGAACAAAATGTGGTTCACAAAACTTTTGTCTCGGGATGCTCACAGTGAATTTAATTCAGTTCAATAACCGAGGAAACTATAACTGAAAAGAACAAAAAAGGAAACAATTTAGGTTTACAATAAGGTCCCATTAATGTTAGTTAATGGATTAACAAACAATTAGAAATACATTTGTTACAGCATTTATTAATCTTTATTAACGTTAGTTAACACTGTTTGTCCATGCCAGCTCAGGTCCATTAAATAATTTTACCAATGTAATCTTATCTTTATTGTATCTTTGACAAAGCCCTTCTTTTAATATCTCTCTTGCAAAAATATGTTTTTTTTCTTCCTTAATTTACGTGATCACCCTCCAAAATGTGTATGTTCTTGGTCATCTGAATGACAAATATAAGATTTGAACAACAACAAAAAAAAATCCAAATTTTGAAACAATCCTAGTTAAAAGAAGGACTAGAAACACCTTAAACCTATAGTATATAGTAACGCTTTTGTCTGTAACAGGGATGAAAAAAAATATTTTAAAAAATTTGGTAAATAGTCATAAAATCAATAACATGGCCCGAGATGGCACAATATAAATTGAGGTCATTTTAAGCCGTCTTCATATATATATATATATATATATATATATATATGATTTTAATTTTCAAAATTGATTTTGATTTTTTTTTATTCAAAATTGATTTTGATTTTAATTTTCAAAATTGAAAAGTCACAGATTTCACGGAATGACCCAGGAACAACTTTAATTTTGATGTGTATTAATGTGTTTAATTTTAATTTTGAATTTTGATTTTAATGTATTAAAATTAACATAAATTAAGATTAATAAAAGCTTTACAAGTATTTGTCTTAGTTTATGCTTACTTAATGTTAATCAACAGAATCCCAAGATCTATTCATAAAGTTTGAATGTTTTTAAGCGCTTCTTTTTGCTTTATACTCCAAAATACACAAAGCATAAATCATGGACTTGAGTTTGGAAAGATAGATGTAGATGTAGTGCAAATTGGCTCAAAACTGCTTGAACTTTGAGTTGTGCTTGACCAGCACTGCAAAGCTGAAGCAGAGTTCGAAGCACTGGGCAACACTAATGCTAATCATGTGAAAAGAACTTTAAGAAAAACAACCAAAGCTGTGCCCTCAAACCAGGTACAATGACGTTAACTCAAGTCGCACTGAGACTTCATATACCAATTACCCAGCAACTTATGTCCGTGCTAAACGTGTGTCGGTGCTTCACAAGTCACCAAGACACGGAATACAACGTGGAATACTTCCACGGAGATGAAAACAAGTCATGATCTCTTCCTAATTAACAATTCTGCAGAAGAGCGGGCCACAGAGTCCAGCGGAGCTCTTCTCCATGAACAGAAACCGACCGCTTATTAGCTGGTTGGTACGGCCAACACAAGCCTGATCGGATAATGAGCCTGCCCTTGCCTTCACACAACCAGACATCTATGAGCTCCCATAGCAGCATCCACTCACACAGCAACACCTGCAATCAGCACGTGATGAAGGGAGGGAAAACAAGGGGGGAGGGGAGGAGGAAATTGGGATCAAAGAAAAGAACAAGAGAAAGGAAAGAAGCCCCCGACGCATACCGTCAGACAGCAGCTTGTGTCAGCAAATAACAGTAATTAAAAGCTGATGGGAAAAGATTTTTATAACACACACCTGGAAGGATCAAAGCTATTTTAAAGGTGAAATGAGAATGAGGGAAGCACAGTGAACATCAAGAGCCTGTGAGGAAGACGTAAACAAGGTGATAAAGCAAAGTGAGAGGGTGAAAGTGGCGGTAAATGAAGCACCTTGTTGAGATGGATATGGCAGCTCAAAGATAGATCTGCCATTACATCTGATGTTTTCATCCTAAGTAAAGCATAGAACATTCACAGACTGTGGCAAACTCGTTATTCAAGGAATTAGATATAAAAGTGGGACTTCCGCAGTCAAAACACTTTTAAAACCATTTAAAAAACAAATAAAGGGTTTTTTTCTCATTTGACATTTAAAGAGGGCAAATTATAGGGTAATTGAAACAATCTCCCATATACTAGATTACAACTCCAGCAATATTTGTTTTTTAAATGGTATACATAGGGAAGTGATATTTGGAATGCTCAATACACACGATAATGGATTTCTTTTAATACACAGAGAGTTTTGGGCTTATTTAAAAAAAATCTGCATTGTTCCTGTCTGCATGAATATAACGCTTTAATACAGTGGAAATAGGACTAACACATGCAGAAACCAGAAGGACACTGAACATCCATTTGCAACAACTATTAATATTAAAGCTGCTTTTTTTGGTTAAAAATGATCCAAAATAGATATTTCAGAAAATACATAACCAGCCAGTGTTCAAAACTATCTGCTTGCCTTAGCTCGATTCAAAGTGGTAAGCTAGTAATAATGTTTTTAATTCCAGTCAGTGGTACTGGTGGATTTCCGCAGGAGATTCGAGCATGTCTTTGCGTCATTACGTCACATCTGTACAAATAAAGAAGGAGTCTCGGCTAGTAAATGCAAAAGACTTTGTTCGGACTTCAGAGTGGCTACAGAAAAAAAAAAGAGACTGCAACCGGACCCATGCGAAAACAAGGATATATATTGGAAGGACATTACATGTAGTCAAGCAATTCTTATGTTCTAAACATTAACAATTTGGGAACAAAGTTTTATTTGCATTGTTTTGTGTGATAGGATAACTTATAAGTAATTGTTAGATTTAATCAGCACAATTTACTCAATGTCAGAACCAGAACAAATGTGCATAACAGCCTCACGGTCTCCTAAAACATTGTGTTCATCCACACTGTGTCATGTTGAGGGTGTTGAATTATAACTCACGTAAAGTTGATAATTCCGCCAATTACTGCAATTGCAGATTTTGAACAGAGATGGCGACAAAGAGGCCAGACTGCAGCTTTAAAATGTGGACAGGTTACAAAATGTACTGTCCACAACTGCAATAAACAAAAGAATTGTGTGTGTATATGTGTGTAATAATTATCATTGATCTCCCCCACTCAAAATTTGATGCCAACGATAAAATGATGTTGCTAGAAATTTGCCTGACTTAAATGACTATGACACCGCCATCCACAAATCATAAATTTAAAAGTACACAAATAGCGACTTTATGAAATAATGAACCATTTATCTCATTATCACTGCTGTAATCTGCTATATGCTGTATGGCCAGTGTAGCTTATGGTAGAGAAAATTCCACGTTTCCTCCTGTCAGGACCAAGTTAAGTGCAAGAACTACAGAGAAAGAAGTCCGGTCCACAGAGCATACGTTTCATACTTGAAATCAACCAAGGGTGAAGTTTTCCCTCTTAAACAGAGACTGCAGAGGAAAAAAGCACAGCGAATATCCTCAGTGAAGAAATCGCAAGAGACTCGGCCACAGATTTTTAACAAGCGGCACCCATTAATTATGCTGTTAAAGCGGCCTGCACATTTCAAGTTTCAGAGGTGGTTAGGAAAGACAAAAACGTCCCATACTTTTTTAATTTGTATTAAGACACACAGCTGAGCACATTAAAGAGCTTTCTTTTGCTTTTGACCCATCCGTTTCTCTTTCATATGCTCATATTGCATGTCGAATTTGTGAGAGTGGTGTTTACATAAACGGATTAGTTTACTATGGCTACAGATGCAGATATGTGTGTTCACACACACGCAGCAGGAGAAAGACACATCATCTATCTAGCTAACAGGCCTAAGATTCCTTCACAGTGAGGAGTAACCCTCTGCATTACAAATGAGCTCTGAAGGACACTTATTATTCCTGCATTCAGGGAGACTTCTGATTATTCACATAGCCTGACATCGACAGACGATGCCTGCTAGCGTTTGCTTCCTCCCGTCGGTGTGAATGCTGCTAAGCTGAGGGCAGATTCTGAGCACAGTTTAATAAAATAGTACCTGAACTGACCCTCAGCTGGGTCTGTGCCCACTGGAATGCATGACCAACCCATCGGTGTACAGAAATCACATTTAGAGCTCTGCAAGGTTATGTTTACATTTGGTTTTGTTTACTGCATTTTTCTATCTTTATCTCAGTGCGTCTCCATCCATAACTCTCCTACTCCCTCTTGCATTATGACACTTTGCCAAGGCTGTGAGACATCAGTCTCACTAGCTTCCATTGGTTGCCAGTGACATCACTGAAAGCTCAGTAGTGAGAAATACTGGAGGATATTTTTTCACTGACCATTATTGCCTCCTTGTGTTGATTCAGGGTAATGCGTAAAATTCAACTAACATTTCTGTAATACCTAGATGACCTACTGGATATGCCTCAATGCGCATGATTTAACACTGCACTGGGTACTGTACACTACTGTTCAAAAGTTTGGGGTCTGTAAGATTATTTTTTTTAAGAAATAATTACTTTTATATAGCAAATATACATTAAAGTGATCAAAAATGACAGCAAATTTCTTACAACAGATTTACATTTAAATTAAATACTGTACTTTCAATTCATAAACAATCCTGAAAAATTATACATAAAGATTTACACAAAAGTATAATGTTGCACAACTGATTTAAAAATAGATATAATAATTAGTAATGATGACTGGAGTAATGATGCTGAAAATACCATCACAGATATAAATTACATTTTAAAACACATTTAAATCCAAAGCAGATAATTTGAATTGTAAAAAATAAACGAATCCTTGGCGAGAATAAGAGGCTTCTTTCAAAAACATAAATAAAAAAAATCTTACTGGCAGGATAAATAGCTTTTATCCAGTTATTGTTATTTTCCATACCTTGCGGCTGGTGTAGTGGGCATGTTTCGCCAGTTTTCCATTGAGAGCCTGCAGGAACATCTCATCCGTCACCTTCCCCACGTTCATGCACGCCTCATCCAGGACAGCAAAAATGCCCTTATGCTGCTGTTCCACCAGATCCACAATGATCTGATTGTTAAAGTAGTCAATCTGTTTCCATGAACACACAAATCAAGACCAAGTTTATTTAGATGCAGTAACGCAAGATACAAAATGAGTTTCTTTTAGTAAAATATAAATAGTGAAGATGTGAAAAGTTTGTGGAGAAACCCACATGTTTCCAGGGGATGCCCTCTCGCTGATATTCTTCCTGTTCTTGCTTCAAAACCAGTTGAATGAAGAGCTGCTGTAGTTTTTCATTACAGTAGTTTATACAGAACTGCTCGAAGCTGGACAAAACAAGGATGATATTTAGGAAAGACACGCTTAATAAACAGAGCAAAATTATACAGCCAATAAAGATCCTCATATTCTCTCACCTGTTATTCTGAAAGATCTCAAAGCCATAGATGTCCAGGACTCCAATGACTGTGTTCTTCCCATGAACCCTGGCATCGTAGTTTTTCACCTCAATGACGTCATTGATTCTTCCCACAATCCAACAGAAAAGACGCTCATAAATGGCCTGCGAGTAGCAAAGAATGAGTGAAAGTGAACTGGTGGAAGAAGAAACCAAGATGTGAATAGAATCAGTCAACTACGTTGATCTGTCTTGGTAAAGTAATTTATTGAAATTTGGAAGGCTACGACAATTTTTTTCCCTCTATAGCTATACGTTGTGGTAAACCAAGATACTTTTTTGTTTTATATTTAAAAGAATATTTGAAATAGAATTTTTGTGTTTCTTCCAGAAAAACAAAAACCTTTCTGATCCCAAACTTTTGGTAGTGTGTATGTATCTATGATACTATGCATTTATGCAATTTTATTACACTATATACACTACATATAAAATATACAAGAGTACAACAATACAAACGTGCATCAAATAAACTGTGCGGTAGTATCCACTGTATCATTACAGTGGATCGAAACAATCATCTATCACATTTCAGGCTTCAAGAAGTATCAATTTAGACATTGGCATGAAATTCAAATGCACATTTTTGGTCCAGATGTTTTATTTACAGCTGGCTTACCACAATTTTGTCTATCTCCTAAGAAAGGCTCCCAGAGTCCCAATTCATACCTTGGCCAAGGCATCACGACCATAACTGGCCTCTTGATGAGTATGCTGCTTGTCAATGACATCACGACCCGTGGCCACAGTGCGATAGAGCATAGCCTTCTCTACATTCTCCTCTTTGGTAGACAGCAGATCCCCCAACACTGACACTAGTTTAGAGTTCTCAATGAGAGTCACATCTCCATCACTTCCAAACTTCAGATTTCCCTGAAAAGATTAAATTATTCACCAATCAATTAGTTTGGGCTATACTCACTGCAGCTGGTAATAATTTTTGAACAAGCTAAGAAAATACTAAACCAGATGCAAGATGGTAGCCAGGATCTTGTAGACTGTCTGAATCTCCTCAACAGTAAAGCCAATGACTTTCATGGCATCAGCGACGGCTTTAAAATCAGCACTGTCATTTATAGACGACTGCTAGATTGGAAAGAGAATCTGGGTTATGGCAGATGGTCAACAATCAAAGCACATCCTGATAGATTACAAAAAAAAGTTTAGTTAAAACATCCCCTACCCGATCTTACATTTAACAGTATATGCTATTAATTCAGCTTTAGGGATAACAGCATGGTTGGATGTAGATTGGCTAAAAGCCAATCTTTCATTTAGTGAAGGTAAATCAATGATATCGAAATGGGAGGTCATTAAACCTATTACGTTCACATTAAATTTATAGCAGAGCAATTAAAAGCTGAAAATCGCTGACACAGCGACTAAATCCCCAGACTTCCTAAAACAAAAGCACAGCACTCAAATCGCAAATTATTCTGGCATGCTCATGGCTAACAGCTCCTACAGAGTAAAAATGATTTCATTCAGCAGGAACCTTTTACAGCCACCGTTGTGCTGGACAGAGTGTGAAGTTTAGCCAGCATGTGCACCTACAAAAGACTTGGGAACTGGCATGAAATGTTCAAAGCACTTCAGGCTGTTTGTTTCAGACCTCAGTGAGCTCAACAATCCAGCTTGTTCCATGACAACACCTTGTTTGTTGCTCTAAATTTGTTTTCGTGCCCGCTCATTAAACACCCCGCAGAAGCAATGGAACAGTGCTGGGTGATCTCACCTCCTGAGTCCTGACTCACCAGGCTATTACATTTGAGGCAATTGCAAATAGGATTTAATATGCACCAATGGCTACTGTATCCCAGAAAAACAATAACCAAATTCCCTGCACAATCATTTGTGATTGCCCCTGCAAAGATTTCATTTTCCAGACATCCCAAAGCTCTTGAGACTCTATAAACTATCTATTAACTATCTATAAATAAATGTTAAAAAAAAACATGTTTTCACACACATTACTACCCATAATAGTCTCTTTTTAATCTGCACATGGTGCAATACCTTTATCTGGCCTCCAACTTTAATGTAGGTATATGCGGTGGGATCTTTCTGAATGTGCAGAGACCGCAGCTGAGCATCTGGAGCTCCTTTTACCAGCTGAAAGACACATTGAAAAACACTTTTTGACTTTCCCCACAGGATCATTTCTCTTGTGTTGATATGGAGGAGCATGTAAATTATAGTCTTTATAATAATGGGTTGTAGAGCGCTAACAGACAGATGGAATTTTGTCTGATGCTCTGAGCATGTTTTGAAGCAATAGGACATTACTTTTGTATGGTAGGGGCAATAAAAGTGAGAAATAATTGCCCTTTGAAGGCTCTGACAGTGGAGTCATAAACAGATTTGGTAGGATTTGTCTGGTTCTGGCAAAATAAAAATAGCATATCAACTTCTGCGACGAGTTCTTCACTCACCTGGTAGAAAGAGTGGAAACTCCTCTCTCCTTCCTGCTGAAAAATCACCCGAGACTATATGCAAAAAATTTAAAAAAAAATAAGTGTTCAGGATAAAAATCATATGCATTTATAATAAATGCAAAAATGTCACAGATTCTCCAGCACACATATCATGATTAAGCAAGACAAAACTGAGCGGTCTGTACCTGAGAAAAACAGTCTGCAATAATACTAGGGTGTTGTGGGTGGTTGTAAGGGTGTTGCAATGCAGTTTCTAGAGTGTTTTTAACACATTACTTAGTGATTGCTTCATTATTTATAAGTTGATGCTAGGGTATTATAGGTGGTTGCTAGGTGGCTTCTGTTTTGAAAGAATGATATATATATATATATTTAAAAAAAAATGTGACCCTATTAGAGTCACTTTGAAGCTTCTCCTCTTTAGCACGCCTACCTTCTCAAGCAGGTAGTTGTTGATATGGCCGCCAATGGGGTCCCCCTTAAAATCAAAGTTGATATCCATGTACTTGCCAAAACGGCTGGAGTTATCATTGCGGTTGGTTTTGGCATTCCCAAAAGCCTCCAGGACACAGTTGGACTTCAGCAGCATGTTTTTCACCCTGTATAAACACACACACTGTTTATTTCCACATTTACAAGCCACTTGTGCATCAGTTCACCACTATAGCTAAGCGGGAATCAGTTTCAATATGAGGCTGATGGATCTGATTGCTCCTGACATTTGGTATTAGAGTAAATACACTAATCTGTCTGTATGAAGCCTTTACGAGCCTGTATGCATGGCTATATCTGGCTATGTTAGTGTATATAGTATCACCATGTGGTATCCCAGCATGGTGGTTAAGAGCTATTCAGTGGATGATTTATGGGGCCTGTTGCATGGGTCAGACCACAGAATGCTCAGCATTGGTTCTCCTGCCGTACAGACATGCATGACCTAAACTGCACATTCAAGGAATTAAAGCCTTTCTTGGGCTGAAGAGGTCTTAACCCAACTGTTACAAGCCTATCAGGCATTAAGCGGGACACTTTCCACCATTTTGTGACCCAAAACATCCTGTAAAATTCCACTTTGCTTTTCCATTGGGCCTAGCAGGTATTCCAAAAGCCCCATTAAAAGTTCATTATTTTTAATTATCTTGTTTTATTTGCCCTAATCATTTATTTATTCATCATTTCTGTTTACTAGGTTTAGCAAAGCAAAATCGAAATCTTATTACCATCGAGTATACAGTATGTTACCCTGGTTGGAAATTACTATAGACAACAAAAAGCCCTGTTTTGGCATAGCTTTAGATGTACTTCCTGGAAAATATGTCACGCTGATGAACGCCCAGTTTGGAAAGAGCTTTAACCTTTAGCAAGCAGAGAAAATAAACCATATCTACAGGGTGCAATAACTGATATAAAATGTACCACAAAGCACTATACATATAAAAGTAGATATCATGATTGCAAATCATGATTTTATTGTTATTATTATTACTGCAGTCATTGTTAAGAATGAAGGTCTATGCAGAATGTTGCATAAGAGAGGTATAAAGATCTTTATAATTAAATCAACATTAAAAAGCCCATCATATTCCTATACCGACTGATGTATTTCTCAAGCTACATACTGTACATAGATAAAAAAAAATAAGGAATAGAGATTCTTATCATTTATTCATCGAGCTTGACTTAAATCCATCGTATTTCAATTAGCATGATCCAGCACTATTTTAATCTCTGCCCTACATTTCACTATCACTATTGCTCCTTGTGAAGCTAATTTCAATGCATTATTCACTGACTCACTACCATGAGAAACGTCACTTTGAAAATTCTGCTTTCTTTTAGTCAGAAGCAAGCAAAGATTTGTATTATTTTCAATGACATCCACAGAAAAACATCAAATACTTGTGAAATGCTCAGTGGTTGTTGATTATAATATTAAGGAGGCATGTTATGCAGCATGCTCTTAATGTGACTCATCACTGCAGCAGCGAGGAGAGAAGAAGAGAGAGGCTTTTGTTGTACATACCTCTCCACCTCTGCTCTTTGGCTGGGATTGGTGATAGCAGCGATATATTGCATAATGTATTTACTAGCCTCTGTTTTTCCAGCTCCGCTCTCCCCTGCAGAGTAAAGAAACAATTACTAATGCGTATATACAGATATAATTGGGTAAAATGAGGTAAATACCACTACAATCTACAAGGAAATACAATTTGAGACCACTGGTGACTGGAGAAATTTGTAAGAACATACATACTGTAAATAACATACCAAGTTGAATGAAAAAAGATTATTTTTGAATTTTGAATCTAAGTTGAGTCAATAATTTTTATTTTATTTTAAGAAATTAATACTCTAAGGGTTTATTAAATTGATCAAAAGTGACAGAAAAGACTATGTATTGTTACAAAAGGTTTCCGTTTTAAATGAATAGTTGAATTTAGTATATTTGTTGAATTAAAACAAAATCATGCTGTAAATAAACAGCAAGTTCCTTTATTTGCCACACGATGGCACCACACATATTTTTGCAGTGTAGTCACCACCTGTGGTCACTCTCTGGATAACAATCAATGTTTTCTTGTAGAGGCTATATCTGAGTGGTCACCAGATTATTCCGCTTGAGCAATGTGCCCCACCTCAGCATAGTTTCACAGCGTCCCAGACAGAAAACAAACACTATCTCAAAGAGACATCATTGTAGAAATTGTGAAACCACCATATTGTCATTAATCTTTTTCACACAATGAGCATGTCTTAAGAAAGCAATTTGCTCATGCACTGAACTCTATTGTGAGCTTCGTCTCAAGCAGTCCACTGTGACTGGAAAACCACACACCACGTCAGTGCAAAGAAATTCTCATCTGACCACAGATCTAATCACATCATTCCCGAGACCCCACAAGAAGACCCCGGAAAGCCTGCATTCCAGTAAGGCCTGTTATTTAATCAAACAGAAGGAAGACAATAGGCTATCTTTATTATAATTTGAAGATGAAGTAATGGCTTTTTCCTCAGAAACTGCTCCTCAGAATCACCCATGACCTTCATGGTGAGTCACACTCAAATAGTCTACCTGATATAACAATGCAAGTGTCTTTGTTCCTCCTCTTCATGGCTTTGTACGCAGCATCAGCGATGGCGAAAAGATGTGGCGGTCGCTCGTACAACTCTCTGCCTTTGTACTGCTCGATGGTGTCCCGCCCGTAAATGTTCATGGCACGGTAAGGGTTAACCGACACCACCACCTCTCCAATGTAGCTGTAGATACGACCCTTTTCAAACCTGCAGCAGAAAGACAAGCACATAATTGATTTTCTGTATTCACATTCATGAATATTATGGAATATTTGCTTAACTAACACTTTATAAAGATCTGTTTGGCTTGTGGTGTTGTGGCTTGTATAATCAGATTTCAGTGCCTCGTGTGAAGAAAGGGCAGCTTAATAAATTATCTCTGTCAAGAATCAAAAGCAAATAAAAGCACAGGATAGTCAAGGTCATGTTTCATGGGCTGCATAATCTGTTTGCACAATAATAAATCCTGCTGAAAAGACCAGCATGAATTTCCAGGCTGGTTAGTGCTGGACCAGCACCAGGCATATTGACTCATTCAGACAATCCAACGACTATTATATCTCCACATCCACCTAACTACTTGGTCGCATAAAGCCAATAGCTGACGTTCACGTTCACCCTGCCTTGAAAAAGCAGGCTGCTTTGAGCTCCATCCTCAGGGGAACCTGACTTCCTTGTTCTTCCGAGCAGACCTGGGTCATGCCTGGTAGAATAAGGCATCCTTTCTTCTCAACCTGTGGGTTTGCCAAGCCTCCCTCAGCTCCATCCTGCCCCAGGCAGTGTGCTTAGAAGTTTGAGGCATGACCTCATAATCTCATACTGAACTAAAGAAGCCATATTTTGCCATTTTACAAAGTCTTGATTTTGTTTTTGGGATCTACTAGAATCAAAAACACATTAATTTTTGACATATTTGACAATGTTGCAGCACCTCTCTTCCCACTCCTTCAATAACACTCTGTTTAGTTCATGTCTCTATGAAGCCCCTACTTTTGAAAAGCGTAATGTGCTCTGATTGGTCGGCTGGACCTGTGTGTGGTGATTCGTCAAACGCTTTGATTGTTTCGGAAATATCACAGTCTTACCATAACCCCGGGTTTCAACACACTAACGCAACTCAACCAGGCCTCGCTCCCTTTTTTGTGTATGCCTTGGGCGGGAATTATTAAAATGAGGAATATTGTGACGTGTTCCCAGAGAAAACCTAAGGCTACAATCGAGGCATTTTTAGGAAGTTCAGAAACGGAGAATAACTCTATATCAGTAAGCAGTAACATTTGTAGTGACTTTCTGCTTTGTAAACTTACATTTAGAGTTAGATTTATTCATTTAGCTGATGCTTTTATCCAAAGCAACTTACAACTGCTATATATGTCAGAGGTCGCACGCCTCTGGAGCAACTAGGGCTTAAGTGTCCTGCTCAGGGACACATTGGTGTCTCACAGTGGATTCGAACCCGGGTCTCCCATACCAAAGGCATGTGTCTCATCCACTGCGCCATCACCATCCCAACAAACCTTGCAGACCTTTCCATACATTACACACTAAAGATGTTGAAAATGTAAAAAAGCATAATACTGTACATGCTCTTTTGGATTGCGACTTAAATTCAATTTAAACATCCATGTATAAGTTGAACACTTAAACTGATAAATATAAAGAACTGCTTCAGTCCTCGGGGAGTACCTCACACCCTGTAGAGCAGAAATGTACCATACAACAACATTCACACAAACAAGTCACAAGAAACAGGTCTCAATTCCCTCAGGTCTTCTTACAAATGCATCAAGGATTTATAGAATGAGCAGCGATCCATTAAACAAGAATAAATCACCATGGACACACACTGAAGCATATTAAAAATGGATTTAGAGAGATCCAAGTGCGCAAATGGTGTGTGTATTTTAAACTCACCCAAAAAAACCTCAAATTTCGTCAACATTGTCACCCTTTCGTTGATACAATTATACTCTATTTCAAATAAATGATTTTTGAACCGTCTATTAATAAGAGAATCATGATCAAATATGCATCATGGTTTCCAAAAAAACAAAAAAAAACAAAGCAGCTTGACTGTTTTCAACATTGATAATAATAAGAAATGGTCCAGGCATGGCAGTGATGCTTGTGCCTTTGGTGGCAGCAGCCTGTCAGGCCAGCCCTCGAGCAGCATGCATGAAAAGGCTCTTTTGTGCCAGCCTGCGGGGTAAGATACTGCGGTGTACCCGCTCCATTGTTCTTCTGTCAATGTGAGGTCTGTGTGTAAGGAGCACAGGCCAGGACCGCACACCCCTACACAGCAGGCTGACTCTACTCACCCACATCAGCCTCTAAGGGACAACAAAGTCTACTAATGACAATGCCAGAAGGATCATTTGAACTATATTTGAGCTATCCATTTTTCTAATGTGGAGAGATAGTGTTCAATTCAGAATCTAAAGAGGCAATATCATACATATCTTTTACAACTAATGCCTCTATTAACATCAATTTTTTTTGGTGGCAAAATAGTCATAATATATTTTTTTCATCCTGATATTTAATCCTGATTTTTTTTTTATTAAAAAAATAAATTAATTAAATGATGTTTCTTTGAAATTCAAAGGTATGGCAAAAAATATATATATATAATTTAAAAAAGTATATTATAAAATATTATTTTAACCATTGACTTCCTTAGTAGTAAAATAAATTCTATGGAAATCAATGGCTACCGTCAACTGTCTGATAATCAACAAAAAAATCCTTCAAAAAATATCCTGTTCTCAACAGAAGAAAGACACTTATACAGGTCTGGAACAACTTGAGAGTGAGTAAATGACAGAATTTTTAGTTTTGTGTGACCCTTTAAGCCCTCTGTCAAAGTCATAGTCGTGACATATTGTACCGATTGCTGTCATTAATGTCACAGCACACCCCACAAGCCAATGACTCTTCCCCTGTCCTCTCATAACAACTCAAGTCCAACTCGGTCAGTCGCAAAGTCTCACTACGATTCAGTACTGTCAGTAAATCTAGCTAATTCCATCACGTTTCATTTTCATCTAGAGACATGACTCAACCCTTTAGGTTTACCCTGCTCCCAGAGGACAACTGCCTGAAAAAATCCATTGTTGATTGAAACAGAATCCAAGCATGCTGTATTGAGTGTGTGGGAAAGCACAGACTCGTTATCTCCCATCTGTGATCAGATTATCATCCACATCTCATAAGCAGGCCAGTGCAGAATCTACTCTTTCTGAAATCAAGCTTCATAGGTTTACCCTACTCATTTTACCATATTGTACAGAATATGCAAAAAAAGTAATTTGTGGTTTCATTTGAGTCAGACTTTTCCATGTGTTTTTGATCAGGCAGGTCAACAAACACAGGGAGATATGAAGTGTTTGAACTTTGAACAACAGAGGGCTTTAAGGTGGGGTCCGGGTTTTAGAAGTTTAGAGAGATCTGGGAAGGGAAGCACTGGATGAGGCTCTGTCATCCTTTCTCCTCCATTTCCCAGAAGGCCTAGGGAGGGGTTGCTGCTGCATGGAGATAAAGGATGTGTGTCAGACAGCACCATGCCACTTCCTCTAACATCTGGATCTACTCTACAGGTTGAAGCATCAGCATTTTTGTCCAGTACCGTTTGTTTTGAAAGTCAAAGATTTAGAAAAACATGAGGGTGAGAGTAAATAATGACAGAATGATTTTGGGGTGAACTATCCCTTTAAAATAACTTTAAAATAACTTTTTCAGTAAGCTAAAAAGTTTTAAAATCAGAGCAACATCCTTTAAAAGACTTACGTCATCCGAAGTCCCAAACTATAAGAGCTTTTTAGAAAAGGATCACTTGCCAGGCTGAGGATAACTACTGGTTTCAGGCTTGTTTGGGTGGGTCTCTTGTGGTTATTTGCTTGTGGTTGACCAGGGTGGGGTGCAGCCTGTAAATTCCCTCACACCAGTTGCAAGTAAATGTAAAAAGTGAGAGAAATGAAAATTAACTGAACTGGACAGTACAGAACAAATAAACGAGGAGTGGGACAATTCAGAGTCAAAGAAAGAGATAGAAATATGATGTGCAAACAGAGAACGAACACAGAAATATGAAAATGCCCTCACACTTAAGTGTTGACTTATAATATGGTCCAACACCAAGACAGTGCATCAAAGCCTGTGTATTCACAACCAGAGCAATGAAAGGATAATCTGTTCCTGATCCATGTTTATCCCCTGCACACAATTTACCACCAAGCAATCAGTGTTACTCAGTCCACAGCTTAACACAGAACAAGCATGGTATGACCTGATAGCGAATTGTCCTCTGGACTGTCTATCATGCGGTTTTGTCTCAGATATTTCAAAAATTCCTTTAGGATAAGAGACAGTTGTCAAAAGTTATATATGAAAGCACAATAATTTGGGGAGAATGTGATGAGAAATGTTGGAGAGCATATTGAAATCTCACATGCGATTGAAGACTTTATTCGATTGCATCTAGGCAAATGGCTCTGAGCAGTTTGAGACATTTTTCACATCTTAAATCTCTAAAGATAACAAGTGAGATTAATGGGGTCAGTCTTTTTCTCAGCACTTACGTAAAAGTCACCATTTGACCATTGAACCTCACTGATGTCTGGAATAATAGAAGAGATATGAAAGAGATCATTTGTGATTTGTCTTTCCTATTGGTCGACAATGTATATTGTAAATGTATATTGGGATGCACTACGATATCTGGCTGATACGATAAGCTAATAATTAGTTTCATGTTATGGTAAGTGATTAATAAGAGGTAAAATTGACTCACTTTGTCAAAATAAACTAATAAATGAATACTTAAAACTAAAAATCAATCGTTTCAAATGCTAAAAGTGAATTTAGGTATCTTATTACTGAACTGCACAATATAAATCATGGATATTCATTTTGAGACTTACATGTAACAGTTTTGGTAAATTATGTGTTGTGTTTTTAAAAGCAAACTTTAAGTGAGCATAAGATGACATCAAAGATAATATAAATGTAAAAATAGAGGAAATGAGCATGCACTATTAAATATCCATATCCCTTACTGTATATGAAACAGCTGATGTCCTCTTGTCCCTTGAATTTAATCTTTGAACCAGCATGCAACCCCCACCACAACAACTCATCTCACACATTTCTATGCACAAGTTTCTACATTTGTTTGCAGTTTAACACCAACTGCTTCCGTACTGCTGACGATCCTTTAAAGCTTAACACACACATCCTTCAAAGGCAAACAAATATTTGTCTGGAAAGCTCTTCATGTCCGCCCAACTATGCTCGATTTGACTCAATCGTGTCAAGCTAACCTCCATTACAAACATACTACTGTGTGCAAGCCTGGATGGAGAAAATGTGTGTCCCACTTGGCAAAGCTTCAAGCCATGTCTTAAATGTGCAGCTTTCACGCTAACTTTCATTAGCTTTGCACTGACTACTCAGGAAATGAGAGCCAGGTGTAAATGTCAGAGCGCGCCAGAAAGCGGTTTTTGAAAGCAGAAAAAAGTTTTGTTATTTTGGCCCACTCCCTTCATTGTCTCCCTGAGATCATAGGCACTTTTTGTTCTCCCATCATGACGAGGGAAAGAAAATGAGGGAAGATGAGGGCATGTTTTGACGACTGTGTTTCAGAGGTCGTTGAAGTGACTAGAAAAGGGCCCTGAGCCAATCCCTAACTAGTCTAAGCTTTTAGCACACGGTTCTGATCCCAATATGATGTCACTGAGCAGTAGCGGATGACATGACGGCCAACTTGAGATGAAAAAAGCAGACAAAAAGACAAGACCAGCCAAACGGAGTCAGACATTACTCAGCAAGCTATTTCAAGAGTGATCTCCATCAGGGTAAAAAAGAGGCCAGGGATGTAGAGTACAAAAACAGACGAGAAAGAGCAAGAAGTACAGTTAATGTGGTAATTGGCTAAAAAGGAAATGAAAGGGAGAAGCAGAGTGGAAATTAGTGTGAATGTTACACCTGGCTGTAACACAGCAGGACACAGACCTGCCCGAAAATATGTGACTAAACTGTGTGATTGTTCTGCGTCAAGAACCTAAAAACAGCATTGAAATACATGACATCCATCATTGTGTCCAATCTACATAATATATAATCTCATTAATGTGTCTATGGAATCAAATCAAACCACATCATCGGTTAGAGAGAGGAAATGGGCTTCCAGCAGGGGCGAATACACAATTTGGGAATTATTTAGGAGTCGCTCAACAGAATAATAAAATTTGGGACTATGGATGTAGCCAGTTGTAAACATGAAAGTGAAAGGGGTTAGGAAGAGGGTGAGGGGTTGATCAAGACTGTAAACCTGTAGGCTATAAACCCTAAAGACAGTGAATGAGAGAGCTCCTCTTACATGCTTAGTGATCTCAGTGACCGCCAGCCAAGGCACACAGTCCACAAATGAGACGTCTGTGGAGCTTGAAGCTTATTCTGGGGGGAAAAAAGGCCAAAAAAGCAACAGCCTTGTTTATGTAAGGCCGGTGATATGTTTCAGATTACAGGGGGTTGTATGGAAATTCTTGAGGGCAGACAGGCCCTTTCTTCACTGGAGAGTGAGAGAAAATCATGGCTATTTTTTGAGGCCAAATTTGAAGCAGCCTTTTGAGGGACATATTCACCTTTAGCGATTCTTCTATGTGCAGAGCCTTTGACTAGGCAGCAGTGCAGTTTTATGTAAAGAAATAATTTCAAACTATAGTATTGCTGGTCACCATGCAGCATATATCATGTTTAGGATGCTTGTATACTGACCAGGATACTTAACTAACTTAACCAGCAAGATCTGGTTCAGCAGGATAATAAAGAGAAAGGGATATGATCTGAAAAGTTGCTCTAAATAAAAATAGAAAACAATTCTTCAAAACAACAGGGATAGAGCTGAACAAACTCTGACAAACTCACTGCGGACTCGTGAAAGCGGCTCGACAACAGAACCGGAAGACAATACAATTCTGAATTAAATTATTTTTTCTATTTTTGGATCAAAATGTACTTTCGATGCTTCAAAACATTCTAACTAACCCACTGATGTCACATGGACTACTTTGACTATGCCTATATTCCTTTCAAAGACAGTATACCGTACAAGAAGAAGCTGTACTTGCACGCCTATTGCCAAGATGATCAAACTGGACTTAGACTTGCCTTAAAGGGATTATTGAAAGCGAACAGGTGTTTTTATTAGAAAAAAAACTTTTTACATGAAAAGAAAACTGGAAGATTTTACCACACAAGAATCCATAGTGATTAAGCACAGAACTCAAAGCAGGATAAGATGTAGACCATGTCTTCGGCCAGAGGCTATATAACATCACAGGATAAATCCTTTGAAACATCTGCAGGAAAATATTTCTCCAATGGCATTCTGTCTTCATCTTTTACACTGAGGACCTATTTCTTAAAAAAAGCAGTGCTAGTCAATGTATCTAAATATATACATAATGCACTGACCATATAAGGATTTGTAAATGCATCACTCTTTTTTAATTACAGGCCAAAATATATCTCTGTTGCTGCATGCATCTATCCTTACAGGATAGGGAAATATAACATTTGACCTTGTTTCTGGCTCTGTGCAGTGCACCTGAGCTCCGAGGACTTTGATCCCTCTGTTTGCTGTGCAGTATGGGAATCGGGTTGCCATGTGTCACAGCTGGACTCCACGTGGCCTTGCTGTTAAGGCAACAAGTGAGGCTTTACACAGTTGATATGGGAGAGGCTTAAACTATTTCAGCCAACAACTTCACACAAATGAAATCCTTAAAATATAGCATAACTATGACAGGAAGATTCAATTCAGGAACTGCTATTATAGTAAATGTTGTCTTTGTGATCTGCCCCTTGAGGAATTTAAAAAAGTGAATTTAATTCAAAGACACATTAAGGCCTGAATTGTTTTTTTATGCCCGAGTTTATATTTGTCTTCAGTTTGTTTTGTGTCCAGTGGCACCATACTGTAAATATGGCACAGAAAAAAAAGCATATGGGTTCAGCTTTCATTATTTCCTGTAGCCCTCATTAAATCTAACCTTAGACCCCTACTTACGGCTATCATCCGGCTGATTTTTCTCAACAGAGATCCTGATAAAAAGCTGAGGAAATGGCACAGATTTACAACCTTCTGCTTTAAAGTTTCCCTCATTCCACTCTCTGACCACACAACACAGCACATCAATTTTTAAGCAATCATCTGCACTGGATGTATAATTATTATTAGGAAAAGTAAAGAAATAGACCCCTGTTACTATAAACCTGTAAAACAGATGACCAGCAAGATATATTACAACAGTGGTTCTCAGACAAGACAAGACAAAGCAAGTTATTTAGATATGAAACAAAGTTTCAGCTTTCAAATTCTTTCAGTTTTATTGTGAAATTCAAACAATAAATACGCCTGGGTGCCAGAACCGATCGTCTCTTCCGCTTTACTACTAGTCACAGCACAAAATTAAAACATCCTAGGGTATTTTGAAAGAACAAGTACAACTTAAAGTCCCCATGAACCGGAAGTTGTGAACAACTTTTCTCCAGTGTTGTGACGTATTTCCGAGAGAAACGAAATACTAAATGAGGCAAAATAGTGGGCGTGGCTTTTTTCCAACTAGCAACTGATTGGATGTAAAAAAGTAGGTGTTTCATTCAGAAATGGAGGCAGATCTTAACGCAAGTTTACAAACGGTTATTGAGGATTACTCGCTACCTGAAACACCGCCAACACTGCCACCGCCACATTCCGATTCAAACGTGTGGCTGAATGACATTCAAAACAGCGGGTCTCTCACTCTCTCAGCCCTTCTGCTTAGACCGACTGCCATAGGTATGCAAGTGATGCCCTCATCCAAAGGCAGGGTGAGGATATGCAGCTCATTTACATTTAAGGTCGTATAGACCAAAACAGCTCATTTTTAAACAGGCCCCAAAAATGACATTTTCAAATGGTTATAATAAATTAACTGTGGGCTGTTTTGAGCTGAAACTTCACAAATACATTCTGGGGACACCCAAGACCAATATTACATCTTGTAAAAAGGGGCATAATAGGTGCCCTTTAAGTCTTTAGTCCAGGAAAATGTCAATAGGAAGAGCAACGAGGCCTCACAAGTTGCCAATGCTCTCTTCCTGAGACCATTCTTCCAGTCACTTCCAGCCACAAGAGTAGACCCTTAGGCAAACTCAAGGTAAGGCAAGTTTATTTATCTAGCACATTTCATACACAATGGTTATTCAAAGTGCTTTAAATAAAAAGGATTTAAAAAGAATTAGAAATTAAAAAAGAAAAAAAAACATTGATTTAAAATGTATAAAAACAGTTATAAAAACAATAAAAAGAGGACAAATGGACAAGATGAAGGCCAAATATGTGTTGTTTGAGCACTGCTGATTTGCTGTGCAATCAGTTGAATGTACAGTACAGTGCTCATTCAGTAAATGCAGCTAAACAGATGTGCTTTGAGTCTGGATTAGAATGTGGCTACTGTTGGAGCACATCTGATCTCTTCTGGAAGCTGGTTCCAGCTACGGGTGGCATAAGAGCTAAAAACAGACTCGCCTTGCTTTGAGCAAACCCTTGCTATTTTCTGTTAGGTTTATATTCAATGAGCATATTTGCAATGTGCTGACGTTTTAGGGCATTGGGTGTTTTACTGTATAAATGAGTTTAGTTTAACCAGAGTCAGAGGTTAAACTAAACTCATCATAAAGCTCAAAGAAAAGGTTCAACTAATTTAAATATACCAAGTATACAGTACCACAAGTTCAAACCATGAAAATTGCTAGTTTGTTGAAGTCTTTTTTTAGACTTGAATGAGACAAGATGGGACAGAAAGCTGGAAGGCACTGATTATCAACTATTTCATCTGCAGTATCAGAGCCAGTGTCTAAAAGAATTTAGAACATGGTCTGGGGCAGCGCTTGTAATTGTTTTTGGAAATGTGCAGAGGATTGCCAAAAAAATCCCCAAGATCCTAGCGGCAGACAAAACAACACTGCCATATAAAGTCAAGCCCAGAGCACACATCAAATTAAACAGTGATTCCAGAGTGCCTACACAAACCCTTGTTTCGAAAAAGGGGGCGTTGTGTAAACACAGTCTTGGGCAGAGTTCAAATTAAGCTACAATGTACAGTTATGTGTCAGCAGTTCTGACACTCGTTTAATTTTGACACCTCACTGTAAGAAGCTTAAACAGTCAACTAAACAGACTGACAAATTTGCTTTAAATCTCATGGGTAAACATTACGTCATTGCATTAAATGGAAAGGTTGCATTTCAACTTTGTTATACAGGAGCTTTTTCTGCAGAGCAACCCCAAGCTGACTGTAAACACAGCACATTCCACTGGATAAAATGTATCTAGGCTACATTATCCAAATGAGTTCAACCAATTCAGATCAACTTTTGCTTTGACATGATAAATGGTCTTTTTGAATACAAAGCAACTGGCTTTCAAAAGGCATCACTTAAAAAGAAATTTCCAGTTCAACAGCACTCGTCTTTAACACTCCAGAGGGCAAAGGAAGTGATCTGGCATCACATAGCTGCTGCTGTTCCTTCCAGCTGAAGTCCCAGACACAGATGTGGAGACTAAAGACTCAGGAAACTGGCCTGGTCACACCCTCTGCAAATAACAAACTGCACACGCCATCCCCCAGCCAGGGAGAAAATCAGGCCATGGCTGAGAGAGAGGTGAGAAAAACAGACACCCTGTGCCTTGAGTCACTGGAGCCAGGACGCATCTCCAATTGCTAATTAATGGCCATGTTGTCTATCCATATCCGCATGGCATTTGAACAACGGATTCATAATTATATATCGGATTACATAACTGTTGAAAAGGTTTGGCAAGTAATCTTTTTCTTAATTAGCAAGGAAGCATTAAATGGATCAAAAGTAACAGTAAAAATGTCTATCTCAAACCAATTCTGTCCTTTTGGACTTTCTATTCATCAAAGAATCCTGAAAAAAAAATCTGTCACAGTCTCCAAAAATATTTAATAGCTCGACTATGTTCTACATTGATAGTAAAAATATTTCTTGAGCATATCAGTATATTATTATCATTTCTGAATGATCATGAAGACTTAAGACTTGCATAATGGCTGCTGAAAATTTAGCTTTGCCATCACAGGAATAAATTATATTTATATGAAAATAGTAAAAAAAAAAAAAAAGTTACTTTTTTTTTATTCAACAAATGCAACTTATTTCATAAGCAAGTTAAAAAAAATCTCCAAACTTTTGAATGGTGGGCTTCCAAAAGGGACTGAAATTTATGACTTAAATTTCAGAGGTATTAACACATTTGTTTATAGTTTATTATATGATCCAAAAACATCCCCCTCAATTGGATTTGTGCACAGCTGCACTACTTCCTGAACTTCAGCCATCTCCTTGTCTCCTGTCTTCCATTATTGGACAAACGTGATTAATTCAGGTGTGCCTGATTATTGTTGTTGTGACTACTGAGGTAAGACACACCTGGATTAATCAGTTTGTCCAACAATGGCAGACAGGAAACAAGGAGCTGGCTGAAGTTCAGGAAGTAGTGGAGCTGTGCATAAAGCCAATTCCCTGAAAAACACTACCTGCAATATCATCAGAACTATTACAAGAACAATACATAAAAATGTCATTTCATGCTATTAAATGAAAATATTAAAATATCAATCAATCAAACAATTCATAGCTTATTTAGTATGTGCACTTGTGAGACATCCACACATAGGTCACAAGTTGAAATTAGAATCATACAATAGATTTTATGACATTGTTATATTAACAATAAACCGCATGCTGACACCACATTGTCCCGTTTATCAGAACTAGCAAGTCATTTATTTACAGTGCGCTGATGAGGAAATGTGATCCACATCACCAAAAACATGAAACACAATGACAGGATATCCACTGCAAAACTTGTTTGAACAATAAGGCCAATCAAAGTGAGTGTCATCAATGGCCAACACACCTGTGGCCGTCCCACAGCACTCTGGCTCAGCAGGTGCAGCAAGTTATATGAAGCAGATACAGCAAAAACAACAATGCCATGAATTCCCTTAATGTAGACATGGGATGTGTAATGCATTGTTCCCTTGATCTGAATAACTTTTAAAGCTAGTTTATTCCAGATCAGTCAATTAATATATGATTCCACTTTAAGATGTTTTGCAAGATGATTTGAGTAAATCTTTCATCTAGCAACAGAAAATCAATGAGAATGAATCAGATTTGCAACCTCTCATTAGTTACCAGTTCACAATATTAGTACAGTATAAACATAACCAATTTCATCATTAATCTGCATCACCATTTTTTGACAGACAGACAGACAGACAGACAGACAACAGGGTGAAGAATTATCTTACCTGAGTTTAAGGTTGGCCATAAACTCTTCCAAAGACACATTGTCCAGAAGAACAAAGTCCGCCTTTCCGAACTCCAAACTTTCGTGTTCTGCCATTTTAACGAGTTAGAAATATAATAAATGGAAAAATGTAAAGCTAACTGTTGGATTTGTCCACGACTACTCAAGTCAATTCGATAACAACAAAGCGAAGCGATAATGCATTTTCCTGAATTTGTTTACATTTGCCTAGCGCACTCTTCGTCGGCTTCTTCTCATGTTATTTGGAAATGAAAAAATAAACAAACAATGTGCGTTAACTATGCGTTGTTTTTGTATGTTTAAGGTTACAACACTAAAAGCCACACACTCGTCCGTCGCCTGAAAACTTCACACAACTTTTCGAGCCTCCCGGTGTTTGAGTGATAGTCCGCTACGAGAGTCGCACCTCTCATCCCTTTTTCCACGAGCTTCTCTCGTCTCGCCTAAACACTGTGGCTTCGGTATCCTGCCCGTCTCGCGCAAGCCCCTCCCCTCTCGGGCGCGTTCGCGCTTACCTCTATACATAAATGACACAGTTGCAAAGGTGGATACATGCCGTCGAGTCGACTATGGTATGCAGTGTTAACATCAGTCCCTTATTATTATTATTATTAATTATTTTTTTTGTTATAATTATTGTAATTATTAATTATTCATCGTTTTTTGTTTTGTTTTTGTTGTTTTGCTTTCTAGCAGCTATGTATTACGAAATCCCAAATTATTAACGCTCGGAACTATTCAGAAGTGAATAGTTGATCGCTGAAACACAGACTAACAGTAAAGGGCGAAAATATGTAGGTTATTTTGTCACCAGCTAAAAACCACTATTTGTGCTAGCTAAGAAATAGGCAACCAAGGAGTCCATATCCAGAGTTAACATTTTAATTGCAGTAGGAGGGACATTTGACTTTGAATTGTGCATAGTTAGAATTCTTTGAAAACTATTAGTCGTCATCATCATCAGCGAGTTTCTAAATATCTCTGGAATGTCCGTCTGTCCTCTAGCCATATAAGGCAATGGATAATCCCATTTGAGAGAACTGCCCAACAGTGGTTCTGCATAAAACTTCAGTTAATTACAACATATCTGACAATTGAATAAGACCAAATTTACAGGTGCTCACAGGTAAGCACAATGGTGCTTTATAATTTTTTGGTCTGCTAAAAAAAAAAAGTTTTCATGTGGTAAAACATGATTTTGGGCTGGCACGTGCTGTCACTGTGTTTGCGGAGACCTCGAGACACAAGAAGGTGTATAAGTTTAATGAGGACGGCTTCAGGTTGCTCTGTGCAGATACGTGTGGCCCAGTGACATCTTCCCTGATTAAACACAATAATGAGAGGACTCTGCTGCCCCCATCGGTATCTCCAGGACACTGGGACAATGCTATCACCTATAGTTACGTATAAGTAGTTTACCAAGAATAGTTTACCAACAATAATAGTGTAAAAGAAAACAATGTTTGTTAAAACAATATATATTGTTTTTTTTTTACATGTAATATTTTAAAGACCATTTATTTAAAAATATATTTGTTTGTATATATATATACACACAAAATAATTATACACACTACACACACATATATTATGTAAACACAAACTTTTATTTTGGATGCGATTAATCGCTTCCCAGCCCTAATATATATATATATATATATATATATATATATATATATATATATATATAATGATAAAAAAGTTGTCTCTTTTCAAAATAGTCTTATTCTCAAAAAATGTGTCTCAGAGTATGATGTGTATCATTAGAAACTGTTAATGGAATTATTTGCATTTGATATTTTTTAAAATTTGAAACAAATATTGTTTTCTTTAATTTGTACTATTATTATTGTTTTTATAGAATTCAACTATTTTGGTAAAATATTTAAAAAAACAATTAAATATTATTAGCAATATTATTATAAATAAATAAAACAATGACAAAAGTGTTGTTTTAGTCTTAAAGCCTTGGTTTAGATGCTTTATGGCAAAGTATTTTTATAGAAAAAAAAATTGGAAATACATCTCTCAGCAAGACACATATTAAAAATTGTTAAATGAATAATAAAAAGCAATGAATAGACATAACTATAGCAGGACATTTTACCATTATATATATATATATAGGCCTACATAAGTCAAACCCAGGTGGTACTATTAAATTGGCCTCCGTTTAAACTAAAAGGCCTGGTTTCACAGTCATGGATTAGATTAAGTCAGGATTAGGCGTTAGTTTAATTGGGACATTTAAGAAGTTAGAAAAAAAATCATTACTGGTGTGAATCTTGAGACAAACATGCATTTTAGTCTGGGACTAGGCTTAAACCTTGTCTGTGAAACCAGGGGTAAATCATCATTTTCATAGCTCAGCTCCAGTTGTCTTTTATATTCTCTTAGATTTTTCTCACCATAAGCAATGAACCCCCAAAAGCAATGGTGTTGGATCCACTATTGGCCCAAGAGCGGCCACGATTATGAGTCACATAAACCGTAGCACCCTTGCGCAGAGTCGTCATATACATAGAGAGATTCCCAACTGAGTTGGAGCCCTGAACATTACTATGGGAAACAGCCACCCAGTAATTGTTAACAACAAGCCACAGATCAGTTTCCCCACTCCCCCCAGTCTGTGTGGAGAAGAAGAACTGATAGACGCCTGAAACAGGAGCTCTGAAGATCCCGGAGCGAGAGTCGAAAGCCCCACCTTGGTTCACATACACTTTCCTGTACACGATCTTGTTCACTTTTCCAGAGATGCTGCCCGGGTAGGTTGCAAAAAAATGGATGTTTGCTTTCACTACAGGTCACAAGTAAAGAAAATGATTCATTATTTTTTTTAAAAGCTATATCGTTGCAATTATAATAACAACAGTTCACAGCATTCATTCAATGATTAATAATGAAGAGAAGTGACTCACCTCTCATTTGGTTTTTCTTACACAACCAGGTGATTTTGTCTCTGCTGACGCAAGACTCAGTTTTTTTGCACTTTCCACAGACAAGTGTGTTAATGTCTGAAAGGATGGTGTGCAACAGTCAATATACAATATTCTTTTTGTTTTTTCTTAAAGCATGAGTGCATCACATCTTACCTGCACAATATGCCAAATGGCAAGCTACCGGTTTGACAAACTTGTAGACGTAGTAGTTTCCCCGACATGCTTTGACTTGAATGGGAGGGGATTTGAACAAACAGCAGTTGTCTCTCCAGTTTCCACACACTTTGCGGGTGACCACTCCGTCTCGCACCCGGGGGTGACCTCCGACCAGCCACAGCGGAGCGTGCGTGCCACACATTTCTTTCCTCACGCACCTCTCAGGCATCTGGATGGTTTTCCCACGGTAGAAGAGACGGTACCAGCCCTTCCACTGGACACGATTGTCACAAGCAACATTCTTGGTGCTGTAGTTTGTAGCTCTCCAGGCTTGGTCCAACACGGTATAGTGAAAGCAGGGGTCAAGGTCTGCGCCACTGTCATCCTCACCGGATCCTTCGGCTCCATCTTCACCCTGGGTGAGGTACAGCAGATGGTTGCTGCCTAACAAAGACAAATATACATAGTCCTTTATAAAACACACCAGAACACACATTTAAAAAAATTAAGTCGCTGCCTTCAATTTTTTAAATACAATCAACTTTGAACATTTAAGTCAAAGTTAAGTCATTTAACTTTGAACATTTAAGTACATTCAACTGGCTTGAAATGAGTTGAATCTTGTAAAAAATTATAAGAAAAGAGTTGACAATTGCTTAACTTATTTTGATGAGTTAAAGCTATCTATCTATCTATCTATCTATCTATCTATCTATCTATCTATCTATCTATCTATCTATCTATCTATCTATCTATCTATCTATCTATCTATCTATCTATCTATCTATCTATCTATCTATCTATCTATCTATCTATCTATCTATCTATCTATCTATCTATCTATTTTTTAAATAAACCATATAGAATACTTTATCAAAACAACTGACCAGTTTGTAGTGATGTCAAATTCATCTCCACGTCTGTATCAGTAGGTTTCTGTGAACAGTACGGTAATGCCTACAAAAAAACAAAATAGTTTATCTCACATAGGATGAATCCTTATACTTCAGCCATATATTGAGATTTAATCTGTATTCATGTTATATTTCATTTTTAACAACAGCTTAAATCGTTTTGCAAGTCCAACTAGATCCAGTGAGACTGATTAGAATACATTTTTTTATTGTTTTAACCAGCAAAAAGACTGTAATGATCAAATTTAATATTACCTGGCTCAAGGCTTCTTGCTTTTGTTTCATTACTACTTGTTCATGTTTCAAGCTTTCCATCTCCTAAATAAATACACAGGTAAGAAAAATATGTATGCACTCTTCCTTTAGAAATTTAAACATTTAGGACACCAAATCACTTTAAAGGCAGTACTACCTTATACATAACAGCAAGATGCTCCTGCAAACGTTGGTCAACCATATTCCAAGCTCTGAATGGATACTGAAAGACATTGCAATGAAATTATGCACATACTGTACGCCAGTTATGATGTAAGAAAATTGTAATGTAATGTTGGTCTTATTTTATTCATAACATTAATTATATTAACCAATTTGATCATACAGTACTTACTGAAATATCTCTGTTCTCAGTGTCAGATGCACATACAACCAGTACCAAAAACACTTGGATCCATAAGGAAAGCATCTACAGGTTAAAACAAAACAAAAAGCTGCATTAGATTGTATTATTTATCTATACACATTTTTAAAAATAAAAATAAATAATAATATTAAGTATATTTCTAATTTAGAAATGGATTTGCTATTAGGTTAATTTACCTCAACCACAAATGCAAACTCTTTGGATTTACAGGAAACTAAGTGATTCGGTTTAAGTGATGTTTTTTTTTTATGTCTTTTAGAAATGATAAACATCTGAAGCTTACCTTTTCACAAAGAGCAGATCTCTATGCATATGCAAGTCAAATATGTAGCATAGAGTTTATATGCAGAAGTGGGGTCGGACACTACAGCCCTGCAGAAGGAAGTTTCTGGTCAGACTTTCACACTAACATGTTCTTACATGAAACTCTGGTGACACTGTTCACAAATAAGGTGCTAACTTGCACATGAAAAGTAGCCACAGGCAGTTTTTGAACTCATGAGGTCAGCAGAAAATGTGCAAAAATGTATTTGCATATATTCATGCAAAATATTAGTAAAATAAGTTCATTGGAATAAGTTAAATGAGTTCAACTTATTGGTAGAAATATGTGCAATGTTAAAAACAAGAAACTGCATTAAAATATGTTTTGAAAGGAACAAGGTAAGGCTAGGCCAGTATTTTGACACTAAACCAAGTTTTCATTGTTTGTGCATTTGGAAAAGTTAATTAGGTTTTTGTGATCGACCAGGTTTTAGTCATGATTTACCAAATTACCAATTACTTACTCTAACATTGCAATTTAACAAAGTTATTTGACTGTTATAGATTTTGCCTTTTCAAGCATCATTCTGAAACCACGTGACAAGTCACTGGTTATAGCAAAAAAAATAAATATATATATATTTTGCATCATCAGCATAACAGTGATAAGATCTTAACTCCTTTTTGTGCAAACACACATTATGTTTACTGTAACAGCATATCTTAAAAAGCACTTCAAATCTGATTAGCTTAAAATGGTACGTTAATAGTTCAAATTAACATTGGACTCCTGAAAAATAAATGAGATTGCTTTCACATTTAAAACATGGTGGGAGAAATATGTCAATCAAAGAGGAATAATAAAGTATATATGATAGTGAGTAGGAAATAGTTTAGTTTCGTGGAAAAGATGCTCCGTGAGTTAGATGCGCTTGCTTTGACTGGTGGAAATGCAAAAGCCAGTGTCTGTGTGCAGGATGCAAGGATCTGCAATAATGAAAGCCACCACTAGATGGTGACCTCTAACCTATTTTAAAACATTGGGGTTATATAAATTGGACAGGAACAAATCTGGTAGAGATATAGGCCTACACTTTAATTTACAATAATGTTGAATTCACTAGTCTAGATCTCATTATTGCCCGAGGTTATTAACTGAAAATAAAACTAAAATTAAAACCATACAAAAATCTATTTTTGTTACCTGAATTAAAATTAAATATTAAAAAAACGTATTTTATTATGTCTAATCACTGTATTTCATCTAATTGCCCATTTTCTATTTAAACTTGATATAAAAAAAAACTAAAGCTGAAATAAAATTAATAAAACAATACGATATGATCATCTGCAGTATACTTTGTTTTTGAGTACACCCATCTCCAATTATCATCTGAACTTCATTATTTTTATGGTACTGAATCTGCATGTTATGATAAAAGTATAACTATAATGCATCAATGTACTTAGAGGGGAGGAGTGAGGAGATAGTTACAGAGAGCTAATGTTGGCATGAATGTGAAGTATTATGTTATACAATGTAACCTGTTGTCTGTATTCATGTTTGTGCTTATGATCCCCTCAAAAATGAGATGGTACATCTCAAGCGGCTACCCTTTCAATTAAATTTCAAATTTAGAGAGTATATTGACATTATTAAAAAAAAAAAATCAAAATGAGAGACAAACACACTCAACAAAACTATCTAAACCTTAACTGAAATTAAAATGAAAACAGAAAACATAAATATAATCAATAAATATATAATAAATATTAATATAAACTATAATAGTATCTCAATGGTGCTAAAATGACATTGTGATATTGTCTTAGGATTTACATTTTTATTCTGTTGCATTTTATATTGTGTTGTATATTTCAATTTGTAGCCTATTATAGCACATTTGTGTGTGTCTGTTTGTGATCTTGTGAGTACTGATGCTTTGGAAATATTGTATAAAACAAACATCCTGATAAAGTACTTAATTGTCATAGTAAAAAACAAAATCAAACCGGTTTAATGAGTAAAATGGGAGTAATGTGTTTCAATGGTGTCTAATTAAGTGCCAAAAGTCCTTCCGATTAAATTGCATCCAATCTCATCTCATCTGGGCATATTAATAGTGTGTTTTGTTCTCATTCCTTAACTGTAGCAACATACCACACCATTTGGTAATATATTAAAATACTTGGCAGCAACCTCAGCTCTCACTGTCAACAGAGAAATGAGCAGTCGACTGTGTGATTAGATAAGACCAGTCCAGTCCAGTCAGTACAATAGTCCACCCAGGAAAACAATGTTCATGTTTTGATGTAAAGCACTGGCCCTTTACATAAGCAGGACACATCAGTAAACCCAACCGCCCTGGGGAATGACAGGCATGCTAGAAAGAGAACAGCCACCTGGACAATCCCATTACAGCCTGTTGTGCACTGTGATATGTTTGCATACATTACTCATCCCCCCCCGACCCCATACATCTCCACTCACCCGCAGAGCAAACGTACACGCCATCATTTATGGCCTTCTCTGAGGGCTGTACTTTTCCTATCATGGTTCCTGGAACCGCTCTTTGCTATACTCGCACGTCTCTGTAGATTCTAGCGCATGATGCTCAGTCTTTAACAGCTGCATAACAGGGCACTCTATAGGGGAAGTCATCTCTTACTGTCTCTTTTTTAATACTAAATAATCATGCCTTTCTGCAGCTGTGTGGCGCTTTAAATACAGTAGTGGCCAAAAGCGATGTCCAGCCTAGAAAAAGCACCCTTTTCCCCAATATTAGTACAAATGTGTTAAAGAGTTTGTAAGCACATTGAGTAAATATGAGTCAACCGTGTTCCGCACTTACATTATGAACATGCAAAAAAGAAAAAGAAAAAAAAAGGAAAACCAACCAATTATTAATAGCTGATTACTATATTGTACCATCAACATATGATTTTCCTGTGAACTTTTTTGGGGGGAGCATAGTAATTTAAAGTTGGCTTATTAAAAAGCTGTTCAAAAACCAAAATAACATTCCCTCAAATGGAATGTTTGAAATGTTTTTTTCCAAACAATTAAAGTCAGTGGGGTCCAAAACCACATCTGACCTTCATTGTTTGGACAAAAACATTGAGACATTTTTTCAAAATATCTTCTTCTGTTTTTTATTGAAGAAAGAAAGTCATACAGGTTTATGATGACATGAGGGTGTGTAAAAGCCTGTTAACACAAAAATAATAATAACGATTACATTAGCATCCATGACAAGTAAAGACTGGCGGGAAACTATAGGAACAAAAATCAAACAAACATAGGAAACTGGTATCTGACGAATACAAACTAAAAGTCGATGAAAACGACAACAAACAGGTTGTGACCATCAGACAATAACATTCTGTTTATTATATTCGACTTTTAATGTATTATAGAGCTTTTTTTAAAGTCAAGAGGATTAGTTGACTGTACTTATTTGTTGGTAAACTAACTTTAAATATGGAAGCCCATTTCAGCCACATGAGAAAAAAGTGCCTTGCCAAATTATAATTACTTTTTTCATAATTATGATTTACCAAAGCATGTTTTTTTAGGTGGCGAAAATTGGTTTCCATACTTAAGGGTGCCTAAAAATGTGTTAGTTCCATTTTTAAGGTTTCTGTCTCAGTGCCAAGCTGCCGTATCCCATTTTCTGTGAGTTAGTACTTTATCTGAGAGTGTGGACCACTCAAACATACTGAATATGTGAAAAAGTTAGATATGATTGCTCAAAAATGATAAGTAATTAGATAGGTTATCACATTGACTTATAGTTTACCGAGGCCTAAAACATTGCAGAGGCTCCTGCATGTAAACAAGCTATCCTCATATGGAGTAGCTCATAGCACGTGCTTATGTGGTATGTATTGTAAGAGGAGCACTTGTTTATCAAGCAGTTAATGCATCAAGAACGCAGTCTCTACAGACACGAAATGATCCTGACGTTATTTTCACATTTAGCAGGAACTAATTTTGTTCTCTCACTGCACATCTGATAAGTCTTCTTCCGTATTTCATATTCCATTCATGCCAACTCACTTTCCATGTAACCTCTGATCTTAAAAGATATGTTGTTTACTATGAAATGTAACCTCTGCCTTACTGGGCAAAGGTTCAATGTGTGTAATATTTCAATCCACACCTGTCAATCATCTTTGTCCTCTCTATAATCCATCCTTGCACAAATAAAACCATCAAGAGAGTTCAGAGTACTTGTTGACTCATAAATGACTCCCATTAACAACATAAGTGACAAAAATTGTTTATTTCAATTCTATGCTCATCATTTGCTTTAGATGGAAAACATATTACAAAAATAAAGTTTAGATTTTCTGGAATAACACGACAAAAACATAAATACACAAAATATGGTCCTTACATGTAAGGTAACATGGTGCAAGTTCAAAGCAGATGGCTGATTTAATACAGTAAGCATGCTCTCAATAGAGCAGTCTTAAAATTAGAAGCTCTGATTTCATGCTGTATAATATTCGCAGAGAACTAGAGGCCAAAGGCCCACAAATCTGAAAAAGGCAACAGCTGAGCGAAGGTCCAAGAGTTGACAAACTATCTTCAGTCGATGAGGTATCTAAAATGCTTCAGCATGTTTAAGAATAAACATGCACAAAACACTGTTTTTGAAATGCTCGGTGCGTTTCAGTTGTAAGTGTTTCAAGTTTAAATCAATGAGATAATTGGTACTGTACATTCCAACTGATCCCCTTCTAGCACCTTCAACTTAAGTGTGAAGAAAATACTAGGGGACATATTGGCCACACACTAATACAGATACAATTATGGCCTCTATGATCTCTTTCTCTCAGCGTTTGGCCATTCTGAGTATGAACACTCCTACATTCAGCAATCAAACTCATTTAATTACAAGCGTTCCTTGATATCAGCATTACTACTGCAGTGCAACATGTTCTTCTAGCACACTCTTACATAAGTGACACATCATAGGTTGCATATGGATTTTTATCACCCAATTTTGGCCATTCATTTTCGATTTTATGTGCTTTTAAGTTTTTTGGCATAAGCCTGTTGTCACTTTCTGGTTCCAATATCTTGTCTAGATGGCCCTTGTCTGCAAACACAGGCTTCAGAAAGTAAATTGACCATCTGGCTCACTTTTCCACACTGGAACGTCCACTAAACAGTCTTCCAATAAAGGATTATCTTCATAGTTCCACTTCATATGAGTTAGTATGGTCTGCAGGTAACACTGTGACAAAGCCTAGTTTCTCAACTAAAAAAAATGATATGATCAAGTCATGGTTGTGGTGCAGAGGAAAACCATTGCATGCAACAACTACGGTATTGCTGTGAGACTACACTGCTTCACAGTGAGTAGAGACTTGGGGCTCTGCCATGTCGTTTCCCATTCACTCATGTCAGAAGGTCAGATAACTGTCCTATTTCCTTCCTGGAGGCTTCATGCTTCTTTTCACTTGGCCAGTCTGAACCTGGCCAGGTCCAGTGGCTCTCGACTGGGAACGCACCAGTCATCTGCCCCCTGTGTGACCTCGTAGTTCCGTCGAGCTGTCTTATTAAACACAGGGAGCCTTTCGACTGAGTCGGTGGATAAAGCCTGAGGTAAAAACATTATGTAATCTGTTAGAACACAACACAGAGTATTCTAAGTACTCTCATTTACAACAAGTAGCATTTTTAAACGCGTTCCAAAGACTTTAAAGCGGTGGTGTCAAACTCCTTGTTCCTTGGGCACTTTCATTCATAAATCCTTTCCTGTGGCCTCATGGGATAGTAAAGTGTCAATCAAATGCACACCCCAGAATCTGTGCGGAAGTTGTAGGTTATCCAGGTACTTTTCAACTACTCTTTTGGCGTACTGTTTTCAACATACGATATAGCAGGGAAGTATTTGATTTTGGACACAGCCCCAAAAACGTCCAGGCAGATGTTTTGGAGCTAGTTGGAGCTAAACTCTTAGGTGAACTATTCCTTTAAGAAGGTTTTAAATGTACTGTACCTTCAGGTGAATGACTGCATCAGTACCATGGCCCTCCATAGAGTAGAGCTGGAGGTCCCCCTGGAAGTACTTGGCATAAAGTCGAGAAATGGGCAACCCATAACCAAACCCAGCCTGTGGACAAAAAGAGGATGATATTATAAAGAAGCAGTGTTATTTTTTCTTTGATACTTTTTAGTTTTATTTATATTTTGCATTATGTTTTCATTATAATATATTCCGCTTTCATTTTCATTTTAGTTAATGTTTAGTAATTCTGTTGTGTTTTTTTGTCATTTTTATAAGTTTTTTTTTTTATGAATATGTCTGTATAGTTTTTAAACTGAAAGAAAATGAGAAACCTTGCCTTGGAAAGCTGAAATGAAATGAAATGTTTTACTTCAGCTAATGCTTATTTTATTTCAGGTAACAAGAATATTTTTTTTAATTTTAGCTTTAGTTAAAGGAGTAGTAACCCACCACTTAAAAATGAAAATTCTGTCATCATTTACTCACCCTCAAATTGTAGCAAACCTGTATTAATTTCTGCTGAACACAAAAGAAGATATTTTGAAGAATGCCGGAAACCAAACAGTTGATGTACCTACTATGGAAGTTGATGGGGTCCATCAATCGTTTGGTTACCGATTTTTTTTTTTTTAAATATCTCAGAGGACAGAAATTCATACAGGTTTGAAACAACTTGTAGTCAGGGTGAGTAAATGATGACAGAATTTTCATTTTTAAGTGAACTACTCCATTAATTATAATAACTCTGTGAAGAGGACCGTTTAAATGATATATCTTGCAATTCTATTTGTATTTTATGAATAATATGGTGAAGTCTCACCAGGGGAGCCATTTTTTTCTCATCCATCTGGGGTGTTGGTGCTGTGGAGTACATGTAACTGAAGAGATTCTCAATCTTTCTGAAAGGAACTCCACCACCTCGGTCACTCGTCTACAAAGACAAAGAACACATTGTTAAAATAAAAACTAGAAAAAAGGGAGAAAAATAATGGGAGAGTGAATTAGGGCACAGGGAGAAGAAAAAAAAACTGGGCTAACAGTGAGAGGGAGACGCAAGACCGACAGACAGGCACTGGTCGTGATTTTGACCCCTGGACACAACTGTTTAGCAAGTGAATGACTCAAATCAGGATTGTCAAGGTGACTAAACAACAAGGTCAGTCAGCTCTCATATACTGTGTTATGCAACAGCAGGTGTTTCACTGATAGGATAATGACTAATAGCTTCAGTTACATCACACTACAATTAATAAGGTCTCAGTGAACAGACAAATTCTATGAACTTTCTGAGTTTAACACATTAATGAGAATTTATTGGAAATGTGCAGAATTGACATGAAAATGTCTAACCTATTTTATACTATTATTATTTGTCTACAACAAATTATGCTTGTTCAAATTAAAAATCACCTTGATAGTGAGGTCCTCTCCTCCTATGGCCACCATAACATGAATGGGTGGAAGATTACTGCCTTCTTTATGGTTCTCAATGGTCGCCCTCATTGCATTCTGAGGAAGAAACCATGTCGTCATGACAACATTCAGATCTTACGTAAACAGTATTGTTTCAGGGCAGAATATGAGATGGGCTACAGCTCACCTTGAACAGTTCAAATAGCATATGGTACAGATGGGAAGGCACATATACAATGCTGATAGGCTGGTTCCTGTTGTTAGCTGTAAAAGGAAGAACAGTCACAGTGTCAGTATTGTCTATAACTTCTAAAATATCTATCACTAAGCTATTATACATTAAACAAATACTGTAGAACAATAGATGGAATACATTTAGATATTAAATGCAAATATTTATACTGTGATTTTACTTGGTATTAACATGAACATAATGATATTTATCTGATCTTACTGTTGAATTCCTGAAGTACCAGGTCAGGTGAGCAGAGGTAGTACTGATAACACAGCATCTTGGCACTTTCATATGCATCTACATGAAAAAATGTGTTGACATAATAGATATTAGATACATATAAGTGTTTGTGTATTGACTAAACAGATGGGTCACTGATTTTAAATGGTTTGTTAACCCAACTACCCATCCTCATCTTCAGAACACAAATGAAGATCTTTTTAATGAAACTTGAGAGCTTTCTGTCGCTCCATTGGCAGCAAAGCAAATACCACTTTGACGCTTCAAAACATTTGTAAAGAGATTGTAAAACTAATCAATATGAATTGAGTGGTTTAGTCCAAATTTTCTGAATGTCAGATTGAATTTAGACTTTCATTCACATATATTATGGTGTGGTAGTTGCGGAGGCTGTCAATGGAGGAACAGCAATTCAGAATTTAATTTAAATTATCTTAATTTGTGTTTCGAACATGAACCCAAGTTCCAGATTTGGAATAAGGGTGAGTAATTGATGACATAAATTACCCACTCATACATGTTTGTGGATTTTATCAGATCGATTTTTCACACTATACCTTTAATAACGTCTGCCACCTGACAATGAGGGTCTATACAGCCAATGGTATTGGGGTGAACTGGATTTGTGGATCCATCAAATACAAGAGCTGGAAAAACAGAGAAAATAACATAAATACAAGCAATTTAAGAAGCACTGATGCTCAAAGGTATTATTTGGCCTTAATATTGTGCTTACTGTGCTGGTTTATGAGCATTCTGATGGATATCCGGCTCAAGTAGAGACGATCCAGGAAATACTCAATATTCTGATTAGTGACTGGATCTTGACCAAATACTTCTTTATATTCAATTACACCTTGGGCCATAGTGGGTACGACATCATTGTGCCTGTTTCGGATGTTTACCAGAGCATCCACAAACCTGTGTGCAGAGTCAAGAGTGTTAAAATGTGTAATGAACAAGGAAATAAATATGAACTGTTCATAGTTTGACAACAAAGCATATTTTTATAACCAAAATAATTTTCATGATAATGATTAGACAATCCTTTCAATTCTCAATACAATGCATTTTTTAACTTAACATTAAACACCCTGATGCATTATACTCATGAGAATTTTGTTGGAAAATGTGCTTGACTGCCATGAAAATAATGGCGAACAATGCAAAAATCTTGATGGTTGTAAAACATGCTTCTAAATGTAATTTCTTGTTTTTCTTTTGATTTTGAGGCCAATAAGATGTTTTCATGAATTTTAAAGAATTCATTTCTACTTACTCTTCTAACACACTGTGGTCATCTGGACTTTTCTCCAGGAATTCCAAGATCTCCATCAAACTTTGAGTATACCTTAGAACACAAAAAAGCAATATGATTTGAATGTATGCCAATAAATGAAGAAAAAAAAACTTTGGGAAACAAGCTTGTCCAGAAAATCTTCTGCTAACTTCTTTGCAGAATCATTGTGACATAATATAGGCCTATATTTAGTTCATTTAAGGAAATTATAATTAATTATAATACAAACTGCACATCTGAGATTTCATTTAAAATGTGAGATAAATGTATTGCACTAAACGGATGCAATTCATAAAAACATGACCAAATATCTGTTGAAAAACAACCGTTTAACAGTTGCATACCATGCATATTAATGGCAGACTGTTTTGTTTTTGCTATTCCTAAGTTTCCACTCTTCCTAAAAGGAAAAACAAGGGTAAGTGTGACGCGTTAAAGCACGAGGTAGTGAAGTGGGACAAAGTTCACAGCCCCTTCTTGAAGAAGTAGCTCCCACACCCTGACGTAGGATGTGGGACAAAGTTCACATGCTTTACTGCAACGTAACACAACTTTGAATTTGGCCTAGTCTCAATAGACCGCGCTGTTTTCGTATCATACTAAAAATAAACACCACGTCTTTGGAAATCTAATCGCCTTTTAAACAATTCGTCGTTTCTACAGCAATACTAATCTTGGTAGATCCGTGTACTGTATACAGTAAAATGTTGTAAAACTTACCAGCTGTGAACCATTTGTACAGAAGGTGTGGTAAGTAATCTTTTAGGGAGCAAGTTAATTTCTTTCATGATGTTTGACAGTCGTACGGGCAGCTCTTGTCTCAGGAAAGCAAAAGACGTCTTCTCACATGCATTCGTTGAACCTGGACAAATACAACATGTAAAAAAAAGATGTTTGGCACGCCGGACACAGACAACACAATTGTAAAATAAATCATATTAGTTTGGGACTGAAATGTATGTACGTTGTTCATAATGCAATTAAACAGTCAATAAGTCATATATATTCGTAAACATGGCAGTGGTGCAATAGCAAAGCCAACATCAGTTAAATGATGCAACCAACAACCAGTATTAACAACAGTAGTGATTTGAACATTCCTGAGTCATTAGCGCAAATCGGATCTTTCGAATCGTTTCAAAGAACCGGTTCAGAAAATAGATTGAGCAACTATCATAGCGTTTTCTCTGAGGTGCTTTACAACTTTCTAATAAAATATTATGTTGGAAAATATAGCAATTTATTGCATTTTTTCGTCGATTCAATTGCATTAAAAAGGATCTTTAATTTAATTTATGATGTCCAGTTCAGTTTGTTTCAGCCATTTAAACGTAAACATTACTAACAATTATTTACATCTCCTACCTGAATAAATGGTACTTTATTAAAAAACGGCTAAATAATAATAATAAAAATATGATCACGTCAAAAAAAATAATAAAGTAGGCTATGTACGTTTTATTTAGCATTTTTGCTATTCTTAAAGTAATTTGGCTTTTTTAACCCATCAGTCCTTGATTCACTCCAAAATGCTCTTACTATCCCAAGTTCGATTTCAAATTAGGGAGATGATGATTCAGTCAGATTTGTAAATGTATCGTTCATTCATTTTCGTAAACAAAGACCATTCAGACTGATTCTGTGAGCCGATTCAGCAGATTCACTGAAAAGATCCGAATCAAAAGAACAATTTGTTCTCGAATCGCATTGCTACAGCTGAGCAGTATCAAATAATTTCAGCATCTGGTAGATGTAAATTGCACGAGCAACTACATAATCATGCACGTAATCATGAACAGATTGCATAATAATGATGCCATGATAAAACTGTCTATTCTGCAACTGACTACGTAAACACGAGCACTTCCATGGCAATAGACAGCGCATACTCAGGCTATAAAGGTATTTCTTGTCAATCTAGGGATACAAATGATTTCAGACACGAGCAAATAACACAGCAGAAAAAGCACTCACCAAAATCGAGAAACTGTTTCATGGAAAGTGGAGAAGGTGAAAATTTAGAGAAGTGTTCGATGTGATGAGGCGCATTGGCCAAAGCCGCATTCTTCATTATAAACCTGACGAACTTCATTTCGATGATTGGTTTGAAACTGAGATATACCAGATATAACAGCTGCAGAGATCCAGTCTTATCAATAGCTATGATGTTTATAATGCATGCACTGCCCTGTAGCTATATGACGGTCTAGGTCGGCAGCTGTTCTCCCAAGAACACTCAACAGCCAATCAGAGACCGAGTTTACTATTACTACTCCAGATCCGTCCAATAGCATGTGTGGAGACATAAATAAGCATCAAGTGAGAACATATACACGTGAATATAGTCCTCGACCACTGTTGTTTTCGTCCTGAAGAAGCACATATGTTCTTTACATCATAAACTGTAATGATCATAATGAAAACAATTAAAGCTAAATTAATATGCTTATCAGAATGTATAACATACTTTTGAGAACATTAGTTATAGGCTCCTGCCTTCATAAAACCAAGAGCAAAAGTTACAACCCGTGGTATTGAATTAATTACACTTTATTCAAGTCATTTAAATTTTAATGATTCAATTTGAATCAAGGTATAGCAATTACGATAAATGTATGAAAACATTATGAAAATTTTGTTCTAAAACTTCTTTTGAACTTTATAGGCTACTCCAATATTATACATAATATAATATGCATCCAAAGTTTTTTTTGTTTTGAATGGTGAATGCGTGTTTGAAACTAAGTGCCAAATCCATTCTTGCATAACCAGGGCAGTCTCGATAAGAGGCAATCATGCATATTGCAGTCTCTCCTTCCAGCCAGCAGTCAGCTGAGTAAATCAGAGGTTCCCTCCGTTTTTAATTTGAGCTTAAATGTATAACACATGCCTATCTTTAAATACATCTTTAAAAATTAACAAACTGAGATTAGTCTGCAGATTTCCATGCATTCATAATTATGGGTTACACATTGACTCATCAGATGATTTATCATAATTGAGACCTAGATGAATCAATAATTTTTGCAGTGTAGCGGCTCTTTCCATGATTAAACAAATAACGTTTCCCATATGTTCAGCTATACATCTCCACACTTAGCAAGTTATCAAGGCGCCACCTTGTGGTCAGTGTTGGAATATTTGATCTAACCCTTCCACCACCAATGGGGAGTAAACCTGTTATTTTAGAGCAAGGGTGGGCTTGAGATTTACTTTCCTTTACTAGAGAGCTGCAGGCAGATACATTTTCTCAGGGTTGGAGATAAACTCTGCAGGAAAGTGGATCTTTAGGGCCAGAGTGCCTGGTGTTTCTGTTTAGAGAGAAAGAGAAAACAATCGGTTAAATGTTATAGTAAAACCATAGCTTTTAAAACACTTTATTTGTCACTAAAGAATGCAATTTGGCTGTATAGTTTTAAAAGGCATGATGGAGTCCATTACGGTGTACTGTTTTATTGGCTAAATAATAAAAGATCAGTTGAGTCAATTTATTTGCCTGAAACTGTGCTATCTAAACTCCAAAGCATCTGTCTATGCAGTATGCAGTGTAATTGTATACAGCACACCTGGGGACCTGAGGAGAAGAAAACATGCCCAGTGGAAATTTCCTTTATAGTCAGACACGGGTCATTGATGTGCTGTTTGCGTCTATTCTATGAATGGAACAGCTTAGAGCAAAATGTCAAACTCGCTCTCAAGCCATTTCTTTTCAGGAGCTATTTTCACAACAAGTAACAGATTCCACAATAAATTCTATTTTTTAAATGACTTATAGATGCAGATTTGATTCTCGAAAGCATATATTTAATATCTAAAGAACTTTTATGGTAAAAACTCTAAAGATTTGAACTTATACAGTGGCACATACTCTCACAGACCCCTGCCATAAAACATGAATGCTACAAATGCTAAATATCTGATAAAAAAAAGTCTAAATATGCATAATTCCTTACAACATACATAAATATGCCAATGTGAGAATACACAGTATTCATGGAGGCAATACCAAGATGACAGCTAATCTATAATGTATAACCAGATACTTTAGATGGAAATGTACAGTATTTAAATAAAACATTCGTAAAACCGGTTAATAGCCAAGATTTTGTCTAAAATGTAAGTCACTGCATACTGAAGTGCCCCTATTGTATTTCAAATACCTTTCATGTTGTGTGTAATATAGCTGTTTTTGAATGTAAAAGGTCTGCAAAGTTTCAAATATCAAAGTGCACGACAAATAAAGTTATCTCCTACAAAAAAAAATTAAAAGGTTCTGAACTGCTGAAAGAGCCATCAGCGAACTTCCCGTAAAATACCTATTCGTAACAATGTAACACATTTGCAACACCTATGGTTTTCATTGGCTGCTTGTTAACGATGTCTACTTCAACCTGCCAAACACTGTAGTTGTAGCTGAGGCCTGGAAGTGTTGTTGACATGTTGAGAAGACTCAGTGTTTTCAGTGCTGTCCAATTTGCATGCACTTCAAAAGGATAAGGACTTGCGCGGGAGTTAAAAGTCCTACTGTGTATCAACCACAGAGGAAGTCTCCAGAGCTGAAATTCAGATATGGTAAGAGGTGTTTTGTTTCCGAAATGTGCAACACGCGGTGTAAGTGGTAGACCAATCGTAACAGACTTGGCCTTCTGACCAATCAGAGCAGAATAGTCTTGCGGAAAGGAGGGGTCTAGAGAGCCTGAATCTTCGAACAAACCGTTTTCAAACACTTTGGCTATGTTCAAACTGCAAGCCTTAATGCTCAATTTAGATCCGATTTATATGCTGTGCACATTGTTGTTTTGAATGTGGCCAATCAGATTCCAGTGTGAACAAATTATGGTCCTGAACTGACCCACATGCTCAAAAGAAGAATAAAAAGACTTTATGCAGCACACTGTGATGCGGTGTGATGATTTATTGTGTGATCTGCTACAGAAGCAAGCAAATTTATGCGCAGGCAATTAAAATTTAAGATGTGAATGCGAAAAAGAGAGGTTTAAACATTTATGTTTTGCTTTTATATAGAGCTGTCACATGTAATGTAATAACTTCGGGTAGCCTATGTAAAATGTGACTTCCATGTGTGGAGAATTGTGATGAATGTTGCGCTCTAGAGAAATGAAAAGTCGCATGAATTCTGATATTATCGTTCAAACCGAGGTCACGTTGCAAAACATCAGACGAGCTGTATCGGATTTAGTAGGCCTACCACACATCTGGAAGTGTCCCAAATCAGAATCGAAAGTGTGATTTGTCACACTGTCATGACAAAAACAGATCTAAGTCACGTATTAGAATAAAAAAATATGAATATGAAAATAAATAAAAAATATCAGAGTTGGGCCACATTGAAAAATGGAAAGCTAGAGTTGTTGTTGTTGTTTTACCTTGGATGCATTGAATTAGACCACAAAGAACAAAATGAGGAACCTTTAAAATAGCATATACATAGGGGCACTTGAATTTCTTGTTTATAAACTACTGTATAGGATCAATATAACACATATTCATGCTGTTGAACTGAATATGTGCCGCTAATATGAAGCACAATAATGGATGCCTATGTGATATGACTTATTTTAATGTTCTTGTTGGGTCAGACTGATCCCAATCTAAATAATGTTCTACTTTGTGTTAAAAGGGTTGCAGCTTCATAAATATCTATTGAGGCTTCTAATTAGGTCAGAAGAAAATATAAGCGTTTGAGAATGGACAATAACAGGTTAATATACTATATGATTATTTCTACTCGCACAGGAGGAGTCTCTCCGAAACAACCAGGAAGTAAAGCCCATCTAAACAGGACATGAGGATTAGGTTTATCGCTGTAGTGCCTGACTCTGTCGCTGATGTTGTCTATTGAATCTTCAGCCGTGGCGCTCAAACTCTCTCTGGTTCCTCACTGAGAGCATCTGATCCAGCAACAGCAGCGGAGAGCATCAGGCTCATACAATTAACCAACACTCCTGGGGTTCCTGGCCCTTCACTGAAGACATGTCAGCAAAGGACGGATCTAATCTCAGTGAGTGCCTCTTTCCTTATTTTTCATGTAATATGTGTTGTATGCTCGGAGTATTGCAGTGCGGGTTACATCATTTCGCGCTTTACAGTGGCCAACAGCGCACAGCCATGTTTTACAGAGTGCTCTACAAATGTCCGTGTAAATACAACGCAAGACGAAAAGGGAAGCATGTTCAATATTCATTAACATATTTTCATATAGCATCTCTTCGTTTGTCTAAATAAATAGGTTAAGAGAACGGGCTGTTTTTGAAACAAAGGGAGACGTTTGCGGTTTGACATCAGCATTGCTGCAAGTAGATCGTCAAAAGCAACACACACACACACACACACACACACACACAAAACTGTTCTGGAATGGATATGAAACACGGCGAAATAACAACCCTTGAAATTATATTTAATGATTTATTTCACGCAGTCAATATGATTTGCCTCATTAAATTTTACGCAAAAAATAACCTATTGGGAGAAATGACAGTGGATGGTGTGTTTTGTCCCGTACAACACTATAAATAACTTTTTTTCTTACTGTAGAGCTCTCATGCATGAAGGATGATGCTCAAGATTACATTCTAACACAGTTTTGTCAATTATTTGAGGAAAGGTTTATCTTAATATGATACATTAAAATCGATATGTCGGAAAATGTTTGAAAATAGAAAACTTTAGCCATGAATCACTATATCTTTGGCATCATCAGCAGGTTCGCTGTGTTGTGTAATGATGAAACAACAATAGTCCCTGCACAACCGCATTATAGTTAGCTGACGTAGCGAGTGATCGTTATAATCCCACTTAATATAATTGTTTCAAATCATTGAATTTTCCAGTGCTCGACAGTCTTTAATTCTTAAATGACTATTGTAAAAGTGATCAGACACTATAAATATTTTTCAATTATTTCCAGGTCGTCTGTTGTGTGGTTTCGCAGACGGTCATTTGTAACGATGCACTGGACAGCTCCAGGTGCTGAACCGTTTTTAAGAGTGTGATTGTTTTACCTTTGATTAAAAGGAATGACATGCTCAGAATTTGGTAGAGCGTTATTTTTAAAATATCCCGAACAGAAAGAGGAGTAAAATTATTATTTTTATTTAAACATTTTTAATCGCTATTGTAGTTCACCCCAAAATAAAAGTCCTGTCATGATTTACTCACCCCCAACTGCTATAAACCTCTATGACTTCTTTGTTCTGTTAAACAAAAAAGAAGGTATTTCGAAGAATGTTTGGTAACCAAACAGTTCCTGCCCAACTGATTTCCATATGAAAACAAATACTATGGAAGGCAACGGGGGCCATCAACTGTTTGATTACCGGCATTCTTCAAAATTATGTTCCTTTGTGTTCAGCAGAGCAAATAAATTCATACAGGTTTGGTGAGTAAATGATGACAGAGTTTTCATTTTTAAGTGAAGTTTACAAAGAAAATGTTTAAATATTGTTCAAATGTTTGTTTGTTTGTTTTTTTAATATCACCTTTGAATTTTATATTATGATTATTGTATTATTTTAGTGCTAGGTTGGTGTGGAATATTAATAATATAACTTATCCAATCTTGTAACATCTGAAACATTACTTCTAGAAACTAGCTGCCAGTTTATGAAAAACAAATACAGTGTGGCTTTTGAGTTCTGAATTGTTTAAGCGAGGATTGACTTCACAGTCAAAAGATGCTGTCTGATACATTGTTATTCTGCTGGAATTTTTGATAAGTTGTCTCTGATCGCTGCATAGGTCTGCTAAGCTCATTTGCAATTTAACAAAACAAAACTGCACTCACAGTGTTGAATATGCCACTAAACAAAGCTTCTGAACAAGCTTTGTTTTTGAAAAGTGTGATTTCCACTGCTGACAGGCATTACGCTTTCTCAGTTGCGCTGTGTATTGAAAAGCGAAGTAGAACGACTGACTGCATGTTTTAGGAATTCCTTGAAAGGAAATATTGGCAAGAAATTACAGTGGTCTTTGTTTGATTTGCAGCAACTGCCCTGTCTTCTTTTTTCTCATCTTCTCCTCTCCTTTTAGAGACTGGACTTGATTATTGTGCACTTAATTAGTAGCATCACTTTTTTTCTGGTGGGAGACTGACTGCGGGAGCTAATTTAAAGGTCTGACGTTAGGAGGTGAATCATGTTAGCCTCATAGCTATTCCTAGTCACAAAGCACTATGTTGCTCATTATTGCAACATGTTATTAGGATTTATGCTGCTTTGGAATTGCTATTTTCAGACCTGTGAAAAGATACATAGTTTTTTATACTTTTGTGTTTTCTTTCTTTCTTTTTTTTTATTCACCTATAAGAAAATGGCCAGCTGTGAGCAGGTCAGAAAGTGTTTGAGATAAATGTCAGTTTGGAGGAGAAACAGAAATCGGCTGTATTTGTGATACGGGTCATTTATAAGTGGCAAGAGACGAGCCTTGCCACTCGTGTCTTCTTTAAAAAGACTCTCAGACCTGACTGTGAAGTCCTTTACCTCATCTTGCTCATACAAGCAGATGACACAATTTAGTACTGCGCTAAATAACAGCAAAAAGCTAGTTAGAGGTAGATTTTTGAGCTGCATGTTTTATACAAGCTTTGCCAATTTGTGGCTTTCAACTTGCATTAATTTTTCATTTAAAAAAAAAAATCCAAATGCCAAAAAGTAGTCGCAGTCAAGGCTTGATTGTCTTTTCCTGTCCTTTGCTAGTAAAACAGCTTAAATTCTGCATGAAACGAAAGTTCCAATAGTCTTTTCCTCCCTATTATGACATATATCCTTGAGAAATGGCTTCAAGAACAAGCCCATCAGGAAATTATTGGATCATAGTTTTTTGTAGATCTCGTGTGATTGACAGGTTGTCTAACCTTTGTGCCGATAAAAACCGCATCATAGAAGAGATGTCGTTGCAACTAGAATGGCAAGTTATTTTGATTAAGGTTTATGAGGGCACGTGAATTAAAAAAAATATAATCATAATTTAATGATGTGCACATATAAGCGATTTCTAACAAATACTGCAATGTTCCATAAAAGATAAGCATAGTCAGTTTTGATTTCATGCTAATTGATGTGTCAAAATCGCTACCATTTAAATGTATGCTTATGTCCCAGTTGACCCTGAGAGAGGACATTCTCTCAATCTCTGTTTCTATATCTGCATCATCACATTGGCAAGCCTCACCCACATTGAAATCTCATTGGTCTAAAATGGTCATAATTATACATTAAACTTCCCCCATAATCACTTTAGCATGCTCACTTGTAATACACTTACAAATACTTCAGCACCCTATGGACAGATAATCATGATTCATGGCCAAACTAGTATGATTTCATTACTTTCTCCAGTGCTTTCATACCTCCCATGCATAATTTAGTGTTATGTTTATGTAAGGTACTTGCAGCCTGGCAAACTTTTGCTTGTGGGCCATAGCAACTCACAACGAGCCCTCCATCAGGATGGAATATTCATGAACGCCTGGGCAGGTCAAACAGGCCGATGCAAAATACGGCGAGATTAAAATAGAATGAGTCGTTATGCTCAAGGTGATGTGTATCTTTTTCTCCATGGCCAACCTTCAGACGTTTGACAGATCTCACAAAGCTGTCAGAGAATTCAGTTCCTTCTTCCTGTTTTTTGTTCACATTCTCTCTCTTTAAAAAAAAAAAAAAAAAAAAAAAAAAAAAAGAGGAAAAAAAAGTTGCCCTGAGGTCCCTCAGTACAGAACAGATGGTAAAATGTTCCCTTTGATCTTCTTTTCAGGTTTCAGGAGTTTTCTGGCTGTCGTGTGAATCACAAACATGCTTGGGTTGTTTAAAGACACAGTTTAAGTGCAGAGCATGAATTGGCAATAAGTAGATGCTTTTTATAGTTATCAGGGCTTCTCTTGCTATCTTGTCTGTGAATCTTTCACGCAGCCAAACTAACAAACTGCTTGTAAGTGACTATAGAAAAAAAAAAAAAAAAAAAAAAATATATATATATATATATATATATATATATATATATATAGTTTTAGGGCTAGTTGATGTAATTTAGCCTAACAGACTAAGGGGGTGTAGTCACATTTGGATTGTTGCAGTACGTTGAAGATTTTAGTTGTTTTAAATATTTAGTTGTGATTAAAGATTAGTTAAGGAAATGTTCAATGAAAAGTAATTCATCTAATTGAACTGTAAATTAATATGCAAAACTCCATTTCTAATATCGGCTAATAGCGATAAATTTAAAAAGAAATCTCAATATTGACTAATAATATGATACCGATATATTCCATTCATCTCTTGATGTTAGCTATTGTTCCTCAGTTATTTTAAAGTAACTTTTATATTGTGGATAATTATACCTGGGTTGGCTAAGATTCTGAGTGAGGAGTGTCTGGGTTAGCATTATAAATAAAACCTTTGAAAAACCCTGTTAAAAACTAGTTTTCCTTCTAATGAATTTATAGATTTCATGGAGTTGCTTTATGGGCATGCGAAACAATTATAAACATTTAATTACGAGTTTTTTTCCCTCATAGATGTTACTACAAATAACTATTTGTCGTATTTGTTGCTGGGCCAGAGAAAATGTTAGCTGGCCAAGTAAAAGTCTCAACTGTCCCAATCAGGCCTGCATGAAAATCCTTCTAGTCAAGAGTTAGGCAGTTTTTTTTCTGCAGTTTGAAGACTTTCTGCCAAAATTGATTGATTGCCGGATTGTCAACGGCCCGGCTGCTTGGCAGGAAGCAGTTTTTTCTCATTTGTGAGTACTTCAACATATCAGAGTCAAGCACATGGAGCGATTTTTCAAAGATGACATCTCCATTCTGCCCTCATCCTTTTGCCGTTCCTGCGGTTTGCATTCATCACCGTGTCACGATAATGCTTTGTCCACACACTCTGAATGCGGGTCAATAGCAAGGTTATGGTCATCTGATTCAAGCCCAACCAAATGTTCCCCCTCCATGCCTTTGCATTGTAGATAGTCATTTATCACATAGGAACCGTGAAAGGATATTCACAGTACTTTAGAATGAACTCTGGATGTGGTTGGGTGGACAGACAGGTGACCTTTGTATTCTCCCTTTCAAAATGCTGACGCTCTTGCAGAAATCAACTCCCCCTCTCTTTCCATTTTATTCTCCTTGCTTTGTTACCTACCCACCTACCCATTTTGTCTTTCTCTGATAGTCCTTGCTTGTTGTGCTCTGTCATTTTCCCTCAATATCCCCACAGTGCATTTCCGTTTATCTTACATAACTGAAATCAGAGGTGATGACCTTCACACTCCTCTATGCAGTACAGTCTCTCTCTGGGAATAGCTGGCCATAAGCAAGCCATAGGAACTGATGTCTTCTGTTTGCTTCCTCATTGGAATCTGGCTTGGGGTTGTTTATGTATAAATGACAAACACCACAGATAAAAAATACTGTTCATCACCTGGGGTTTCTTGATGATTAGGTCATTCAAATGGCTGTCACATTAAGTCATATTATTATTATTAATGTCGTGTGAAAACAGTTGTGCTGCTGAATATTTGGTTGAATCCATGATATTTTCGTTGAAACCTCACAGCACAAGGCTGATCTCCACGATAGCTGCATCTCATGTCTGGCACTCTCTGCCGGCGGATGTGAGGCCTGCGAAAACATGCCCATCTCTGTGCTGCGGACTCAGCTAACTCGGGCCTACTTCAGCCAAGAAAGAAGAAGCGCCGCAGTCAACAGCATCCTGAGAGCATTGATGTTTGTGATCGCAGGCCAGCCGAGTCCCTGCGTGTGTCACTCTCTCCTGGTCGATCATCTCCGGTCCTGTTTGAAGGAGAGCAGCGCCCCACCCCACCAACACCCCCCACAGCTAACCAAGGCCTGGCGCACTCCTTATTCTACACGAGGTTCTGCAGTCTCTGCAACACTCTCCTTGGTGAGAAGAAGAGACTGCTCCGCGGAGACGGGCTATGAGTCGTAGCCGCCCCTTGAAGAGGCTGTGGCCGCTCATCTGTGCCCAAACTCGGCTGCTAGCTGGAGAACCAGAGCGTTGTGTACCCCAACAAAACATGCCGTAACACATCAGCCGTCTCTGGTGTATTCCGCCTCTGGTCAGGCAGCATCGGCCCTGCAAACGATGGCCGGGTTGCAAGTTTACCAGGCCAAACTCCTCCGGTCCATGGATGAGGCTGGCCCAGACCCAGAGGTCTTCCGGGTTTCCATGGCCACAGTGCATGCGACCGGTAAGAACATGGCTAGCTTGGTCATGCTTGAATGCCACCTTTGGAAACTCTCACTGACATTAAAGACACGGACAGAACGAGGTTGTTGAGGTTGTCCAAACTTTCCCTTTTCCCCGGCGCCAAGGCCCGTGACCCAGCATCGTGCTCAATGCCGTGCCTCTGAAGCTATCCTAGCACGTGGCATGAAAAGAGAAGGCTTGAGTCCCGTGCTTGCCGGACCACCCTCGAAAAGACCAGCAAAAATTCCCACAGCCCCCTGTTCAGTTCAGACGGCTGGGGATTTTTTTTTATTCACACAGGCCCAAAGCAGTGATCGCGTCCCGAAGAAAACACAAAAAGAGCATGTTTCACAATCACATCACATGGGTTCATGGTCCCCCTTCATTAGGTGGCTCTCCCCCGTGTTGTAACACTGACTCCCCCACACGCAAATGCCTGTTCAGTCAGTCAAACACTCAATGTATGCACAAATCACATTATAAGGGGGTCAGGTCCCCCTTTGTTTGGTGGCCTGTCCAAATCAGTGTGTCGGTCCCAGTCACTCGGGTTCTAGCCTTGCAAGCTATTCCCAGGGTTCCGAGTTCCAATTTGCTCGCAGACCCCCAAAGTTTCAGGTGGTTGTTGAGACCTTGATGAGAAGCGACGTGGGTCACGTGCTTTGCACTGAAGAACAGAATCTATAAGTAAAAGGGGCAATAGATTTAAAACAATGGGGGTTTTACAGCCGTTATTTTCTGGTTCCGAAAAAAGACGGCGGTCTCAGACCCATACTAGATTACTACATACTAAAGGGAAGTACTTGGTTACTCACGTAATTTCTGTTCCCTGAGTTAGGGAATGAATTATTGCGAAGCCGGCCGCACTGCATTTAACTGGCTAGTTGTCGCTTCAGTTGTATAAACCTGCTATAATGGCAAATTCAAGGACTAGGCTGACGCCACGCCCCTTGACGGGAAAGTCAGAGGCGCCCACGCCATTGGATGTGCAGTTGTTGCAAATGTAAATGCGTTTTAAATAAAGCTTTCAATAAATCAGGAAAAATGAGTTTCACACTGCGTATAGCTACGCAATACTTCGTTCCCTAACTCAGGGAACTGAGGTTACATGAGTAACCAAGTAGTTTTGATTTTTAAATCTAGAAGCACAACTTCTGAGAGAGTTTTATCATGCTGACAGTCCAATCGATTGTTAGCATGCTAATGCATAGAATTCTAAAGCATTTAATGACCAGATACATCTCTAAATTCATTGTCTCTTTTAAATATAATTTTATTTAAAATGAGTTATTTCATATTATTAATTGAGTAGTTCTTATGTTTGATTTAACTTTAAAATTGTTTGTGGTTGCGTTTAAAAAGAGATTAATTTTGACTAGTCTGCCATCTTGACCCATCCCAGGCCTTTATGTGTGCTTTTGTACTGCATTGCAGGAGGTATGGATTGTGTTGTTGCTTGCATGACCTTTAAAATGCATTCAGACACGTTTCTACCCAATGCTTTTAAGGTTCAACAGTCTCCCTGGAATCAGTTGCTATGTGTTACTGAGTTGCTTAGCATTGTTGCCCTCAATAATGCCATGTTGTGGTTGTGATGTCGTACATGCAAACTCTAGCTTTTGATTTTCCAATTATCAGTAAAGAACACCTGACTAAAGGGTTTCTGTGTGAAAGTGATATTGCTGTGTGAAGTGATGGCTTCAGTAGCCCACACAAAGCACAAGGCCTTAGCATGGAGGCGTAATGTAATATATCTATGTATATCTATAAACGAGAAGGGGCGAGAAGAGCAGGTGGGGGAAGGAGAGAGGGGGAGGGTGTGTTTATGAGACGCACATTAGGGTGAAAAATGAATCTAGGGAGGAAGTAACAAGATAAGAGTGGAGAAAAAAAAAGCTGCAGAAGGGAAATGAGATGAAAGTGCGAGTAAGAGAAACGCAGGATGACAGTGGCAACTCGTGTTTGCCAGACATCGCTCTGGAAATATTATCATTGTGTTTCTCTCTCAAGGAAAACCAGGTTACCCACTTACTTGCTCTCGGTGCCGGACTGCTAAAATTCCCCTAGGTGGCCCTAAAAATAACAGTCCACTTTTCCACAGCGTTTCCTCAGTCTTTCTCACTGCCCCTCTGGCAGTGCACATTGTTGACAGAGATGCTGTCGGGGGAATGAAGGCTATTGCACCAACCAGCACATAAAATTGTCACTAATAAACTAGCAGACTTATTGGCAACCCGGGCACACTGGAAATACGTACAGTACCTGTGTTCCCCTGAAAGGTTACCACTTTATTGTGTAGAATAACATATTACCCACACTAAACTCTACCCTACACTCAGCCAAACATGAGATTAAAACACATTTCTTGAGGCAACCATGCCATTTTAGCTTGTATTGCAAGTCTTTGAGCTCTTTTATCATGACTTATGTTTCACAGGATTCACACAAGTGCAATGCTGTACCAGGTGAGCTACCAAGTAGTAACATACTAATGAGTCGTTATCACTTTTAATCATCATTTGTACTGTTAGCAGTTAGTTTACCACATTTAGAAATAATATCAAGTCTAAAAAACATAAAAACTCCATGAAGTTCAAGTGTATCGGTGAGAACACTCATTTAAACAGCATACACCAGAACATGTGACTGCACATCACATTTTTGACTATTGATACTGCTTGCAATGATGATGCAATAGTTGTAAAAGGTCTATGGGACATAAATTAAGCCTTTAAATAAAATGGTTATTGAGATGTCTACACTGGCATATACAATAAAAGACCCTGCACAGGGACAGGAAATATAAATGACCAGAGAAAACCTGCCTACCTTACGAAACACTGAGACTTGCGCTCAGGAGGAGAGCAGACACATTCTTTTTAAGCACACTGCAACGGTCACAATATGACGTCGCAGTCCGCACGTATGCTTTAAAAAACATAATTCAACATAAATAACACTTTTTAACAGCCTTAAATAGCCTACTAAATAAAATATGATGATAGTAAACAATTATGGAATACACTGAGGAAATAATAAATCAACTCAAGCTTATTTGGAACATGAAGGGGATTTTTTTTACTAGACCAAGTGAATTATCTTAATGATTATTTCATAAATAAAATAAATAAACTTAAGATACTACACAGCTATACAAGACAGATGTATCAACTACACTAATAAATAAGATGATGGAAGTTATGTAGCTTTAAATTCAAGAGTGTTAGTGGTTTAAAGGTGGAATTACTTCTGATGAATTGTAAAAACAAACCACCTGGTGTTGACTACATTGAACATAAGATGCTTAAACCAATAGTTGCAATCATTGCTCCTATTCTTGCTCATATAATTACCTAAAAATAAGAAAATGCTTTTCTCTGGGTCAAATAGTTGAGCAAAAAGTTGATTACCAATTCTTGGTAAAATAATGGAAAGAATACTTTATGAACAGATTCAGTCTTATTTTATGAATAATGATTTGATTACAACTTTTCAGCATGCATATAGAGGAAAACACTCAACAGCCACTGCCCTGACTCAGATGGTTGATGACTGGTTCAAGGATATGGAGGAGAGGAAAATAATAGGCGTTGTAATGCTTGATTTCACTGCAGCATTTGATATAATTGACCACGACTTACTGTTGGAATATTATGGCTTTTCACAAACCGCATTTTTATGGATGAGAAGTTATTTGTCAGATAGAGGATAACTAGTTTATTTTAACAGTAGTTTTTCAAAGTTAAGGGTTGCGGAACATGGGGTGTCTCAAGGAAGTTGTCTTGGGTCGCTCTTACACAATCTTTACCAATGATCTTCTTTATGTCAAGCAGCATCACTGATAGCTGCAGGTGGTCTGCAACCAACTATTCATAAATTACAATCTTTTCCATATTCCAGATCAATAGCCAAAAGCTCAAACTGTTTAGGGAGAGAGACAGTTGCATGAAAATTTGATTTAATATACATTGCAACCCCACCCCCTTACTTTTACGATCAGCTCTATACACAGTATATCCTTCTAATGCAATGTCATGGTCTGAGATTGATTTTTTAAGCCATGTCTCAGAGATAACCAAAATATCAAAGCCCTGATCTATTTGAAAAATCCAAAGGTGTTGAAACAATTCCCACTGGACCAGGATTTGGATTAATACCAGCCAGTAAGAACAACTATATCAAATATCGCTGCCTTAGATTTTTTGCATATAATATCATCTGAATATCATTTCCATGCATATTCCAATCCATATTAATAGGTACAAGACAGTCTGAATATGTATGGGTCTCAGTCAGTTTATATATTAAGTGAAAAATTGCATAACACACATTTCAGTATAGAACAGCTTGAATCGCCAATGTGCTATTCTGCCATTTTCCTCAGATAAAATAGTCTGTGGTGTTGGCATATGCTGGCTACTATATATATATATATATATATACACACACACGTGTTTATGAATATGTGGGTGTTTGTTTGCATGCACACGTACGTGTATTGTGAAATGGCTTTCACGCATTTATTAATTTTTTTGTTTGCGTTTTCTGTGCGTGGGAATCTAACATCATGATGCTGCCACTCACACTTCTCCAATCACTGCATGAGTTTATTCATCCTCTCTACTTCTCTTTCTGATCTTCATGTTTCATGGAGTGTTGCACGATCAGCCATTCCCAGGCCCCCTCCTTCACATTCCTCCCTTTTCTCTGAGAAAAACTAATGCCAGAGCAGATGCTGATCACCTCTTCTCTCCACATGCGTGCGTGTGACGTCAGAGCCCGCCTGCCTGCCTCTGATTGTCTCGGAAGGCATTCATTGCAATGTGTTCATCTCTGCTGGGTTCACTGGTGTGGGTGTGAGACCTCAACATTCTTTTTGTAACACCCAGTTTAATCAGAGCCAATTGTTTATTACTTTCCTCATTTCACCCACCTTTTCATGTCTCTATACTCCCTGAAACCTGATTTACAGAGTGAATGTGTTTTAGACATTCACTGGAAGTGTTAAATGTCCTTGCCAAGGACACTTCAGGGCTTTCATTTTGGTAATGCGGTAATACATCAATACATAGACCGGAAAAACTAACTGACACACACACATATGAAGGAAGTGCATTCTGCAAGTGCAAGCCAATGTTTTCCAATAATTCATTCCTCCGCGCGCCCCTCCTCTTTGCTGAAGTTGCTATGTGACGGAACAATGAACTAGAACACCTAGTGAACAGCGCTCAAGGTGCTGACTTCTATTATTGATTTTGCATTATCACAGAGTCAGGTGCGGAGAGGGGGGAGCTCATTTTATTTGCGTCAGTACTGAATGTATTACATTCATTTTGAATAATGTACCCATAAGTTACATGCATTCTTCACTTAACTTTCCTCTGTCCACCATCTTCATTTCTTACATCAGTATACTGTCTAGATGGATCTATCTAATCTGTCTGTCTGTCTGTGATGCATGGTGGATAGATGGATAGATAAAACTTTGACAAATTTGAATTGTAATTATAAAATGAATTGGAATTAAAAGAAATGAATTCTCATAATGACTCATTTTAGTACACTCTAAAAAATGCTGGGTTGTTTTAACCCAATTTTGGGTAAAATATGGACAAACCCAGCCATTGGGTTACATTTTTAAATGACATTTTTAACCCAATGGCTGGGTTTGTCCATATTTTACCCAAAATTGGGTTAAAACAACCCAGCATTTTTTAGAGTGTAACTAGGAAAGCGAAAACAAACTTCAAATTTTAGCGTGATAGCTTTATTTTTGGGGGGAGAAAAAAGAGCCATCGATAGATGGATAGATAGATTCATCTTGTGAGCATACGTGATTTATCAAAAGCACTATTCTTGGCTTTAGGAGGAAAACTTTTTAATGAGGAACAAAATACTTAGTGCATCATTAGTGGCTTATGTAAAATTTCTTCTTAGTAGGTCTTGCTGAACTTTTAATACTATAGGGGAGAGGTGGGTTTGTAGTTACATGCCAAAAGTGGACAGGAATATAGAGGCTAACAGTTACAGTAAAACCCTGCTGAAAAAATACAGCTTTGACTATCTTTGTCCACCAGCTAGACCAGCACTAAACCAGCTTTAACTAGCTGAACCAGTCTGGACCAACATGGAATTCATGTTATTTTATGCTGGACTTTTCAGCAGAGATAAGCTCAAAAAGAATATCTGGAGGTAGAAGACGTTAGTGAATGCATAGACATAGTGAGTGAAGACCCAGAAATAGGATGATGAGGCGCAGGATAGTTAGAAAGAGAGAAAGGAGAGGTGCAGTATAGTGAGCTGTGAAATTTAGCTTAATCTTTTTTCTTTCTCCCCTCTCATCCATCTCCAGTTCCACCTACGGATGCAGCACCCACACCTGCTGTGCTTTGCTTTTACTGTGCTCACCTTCCCATCGCTCTGCCCTGAACACATCAGACATGCATTCGTTTGTCAGCTAAAACCCTATCAAATGGCCTCTTTGCGTTACATTGTTTACAAACATGCTACATAACATAATGTGCAGTGTGAGACAGATACACACATCACACTCACTCGCACAAACCTCTTTGGTGCATTACATGCTTCTACATGAGAACGCCGCATACTAGCATGGCTATGAACAACAAAAAGAGCACATTAGCTCACAGTTAGTTGTGACTATGGTGGAATTGATAACTCCCTTACTCCCACTCCATGGTAAAAATACACGTGTACTTGCTCTGATTTGCCCACGAGGCTCAACCACAGTCCCTCTGCAACACCCACTCAGTTATGTTGCTACTCGTGCCAACTTGTGCCTGCCCGATCTTCACTCCAAAGGAGGCGTTTTGCTATCAATATGGTCAATACAGATGCCCAATGTGAGTTACTCACAGGGAGTCTGTTTCTAACTTAGATTCAGTAAAAATGACATTAGTCAGAGAAATTTGACTGTAAAAAATAAAGTTTTGCTTTCAGGTTAGCCTTTTTTAAAGCCACTAAATTACTTAAAACTGAGAGAAAAACAAAAATATTAGATGCCATATGGGATACCATATCATAATGTTACAAATTTAACTACTCAGGGCTCAACAAACACAAAACACCATTTCTATCACCTTAATGCACATTTTTACTCTAGAAAGAGTTTATGAAGCATTTACATTAAGGTGTCTTCAGCACATATTCAAAATTTGTTTTTATACATACATATACTCTGTTTTACCCCGAAATATTGAACGCTGAAGATTGCAGACTCCTGCTAATTTAAATGTTACCAAGGTAACACTATCTAACTGGCTCAGATAGATGAGTTTTATATATATATATATATATATATATATATATATATATATATATATATATATATATATATATATATATATATATATATATAATGTGGCTAAATGTTATCTACTGGCTGGCCAGTCATAGATGTGATTTTAATTGTTGGGCAGTATTTTTGAAGTATGTACCAAAGAATGAAGGATGTCTTTTTGGCACATACTGTATATTGTGCTTTTGGGTTTTAAAATATGTGATTTTTCTCTTTTATTGTCATCCAATATCTTGTATCCAATTACATTTTGTCACACTTGTGTTATGGCTGTTTCTCCCAATAAAGTGTAGGATGCATAGATGTGTAAGTAGGCATATTTTGTGTGTGTGTGTGTGTGTGTGTGTGTGTGTGTGTGTGTGTGTGTGTGTGTGTTAAAACTAACTTAGCTGGACAATAACTTTATTCTAAAGCTGCTGTAAAGCCAAAACAATCTCTGTTACTGTAATTTCCTATTATCACTGTAAAGCTGTTTTGAAACCATCTATATTGTTAAAACCACTATATAAATGGTGACTTGACTTGTGTGTGTGTGTGTGTGTTTGTTTGTTTGTGAACACCTGTAGAAGCACTGTGGTCAATTTTTTTTCTTCATTTTTTATCACAGGCAGTCACACTTCTCCTGCAGCCCTGCTAATCGTCGGCCAAGTGAGGGGCCACAAAGCATGCCAGAAACACACATAAACACCCCACTGAAATAACAGGTGTGTGTGTGTGTCTGTTTGTGTCTGCACCATGATAGGGCATTATAGCAGCCAGATTCCCCGTGACAAAATGGGCTTGAGTCCGATACGACTGTGTCCTGCTGTTTGTAATTGCATGCGGCTTGTGGTAAATGTTTAGGATGACAGCCAATTTCATGAGCAAGTGTGACTGAAGGAAATTATGCAATAGCACTGTCTACAGAAGAGAGTTGAATGCTGGCATTCTTAAATTTTGGATGGTTGATTTGACAGATTATTAAATAATTCAGAGGGAGTATGTGCTGATCTACCAGTTTGAACATTAGCATCATTTCAAGAAAATGTGATGCCTATTGCCTACCACATTATTAAGGCAAATGATGTTCATTTCAATCTCATAATGATTTGAGTGACTTTACAATGAGCACATTTAAATGCGAAATGGTGGTTTTTGCAAAAATGACACATTAATTGAGGAAATGTGCACATCTTAAGGCCAAAAACGATGTGCTTACATATAAATTCGGGTGTTCATTAATTGTCATGTCTCGGATTCCAACTCTTTTTTTTTTAATTCATTTAATAATTAAGTCATTTAATAATTATGAGCCGCAAACGAGTTCCTGAAAAAATGTCTGTACAAATGTGTGTGTGTGTGAGAGAGAAAGTGTGTGTCCATGTCTGTGCCAGTGCCATCTAGGCCCCAGGTAACAAATGACTTCCTGTGGTAATTGCTCTAATGAAGGAGGGAGGCGAGCTGTGGAATTTTTAATAGGTGTGCACAGAGTGTAAGTGTTCACAAAATTAGGTGCAGGGGAAGGAAAGACAATAGGTGAGATGGAGTAAGATGGGAAGATCGATGTCTGGTGAGCTAGCCATGGAAAGACTGTCTCATTTGTCTGTTTTCTCTTGTATCTTGCCAGGGTTTTAAACCCTGACAAATTGTCAGATCCATGTTATAATCCATGTGCTTAAATTCTTGTTTTCACTGAGACTGGGATGGCTATTTGTTTGTGCAAGAGCAGCATTCTTGTCAGCTGCATCTATTTGTTTTAGGGGGCACCAGTGGCAAGAATAAAAAAAAAACGTTTTAACAAATGACTAGTTTGTTTTGTGTAAGACAAGTTCTAACAATAGTTTTTGAATCAGTGAGCAATGAGACCCAGATTGAAATACTGGTTTCAGGGTAGTAAATTAGTAAATGATTTGTAATCTGGATTGGGGGAAATGTAATCAGAGTATTCAATTCAATTCACATTTATTTTTATTGCTCTTTTCACAATACACATTTGTTTCGAAGCAGCTTTGCAGAAAATGAGTCCAGCATTACAATTTAGAGTGATCTGTTAGCGGTAATTTAGTTATGTATTTCATAAGTATATAAACAAATCACTGTTAGCTAAAAAAAACTAATTTAAACAATGCAATAATTTAAGTACAGTTACTTTTCTATTTAGAAAATTACACAATGGCAGTAAATTAGTCATTATTCGTTGATTCTCCCTAGTCCCTACTACTTGTGTTCAAAAGGTCTTCCAGATTTGTGGAATTGCACACACAGACCAGTTCCTATCACTGAAAACTGAGACCCACACAGCATTAATCACTGGATTTACAGACAACTATTTTTTTTTTTTTTTTTTAAGAAGTGTATTCTCAACATTGCATATCAGATCTTCTGATGAACACATGCATTATTATTTAAATTATAACTCAGTGAGTCATTTAACCAATGTGGCTATTGTATTTCAAACTCATCAGAAAATTCACATCGTTTCATATTTACATGCAATGCAGGGATTCCCCACCTTTTTTCAAAGCTTAACTTAATATATTTACCCACTGAGATATTTTTTCAAGTTAATATTTCAATAATTTAACGACACATTTCTATGGTCACGGTTCTATGTCGATGATGATAATAATAATCATCGTTATCGCAGTATGGTATTCATTGTCAATTTTAGTAGTTTTTGTCCAGTTGATGATGAAAGCAAAAAAACAAAGGTTTTATCATTAAAACAAGCTCAAGTTATCCACAAATAGAAAGGCTTCGTAACAATGTTTAACTCACAAAAACCATGCTAACAAATGAAGAGCGGGAAACAGGTTACTGAGAAAAACAAACTAAAAGTCCATAAAATAAAAACAGGCAGTCCATTACAGTAGTAGTATATTTTAACTTTATTTATAAAAAAATAAAGACCGAAATATATTACCGTCTTAAGAAAAAATAACAGATTTATTTGTGCTTCACTCAATGTTTATATAGTCACATATGTATATATATATAATATATATATATGTATAGTCACAGGGTGAAGAATCGCACAACAAGGGGAGCTCAAAGTGCTCAAGAGTGGATTTATTTACGGATGTATATATATATATATACATATACATCAATGTGGATGTATATATAATATACATATATATATAGTCACAGGGTGAAGAATCGCACAACAAGGGGAGCTCAAAGTGCTCAAGAGTGGATTTATTTACGGATGTATATGTATATATATATACATATACATCGATGTGGATGTATATATAATATACATATATATATATAGTCACAGGGTGAAGAATCGCACAACAAGGGGAGCTCAAAGTGCTCAAGAGTGGATTTATTTACGACGAAAAACAAGAAAAACACGGCAAATCACATTGCCTCTTCCTTGTAGTGCAGCTAGTCTGAGCTGTGCTTCTTGGAAGCTGAGTGGTCAACTGCTGCTTTCTGGAGATAGATAGAGAACAGGCATTAACGTTCTGTCTCGTGCAGAGATCTCTCTCCATTTGACAAAGTCCATGTGGCTTATGTAGCTGGTTGCTTGATGGAGCACGGCTGGGGCCGATCAGCCTGTGAAGAGGGCATGCAGGTGTTCCTCGTCTGTTTCCAGGGTGATGTGATGCTGATGAATACTCTTAGTGCTCGTCACAATATATATATATATATATATATATATTCTGTATTTTAATAAAGGAATACATATTTTTCTTTTTTATAAACCATGCAAAATTGCAGCTGAACTTGACAGCCAGTCAATGCCATTTTTATTGTATGAAAAAGAGCAACATTGACATTTCCATTACTGATTTTGAATTCCACAGGGAAAAAAATGTGCAACCCTATCGGATTGATGTATTACAAATCACCATGTAGTTTGGTGATTTCTGACTGCTGTGTTTTAGCTCCAAAAATGTTGTACTATGATAATCATGCCACTTTTTTTTATCAGAGAAATAGATTACATCGGCATGACACTTCATTATGTTTGCAATAACATAGACATCACACGATATAAGTGCATTGTGCTGCAACTCCTCATGCAGCACACAGAGAAGCCCTGAGTGAGAACACACTTGTATTAATGTAGTGGGTTGGAATGTCTCTAAAGTGATATTCTTGCACCTACACACATTCACACCTTCATCAGAACAGCAATCTCTCCCCCATGGTCATGCTGCTTAGCCGTGCCTGAGCAAATGTATTGGTGTGAGTGGGTGTTTTTCTGGATTACCCTGAAGGATGGAGAGAGAGAAAGAGAGAGAGAGTAGAATCAAGAGAACACCCAGGAAGAGGTCCAAGGCTTCTTTGTATGTTTTTTTAACATTGGTACGCAAGTGATCAAAAATAGCTTACTAAGTAAGAAGCATCTGAGTCATTTTGTGTGCAGTTAAATCTCCTCACACCTCCATGGTGTATCAGATGGCCAACCTTATGCTGCACACATATCCATATTATCTTAATAAACGCTTAACAGTGAAAATGCTACTTTTTTTCTGCTTACTCCATGTTATCTATACATGTTTGTGTTCCGCCTTGTTGCTGAGTGCAGTATTGTCTAGTGTGAATGAGTGTTGTTGATGACACTGGAGCGATTCATCATAGTGAAGGCAACACACGGGACTAAATAGAGTTACAACTCTACAAACATGGCTGCCTGACACATCATGCATTCAAGTCAAGTTCAGAGTTCAATGAGCAGTTAGTCTACACTTCTGACACAAAAGCTGTTCCAAAATATTAGGATGCCCAATGTATTGTTATTATAATATAACAACGGCCAATATTTTAATAAAATATAATAAAATAAAATATATGATTATAAATTATATAAAACTATATTATACAAACTAAACATATTTTTTAGTCATAGAAAAATATATAGAATATATATATATTTTACACTACCATTCAAAAGTTTGAGATCAGTATGATTATTATTATTAATACTTTTATTTTGGAATGATGCATTAAACATAATCAAAAGTGGCAGTGCATTTTCTATTCATGAAAGAATTCAGAAAAATCGGAAAAATATCACTCTAAAATTTTGTTATATCACTCTAAAAAAATATCACTCTACAATTATAATGTTGTGGTGCCTTCACTTGTACATTTTTAAGTTGTTGATTGTAGTTTATATTTCATTTTTTATTTATTTGGATGAAATCTTATGTTGATAACCATTTAAATACCGGCTTATAATTATTGGCCACATTTGCTATATTAGCATCATAAATGTTGTTTGGAAATATACTAACATATTTATACAACTGTACATAATCAAAACCGAAATGTATAGAAACAAATTATTTCAGTCTAATAACAAATGGGCCAATTACAAAATATTACAAGTATACACAATATTTGCATGAACTATGTATTGCATTGTTAGCTTAGCAACGTGCAAGCAGCAAACGATTGCCATCGATTGTGAGTCATATCTCCTGTGTGGTTTGTGTGAGAAGCACTATTTATATGACGCACAGAGTTGCTGCCTATGTAGAGCGCTCCAAATCTGTCACTTAAGAGGTTTCATTTCAGATAGGATGCCGCCTTAAAGACGACAGCTAGGGAGCTCATTAGGTTTCGGAACACAGTTTATATGTACACCATCAATAAAAAATGTAAATATTTGCAGATTTTTGACATGCCTAATTTTCTCTCCAACTAATTTAATGTCATCGCCATGCTGAATTTACAAAATTTGCTGACCCTGTAGAAGCTTGTAAGAAATGGCAGCTGTACTTGTGATCTCAGTCATTGTTGCTAGGCGGTGATGTCATCCTCTTAGCAGCACAGCTTGTTCTTGAATCAGATCATGCCGTTCAGCCCTTTTATGTATCTCTGGGATTTTTATCTCTAAAAATCCCCCCCTCCAAAAAATGACCAAACTTATCCAGAGAATCTAAAGGACATGTGGTCGAGAAAGAAAACAACAACGCATTCGCCTTTAGTAAAGATGCTTTTGTTTGGTGCGGTTTGGTGGTTTGTGGCATGGATGTCAATACTAATGAGAAGTGTAGTTGAGAAAGGAAATAATTATCCTGAGTGAGGGTGAAGTGGAGCTCAGAAAGGGTAGAGCACGCACCATAACAGAACCATTGAAGAAGCGATGAGAAGAAGTTATAAATTATGTTCAAGATGAAAGGACGAACCTCGCAAGACTTATTAGCTCACATTTTTGATACACATAAATAACCTTTCTCTTTCTCTCTCACATCTCGCAGGTTGAGGATCAGGAGTCATGGAGTCTCTCTTCGGGGGTCAGTTGGGCTTGCTGGGGGGTAACGAGGGTCTGAAAGAAGATGGCTGTGGGGTGGGCTGGTCCAGCTCTCCCTTATCAGAGGATATGTACTCTGCCTCGCACTTCGCCCTCATCAGCGCATACCAGGACATTAAGACTCGACTGGCTGGCCTCGAGCGAGAGAATGCAGACATCAAAAGAAAACTCAAGATTTACGAGATAAAGGTACAAAATGCCTCAAAGGTCCTTTAGCCTCAGATATCAGCAGAGGTCACCTGTTGTAACTACCGATAGTGTGAACTGAAATTGGTAGACATTTATTGTCCACATGCTACTGTAGATAAAATTTTTAATTTTAAAATGAGTCATTTTCAAATGGTGATGTCTATCAAATTTGTTTTTACAATACCACAGTGTAGGGATGCTTGATGAATCTGAAGTCCACATTAATGTCATAAAAATCAGTGATCCATTTTAGCGAAAGTGAAAGACTGTAAGTTTTTAATGTTTATATCTCCTAAATGTGAATATTGTCATAGATTTGGAACACACCAGCTTATTCTTAACCTTAAGGCAAACATATACTAAAAGCTGAAAAAAAAACTTGTAACAAAAAAATTATATTTTAGGGGGCCTTCAACATTTGTCGTACCTATAGGATTATTAGGAACACCATACTAATACTGTGTTTGACCGCCTTTCGCCTTCAGAACTGCTTTAATTCTATGTGGCATTGATTTAATAAGATGCTGAAAGCATTCTTTTGAAATGTTGGCCCATATTGACAGAATAATATCTTGCAGTTGATGGAGATTTGTGGGATGCACATCCAGGGTACGAAGCTCCCGTTCCACCACATACCAAAGATGCTCTATTGGGTTGATATTTGTTGACTGTGGGGGCCATGTTAGGCCCCTTTTACACAAGAACGATTCCGGGAAAAAAACGTAAAAATATTTTATCGGATGTGCCTTTCGTTTAAACGGTGACGGCGTTTTTGAGTCTTAAAAACGCAAAAAAGTGAAACCACCCTCCAGAGTGGAAATCTTAAAAACGCTCCACCACCACGTTCCCGTGTAAACGGTAAAAATGCAAAAGTCTGCTTGACAGTGAAGGTTGTACATGGTCAGAAACAATGCTCAGGTAGTGTGGCAAGAAAACATCCCTCACACCACCACCTCCAGCCTGCAAAGTGGTAACAAGCCATGATGGATCCATGTTCTCATTATGTTTAGGCCAAATTCTGACTCTACCATCTGAATGTCTCAAAAGAAATCGAGACTCATCAGACCAGGCAACATTTTTCCAGTCTTCAACTGTCTAATTTTGGTGAGGTCTTGCAAATTGTAGCCTCTTTTTTTCCTATTTGTAGTGGAGATGAGTGGTACCCGGTGAGGTCTTCTGCTGTTGTAGCCCATCTGCCTCAAGGTTGTGCGTGTTGTGGCTTCACAAATGCTTTGCTGCATACCTCGGTTGTAACGAGTGGTTATTTCAGTCAAAGTTGCTCTTCAATCAGCTTGAATCAGTTGGCCCATTCTCCTCTGACCTCTAGCATCAACAAGGCATTGTCGCCCACAGGACTGCCGCATACTGGATGTTTTTCCCTTTTCACACCATTCTTTGTTTATCTTAGAAATGGTGGTGTGTGAAAATCCCAGTAACTGAGCAGATTGTGAAATGCTCAGACCGGCCCGTCCGGCACCAACAACCATGCCATGCTCAAAATTGCTTAAATCACCTTTCTTTCCCATTCTGACATTCAGTTTAAAGTTCAGTACTGATCTTTGTGAGTTCAGCAGCTGAATACTGATAAGCTGTGGTCATATAAGCAAATAACATTAAGTTGATTAATGGCTGTGGCATGGCAGCACTCATTAAGATCTGTGCCTGCTTCATGTATGAAAGAGCTTTATTTATAGGCCAGCTAACACGTGAGTCGAGCTGTACATGAACAAGTGTGCATGCTCTCTGTAATTAGCATGTCACGCATCCACATAAAAATGCACAAAGCCACTTGTACTCACAATGCAAGATGCTCCTGATGCTGTTTAGATCGCTGTTTGGAAAGTAGATCACGTCTCTATTAATCATTAAACATGAACACGTGATTATTATTCACATTTAGATGAGAATGTTTATCTTCCGTGGATTACAAATCAGGAGCACAATGCTTGTGCTGTGCAGTAACACACTCAACAGAGTAAGACTCTTTTCGGACGACTATGTAGGTTGGCCAGCTTTGGGGAGCTGCAGGTTGTAGATGCTCCAGACTGGGTATTTTTAAAGCGTTTTGGTTTGGCCCTGCCCAAACATATGCATGTATACACACCAAGGATGGCCAGGCTCTGAAGAACAGCTGTTTTTGCAGAAGGCGAGAGAGAGAGAGAGAGAGAGAGAGAGAGAGAGAGAGAGAGCCTCCAGGGTTCTGCGTTTACCATGGCTCACTGCCTAGTAAAGGGCTAAAAGTGGGGAATAAATGCACACAGCTCTCAAAGCTTGTGGGAGTAAAAATGTATAGGATTCCGCACATCAGTGCACACATAGACATCATATAGATAGACACCCTATCGACCGCTACTGCCTGTTGACACGGCCGAGCAATGGGCTGCCATCTTAAAGTCGGCATGAAATCAAATTTGACAAATCTTCTTTTTATATGTAATATTTTAGTGTTTATTATAAATGATTTATCTGTGCACTTCATTATTTTTTTTTTAAAAATTCATGTACCCTTATAATCTTTAATCAAACACATTACCCTTCCCTCCCCTATCGAAACAACCTCTCTTCGGTCATGTGCAATGACAAAAGGGTGCGGCCAGATCCAGTGAGGTTGCGGCTATCGGTGCACCGCCTCTCAGAGAATCGCTTTCAAATCTGCCTCTATTTTGTTTGCAATGTCCAACCTACATTTTTTTCTAATTTCAGAAGCCGTTTCACTCAGATACACGTCACAACAAGGAAAAAATGACAATCTCAACTTCCGTTTCACGCCGACTTTAAAGTTGTAATTCGCTTCGCTCAGTGTATCTGTTTGGCAGGTGATATGAGCTGTCAGCGCATTTAATTAATCATATCTCACTGAATACCGAAATGATTTTCACGTTTTTGTTTTTTTTGCTGCAAAGGTCATACATGTAGCTATTATACAAAAGTGGTGCAACTGTCTTAAAATATGTCAGTGCCATTGTTTTGTCTCAAGATTCACAACAGTAATGTTTTTTTCCAGGGCATGTTTATAAAAGCAACTTAAATGTCCTAATTAAACACCTAATCCTGGTTTAATCTAAACCTTGTTTGTGAAACCAGTCCTAAATGATTCTGTTTAATGGCTGTGTGTTCTGTATAATGTGTGTGTAGTTCCCCATGATAAGCGAGTTTGGAGAGGACAGAAACTCCTACTGCTCCTTTGAGCCCAAAGACACAGCGCTGCTCCAGTCAGAGAATGGAAGTCTGCAACAGAGAGTCAACATGCTGACCCTCGAGGTAAGAGGACAAACACATACACACACATCCTCCTCTTTCTGGACTGTATTTCATCTGTTGTTCTGCTGTTATTTTGTAAATCTGAATTACGCAACACAAAATGGAAAGATTAAAGAGTTATAGTAATACGATTAGTAGGGTAATGAAGGACAACTCTTGAATGCCCAGTCATTCATGACAAAGGCCTTACGTAATCTAGACTCCTTTGGTTTTGTGTGCCTGAAGCCCACTCTCAATCGTCTCCCCGACTGGCTGTGGATGTGGAGTGTAAATGGGAAGATCATACTCTCTCTCTCTGCATCTCTCGGCTCATTGCCTGGCGAAGCGTCTCATTAATTAATGATGCTTGCTATGTGTTTCCATAGCCACCCAGCAGCCTTCCCTTCATCGAAGAGCTAGATTTCTCTTTGTCATCTGTTCTTCTCTCTCCCACACCTCCCTCGCTTTTGCTGACGTTTGATACTTTGTGTGTACATTCCTTATTCTTCCCCTCTATCATCGCTTGACTCTGGATTTCCTCCTTTATTCATGTCTTGATGTGTTTCATTCTTTACTTCTTTTCCCCCCAACACCAAAGAGATTTAATCGCAGAGATCTAATGCAGCACAACTGAAAGTAAATAACCCGTTCTGTTATTTTTCTGAAAATAAGCTACTATTATCTGTGAAGCCAAAGGGATCACTGCAGAGAGGTGTGTTATATGATAATTGAAGTAGATGCTTATGCGTCTGTAACAAAATGAAAGTGCGGGCAACGACACAAATGTATTTGTTTCATTTTTATGTCAGGTAGAACCCCCTCTGTCAATAAATGTTTTTATTCTTTTTTCCTAACCTGTTTCTACTGACAAGCAATTTGTCAGAATGTGAAAGTTGTATGCAACATGAACAATTGACAGAACAGTCACTTGCCCTTTCAGCACTCAAAAGCGTACTTTTTCTTGTACATCCATGTTTTTGTAAACATCTTTGGTTTTCTGTTGCTAATTTGTCAGCAGGATAGCAAAAAAAATGAAGAATGTCATAAACTCGGTAATCATATACAGTACCACTGTTTTAACTAGCATCTATGTATGTATGTCATTCACACATACACACATATTAAATATTTCTAATAAATGTGAAATATATTGGTAAAAAAGGTTAAAATCTGAGTAAAAATATATTTCCAGAATAAGGAGGAAAAATCCTTGTTGTTTTTCCATAGTTGAGCCTGATATTATTAAAATATAGTTAACAGTTACTGTTGCTCAACAGTGCAGTACATGTGGCAGAAAAAAAGTTAAATGCATAAGATTTAGATCACAGCTTCCAGCAGAACTGATTTTTATGGAGCCCCCATAGTCCCACTTTGGCAAAAAAAAAAAAATTAATTATAACTATCTCATGGCCTCAAGATACTATCTTGTGGCCTCAAGATAGTAACTTGTGGCCTCAAGATACTAACTTGTGGCCTCAAGATACTAACTTGTGGCCTCAAGATACTAACTTATGGCCTCAAGATACTAACTTGTGGCCTCAAGATACTAACTTGTGGCCTCAAGATACTAACTTGTGGCCTCAAGATACTAACTTGTGGCCTCAAGATACTAACTTGTGGCCTCAAGATACTATCTCGTGGCCTCAAGATACTAACTCTATCTTGAGGCCATGAGTTACTATCTTGAGGCCAAGAGTTACTATCTTGAGGCCATGATTTACAATCTTGAGGCCACAACTTACTATCTTGAGGCCACGAGATAGTATCTTGAGGCCACAAGTTACTATCTGCCCTTGTGATTGGGGGGGGGGGGGCTTTGTAGATTTTATGGGCCTACTAGAAACATATAAATTCCATAATGGTAACAAACAAGCCAGTCCAAAAATAAATATGACAAGAAATAACTGACAAAATTAGAATGCTTTTAATATATTTTTATACTACACCTGCCTAAGACCAAATGTTACAACAGCTTGTCATTATACAGCCTGAGGACGGCCCAACTGCCCTTGTAATTCAAAGCACATATTAAACACACTAAATAATGTTTTGATGAAATTTAAAAATGAAGATGTGTGCGTGTTCTGCAGCTTCAGAAGAGCAAAGAACGAGAGGAGCAGCTTGAAGATGTCATTCAGGCCTATGAGAAGATCCACATGGAGAAGTCCAGCCTTCAGCGAGACCTGGACAAGATGGTGAGAGTTCTTCTAAAGATTCATTTCCCAACATCCATGCTAAGTTTGGCTGCCGAGCGGATGGGCAGTTGCGATAATTAGCCTCTCCATGTGCTTCCGGCTTTAATCCAACCAGGTGTCCACTTGATTAATCTTGTACTATGCGTACGTCCTAACGAGGCTGTGTGAATGTAATTGGGCTCTTATATTTCCCAGCCAAGTGGGTGATGGCTGGATATCTGTAATCATATATGCACATTTCAATTCTCAGTTTTAAACATGGGTCTCAAATGGCTTTTAATGGATTGGGACCAAAAGAGTGAAATTTTGAAAATTGCATGATGCAAGCTTTTGAGCATCTGCGCCGTTCGCCTCTCCGAAACACTCAGCCAGCTATCAGCTGTTAGATCTACATGTCCTCATCTTTTATTGCTGACAAAAAAATTCCGCATGGACATGAATGTCGTGAGAATCTGCATGGTGAATGTAATGGCTTCTTTGGCCTTGTCTATCTTTTGATCAGTCCCTCTATACCCATGTTACTCTCTGTGCTTTCTCTTTTTGGCGTTTCAGTTTTAATATTTTATAATCTTTTACTTCTGTGCTCATCTTTGTCCCTTTCCCTCTCTTCTTTTCTCTTTCTTCTTTCACTCTCTCCCGGTCTCAGGCGTCTATGGTGGAGAAACACGTCGAGCGGATTCACAGTCTAGAGTCGGCTCTGAGGCAGAGAGAAAGCTCTCTACACAAACTCAACACACAGCTACACAACAAAGACATGCAGTATCTACAACTTCACAGCCCTGACCCGCATAGTAAGTCTTGTTTTGTGTGTGTGCATGCAGATGTTCAACCGCTACTACTGACTCACTCACTCGTGCTCTATTGACTACATAGTGAATGTCATATAGGTCTCTACAAGTGAAGAGTGCATGAAAATCTGTGTATTCGGTCAGTACTGCACTTTGTATGATCTTACGTCACATCTATTTCAAATCAAAAAACTGGCAAAATATTTAGTGGTCTTTTAATGATCTTAACCATTTTAATCACAAATCACTGGTCAGGAAATGAGCAAGAAATCCACAAATAATGTAGACTTAGAATAGTAACTTGCCCGCGTGAACTCGACAATCGACTACTGTGGGCTTCGACCGAAAAACAGGAAGCGAATAGAGGTATGTGCGCTGGCTGAATTAACGTAATTTGTATTAATATCTTTCACATCTACTGCAGTCAGATTGACCGTGGTCACTCTTAATAACACCACTCACATGGCTGTGCACTCGTAATGACAAATCAAGGATGTTAAGAGGCTAAAAAAGCAGGTTTAGAACATGCCCCCTTCATGTCAACAAGGTGCGAATTTTAAAGACGATAACACAGTGTAGGCAACACCGATTTTTGTTGTTTTTGTCTGTACTGACAGCACTCCAAATGTACAAAAAAAAATGGGCTCAATGTTAAAATTGACTGGAGTTCTCCTTTAAAAGGCTCCTCACACAATAACACCTCTCTCTCCATGCTTCACTGTGGTAGAGATGCATTTATTATTATATTTCTCACCAGATTTTCGAAGACACCGTTCTGGAGCATCATCATGCAACTCCTGTTTTATTGTGATTCATCACTCCACACTCAATTCCCATATTCTTCTGTTTTTCTGAGACCGCAATGACTTTAAGTAGTGCATTTGCTCATATTCTGACCAATATTTTGTGGATAAGACAATGAAGATTTTGGAGTTTTGCCATTTATATATATTTGCTATTAGGTTTATATATCAGCATGTTCATTTTTTGTCATTTTATGTGCCTGCTTTATTTGTATTCCACTCCTACAATTGTGTATTGGGTCTTTGAAGTGTCCTTTTTCATTATATATGCAATTTCTGTCCAGTTTTCAATCTAGCCTAATTTAGTTTGTTTTTGTTTTTTTGTTTTTCAAAGAGCCCCTCTCTGATAAAGGACTTCAAACAGACCAAGCATCGGTCCTCTTGTCCTTTTTGGTCCTCTTTGTTTTTTCCCCTGATGGCAGTGTTGTGTTACATCTCTCTCCTTTTACCTAATTTCCCTCTTCCTTTCCTTTCACTGTCTCTTTTTATTCGGATTGAGGCTCAGAAAAGGCTCTCGCAACAAAGAGACTGTGTAAGTGGAAAGGACATACGTTTCCTCTGTGACCCTCTTTCGGGGATCTAAAACGTTTCAGTCAAACTCAAAGGCGCTCAACAGGAGACAAATAATCCCGGAGAACTCAAGAAAATTATGTATTTATGCAAATTGCACAACAGAGATGTTCTGTAACCTTGTCAGAAAATAATACAAGAATTATGTCAATTTTGTGTGCCCTCATGAATACAAATATTTAATGCATCTATGGAGAAAAAAAGAATAAAAATCCATTTCACTGTGGTTTTGGTGCGAGATGTAGGCGTGCAGGGGTGTGTGTTTTCTAGTTGCTTATTGCTGAGCTGTCACAATAGCTGCTGGCTCAAGGACTACTTTTCTATGAGCTGCTGAATCACAGCACCCACGCCGGGGGTGAGGAGCAGGACGCTCTGACAGGAAATAGTTCAGTCTTGTATTCTCCATCTTCAAGGTTTCTGAGCTACAGTACATGGAGTAAAGGACGCATGTCAGGTGACTTTAGGTTGGATTTCTGCCCTGTTAAGTTAACGGCAGTAATCAACCGTGTTAAATCTGGTGTCCTAAAGGGCAATAACCAAACCTCCTGTCTAGATAAGTTGCCGTCTTTTCCATTGGCTGATAGAGGACAGAATTTCCCATTGGTGTAGACAAATACAAAAGGTATATCTGTTGGTCTCGCTTAAACCTGTTTTGAGTGACAGATGAGGTCAGAGATAGATCTGTGATAGATCAGACAATTTGTCTGCATCATGACATGTTGTGAGGATGTTTCTTTTGAGGAACACCAGCAATCAGTTTTTTTCATTGATGCAATGTGTTTGGCATATCTAATCATGATAACTGTCCAATCCCTAGTGCTAGACTGCCCCATGACCCTACAGAGCTCCCGAAGTCTGGACACCCTCTCTGACCTCAAATTACAGCGCCTGGAGGCGGAGCTAGAGGGGGCACGGCACGAGGCTCAGGGGGCGTGTCAGAGGGAGGAGGACCTAAAGGCTGAATGTGAGAGACTACGGGAAGAGCTGAGAGAATTACAAAGCAACCAGAGACAGAGGGTCAGTGACATGCACATGCTTGAAGACATGAACTAGACATTGTCAGAATGGAGTTGACCAAAATCAAACTTTTAGGTAAAAGGTTCAATGGGGGTTCTAAATAGATCCTTATAGGATTCAATTTTAAAATGCCGTTAATAAAAAAAAAAAAAAAAGGTTCTATATAAAGATAAAGGTCTTAAATGTTTGTGTTATATTTAAGTGTTCCACGGGTTGTTTAAAAAAATTCTAGTGAAAAAGTATGTTTACAAGCTGCTTAATTCATTAAAATTAAAAATCCACTAAATCAACTGTCAAGGATCCATGATGGAAACTGCATGACAGAACAGAACCATTTAAGGTTTTTTTATAAGAGAAATAGATCTATTTGACTATGATCTGTCCTTTTACAGATAGAAAACAATATGATGAGTAATAATAAAACAATCAAAAGTCAATGAAAAAAAAACGTCTTTCAATTATAGCCTAGTAACTGAATTTTGCCTTTGAATTCATGATAAAACACGGCTATGACTTCTTCACCCAACGGTTCCATTCATCACTGCGCAACACTGCAGTTCCTATGTTGTTTTTATTTGAGCTTTCATGCATGTTACACATTGGAATGTTGTTGCTGTTCACGATCAGGGACTTTTTTTTTAGCGGAAGGACGGCTTTTAGTTATTTTACTTCATGAAAGTTGCACTAATACATATTTTTTTACTTTAATATTTTTATTGTAATGTAACCGTTTTATAAAAGCAATAAGATACTCGAGGCAAGTGCTGTATCGTGAATAAGTAACAGCTGAAGGGGTTGCAGGCACTCCGCTTCACGTCCTGCCTAACAACGCCCTTCAGCCGTTACTTATTCACGATACAGCACAGCATCGCATACCTTATTGCTTACATAAACTTGGACTTTATATTTCTTTGGAAGAAATTAATAGTTTTAGCAAGGATGCACATATATTGCACACACACAAAAAATAATAATCTGTAAAATTGTTTTCATAATAAGAAGAAATGTTTCTCCTAATCATCATATTAGAATGATTTCTAAATGATCATGTGACTAATGCTGAAAATTCAGCTTTGCCATCACAGGAATAAATTACATTTTAAAATATAATACATTTACATTTTTTCATTTAGCTGACGCTTTTATCCAAAGCGACCTACACTCTAAAAAATGCTGGGTTGTTTCAACCCAAATTTGGGTCAAATATGGACAAACCCAAATGTTGGGTTAAAAATGTAATTAAAAAATTTACAGATGAAAGTGAAAGCTGAACTTGAGTTAAAATTTTAAATTACATCTTTAACCCAACATTTAGGTTTGTCCATATTTGACCCAAGTTTGGTTTGAATCAACCCAGCAATTTTTATAGTGTACAATTGCTATACTGTATATGTCAGAGGTCGCACGCCTCTGGAGCAACTAGGAGTTAAGTGTCTTGCTCAGGGACACATTGGTGTCTCACAGTGGATTCGAACCCGGGTCTCTCACACCAAAGGCATTGTCTTATCCACTGTGCCATCGCCACCCTGTGATACAAATATACAAAGAAATGCAATTTAAATTGTAATAATATATCACAATATTACTGTTTTAATCAAATAAATTCAGCCTTGGTGAGAGACTTGTGTAAAAAATGTGTAACCCTTTACAAAAGGTCTCAGTTTTTAATTAGTCATTAACTAACATGAACTAACCATAAACAATATGTTACTGTATTTGTCAACTTTAGTTAATAAAAATACTGGTGTCCGATGTTTGTTCATGTTAATTAACTTAAGTTAACAATACAACTTTTGATTTTAATAATGTATTATTAGTAAATGTTGAAATTAACATCAACAAAGATTAATACATGATGATGAAGTGCAGCTCATTATTAGTTCATGTTAACTAATATAGTATAATGAAACCTTATTGTAAAGTGTTACTAAGAAATCTTGCTGACCCCAAACTTTTGAACTGGAGTGAAGGTTCACATACCGTATAGTTCAGATTTCACATATGTAATATAAAGAAAGCATGAAGCCTGACATGACTGTCTTTTGCACAGGAGGTGAGCTCCACGTGTGGACAGTGTGATGTGGAGTGGATAAAGAAAGTTGGAGATGAACAGTAAGTGTCTATTTTCTCTGTTTAAAAGACCACAGCTGCTAGCTGCTTGCTGGCTAGTTCATGCTAATTTCATGGCTAGTTCCCTTTAAATGTGTGGGCCAAGAATATATGACAGTAGGGGGCAGTATAGCTATTGGCAAGCCTCCAGATCACTTTCACAATCACACAGAAGTGGTCTGAAGTCTAACTGACGCTGAAAAGAATACAGGTGAACTGAAAGTAACCCGTGTTTAAGTGAAATGGAGAGTCTTGGAAAGGAAGGTCCCAGTATGCCTACATATCTTTGCACCTCACAGTTTCATAGTCTACTCCCCCTCTCTGTTTGAACTGCTGGTTCTTGTAAAAGCTGTGATTTAACAGAAAACGGCCAAAATCTTACTTGCAGTTACTCAGACATTCTTATGCTGGTAGTTTTTGACGTTTTGTCCTGTTTTCTAACAATGTTCTGGTATTTATAATTGAAATTGCCATCCCTAAAAAAAAAAAAAAAAAAAAAAAATCCTATATATGTACGTTATGTTTTTTTCTGAAGCAATGTATAGATCAAATTTTAGATTTTAACGACAACTTAATTGATCTAGTAGTTAATAATAAAAGTATTGAATGGAAATAGATACATTTAGCTAATACTAATGCATTGTCATTTAATTTTACTTAGCTGCTACAGATTGAATAAAAACTATCTTCAACTAATAGTTAAAATAGTCTTTAAATGTATGGCCTACTGCAAGGTGATGTCCCAACATGCCACTTTATAAACCAGAGAGTGTCAGCTCATTGTAAAGAAACTCTCAGTTAAACTGTTTTTTAAGTGTGCGTGTGTGTACACTGAGCTGTTTGGTTAGCAAAACTTAAAGTGCTTTGTTTACCCAAAGAAACTGGTTCGAAGAGTTGAGATAGATATTTTGCAACTATTTTTAATAATGCTCTTTGGTGCAAGGTCCTTATTTGTTCCTGATTACATGGTATTTATAGTCTGTAGTGTGTGCTGTGCTGATTAAGTTATTTGGCTGCTTTATATTGAAGTTTTGCCGGAAAATAGAAGATAAATAAATATAGCCAACATTTGTTTGCAAGATGAAGAATATTATAGATACTAGTTTCAGAGCAAAGGTCAGACTTCGCTAAGCAGCCCACACACCCATCCCTCCCACATCATCAATATTCACATAAAAAAGCTCAGATATACACACACGTACACATCCACCCACAGTGTGTTTTTTAGTTTTTACTTTTTGTACTTAATAGTACTGCAGTTGCTCAACAAAAGGCAAGTCAAGTCACCATTATTTATATAGCGCTTTTTACTGTACATACAGATCGTTTCAAAGCAGCTTTACAGAGATACCATGAAAGTAATGTAACAAAGTTTGTTTCCAGAAGAAAATAACATCACAATCCAGCTTAAATAATCATATATGATTATGATTTAGGCAGCATTCAGACATAAAGTCAGATTTCAGATTGGACTGGAACATTCAGAATATTTATTTTAGCTTTACCTTTATACATATATAAAGTGTGTGGCTGTGTGCCTGTGTGTGTGTGTGTGCCTGTGTGTTTGTGTGCTGTGTGTGTGTGTGTGTGTGTGTGTGAGTGTGTGTGTGTGTGTGTGTGTGTGTGTGAGCATGTGTGGAGGTGAGAAAAGAAGTGTTGCACATCATCTAAATCTCCTGTAAATACCTCTTTGATAGATAGTGTCTATCAAATGAGAATGACACTTGGCCAGTTGAGTTGTTGCTCAGGCGTCTGTAATGATGGAAGAGAAAGGAAACTCATTACCGTTGAGTACCATGGATGCTCAGGAGCCCAGAGGGCCAAATGATGGACACAATGAGCAGAACGGTAAGAATATCCAATGCTATCCTAATTGGCCAGCAACCGGGGAAAACTTTGCAGATCACTGGTGGTGCTAGTTAGAGCCAACTGGCCTGTGGTTTCTTTTTGTCTGTGGTCTATGAATACAAATTAGAGCTGAGCATCCAGTACATTGCCTATACTGAGGTCAGTTTGTTCTTTGGTATCAAGTAGTCTCAATATAAACAGATACAAGGCATGATTATGCAACTATGGGGCTGGATCTCTTTTATATCGTTGGGCCATATGGTTATTTGTGTGTGTGTGTTTGGCTGAGAAAGATTTTTAGTCCTCCACTGAGAGAGAAAATTGACTAGATGTGACCTTGGAACACTTTGACGGCAGCTGACTCATTTGACTCATCTTATTAAAATGCACTGAACTTTATGATTAGTATTGGCCCCTTCATGCATGTTCGACTCTCATCAAGGTTTTTTTCTTTTGTCATTATTATCATTTGCAATTAATTAAAATATGCATTATAGTGGTAAGTGGTAGTTGACCTTTAAAGCTTTTTTATTGTTTTTTTGTTTGTTTGTTTGTTTTTGTGTGTTTTTTTTTTTTTTTAAATTTTGCAGTGATTAGATCTTTTATATTTTGTAGCATTAGAATGGTGCTGGCTCAAAATTTCAATTTCAATTAAATTATATAGTTTAATTTAATAATTATAATAATTATATAGTATAATTTAAATTATAAATTATATATTCACAATACATTGTTTCAAAGCACCTTTAAAGAAAGTGCATTTTAGAAATGTACATAAAAAATACAGTTAGTTAATCATGTATTAATTTAGGGCATAACATATCGCCGGCGTTGAGTCGTCTCTTCACAGGCGTTTACTCATCTCATCGCAGGTGAGAACAGCACAAGTTAATTTAACACTATGATGGTTACACATACTATATACTTCTCTGTGGTTCTCAAATTCACGCAAATGTAAGCAAGTTTAAAAAAGTAAGTGGTCGCATGTGCCCTCTTAAGTGTAAAAACCGAAATGTCTCTCCATATTTATCTGACACCATCTCAAAAGTGATGAGTCTTTTTAGAATAAATCACCGAAGGTTTTTGTGAATTTGGTCGGCACAGAATCAGATAAAGTGCCTCTGATGACAAAGTTTCCTTGCATCAAAATTAGTTTTACAATAAACTTACTTTTTGATGATTATCACAAATGTATCACTCATCTGTGTCAGGCTTATTATGTATTTGAATAATTTATCTTTTGAGTAAACGAGATAACATCAATACAGTATTTTATCATTTTTGTGAAATGAGTATCAATGAAAGGAAAACAAGTTTGCAAGTTAAGATGTAATCTACAGTTGGCTGCAAAATAAACCTAATTTATTTTATTCTATTCAATACTGTTTATAAGACTGTTTATCATATAAAAAAAGTTATTTTACAATGTGTGAAGGAGACCGCATAGTGCTACGAGAGAATACCACAGTAATGTAGGAAATCAGTTGGCGATTTTTGTGATGACTGAGCCTTTTTAGAAATGTTGTTGCCATGGTGAGTGACGGCGGCAGAGTCACATGATTAGAAACTACAGTTTTCTTCTCTGGCCCAGTCATGCGTTATGTTCTTTCTGGTGGAGCGACACATACATATCACAGTTAAATAGTGTTACCAACTGTCATAAACATAATTGTCTACCATTGTTATGAATCATATCACCTTATTATGGCTTTTATATGTCATAAGTTCTGAGGAAGTACTGCTGATATTTTTTATTGTCATTGTCAGTTATGTTGTTTTGATCCAGTGCAGTTCCATCTCAGCTGGTAATAGCATGATATTAATTGCACTTGATTTGTAATGTCAACAGTTTTAATAGCAAGAACAACATGGCAATGATGGTTAAACTTGGTGGTTTTAATACTAAAACTGTTTCTTTTCTCATTCTTCTCTCTGTTTCTCCTGTTCTCCATACAGAGTCAATCTGGCTTTGGCCTATACTGAGCTAACAGAGGAGTTGGGCAAGTTACAGGCTCTGACCTCGAAACAGACCGAGATATTGCGGAAAGCCTCACAGGAGCCGGTTAGCCCAGGTATGAGGACAAGACATTCATATACATTAATTCAGAAATGTATTGATTTGAACAACTGTATTTATATTTTACACAGTCATGAATATACACCAATCGGCCAGAAGTACGTAGACACTGTCTAAATACCGGTTTGGTGATCTCATTTACAGTAGAAAGAGGTCCGTGACTGAATTAAATGAAAATGGCTTGATTAGGTACAAGATCCAAAAATTGGATAAAGCCTGTTTACATGGTTGCAAAGAAGAAATCAATAATTTAATATATTTCACTATGTGGCACTCACAGCACTCAATTAAGTCTTTTGGGATTATTTAAAACATTGACTGCCAAACCTGACTTACCGATGCTCAAAAGATTTGCCATGTAATGTCAAAAACAACTGATTTAGGTAATAATCATATTTTCATACTTTAATGAACCTCTTTTGCTATAGAACCAATTTGTCAACCTCGTCAAAATTCAGCGCAGGGGGTGTGTAAACATGTGCTTTTTTTAGCACTGCATGCTTGTTAGTTCTCGCTGTATTCCACAAGGAATATTTTTGCTGATGTCTTGATTGCCTCTCACGTTGAGCATCTTTTCTTTAGAGTTTGAGAACATAAACAAGTCCCCCCTTATCTTTTTAGCACCTCTGCACTCAACCACACAACCTATTTGATATAGGAAACCAGACCAAAAAGCAGAAGCGGATGGGAAAAAAAAAACCCTACTGATTCATAGATAGACTGATTTTTCGAAGTAGCTGATTGCAATCTTGCGATTGCAGGAAGCTCAGTATATGCACGTTATACTTATTATTGAGAGACAGATACTTCTTCTGTACAAGATCTTGTATGCCCGTTACTAGTCAAAAACTTGTGCAGAAGTAGTCTACCTCAGATGCTGGGGGTGAATGCACAAGAAAACAATATGGAAATATCTCAAAGAGGAAATGCGAGGGGAAAAAGGAAGTCATCACAGACGTCTATCTGTCCATTAGGGACTGTTTTCTTTACACTGCCTTTCAAGAAATTCTTCCGGTAATAAAAGGAACCATGCTACCTTTAATTTAACCAGAGATTCAAACTATTTATAAATGAATTTTACCACATTATTTTAACAGATATTTCATGTCATATGCCAATGTTTTAGTTTGTTGTTACGGAAAGTGCAGAATCACAATGTGACTTGCTCATTCTGACTGTGTATTTAAATCTGATTCCTCTTATATGTATAGGGTGTGTCTGAGTGAGTTAGTTAACATGCTATAAAAGCACTTAAGTGTACATGAACTCTTCAGCTCGTATGGGTCATGTAATGTAGGTCAATCCTTGAAATTGTTGACTGACTTAATTATTTTAAAAGATCACATTTTTCTATACTTTTATTGTTAAAAAACATTGTTAGTGCATTGTTAATGGTTGCTGTGGCAAATTTTCGTCAACAGTTTTAATTGAAATAGCTTAAATATCGTCATGATGCACATTTTTGTCTCGTCTTCGTAAATGTTGATATTTGGGATTAAACGGAAATAACTGCAGATCTCTCCTTCTGTATAGTGACATACATCTGAGTGTAATGGATTATCAAAAATGAAAAAATGTAGGACAGTGACTTATATTCATCAGTTGTTGGTTGGGCGTCACATACCATAATGGAATTAGATGAATGCCGACTTGCAGAGGTGAGTTTAAGCAAAATTAGAAACGTCACCAGAGAGAAGTCTGTTGTTTGACCAGAAGGTTGAGTTCAAGATTACTAGGTAAAAAAGAAAAAGTAAAACATAATAACATGGATTTAATAAATAGTATAGTGACATTTAATTTCATGCTGACTTTTAGAAGTAATTTTGGTAACAAGATTAACACTGATCTCAAGCATTTATCCAACGTGGTTATGTTTAATGTCTTACTGCTTATATTTAACCTATAGAGCTTTTTTCACTTTTGTGTTCATCTTCTAGTTCAGCGCCACTCTCCTGTCCCTCACCAGAGGCATTCGCCCATTCCGCAGCGGCATTCCCCCATCCAACAGCGTCACTCCCCCATCCAACAGCGCCACTCCCCTGTGCCCCAGCGGCGCTCCCCTATCCTGCAGCGTCTGTCTCCGGACATGCACCGTCGCTCACCTCTGCCTGAGCTCAGCGACGGGCCGGCCTCCTATTCCTGCAGGCCCACTTCCCACCACCTGAGGGCCAGTTTCCAAGGAAGACGCAGTTATTCTGAAGTAGCCGATCCATCGGCTTATCAACGGCCGCCACGGTTTACTCTGGACCCAGTGTCCACCCTGCCGAAACCTCGACCTTATGTCGACAGCTACCACAAGCAGAAACAGCAACAGCAGCAACAACAACAGCAACATGGAGGAAGCCAGCACATGTTAGTTCAAAGACAGGGCTCTCAATCTGGCGATGGGGGATTGGCTGAATCTCCACGGCTGTCCAGGGAGCTGTCCTTCCACCACTCGGATGTGTCCCACTTGCATTTTGAGGCTCAGCCCAGCCCAGGATCTCTGCATCCATCCCCACAGCCTCCTCAGTCCTCAGAGGATGAGGAGGAGTGGTCCTGCCCTCATCCCATCAGTCCACCGCGAACACTGGGGGTGTCGAGCCCCTCATCAAGCTCCAGAGGCCCTGCCTCTTGTTCGGCTTTCCCCATTCCTTCCCGTCCCAACACCCTAAGCTGCCACCCACCCGGATACCTGCATGCAGAGCACGCCCAGTCGTGGCCGTCCATCAACGTGAGTAGCAAATCAATGGGCAGAATAACCAACCCAGGGTCATTGGAAAAACATGCCTGTGGCAACATTTCTGCGAAATGATATTACTTTGCTTCTTGCACATTGAGCTACCGAGTAAGTTTACAGGTGAGCTACCGAGTAAGTTTACTATGTCAAAAAAAAAAAAAAACAGGCACATGAAGCTGGTTATGTGAAGCTGGTTATCATAACACATTATTGTGCAAAGTACAACGTGAAATTAATTGATAATCTGCCCATGTAATCATAATTTGTGTAAAAATGACTGAAAATAATTGGTGTTTTACCGTCACTACTGTTTATTTGTGCTGGAAACTGTAGTAAATTGTACCTATAGTGATGTTTTTTGGAGTTTAGGTGGAGAGGCACATTTTCCAATGAGCCTATGTTGAGAATAACTTAAAGGTGAAATGTGAAATTTCTGCACCATTTGCGCAACCAAACTGAATTACAAATATGTTTTCAGACTGAATTCCTTAAATTTGTGCAGCATTCAGAATGCTTTAAAAAAATCATTTCATTCAAATGAACTGAAAATATGCGTAATTAATAACTAGAAAGGAAAGGTTTAAGACAAACTTTGAATAGTGACTTGATGAAGCCAAATCTTAAAGGATTAGTTCACTCCAGAATTAAAATTTCCTGATAATTTACTCACCCTCGTGTCATCCAATATGTTTTTGTCTTTCTTTCTTCAGTCGAAAAGAAATTAAGGTTTTTGAGGAAAGCATTCCAGTATTGTTCCCCATATAGAGGACTTCACCGGAGTCCAACGGGTTGAAGGTCAAAATTGCAGTTTTATTGCAGCTTCAAAGGACTCTACATGATCCCAAGCTAGGAATAAGGGAAACGGAATCTAGGAAGCAAGGAATCTTGCGAAACGATCTGTTGTATACTTTTTTGTACCTTTTTAATCACAAATTCTTGTCTTCCACAAGCTCTGTGACATTACTACTTCATGCATTATGTAGTCATGTTGGAAAGGTCACACATTAGACAGAAGTACCCAAGTACCAGTGTTTACAAAGCAAATGTGCAAAGATAAATTCAAACACCCTTTACAGAAAAAGTAAAACAACGATGACTGATGAGTTTGAGGTTGGAGGAGATAATGAGATATAGTTTTCCATACTTCCGCCTACCTCACACATTACCTTTCCAACATGACTACGTAATACGTGAAGTCAAGCAAATAGTGGTTAAAATGTATTATTATTATTTTTTTAAATGCCCGATTGTTTCACTAGATAAGGCCTGTATTCCTCGGCTGGGATTGTGTAGAGGGATTGTCCACAATAATCCTGGAATGTTTTCCTCAAAAACTCTAATTTATTTTCGACTGAAGAAAGAAAAACGTGAACATCTTGGATGACGTGGGAATGAGTAAATTGTAAGAAAACTTTTATTCTGGAGTGGACTAATCCGAGCCTGACTTAATACTCACAATAATAATCAAATTCTAGTCAGAATGTGAGTCTGATACTGCTCCATAGTGCATTGATTATGAGGCGTGTCTTAACCGAACCAGGAAAGAAAAGCTCTGCACTCAATTGGATAGATCTACAATCAATCAGGGCAATACAGTAAGTGACGCACGCACGCTGGAAGAATTTGTAAAATAATGAGTGTTGCTTCTTTTACTTGGTCCTCCATGAGTGCGACCAAAGGAGAAACCACAACAACCACAGGGCTTTCATTGCGTCCCATCTTCTTAGCGACCATCGCCAACTGATAAACTAAACTTTTGCCGAATCCCAATGGACGGCAAACATATCTTTCCGATCGACAAATGCCTTAATTGCAGTTCTGTTTGTCTTTTAAAATGAATGCGCTGTCGATTTCTTTTACAACAGACGCGATAGCGGAATCTACATCTCAATTCTCCAGCTGCAGTCATCTTTGAGGGAAACCAGTTCAACCCAAGCGCGCTTTGATAATGTGATGATTACGTAACTGCAGATCATCTGTCCATCATCGTATAAAGTCCGCCCTGGCAATTTGATTGGCCCGACGATTTCTGAACCGAACATAATTACTCCTGAACTCCTCAATGGATCAAGTCCAGACTGAACTTCCCGACCAAAAAATGTTGTGGGTGGGGTTCAGACTGACATCCAGGCTAGACCAATCCTTAAAGTTTGAAATGTCGCCAAAATATGTTTTCTGCTTTACAAACATTGTTTGTCAAATTTCTGTAATTCAGGAAAGTCATTTTCCTGTAATTCTGATTAAATTTAAATTAGAACGTATGATGTTGCTCTGTCAGGCTGCTCTAATAAACACTGAAATGTCTTGAAAGTGGCACAGAGAAACAGTGTTGACCCATTTCAGGGAAATCAACATTTAGTTTGTGCCAGTCAAGGGAAAGATGTTGTTTATTCAATGTAACATTGAATAAAATACACATTTCACCTTTATTGTATCCGTTTTAATGTTGGATTTTAAACATTATGGCTACCAAACATATCACTGTTTACTTTACAGCTGTGGATGGAGACAGAGGAGGAGGGTGACGTCAGGAGCTGCCCTTTGTGCCAGCTAATCTTCCCTGTTGGTTACCCTGATGATGCCTTGATCAAGCACATTGACTCGCACCTGGAGAACAGCAAGATCTGACACCCACAGCCCCACCATGACCTTCCATTGTTCCGCAGTTACTTTCATTCTTCGCTCCTGGTATTTTTAGCTGGGTGCCTTCAGACAGAATGTAGTTGATGCACCTGTGGCCAATCTTGCAATTTGCTAAGTGAAACAGAGATCAATGATTACCCACACAGCTCCGATATGTAGTGAATGGCTCATATCTCTATTTATCTCGCTTCGACACACATTTCTTGAAATTGGTAACTTCCAATTTTGAACACTGTCAGCAATTACATACACCAAACCAAACTTGCTCTCTAAAAAATCATATTGCATTAATAAGGCTCTGATTTCAGCTTTTAGCTACTGTTCCCGTTATTGTTTGCATTACTTACACTTCGATGTGGTCACAGAATGTACTTTGTGTGCCATATTTAGGTGAACTAAGAAGATATGATGGAGCTATACAGGATGAGTATGAGGGAATACTGGACACATGGCCAATGGTTGCATCATTTGAATTTCAGCACTTTATATAAGCACTTAATATCTAGTTTACCTTTACCAATATTACTAACACTAAGGCAAAAAAGTAAAACCTTATAGATATAATTTATTTTTTAATACTCCAGGGTTTCACCCTTATATATATATATATATCTTAGTTTGGCAGGACTTCCCTTTAACAAAACTAGATTATTTGTAATTATCTGTAAATTCACAATCACATTTATTTTGTTTGTCTTCCAGGATGTCCGACTGTACAAAAAGGGAAGATTTTTTTTCTTCCCTATAAGATATTCTTAAAAACTTTCCTCTCATGATATACATAATGATTGCAGCTCTGTACACAGTTTTAGCCAAACATTGACAAAACACTAGTTACTGTTGTTTCTCAAGACAGAAATACTGTGATTTCTGTAGGATGGTTTTTGATCTTTTTGATGTAAATTATTTAAGAAAAATTGCTTTGACAAAATAATATGTTCTTCTGATCACATCACAGAGCGTGATCAGTTTTATCTGTTTTTTATGTATTGTAAATGTTTACCTGTATTTAAAGCCAATTATATGTATTAACCTGTAAATTCAGCTATATAATATAGATATGCATTTTGCAAGCTCTGATAAGAGCAAATGGATTGCTAAAGATTAAAATTAAAACATTGGAACTGCTAATTAAAGTTTTGTATTGTAATCCAAACGACAAAGCCACCCAGTTGAATTAGCTAACTACAGGTATCTTCCTTTCCCCTACTCCTTTAGGTGTACCCTATACTTAGTGTTTAAAAGTCTTCTTTATTGCTACTTTCCCTGATTCTGCAGACTTAGTGAAATCGAGGGCATTGGATATGCTACTAACCCAAATACAGAGGAACTAAAATGGGAAAGTGGCACAAAGAAGTCATCGCTGGTGCACACATGCAAAATTATAAAGCCAAATATAGCGAAGAGCAAAATGAGAAGCTATACGCTGTCTGTCAAATAACTGGGTGGAGGAGGTTTCATCCAATTGGTCGTCTAATTTTTGTGGTAATATTCTGGAAAATACCGTCCCAGATGTTGTAAATATGAATCGTCTATGATGTCACCAATAACTATTCCATGAAAGACTAACAAACAAGTGTGGATAAACTGAAATGCCATCAATACAACCAAAGACACAGCCTGCTTGTTTTTCATTACTGTTCACATGATATTCACTTCAGCATATTGAAATACGGTGCAAAACTGGAACATGTGGAAAAACATTTTATAATGGGTAGTGTGCAGACATGGAATGTCACAGCTAAAGTGTAAAGACAATCCATTTCTGCATAATCACACACAAGTTTCTTTGTCTTGCAACCTTGTCCATGAACATGCAGTGTAGATGCAAAGTAAAACTTTGGCCACTATTCACAAAGATTCGCTCAGGAGTTATTTAAAGAGCTGTTGCTGTTTCCTTGCTCCTCAAAACAGTGTTTTTTCATGCAAAGGCAAACTAGCCTGAATGCTTTTCTGAATGCTCAAAGTAAATGGTCTCTCTTTTTCCCTGTAGTTTGGTGTGTGACTTTTTTGTGATATTCTTAAATAACTCAGGGGATAAAACTTTGTGAATATGGCTCCTTGACCATACAGGACTAACCTCCACAGGGATAACGTGACAACTCGCCAAACATATTAAAGAGCTAAGAGGACAATAATGGGATAGAGATATTTTGTCATAGCTACAAGGTTCTGTTAGAAAAGAGGGGGGGGGGGGGAAGAACATTGAAAATAAATGCATATTGTGTCAAAAAGTCTTCTGTAAATACTAAACAAATAAACTGGAACATGCACTGATTGGGTGTCATATTTTTTTTTAAATAGGATGACAACAGATATTTAATTTACAGCACATTATAATCATGTTTCATTTTAATCTATCCTGATAACAATATGGGGAATATCATAACCCATTCAACATGACATCACGACTTTTGCGTAAACATACACGCCACTTTCGAGTCAAGTGGCGTGTTATCTCTACGCATTTTGAGCTATCCGCGTCATTCCGCGTGTCTGTACACGTGTGTCAAATGTCCAGTCATAAATGCCATTAACCCCAGTGACGGTTAAGTTTAGGGATGGGGTTGAGGTAAGTCATATCTTTTTTTTCACTAGGATGGTAAGGGAACAGTCATAAATGCCATTAACCCCAGTGACGGTTAAGTTTAGGGACAGGGATGAGGTAAGTCATATATTTATATAACGTTAAGTCAACGGCGTTCATAAACACGCTGAAAAGCGATTATGTGTCTTGACAGCACACCAAAAATGCAAATACGAATTGGCGTGTCATACACACGCTACTTCATGAGATCAGTCTGACCCATTAGAGTAATTCGTTTTCACAAATGAATGGAGACAATTTACAAAGAATTTAGTGGAAATGTTTTAGTTGAAAAAGGTGCTTATGCTTTTTTTATACATATAAAATGTTGATTGGTTGCATATTTTGTTTATGCAATCACATTAAAACATATACATGTATATACAGTATATGTGGTATATGTATGCCAATGAGCCAAAACATTTGAATATCAAGCAAATATGATATCCTGACCAGAAATAAAGATCTGGGCGACTTTGACTAGGACCAAATTGTCCACAAGAGCAATCAGAGTGCCTATGTTGACCCCTGTCCACCATCGAAAGTGACTACAATGAGCATGTGAGCATCGAAACCGGACCTTTAAGGAGTGGAAGAAGGTCGCCTGGTCCAATGAGTCCAGTTTTCTTTTACATCCCATGGACGGTCGTGTAAGTGTGTGCCATTTACCTGAGGAAGTGATTGCCCCAGGGTACACCGTGGGATGATGACAAGTTGGCGGAGGGAATGTGATGCTCTGGGAAATGTTTATGCCATCCATGTGTACTTAAACTTGACATGTGCCACCTACCTAAACATTGTTACAAACCAGGTAGCCTACACCCCTTCATGACAATGGTGTTCCCTGGTGGAAATGGCCTCTTTCAGCAGGATAAGGCACACTGCATACATTGTTCAGTAATGATTTGAAGAACAGGATGAAGAAGTCTAGTGAATTTTGTGATGAGTAAAACTGAGCAGGTCAGTGATGAGTGTGGGGGGATTTTATTGATGAAATATTTGCATGTATATACTTTATATATATTTATACATAATTAATATTATATATAAATATAAATATTTGACATATTAATAACACATTTTTCTTAAATATATACATGCATGTGTGGGTATTTATATATACAAATTAATTATACACACATATATTAAGTAAACACAAACTTTTATTTTGCTAACGATTAATCGCGATAATCGTTGCCCATCCCGCAAGAGTCGTGAATGGTAAAAATATATACTATTCATGATCTAGAAAATATATAGCATATTATTTATCTTTTTGAGTTTTGATAAATCATTTTCTTGCTGTTGCAGATGACTTAAGCAATCTAAAATAGTTTTAGCTAAATAACAGGTCTGGATCGCCATCTTTTTATCACATCACAACAACAAAAGCACTTGAACTTGAACGCAACACACTGGTAAATACCAGTTCACAAGTGGAAAATATCCTACTTTCCATAGCACGTGAGCGCAGCATTAAACTCGTATTAGGCAGTGGGCCAGATTTGTCCTCTATACTTTGGAAAAAAAAAAAACAACAATACCTCGTCTTGTGACACAGATCCCACCGAGTCAGGAACTTTCTCTCTCCCAGCGACGGCGTCTGCGGCGGCAGAGCGAGGGTTAACCAGCTTCGTCCGTCCAGCGTTCATAATCAAAAGGTCTCCGGTCACCTGCATCAGCCAGCGAAACTCTTCCCGATGTAGTCTCCTCTCGTACAGCAATCCAACGACGTGTCAGCGGTCCTTTTCACGACGATTGCAAAACCGCACGAGCTAACTTAGCCGGAGAGGCTAACAGTTCTAAACTCACTCCACAGTGTAGGCCTAAAACACACATCTCCCGAAGTGGGTCACAGTTTCACAGGCCAAACCCCTCTCCCGAGAGCGTGATATGCGGTAAGCAAATTATAGTCCAACTTAAAGCATTTTTAGTCCAATTTAAAGCATTTAGTCCAACTTAAAGCATATAATACACTAAACTCTGTTAGCAGACCAGCCCTCGTGCTAACTCTCGTGTGCCGTCGGGTTTTTTTTTCCCCGCTTCCCGTTTTTTTCCGTTCTCGTATCTCGCGGGATTTCACATAGTTCAAGGATACTTTTTTAATCACTAAATCTTTAACATTAACAGATTGATTAATGAGCTTCTCTTATGTAATGAACCATCCTTAAAACATTTTTGTTAACAACTGTTGAATTACCAGGCACATCTGAACAGCACATGGTAATTAAATGATAAATCTTCTTGCATATGCATTAAACACTTTATCAAACAAAATACAATAACCCACATATTTCAGAAATAAACTAAATAACAGAAGGACTGATAATGATCAGGTCATTACATCAGTACAAATATGAAAGTCACCATTCTTTTTCCACACTAAAACTAGCAGAGATGCATATTCCCTCTGAGACTTGTTTATAATGCCTTATAACTTCCATCTCATTCAAAGCAGTGTACCGCTTATTATAGTGGCTGGGGGCCATACATCAAAAAGGGAGTCAAAATGGCTTCTCGTCCACCAAGTAGATTTTGTGGACAAAATCGGTGGCTTCTCCACAATCCATTTTTCCCTGTGAAAAGGTTGACTCATTCTTCTCAATGAGAAGTCACGGGTTTGACACAGGTTTTGCACTTTCACGGGTATAAGGTTGGAAAAACACGGGTTACAGGTTGCCTGGAACACGGCATGCAAAATTTCCTGTGTTAAATTAACACTCTTGGTGTTCATGTAGGTCCAACGGTCCTATATGGACCTATATGTACACCAAGAGTGTTAATTTAACACTGGAATTTTTGCGTTTATGTTGTTCACACAGAAACTTGCACTTTAAAGCCGTTGTCAACGCACAAAACCTTTTTATCCATTATGCTGTTTATATTCTTTGAATTCACAGTGAGAAGATGATTTAGAAAGTGTTTTTTTAAAACTCTCATCTGTTTTCCTCTAATTCCCCCCACCCCACTTCCGACCATTTGTGTTATTTCTGTGCCACATGCATACACACTTTCAGTGAGAGATACACTTCTCTCAAGTTCACAGGATGGCCCGCCCATCCGCTCAAAACCACATACTCTCCATAAGAGCTTAGTACTCTTTCTTTCTCTCTCTTCTTCCTCCTTTTCTCTCTCTCTCTCTCTCTCTCTCTCTCTCTCTCTCTCTCTCTCTCTCTCTCTCTCTCTCTCTCTCTGCTTTTCTTTTTTGACACACAAACACATAGGCACCTCAAACATTTCAGCAGATATGGGTCAAACAAAACCAAGTAGATTTATAAATTATAATTAATTTGAATTTATGAATTATAATTAATTTCTAACATTACAATAAGCACAAATTTACTTTGAGGAAAGTTTTTAAAATTCCCCTATATAGTTTTTATAATTTTGTGACAGTATACCCTTGACTCTGTAGCAATATATATGTACATGTATAGCTGTGTTTTTCTCCATTTTTCTACAGTTGTCTAAAAAATACAATATAACACTAAGCGATAGAGCTCGGCGTTAGTGGTTAACACAAATATCTCTTCTGACGTGTTACTGTTATCATCTTCGCACGTTTGTTAAGGCCTTCCTCAAAAGGAATAAAGGTCTCAAAATTAAACAATTGGATTAATCCAAAAATGTTTGTGAATTGGATCGGCATACATGCATTATTATCACCCATAACAAAAAATATATATATAAATTTACATAAACTATGTTTTAAAGAACCAAAAGGTTATGTATGCCAAACACGTTCTATATGGAGAAATGTCTTAATTGCATAATACTTTAATTTTTAAGGGTTATTTACATTACCCATCCATATATGCTTGCTGAACATTTACTGTAATTTCAAACCCATGTGCATTAATGTGAAGTTGGTCCTACCTTTGCTTTCAGGCTTTTAGCAAATCAGTCAAGTTGCAGTGCATCATTTCTTTGGATCTCACATTATGCAGAGGCATATTGTCATGCTGTAACACTAAACATATACCTGCTAGTAACTGGTGCTGTTGGTAAATGTTACTAACTGAAAATTAACAGTAAATGAAACCTCAATTACTTCCTTGTATGAAACCCTTGAGGTTTTAGGATCAAATTGGCTTGATTAGCTCACTTAATAATCTAACTCTTCCATCGCAGGACCTCAAAATGCTTCTTCTAGCTATTGAGGTCCTTTTATATTCAAATGTACATACTTACACAATACCTAAAAATGAAGAAAATGTAAAAATGCATAGAGCTATAAAATATGATTCATGCTTTGTATTTTGTTATTGGGCTTTGGCCTGGCAACCCTCAAATAAAGCTACAGTGACCACAAGCTATACCAGCCGTATCTGTCTGTTTCCTAAATAGCTAAATACAGACTCAAGATAACAATACCAATCATATATAAAGATTGTCATGTAAACTGGTCCCAGGGTCTTTTGGTTTAGTATTCTAAGCATTAGTCATGCATTTTAAGTTCCATTTGACAACATGCTATCACATCTCCCTCTTAATCTTGTTTGCCTTTTTATCCCTGTATATCCCACATTTTCCACTAGATGGCCAGGAAGATCAGAAGATTGAGATCTTTCACAGCTCAACACACAGAACACAGTAACATACATAGATAGATAGATAGATAGATAGATAGATAGATAGATAGATAGATAGATAGATAGATAGATAGATAGATAGATAGATAGATAGATAGATAGATAGATAGATAGATAGATAGATAGATAGATAGATAGATAGATAGATAGATAGATAGATAGATAGATAGATAGATAGATAGATAGATAGATAGATAGATAGATAGATAGATAGATAGATAGATAGATAGATAGATAGATAGATAGATAGATAGATAGATAGATAGATAGATAGATAGATAGATAGATAGATAGATAGATAGATAGATAGATAGATAGATAGAAACTTTCCCATATGACAACTTCTCCCTTCCTATAATCAAACCTTCCATTATACACACTGAAAATATCTGCTAGTTTTCAGATATTTTGTCACTGGTAAAATCCCATGTGGCCCACGGAGAAACAACAGAAAATGCTCTGAATGCAAAACAAAATGAGGTATACGCTAAATAAAGGATCAACCAGGGCAGGGATCAAACAGCGGGGAGCAGAAGTGAATCTGTTGGCACAATGAACCAATCAGGGCAGAGTGAGGCATCGACACAGTGCATGAAGCTGTGACCTGCGTTTGAACTGCTGACCTGTGTAACTCACTCCTATTGATGACGGGACGAACACTACCACTCTCAACAAAACGCTTCAGCGAGCACAGCGTGGCCCGGGGCGAGAGGGACGGAAAGGGGCAAGAGGGGGGAAGTGGGGAAGGAGAGGGCAACAGGGTAGTGTTAGTCGGGGTGTGAGTTTATTTAGTAGGGATTTACACTGAAATGAAGACAAAGAGTAACACTTCCCTGCATCCCTGGCCCTGTGACAGGGAAATGAGACCGAAATGTCAGTAAAAGGTATTGAGAGAAAGGCAATAATGTGTAGCATTAAATGACATCGAGTCATTTGTTAGGCTATTGATAATTGAGTCAATTATTTTCAGGATCAGTTATTCATCCATGACTGATGTTCTCTTGACCTCAATTACACAACTAAACAGTGCCAAGAGTGACGTTTAAGGATTTAGTTGTCTTTCCTAATTTGCTCAAAAAAAAACAACACATCTTCTGTATATAGCTTGTATTAAATTTAATCAGTTTGTTATGCAATGCACTGCACTGCAAAAAGTGATTTTAAGAAAAGTATTTGTCTAGTCTTCAAGTGCTAACATCAATAATATATAAAATTTACTATAAATAAATGTATCCCTTTGAAATAAGAATATTTTTCCGACCCTCATGTTTTCGGCTTAAATTAACTTGAAAAATTAAATTAATTTCAGCTTAAATTAAGCTTCAGCTTTTTGCTTCCCAAGTAAATGTTTCTTTAATTAAAATGTTAATAAGAAATTAACATTCAAAATAATGTCATAATGAAATAAGAAAATACCATTTAGCAGTCTGTTACATATTTTACGGCACATTTCATGCTGAAAATATTGCACAATGCACCTATATGAAAGAAACCTCCTCATGCTCAAACCTTTGCCCAGATGACCCCAATTTTTGGAAACAATACGACCTCATCAAAGAGATTTGAGGGTTATATTGCAGTATGTGTCTATATTTGCAATATCCGTGAAACACAACAGACACCAACATCATTCACATGTCAGTGCATCATTTCTTGACCTTAAACCCCCATATCTATGATTTTTAAACCAGATTAGAGGTCGGGTCCATAGATGTAATCAATATCTGTGGAAACCATCGTGTTTCATTAGGCTTTGTGGTTTCACCTTCACCAAGTTGTGGTTTTTGCACTAACCCCCTTTCCTTGTTGGTGGCACACTACATGTAGAGAAGAGTTAAGCATGACCATGAGTTTCCACTGACAAGAAAAATGACTCACTCTCCCCCAGTGATGCCTTCTAAAACAGCAGTATTATCTAAAATGATAAACATTTTGAATAAATCAGCATGTTTCATCCACATTTTCTCTCATTTTAAACAACTTTTTTTGCAATCAGAGAGGTGTTTTTGTAAGTTAGCTTTATTTACTCTAGTGACTGGTATCATCTGTCAGGATGCATTTCAGCTCGATGTTCGGCGGACATGTAGCGCAACTTATCAGCGCTCATCATTAGCTGTTGCCGCATGGCAAACGGGTGGCGCAGCCCTTTTTTTCCATGCGGCAGTATCACAGCTCCGATCTGTCACCCTTTGCTCGCCTTAATGTGTGAAAGTAAGACGTGTTGCGCCTATTAGCACTTTCTGGCAAGGCTGGCATGCTGATCTGTCCTCCCTGGGGAGCCAGGCAATATGGTGGCCCGCACTCTGGGCCTGCCAGACAGGGCGCCCACTGTCACTCCACATCAGCTTGACATCAACTGCCCAGTCAGGCGGCAATACACACACAAACATACAAATCAAAACATGATTAATTCCGAGACAATGGTTTCAGTACAATCAAATTCTGTAATTCAACTCCCCCCAACCCCATTACAAAACATTTAAATCATATACATTCACATGATATGAAGACTTTAGTCATTTAAGGTGTTTTATTCTATAAATCTGGTCGATTTGTGAGGATAAAAATGTTGAGATCACATGACCAGCAAAATACTGCTCAATTTATTTTTGTAATCCTCTGCTATGGGACACTTGTGCTTGTTGAATAAATTAATCGTGCTTGACTACTAAAAAGATGATTTTCTACTAAAAACAAAGTTTGAAAATAGTAATTGCATGACAACTCATCCGTACCTCTAGGTGTCACTACAAAGTTGCTTTGACTCTGAACTTCACAACAAACAGGATATGGTGTCTACTCCAAGAGGCCATCGACCAGAAGTTGAAGCCTTGCGGGAGCTGCCATCTTGTAGCAGAACTTCACTTGCGTTAGCATTCTCATTGGCTCCCATTCTGACAAAATAATTAATCAGAATACCTTGCAAAAGTTTCTCCTTCTCGTAGCTCATGGACAGCTCCTATTCACACTCTCCGCCTCTGCAAGTTTCGGAAGGGAGTGATTCAGATTTCTCATGCCACAGCCAATAGAAGACAGACGGGTTTGCCACGTCACATCCACGTCGGCAAGCTCTGTTTGAGTCCGCGCGTCAGGGACGGAAGTGCAAAAAAATAGCCAAAAACGGGCTTCACAAAAAAAAAAAAACACTTGTCTCATTGGAGTTCCAATGAGATCGCTCTGTCCACTTCTTATACTGTCTATGGTCTGACATCTTTTTCGAAAGGCTTATAACTTTGAATTATTTTATTTTTTAAGCCAAAAGATAAATGCAACGTGATTAAGAATTCTTTCCCCCTACTGTATTAATTCATGGCTGTGGTTTATTCATTTGAAATTGTAGTCACGTTGTACTCGTTCTCGGGTTTTAATTCAGTTAAATCATGGGCATGGCCAAATTAGTATAATGTGGTCACAATTTAACAAAAAAAGCGACAAATTAATAAAACGAGGCCAAAAGTTTGTGGGAACTGTTTTCTTATTTTTCTGCATGTCATGTGCAGGCCTCCATACTTAACTACGTTTAATGCTGAAGAAAAAAAAAACTGAGAAAAGAACAGTTAAAATAAATAAACTAATTATAAAAGAATACAAATCGTAGATATTCGACATAAACTTTAAATTGTGTACAGTTGATTTACTTAGTAAATAATTCTGTGAAAATGCTATAGCGCTTTTAACATCTGAGCACTACTCCAAATCAGAGTTCATCGTGTTGGAATCAGTGGTGTGAAAAGGTTAAGTACCTGCCAGTGAGGTTACCGACCCTGATCTCGGCATGCTAGGCCTCGTCGTGAACTGCAACTGAGCAGAAACACTCCCCAGATCTCCAGCAACATTAGTGCGAAAGGTCAAAAGTGGAAAAAAATGTCAAATAACATCATCTTCCAACATTTGACCTAACGCATCAGGAGTCACTTTTAAAGGCCACAAATATTTGGTGTTCACTGACAGCGTCGCACATCCGATTCACAGGTTTCTTTATTAATCACATTGTAGTGCGTGTTATCTCTCTAAAAGATCAGAAAATGTAGTCGTGTGTTGTGATAGCATGACTCGCAGCTGTAAATAATCCTCACGCATGTCTACAATGTGTTATCTTGTTAATCTGACGTTATACTTCCTTCCAGTGATCCCCAGTGGGCAGGTAAGGTATCATAGCCTGGTGCCAGGGATTGCTTGGTTTTTGACCTGAAATTAATTTAAGATTAAGCGAGCCAGAGGAAGCAGGGATGCTGGGAGCAGAGGCGTGAGGGGGGCAGGGTTGTCTGCCGATCTGTCACAGCTCCACGCCTGGATGCTCAAGTTCATATTAGCTGTGACGAGACAAAGGGGTGACACGTCCCAGCCCGCAGGGGCCGGTGCATACACATACGCACGCGAGACCTCCACACAGACACAAGCGCACACGCAATCCACTTAAATATTCCTATAGGCCCTCCAGGGCTGGAAGGGTCAATTTCAGTTCATTTCAGCTGCAGTTATGATTCATGATTCATTGTGATGAACTGAATCAATTCAATTGACCCTAACTGGACACATTCAAAGTCTTCAAATCGTTCAAACAGAAACGCTAGTAAAAAAAAACAAAACAAAAAAAACAGGTGGATGATGCAGCTGCGATGATGTGTTCTGGAATGAAGGAGCAGTGAGAACATCGCATACACACAAACGAGACACACACATATCATAATGGTTCACAAACAGCTCGGTTGATGGATAGAGGGTGGCAGAAAGCGATGCCTGAGCATGACAAGATTGAACTTTGGGACATCTCAGCACTCGACAGCTTCAACAAGAAGAGGGCAGCAGGCGGTCACCAGGGGCATTGCTGCGGTCACCGGGGAATGACACGGTATAGGAGAGGGATCTGGAGAAGCAGAGGAGAAACGGAGGGAGGGATGATAGGAGGCATCACAATGTCACTGTACTGCCAGGCCATGTCAGTTGCAATTAGCATTGGATGTAATTTTCTGAGCAATTAGAGCACTTATGTTGAAAGATCTGGCTGGCAAACAAGAGGTCCTATAGCAGCCATTTATGCCAGACACACATATTTACTTATATCTATATCACATATCTGAAGACATCTTTGAAGACATGACATAGACATCTATTTATTTTAAGCGTATGATTTTTTTTGACAAATTAAAATGACTATGAACTTTTAACACACTTAAATACCTACATTTACATTTTTAAAAATTAATCATATTGTTTTATTAAGTGTATACAATATTCAATATTGTTCAATATAAGATTGCATAGTATCATGTGGTTCTTCTCTCTCGCTGTATTACGGGTTTGCTATGTTTGGAAAAATGTGCTGGTTACGTAATGTGCCCTTGATCCTCACCTGACAATGGCTTTGTAAACTTTATCCATATGATGGACTGTGGTACAAAAACAGTGACAATATTACACACTCTTGGCTTACTCTGGCTATTACCTGATGTCTCAGACGACGATATGCTTGTACCGTTTTAGCCACCGTAGCTTCTTCGAATGGGAGGGGTGAGCAGTGGGCCGAGCCTTTAGTGCAACTTGCACCTCTAGTGCAACCGAACCGCTAGCTGTCGCTAAAAAATACACACTGCACCTTTAAGTTGAAATAAACATCCAAGTTGCACTCAAAGATTTTTTACAGTATAGATATATAGAATGACTGAATGAAGTTGAAGGCGGTCAGATTATGCATTTTAACTGACTTAAGAAAATGTCTGTATAATTTCTAATCCGCTGGTTGTTTAAATGGACCAGAGGTCATTTAATAGCAGTAAGTGTGGGTGTGATCTCTGGAAATACTGAGTTAAGGTGCTGATTGATGTGTTATTGTGGGAGTTACTTGTTTTGTCACCACAGAAGGTGGTTTTGCACCACCTCCACCTAAATAGGGTCTCTAGAATGATTAGCAATCCCCCCAGTGCGTCTTCCCCCACTTTCCATAGCTGTTTATTGACAAATGAAATTTCAGAATGACTGACTGAACAGGCAATGTTCCATCTCTGTCATTACCCACGTACAATTGATCAGCCTTTGCTGGAGTTACATATTATAATCGGTTTTGAATTCATCTTTAAAAATTGTAATTTCATAAAGTTTTATTAAACTACAGTATAACCTTGTCTTTCCAAACATTCAACTGGACAAACAACAATTTAGAAATAGCAGCAGCATGTGAGAATGATGCTTCATAATTATTAACTGAAATATCTTTTTACTTTGGTCATTATGGAATGAATTTTATATGTAATTAAATGCTATTTTGAGTTTAATTGTTAAGATAAAAATGTATATTGTAATGAGTGTTGCATTTAATTAAGAACAACACAAACAATATACTGAGTCACAATAGAGCACAAACAGGAAGGAGTGGCATATAGTGAAACAGGAACGACGATTAAATTGAGCCCAAAAAGAGACGGGTGAAAGAAGATGGTTCATAAAAAATTCTACCCCTGAATGCAAGCTTTTACACTAAACCCTGCCACAATGGTGCCTCCTACATGCCTGTTTGAGTCAGAAGACACCAGCAAGGGAGATCTGGAGATGTCTTCTGCCATCAACTGCAATGTCCAAAAGATCCCTGAGCCTCATTCATTCAGGCTGAGACCTTCATAGAGGCTTAACATCTACTGGACCAGAGGGTGTCGCCTCATGTCACCCCCCGTGTTACTGACACATGTCTTTTCAGGTCCTAGGCTCATATTCCCTGCTTCATCTGGCCCGTCTGCTCCTGTTGGAAGAACCCACATCACCAGCCATCCTATTGCCTGGGCCGAGAGCCTCTCAGCTGGGGCAAAAGGATTTGTCACATTCAGAGTTAACACTTGCCTGCGCATATTAAATGATGAGATGACACAAACACATTAAACGCCTCAGTCACAGATAGGGATACACAGAGAAACGCAGCTGCAACAAAATGATTAGTTTGGGGTTAAAATGATTTCGTTTTCTTTTTGTAATAAATTATTAATCAAGGATGCATTTTTACTGTATTTTCAAATGCAGCCTTATACTTATCATAAGAAACTTTTTTCAGAACATTAAAATCCAAATGTTTGAACAGTTGTATATATATATATATACAATTATTAATGATAAATCAAAAATAGTATATACATAATGTAAATACAATAAATGCATTAAAGACAGGTTATTACAGCCAATAATTTCAGCAATAAAGTCTGTTTAGTCTGTTCTCAAAACAAAGTGATTCTGAGACTTCAGGAGATATATTTAGTATGCATATTGTGCATACATTTTATGCACTCGCATATACTTCTTTTACAAGGCTTCTGCTTTTTTGTCCTTTTTGGAGCTTGACAGCTTCTAGTCCCCATCTACTTTCCTTGCACGAATAAAGGATAGCTCAGGTATTTTCATAAGCCTATATTGCATTCCATAGAAGAAAGAAAGTAATTCAGGAAATAATGCATTTTCATTTGGGGGTAAAACTTTATCTGTTTTTTAATGAGATGAATACATCAAAAAAAGGAAGGAATCCTCTGCCTAGCCACACTGATATCAATAGATATGTTATTTTTTTCCACAAAAGCAACCTTTGGTCCATTTTTTTTTTCAGTTTGTCTATTTCTCTCTCCAATCTTTGACTCACTTCCTCTCTGACCCCAGTTTATTCTTTGTTCTCATTTTAAAGGGATACTCCACTTTTTTTGGAAATAGGCTCATTTTACAACTCCCCCAGCGTTAAACAGTCGAGTTTTACCGTTTTCGAATCCATTCAGCCGATTTTCTGATATTTAGAAGAATATCAGTAACCAGACAGTTTCTGGTCTCATTGACTTCCATAGTATATTTTTTTCCTACTATGGAAGTCAATGAGACCAGAAACTGTCTGGTTACTGAAATTCTTCTAAATATCAGAAAATCGGCTGAATGGATTCAAAAATGGTAAAACCCAACTGTTTAAGTCTGGGGGAGTTGTAAAATGAGCCTATTTCCAAAAAAAGTGGAGTATCCCTTTAAACATCCTCCCACCATTCTCTCCCCCTCTCTCGTTCTCTCTTGTCCTCCCTCTCCGTCCTCCCATCTGGACTGATAGTGGTTGTGATGGCTGGGGTGTTAGGCGCTGCCTGGGTCCAGTTCCATTCTGGTCTTAACCACACCATGTGTACCATAGGTGCGTGAAGTATAAATACCGCGCGCCCCGTGGCCATGCTCATCCCAGCAGGACCCTTTCTGGCCCTCTGCCCCCCTCCCCGCTCCCCCTCAGTTCTTCTGTCCCTAATTAGGATCTTGGGCTCGTTAGGGCCAGAGACCCTCGGGCCTGCTGACACAAAGTTGATTCTATCTGACGTAACAAGTCAATGCTAAGGGGATGGATGCTAATTTTAATTAATAGAATGTAAGGGTCAGTTTGTGCTAAAATGCTAGTGGAAAGCATAGTGAACAAATTACCAAGAGGTAAACCACAAAAACAATCACCATCAAAATTAAATGCCTTGAACAGAGAGCAAAATGCATCAGTCCTGGAATGTGTGACCTCTTGCCAACATGAGTCGTGGTAGAACCTGTTGATGATTCATATAATTCTTTCTTACAATGAGCTTGCTGTACATAAACTGTAAGTTTTAAAGCAGGGTTTTCCAAATGGGGGTTCGAGGGAAATGGCAAAAGATGGCAGCAATTTTATTTTTAGATGCACTATCCCTTTAAATACACCTCGTTCTGATAATTTAAAGGAACGGTTCACCCAACAGTTAGATTTGTCATTATTTACTCTAATCTCATTCCAAACCTGTTGTTATTTCTATGATACTCTTTGAGAACATACGCGTTTTTTGGTGAACTATTCCTTTTAGCGCAGTGGTTCAGCTCATTCCCCCCTCCAGCCCATGAAACGTGTGTGATGAATGTGAGAAGACTGTGTCCCTATCAGAGCCAGTGTAATGGAGCACGGAGAGGCAAATAAATGTCTCTGCGTGTAGAGTAACGTACTCGGTTACCCAATGTAACCTCGGTCTCTCATCGTTTCTCGAGATCTGAACACCAAAATGATCTCTGTAGAGGGCCAAAAAAATATCGTGAAGACCAAACTCTTCCAGGCCTCATCTACTACTAGGCGGGTCAGAGTAGATGTTGTTAGCAGGCTTCCAATGAAGTCCATAGGCTGGTATTATGCTAATTTGTTACATTGTTACAGTAGGTAACAGGAAGTGAGACTGGGATTTCTGACAACTTGTTTCGGCAGTTCAGAATTGATTATTTGTTTTAGGAGAAAAAAAAACTTTATTTGTCTGACACTTTGATCTTTGAAACATTGCAGACCTTTTGGATTCACAAACCGCAATATTATGTGGCATGAAAGGTTATATTCGAAAAAGCATAATGTGGCACTTTAAGGCAACCCAAATGCTTATGGCCTCATCTTAATCACCGTTTCTTCAAAATGTTCCTCTTTGCTCTCCACCATCTCTGTAACATACCCTCCCCCTCTTTTTCTGACCTAGATTTAGCAGTTGATCCGGACTGGAAGGTTAACCCCTAGAGGGAGCACCTTGTCAGTCCTCTACCCCATCAGTTCACACACAAAGGGCACCCTTTGTCACTTCACATTTTCAGGCTTTCCCTGCCTTACTGTCGGTTTCATTGTAATGGTCACTCTTCCATCAGGCCTTAAGTCTCACCTTTGGCCAAGCACAGGTAAGGAAATCACCTCAAAAACATCAGTCAAACAAGATTTAAAAATCTTGAAATGGAAGAAATGCGTTCTTATTCAAATCTTAATTCACCACTGTTAAAGGGATACTCCACTTTTTTTGGAAATATGCTCATTTTACAACTCCCCCAGAGTTAAACATTTGGGGTTTACCGTTTTCGAATACATTCAGCCGATTTTCTGATATTTAAAAATTATATAAGTAACCAGACAGTTTCTGGTCTCATTGACTTCTATAGTAGGAAAAAAATATACTATGGAAGTCAATGAGACCAGAAACTGTCTGGTTACTGATATTCTTCTAAATATCAGAAAATCGGCTGAATACATTCAAAAACGGTAAAATCCAACTGTTTAACTCTGGGGGAGTTGTTTCCAAAAAAAGTGGAGTATCCCTTTAAGTTGGCAGAACTCAAAGAATTTTAAGCAATCAGTTGCCTCTAATTTGTTAAAGGAATACTCCACTTTTTTTGAAAATAGGCTCATTTTACCACTCCCCCAGAGTTAAACAGTTGGGTTTTACCGTTTTCGAATGTATTCAGATGATTTTCTGATATTTAGAAGAATATCAGTAACCAGACAGTTTCTGGTCTCATTGACTTCCATAGTATATTTTTTTCCTACTATGGAAGTCAATAGTGAGACCAGAAACTGTCTGGTAGCAATAGCACACTTGAATGTGGCATTATAACTAACAAAGAGATATTCTCTATACATTTGCATGTACTTACGTACAATTAACTTTAATTAAGTAATACTTCAGTGAAAAAAAACTCTGTTGGGTTAATAGTGTTGTCTTTATATGGACTATTTATTAGCGCACGTTATTTATGTAATTCTTGCTCAAAAGTAAATAACTTGTTCTTCTTCTGAAATGATCTAAAAAGGTCAAATTATATTCAAAAACATTTCTGTTCGTTTTGTACTGCGGTGCTGAAATCACAGTTTTGAGTCAGAACTCAATAATATAGTGTGAAATATTGTTCAAACAACTGTTATCTATTCCAGTATACAGTAAAATGTAAATTTGTTTATTATTAATGTTACTATTTAGATTATTAATATGTTTGGGAAAACGGTGATAATTGTTTTCAGGATACTTTGATGAATAGAGCGTTCAAAATAACAGCATTTGATTTAAACAGAAATCTTTTGTAACATAAATGTCTTTACTGACACTTTTCAAAGAGCATGTATAATGTTAGTTTCAAGGAAGACAAAAATCAACCTTTTCGGTACATTTAGACTACAAGGACTTTGCTCAGAACAGAGCTCTCTCTCAGCTCTCCGCCTCAACTGAACTAGTGTATGGTTCTTTACTAGTTAGTTTTAAAACAGCTTAAAAGGGAGCCTGTTTGCCATCTATGTAACGCACCGCATGAGTGAGTGGTGCCAGGAGGAGAGCTTAGGTTGGTTATGGCCCTCCCAGGGGTCAGGACCCATCATGCACCGGACCCTAATGCTGCTGATGAGAGAAAGACCGCCCTGCAGGCCTGTAGTCCCTCGAGGAGTGGGCATTCAGCATCAACATAACCTGAGCCGACAGTACAAACACACACACACACACAAAAGCAAGAACATGTACACTCACATACACACAGGACAGGAACCTGACACATACAGACACACAAGCACAAAGACACACATATCAAAACACGTACCGCAAGACAAGTCCAATATTACATGACATATAAACAAGCAGGTTTCTCACTAAAGAAACTCCTCATGCACAGAATCATATGAGACTCATGTTGCACACCAACCCGATCACACTAAATGCGTCTTTATAGCACGCATGTGTATTGTCGTGTAATATATACGCTAAAGTGAGTTTTTACGTGCATATGATACGCATTGGTTGGTTAGGTTAAGGTTAGGTGTGGGGTAGGGTGCGTGTGTATTATACGTTTGGCTAGAATTAGTGGTGTGGGGTGCGTGTGTATTATACGCAAATGAACTGCGTATCAATTGCACGCGAAAAACTGTGTCTCATATGCACGTAAAAACTCATTTTCGCGTATAAATTACACGATAAAACACGATGCGTGTTATAGAGACGCATTTACGTGAGAACAGGCTCCAACACACAGGAAAGTACACTTTTTTATGATCACACACATGATTGGTTTCCATACAAGACTTTCCATTTATATTGTCCCTTAACCATATCCCTACCCCTAAATACAACTCACAACCCTCCCAGAAAACATTCTGAATTTTTACAGTTTCAGAAAACATAATTTAGTATGGTTTATAAGCTGTTTTCCTCTTGGGGACCAAAAAAATGGCAAGGTCAAAAATGATTGGTATTACTATCTTTGTGGGGACATTTGATCCCCATAATGTAGGGTTTACCAGGACCACACACACACACAGCCACCAAGGCACAAGCTGAAATATCATGCTCATCATAAAGCAAGACATCAAAATTGACTTCTGCTCTTGTCAGCAGTGTCTGTGAACATACCCATGGAGCTTGCACGCTGGTCTCATGCAAACTAACAGCCTGCAAATTAGCACAGTCTTTCCTCACCTTCCCTCACACAGCTGCCGTGTGTTAAGCAGAAGGATGCAAACTCCCGCCAGCACCTTCTTCAGGTGTGCTGTACAGCAGAGGTGCTGCAAAACACACCTCCGTCAGAATTCCCATAAGGGTCTCTAAATATGTCACATCAAAAAAGCAACAGAAGACCTAATAAGACTGATAAGCTCATCAAGTGTAATAAGGCATTGGACAGACAACTGATTTTAATACATTTGTTTTTGTTTGTTTTACATCTTGATAACCTCCAGAGGATATTTTAACTGTTAATGGAATGCTCTCTCCAGATACTTCAGAATGGGTTATGGATGGTTAAAAAATTCCCAAATAACATCTATATTTATATACTGGAATATTTTTCATTAAACTTCAAATATTTTTATAATTAAAAACAATTGCATAATTCAATTGTTTTATGTGAACGTCATTTCAAACCTCTCGAGGTAAGACAACAAATTTAAACATATTTATGATTCTCAAATAGAATTATGTAACAGTGCTTGCCCACTTTTTAAGTATCTTTTTAAGTATTTTTAAAATTAATTTCTCCCATATGGATAAAAAAGGGGTCTTCATTAAAGCGTAATAAGCCATGAACCAAGCCAACTAGGTGGATCATAACATTAAAAACTTTGATGGGAAGCAAAAAACCATTTGAAAAGTAGACAAAAATACAAAGGTACAAGACTGTTTAGCCAACTTAATGGCTTATTTAAAATGATGACCAATTCACTTGTCAATCGCAGTGCTTCATGGGAGTGGGCGGAGATAAAGAGCTGAACAGCATCAGGGATGATTTTTTTACCACTAATTCCCAAATATTATAAATTAACAACCTCGTAGCTCACAGTTAGGCTGACTTTAAAGATTTATAAGTTATCATTAAAAATAAATGGTAACACTTTACAATAAGGTTCATTCGTTAACATTAGTAAATGCATTAACTAACATGAACTGACGATGAGCAATGCATTAGTTACAGTGTTTGTTAATCTTTGTTAATGTTAGTTAATATAAATACAGCTGTTCATTGTGTGGTTCATGTTAGTTCACAGTGCATTAACTAATGTTAACTAATACAACCTTTGATTTTAATAACGTATTAATAAATGTTGGAATTAATATTAACTAAGAGTAATAAATGCTGAAGAAGTATTGTTCATTCTTAGTACATGTTAACTAATGTAGTTAACTAATGAACCTTATTGTAAAGTGTTACCAAGTAAATTTCCATAAATTGAAATGGAAAGTTACAGAGTTTTTACCTCTAGAACCCGACGGTTGCAATCTGTTTTACTTTAAATCAAAGTTTGCAATGTGACCTCTGGTTTTATTGTCATAAATTTTATGGCAAAGTAATAACAGATATTTGAGGGTTGTCTTCATGTTTCCTGCCTATTTTCATTTTGTGAATATGCATATATTTAGTAATTGCTATAATGATTATTACCAATTTCTATAATTATAATAATGATATAATGTGTGTGCTCTGTGAATTTTTAAGAGTCAGCATCACTGTGTTGCATGCTGAAATTGAGTTGACAGTTTTTCTTGTGATTAGTGGCCAAACATGCAGTCAAAGGTCATTCGGTCTGATGGCACACAGACAGTATTTCATTCATCAGCAATGCACAGTAATTTCATAATTACATAATCTATTATTCTCACGAAGGACAGTTGAGTTCTTGGGAGAGGCTGCTCTATTGCGTAATTCAAAAGTAAAATCAGACCAGTTGACCGAACGAGTCAAGCATCAGCACTGAATATTGACCCAGCATGCCTGCACTTATCACTACCCTGTAGGATCCCTTAACAGGGTCTTGACCCTCTTAATTTACACCCGCTGCCAAACAGTCTGCCAGTAGCAAGCATTTTAACCTCTTGAACCCTGCATTGCAAGAAATACATGACCAGAGTTTTCTCTTAGTCACATTCATATACAACATACAAAATTATTTAAATAAATAAATAAAATACTGAATCTGCCAAATATGCCAGAATGACAAATAAACTCCAGCTGAAATAACTTCACTGATTATAATAAATAATAATACTTTTTTATTATTTTCTTTTATGATTTTTATTGAATGTATTTTGTGAGGTCACTTTAAAAATAGGATACATAAAACATCAAAAAAATGTGTGTGGTGGTTATTGATCATAACATGCCATGAGACATCCATGGAAAATTGGCTGCATGAACCTAATTAGACTTATGGGACAAGAAAGGCGAGTGTGTGTATGTGTGTGTGAGGTTGTGTTGTAAAGTCAGAAGCTGAAAGGAAACACCGTTGTGTTGATCTTTAGGAATGCAGCATGCCAGAGCCCTGGCTTGGCTGGCACCAAACCCAAATACCTTGCCCACCCCTCTTCCTGTGCCTGTTCCCTTTCTTCCTCGTCTCTCCAGAGAGCCACTGCTACACTCCTTCTCTCAAAATCTGCACCCCACCCCCTGAAATGGGAGAGCCCTCGTCTCCACTTCCTCTGAAGATCAGCAAGCACCCTCCTCCCCCCGCAGCATTCCTGCCCTGGCGTTGCTGTTGCTGGCCGGCTGTCACAACTGGCCGGCCAGAATAGCTCTGTGACGTCTCCTGAGTTACTAGAAAATTGAACTCTCCCAAGAACCCCAGGAACAAGGATACGTAAACGGACAAAATGTATCCGTCCACTTGTGGCCATGCAGTCTCTGACACAGACACAACTGCCCAGGTGCAGTAGGGTCAAAATACACGCGGAGAGACGCACATGCACAGGGTCATATGACGATTCAGTGCAGTTTCTGGACGATTTTATTTGGGGGGAGCCAATTGTGCTTTTAGTGGGGCACCTTAATGTCACCATATGTATGACTACAAAATGCATGCAGTGTCATTTTTTAATAGGAGGGTAAGAGAAATACCAAAATATAGAACAAAAATATAAAGTTTGTGTTTACTACAAACTCCAATGAGTGTGTATATGTTATTAGAATGACAAATATAGTAACACCCTATAAGTGAAAGGGGTCTGGTTTTATCAGCTGTGCAAGTAATGACAGTGAAAGTTTTGTAATAATAATAATAATACATGAACATTCAAATATACATATACAAAATCGATGTATGCTTTTTGTCCATGTTTGTTGTATTGTTGTGTAATATTAAATTCCATAAATTATATGTACATATGGCTTAAATTATATTGATGGATTGATGGATTGATGGATTGATGGATTGATTGATTGATTGATTGATTGATTGATTGATTGATTGATTGATTGATTGATTGATTGATTGATTGATTGATTGATTGACTTTTTGTACGTTTCCCTAAGAGCTTAATGCTCCATTTTAAAATAACCTGAGTTATCGAGCAAGCTTGATTTGATAATAAAACCGAACATTGAGCAGGTTAAGTGAAATTTATATACATATATATATATATATCAAAATATATTTGTTTACAAATCATAATTGTTTAAAAGTCAAATTGATTAAAAGTGCTTGTTGTGGTATGTGTTCATTTCTGTTGGAAACATGAAAAAATTTTGCCACAGGTATGTTTTTCCAATGAGCCTGTGTTTTTTTGTTTGTTTGTTTGTTTGTTTGTTTTTTTGCTGTAGAAACCATGTTATTGGTATTTACTGGTATTTCTTTTCATATTATTTTAATGTCTTGTCGAAACAATAAGCACTTTGTTATTCCTCTAGTTATTTACTGTACATAGCCGCCATGTCGGCTAATGAATAACCTAACCTAATCCCTGAAAACGTTCAATTTTTACAATAAAAGAAGTGTATTTTCATTATTTTTAATAGTTTTTTACAAATGAGGACATTCCCAAAATGAAGTTTGTCAGATTTAACTCACTTCAGGGTACAAATATGTCCCCAACATTCGGTTAAGTAGGTACACAGACTATACACACACATACCAAACCCCCCATTATCTTTTCATGTACATCTTAGAACATTGTTCCCTACAATCTTTATAAGTTACATGACCTAGAATTGGAAACTAGAGTTTTACGCAACGTACTGTCGCTCTCTCTACAAAACACCTCGACAGACCGTCTGATAAACACTTAATTTTCAAAGGTTCTTTGATAGTACATTCTGACTCAAGGAATCTAAGAAGACTCTCTGACCTCAACGCGCTTCACATAAACATCCTCACAACAACAAAAGCGAAACGCCCTCTCAGAGCATCTGAAAGAGCGTGACACCACAACTCAGCTCGGTGTCAGAAGGAATGATGCATGTTGACTGCAGCCCTGCATTTGTCAGACGAGGTGTCTGTCATAAAATTGGCAAAGCCAGCAGATTGACACTCATTAGCAAGGCGCTGAGAGCCATTGCCGCGGGAAGCAGTGCAGAGAGACCATATCCCACTAAAAATAAATGATTCAAATGATTGGGTCTGATAAAACCAGATGAATTAGAAATAGAAGAGAGCTTAGGCAAGACCTCTGGTTGGCAAGCTGTTGTCACATGGAAGGCCGCTTAAAGCCTCCATGACACCCACCACCCCCAACCTCTTAGCGCTGGTGTCGGCCACCCTCAAGCTGAACCCCCTCTTCCTGCTGCCACTCACAGGCACACAAATACTGTAAATTATGCACACACACACACACACACTCATACACATCAATGTCTGCTTCATGCCACAGTTTAAAAGCAGGAATGACCAAGGCCAAATCCTAGAGGGTGAATTGAGTAACACACCCCCTTCACACGCTTTTCCCTCCACACTCCAAGCATACGCCATCATGAAGGTCCTGCCCTGGTCTTTATGCCTAAAACCTTTGCACTTTATATGGCTTCACAAACAGAAAGGGCACCTGTCCATCACTCGTTTTGCTCGCCATCCCTAAATTAAGTCATTCATCATTATGCATGTCTCGGACTGTCAATCATTCAATCAATTAGAAAATTATTACAGTAATTTAAGAATCAGGCCCTCCAGCACAGAAAGTAAAAAGAGATTAAAGAAACGTTGAAACTTTTGTGAATGGTATTATTTTTAATTTTTAATTATTTCAATTCCATTGTTTTTTTTAACTATTATTATAATAAAATAGTTTTACTTTTACTTGTGTAGACCATTCAAAAGCAATAACTGGGTTTCATTACAGTTAGGGTGATGCCTTAGATTAGAAAGAAGCTGCCCAAAGAGACTTAAATTCATTTAAAGGGATAGTCCAACCAAAAAATGAAAACTCTGTCATAATTTACTCAGTCATTCCAAACCTGACTTACTTTCGTCTGTGGAACACAAATAAAGATCATTTGAGTAATTTTGGTAAGAAAACACTTTCGGTTTCCATTGACTTCCATTGTATTTTTTGTTGAAAGTCAAGGCGAATAAAAACTTTTTGGTATACCAACATCCTACAAAATATCGTCTTTTGTCATTTAAAAAAAATGTTAATATAATATTATTTATATATATATATATATATATATATATATATATATATATATATATATACAGTATATAGATGTGTGTTGAACAGATCACAAGAAAACGCATGTATCATTGCAGGATTTGCTCCTTTTTTTTCTAAACCCCTAAATGCATCACTGTGCTCTCTGAAGGTCTGTTTTCCCACAGTGATCCTTCCTGGATGTGGACTAAATATCCTGCACTCGCTCTGCCAAAGGGTGTCTGATCCTGTCCAAATGTGGTAGGATTCAAGCCTGTTCCAAGTGTGTCACCATGCAGGACTGAAGGGTCAGTATCAGAGGCTACACCGAAACCAAAGTCCAGGGTCACAACAGGAAAATAACACCACACCCTCCGTTGCTCATAAATCCGTTCAAATTTGTAATGGTTTTGAGGGAAAACAGTTTTATCTATACTGAATGACTGTGTGTAATTTTAGTCCAACCCAGTGAAATTGAACACACTCAGTCTCAAACGTACTCGGTTACCAAACGTAACATCGGTTCTCTCTAGAGAAGAAACAAGTATTGCGTAAGTATAGCTTACGCTACAGGTAAAGTCAGCTTTTCTCGAGATATTGAAGCCAAAAATTATCCTTAATTTTGTATTCTTTGTCAATGAAGTGCAGCAGCTAGCAGACCTAGGCTGTTTAGCGCGCTCATTGGCTGCTCTGCAGCAACTGCAGCAGCCTACCACTGGGCCTGGCGTGATGTCACGCCCAATGGTGGCGTCTCGCGCCCACTACGCGCCTCGCGCCAAAGTGGGTGTGGCTTAGCATTTAAAAGCACGACTCAGAGGCTGCTTTCCTGATTTTAACAGTTTTGATTGGTCAAATCATTCCTGTGGATTTACTTACGACTTCCCTTTAAAGGGATACTCCACCCAAAAATGAAAATGCTGTCATAATTTACACACCCCCTCAAGTTGTTGCAAACCTGTATGAGTTTCTCTCTTCTGCTGAACACAAAGAAAGACATTTTAAAGAACGATTGAAGAATTTTAATTTTTGGGTGGAGTAACCCTTTAACCAGTCAACCTGTCAAAACAGAGAGAGTGAGATGTATTTCACTTCAGCTCTCTATCTGTGTTGTCTGCTCAGCGCTAGCCGAGTCAATCTTCCTAAATGGATATATATGTATATCCACATTATGTGATAAAATGATTAGAAAATATTATTAGAACGATTCGAATTATTACACAATACGTACAGTGCACAATGCTTCACTTTTTCCACATTTTGTCATGCTACAGCCTTATTTCAAAATGAATTAAATTCATTATTTTCCTCAAAATTCAACAAACAGGCAACGTGAAAGAAGTTTGTTTGAAATCTTATAAATGTAAAATAAAATAAAAAAAAATTAAAAGTCACATGCACATAAGACCTTTGGTCAATACTTTTTTGAAGCCAATTGCCATCTTTACATGTCTTTACAGTAGCTCTATCCTACCGACATTGCCCAGCAACAATCCATTTCTGCTCTATAAGTGCTGATGTCTTTTTTTACAGTATCTATCTCTCCTGTTTTCCTCCTGTCACTCCCTCCCCACATGTATTAAGATACAAAACTCCTGCTCATATTGCCTTGTTACAGACCATATACAAAAGTGGATTTAATGGGCTTTTGCTGTGATTTATGGCTGCCACGGTTCACCAACGCAAATGAGACTTAACACTAGCCCACATACTTTTTCCAGGCTACGAGCCAAGAGATACAGCCAGAGACACACACTATTGCTCATTCATGATTTCAGTCAGAGCAGACACGGTGGGGCAACACAGATCTCTCATGCGGGTTTTTAACATCTTTAAGAGTCAGCTTTCTCCTGGTCGGTTCCCAAGAGGCTGCTGATTCCGCATTACATGCGATGACCCCTGTCTGACAGTAGTCATGACAGCGGTGATGATTTCTTAATGTTCGCCAAGTGGGCGACAGTGGGGGGCCCGTTTCTGACATTGAGGAGCAATGGAAGGGTAAGCGGATTGTACGGTCCTTCTGCCAATAAGAGGAAGCCATGCTTTTGGGGGGTGATCATTTGGGGCCTGCGGAGCAAGCTAAAGGAATGTGGGAGAGCACAGCTGTCTTCTTCTGTCAAACGCAGGGCCAAAACTGTAGATAAGCTTGGCATCTCATCTGCAGGACTTCTCCTCACCTCAGCCCAGACTGGTGGACACAGACTCCTTCCCCATCATTCACTGGAGCAGCATTTGTAATGAAATGCTTAAATGACATGGAAATGACTTTTTCTTTTACAAGTTAATGCAATTTTGCCTTCTTTTATAAAATAATTAAGTGAATGGAGCCTGATTGTATGGCCACAGAGGGAGAGACAAATAGCTTCAGAGAAAGTTACTATATTTCAGCAAAGAATTATGGAGACAAATAACAATAAATTAATCACAATAATACAAAGCAAATGCATTAGTTAACACAAAATTGTGATTAATCATGTTTAACATAACAGTTTGTTTATATATACACATGTATACACATATGTATACACAGGCCTATATATTTACATATGTTACACACATATACAGTCAAACCAAAATTTATTCAGACACCTTCAACATTTTCATTTTTATTTACTATAGTTTAGAAAATGGCAATAAAATATGACAAGAACTCAAAGTTATCAAATGAGTTGATATTTCACTGGTTTTGGCCATCCTTAGACTGTCTCTCAAATGAATTAGGTTGAATAGTTGTCAGCTGTCAGCTCTTAATTATATAATACCAATTTACTAATGCTTAATTCTGTTCAGTCTGTGGTGTAAAAAGGTTGCATTAGCAATTAAATTAAAAAAAAAAAAACACTTAAGTCAAAGTGTCTGAATAATTTGTGGTCCCAAAACTTTATAAATTTTACTGTAGTTCACTGTATGAGGAATTTTTGGGTATGATATGTCACAGATTACTTTATTTTGCTATCCTCACTTACATAAATGAACTACAGTGCCGTCCTGCACCCACTAGTAAAAAATATCAATTATCTTGTGGTGTCCGAATAATTTTTGGTTCGACTGTATTATATAAACAAACTATTATGTTAGATGAGATTGATTGTGATTCGACAGCACTAATATTTCCTTAGAAAAGGTGAAATCATTTTTATTTAACTTAAAAAGAAAGAAAGAATGGAATTAGTTTTGTTGAAAATAACAGAAAACTCACTTCTTGAGTATCATATTTGATGCAAGTATTTTTACACAGATTTCTCCTTTTTGTATGTGTGTGTCTCTAAGAACACTTGCAGTAGAAAGGTCACGTCTGGAGCCCTGGATACGCCAGCATGTGGGTCTCTCCTCTGTGCTTAACAATGTACAACGTAGCGCCTCAAGCGTACACTCACTGCGTTTATGGAGGTGACACAGGGTTCAGAGGCTGCTTGGAGAACACAAACCCCAACAACAACGGCAGATGCGCATTCAAAAATGAATGTACATGTGGAAAATCCCTTTTGATGGATGCGGCCGCCTCTATTGTAATGTTTGAAAAGTAGGTGTTAACACTCATGTTTAACAGAATGATTTGCCACACGTGTTAAGACTTAGGGTCATAAATCGCAAAAATTGCTGATTGAAATACCTTATGGACATTGACAAGTCTTCTCCCCTTTCCAAGAGACTCAGCATTGATTACCAGCTAATTATAAACGAAGGAAGTGGCAGCTTGTGTGTTTCTAGGGTTGCAGTGGAATACATTTGCACTTCTCCGGGAGATCATGTGATATCGGGTGAGAATTCCGCAGAGCACTAAGTGCTACCTTTTCTACTCTCTTCTTCCCCTTCTCTCTAGCTGTCTGTTTCTCACTCCGCTCTACACCTTTTAATTCTGCCGCCTTTCTCACTGTCCCCCCTACCTGCGCTCACAGTGGTGGTGCCTCCCAAAAGCCTTCTTTCACACCCAAAGCGGGGATTCAAATTAGCATATGTTGCATTAATTTGGTACCCGTGCCTGACAGGAAGGGCATACTTGAAGAAACATATGCTGCTAAGTCTCTCAAATCAGAGATATTCACACACTGCTCATTAGACATGTTGTACTCGTGTCCTCATCCACCGCCACATATTAACACACAAAGAACACCAATCAGACAATGTATTCTCTTTGGAGTTCATAATAAAATCACAAATTAATCTGAGTATCACAATCTGAAAGTGCCATAGTACACCATTGCTAATGAGTTTACATGGATATAAACTTTTTTGAAGCTAAAATGTATGTTTTTATTTAAGGAAAGCATTTTAGATGCTGCGACATTCACTGTTTAAATCAACGTTTTGATTTTACAAGTTCGTTTCAATAGTTCTGCATTGTGACGGCAAATATTTAATGAAGCTAGTCAATTAATATGAACTCATTCAATTTCTGGCACAATAATTATAATATTATACTTTAAAAAATATATATATTTTCAAGATTTGTTATCACAACATTTTTGCTTTTGTCAAATCAACTTAAATAATTTATTTAGTTGAGATAACTTATTATTTTGAGTTTCCGATGATTAAATCAATCTCCTTCATTGTATTAACTCACTTTTTCCAGTTCAGTCAACTTAAAATTTTAAGGCAACCAGGTTATTTACTTTTTTAAGTTAACCCAACAATATTTTTTATTTTTTTACAGTGTGTTTATAGTAGTTTTACATTTTAAACCACATAACTTTTTTGACACATTGTTTCATATGCTAGTATACACAGAAGAAAAGCTTTAACTGATTTTATTTTATGATTATTAATAGGAAAATGATCTTCTATGTGGATGTGTCACTGCAGGACTGAAAGTATTTAAACATACATATTGCAAAATTAATTAGTAGGCCTAGTGGGATGTAAAGCTCAAGCTCGAAAGTATTTTACTTCCTATCCTGATTTTAAACTTTGGTAACACTTTATTTTGATGGTCCCACAACAGACATTCTACAGACTATAAGATCCAACCCCTTAAAGTCTACTAATACTCAACTAGTACTATGAGAGTTAGGTGACATGTAGGTGCAATATTAGTCAAGGGAACCATATAAAAAAAGTGAAACCACATCTTTTATAAGCATCCCCATAAAATTGCCAATCCGAAAATGTATGTTTTAACTACACAAGTTCCAAAAATGTGTAACAATAATGTTGACTAATTTTGGAAAACAGGTCCAAATTAGAAAATAAACAAAATGTGTTCTGTATAAAAAAATTGAAGATAAAATGCATTTATTTATTTAATTGAATATGATAAATTTACTCAATAAAACAGGCCTACTTAGATTTTTGTTTTTATAACTTTGAGTAAGTCAAAAAATGAAGTAAATAGGAAAAGGAAGTGAGATTTGACATTTAACAAGTGCTGTTTTGATAACACCGACCGTATACCGTGACTGATGGAGTGCAGGCGGGGTTTGGGTCCATAAAAACATTAGACATGCTCAAGTTTCCGTGGGGCGTCCGACAAGGCCCTATGTCCTCTTCCCTCCGTAACACTGAGACGAGAGCTATGCGTTCCTGTGGAAAGAAAGAGCGCAGACAGAAACTGATCACAGGTGCATATAGCTGGAGGTATACACATGTAGCTTAACAGATCATCTTTACTGATGGAAAATCTCAGATGTTTAGAAAAAGCATTAACACAGGATGAGTCAGAATTACACTTCACTACATTACCCCACCACATGAAAACACTCAAGCCCCGAAACTGCAGGATGAAGAAGTGTGATAAAGAAATCTAGCAATCTTTCACGTCACTCTCTGAGTGAGCATCAACTGAAAAGACATGATTTAAGGAGACTTTCATAAGCAAACTTATCTTGCCAAATCTCATCTAAAATTAAGATGTGCTCATATCATTTGCATCATGGCACTTCTGCCACTCTTTGACCACAGATATGAATATGACCTCATAAAAAAAATCTTGTACAATATAATACAATACTGAGGGAACACTAACACAATTTCCAGCAAATAAAAAGTGAATCATTTGATTGCCTTATACTCATGTTATTGCTATGCTATTATAAGAGTACACATTTTGCATACATACAAACACTGCTCCAAAGAAGAGTTGTGCTACCATAAAATCCCTCCTCCCACACTTTGTGAACAGAGAACTGCCATTAACCTGTGACAACTGCGCCAACTAGATTTGAGAATGCGTGGCACTCAAAGCCTCTCCGTAAATGTTTAAAAGACTGCAGGGCAGTGTGTTTTGTGCGTAGCGTGATTCGTTTAATTGCTGATACAGTAGATAAGCGCTGCTTCTGCGCACCATTTGTGTTCTGTACCTTCGTGGTAAATGTCCCCTGTGGGAGATCAGCTTAACTAAGGCCTAAAAGGTGGTGGTCACTTCCACAGGGCAGGTGGAGAGTATAGCAGCCCAGCCTGGTGAACACGTCACTGGGGACAATATATGCTATCATCTGAGGTGTCAGGACCAATGAGTTCAAATGGTGACCTTGTGAATTCACCTTGCTAGGAGAGACACGGGAGGTGGAATTAGAGAAATGACAATGCGGAGAGGCAATTGTGTCATACCTGCACTGGGGGGACAGTGTGTGTGTGTGTGCGTGTGTAAAGTTTGTTTGTGTGTTTCTGGTTTGGGGTTCTGATTTATAATATTATATGATGTATATACAAATAACTTAAATGGATTTTTTTTTTCTGTAAAATTTTGCCAAATGCCAGAAATAAAAGAAAATTGTATGCATATTCATACCTTGAAATTATATTGTTTTTTAAGTAAAAAGTATATATACAAATAACTTAAATTCAACTGAACTACAAGCTAATAAAATAAAATGATAAAAAGAAGACTTAAACATTACTGAATCACTGTCAACAAAAGACTAGTTTTCACATTACAACAAAGTGAGGAAGCTAAAATATTTTCTATGCTGTATTTGTTTTTATTTTATAATGAAAATACTATCTCAAAAAGATACTATTTAGACAATATTCATTCCTTGAAATTATGTTTTGTTTATAAGTAAAAGTTTAAAATGTAAAAAAACACTGTCTTCTAAATTTTGTACATAAGATTAAAGCATACATACATGTTAATTATTTAAAAAATATTTATTTATCCTTTTTTTTTTTTTTGAATTTTACCCATGGTGATGTTTTATGTTTGTCTTTCTAATATTACTTTTTGTAAAAGAACTTTAAGACATAATTTATAAACAATTACTAAAATGCCATCAAGTGCCATCATACAGCTAGTACATCATGTAGCCTAAATTCCTTTTTAAAATAATTATTAAATAAATATTAAATAAATGTAAAATAAATATTAAATACTAAAAAACTTACCTTTATGTAGTTAAATTCTGTTATATTTCAATAAAGATACTCTTGAAGTGAAGACCAAAATTATGTGTGTTTTAGTGGAAAAAAATGTCATAAAAGTAAGATTCGAAAAGTAAAAGTATCAGTTGGAAACGGTGGAAAACGACTCACGGTGACTGTTTCTCTTAGCTAGATCTTCCACATATTATGCATATTATAATATTATTATTACACTATTTCATCAGGATAGGCCTATAGGAAGGTTTATTTTTATTAAATTATTATTCAAAAATCATAATGAGTACGCATATGACTGTTTAGCCTACTGAATATTTACGCATTTATACTAATTAAGTTCAAGTATGCACTCAATGAATAAACATTGTAACGATTGTTCAGTTCTATCAAACTGAAGCCCCTTTGAAAAGGGGAAGGCCCGTCCTCGCGCATCAAGCCTATCACGCCCAGCCTGAGTGTAAAGCCCACCTCCGGACCAATTACCATTCGAGATATGGATATATCATAGTCTTATCATGTGTTTGAAGTCCGATTCCTATTCCAAAAACTACATAGTGGCAATGTCTTCAACATATTAAGATAAATCAAAGGGAAGATTGCCCAAGTAGTTTAAAACTAGATAACACTGCGCGCTGTGCAGACAAGCTCCAGAACTTGCAGTTTATCTAAAGTTTGTATTAGAGTCTTATTTTAAATGTTAAAGCATACGGACGGTAAACCTATGACACCTCTAGTGAGCTCGGACCGGTGCTGCAGATGGGCGGCATAGGCAGGAATTTGTATCTCAATATGTTGAATGGAACAGACGCGCAAAGTTTCGCCAAAGACGCAGAATTAACCAGCCACCTGCACCGAAACCGCGACTTAACGGACTTCAAAATGGGCATCCAAGACACGAGGTTTTACTACCAGGACTCGATTCCAAACGGACAGGACAGTTTGACGCTGCCGTTCCACGCTGAGCACCACCAAAGTACGGGAGCGCAGACGGGGAGGTTTTACACACCAGCTCCGCTCGGCAGCTGTCACTTCACCAGCCGGAGCGGGACGGGACACACTTACGTTCCAGCCGGAGCCGATGCGTATTCTTCAGCCAACGGTAAAGACGTGTACCCGAGCAGCGCTGACAGCTACTCGGCGTCTTTTCAGCACGGGTACCCGCGAGCACCGATGTACACTTTACCTGGTCTACAGGTGTCCGGGAAGACACAAGTGCTCCTCAACAACTACCCGCTGTGGGCAAAGTTCCACAAGTATCAGACAGAGATGATCATAACGAAACAGGGACGGTAAGAAGTGTTTTGGTTAGCCACTCTTTAATAGCCTGTCATTAGCACAGACATTTGTTTTCATTGCAGATTTTTTTTTTGTGTGTGTGTGTGTGCGCGCAATTAGAGTAAGAAACTGGTTATTCAGCTTTTTAATTCCTCATACTTTTGTACTTATGAATACCAGCTGTGCCATCCAGGGCAGGTGGGCATGAAATCGAGTCCTTGGCATAGCTATGTGTCTTAAATTTAGAATCCTAATTACAGAGAGATCTTTTGATCTAATCCCTTTTTTTCCTATACAGCGACCTGGTTTCAGTTTTTCTCAAAAGTAAACAATTACTATTAGCAATTTGTCAAATTCTCTCACTGTTTTTCTCAACCTGTAAATTCTCAAATCCTCTCACTCTTATATGTACTTTGACACATCTTTAAAACTTAAATTACCTTATTATTTGGAAAAAATCTGACATTATAAGAACTACTGATGTTTTTTTTACTGATTTATTTATTTATTTGTTTGTTTTAAGAACGTGATGACCAAAGTTATCACGAGTAATTAAAAAGAGAAAATATATCAATAAAAACTCAATATTATTACTATACTGCGGTCACTAGAGAGGGAGAGAAGTTCTTGTGGGGATGTTGACAGGTCAGCGAGCATTAATATCTAACCATAGGCTATCCCTGATGTTTATAATCTACAGATGTGCAACACTTTCATTTCAGAGCTGCTGTCAACCCATACATAATCATTGCATGATATGGATTTAAAATATCATCTGATAAAAACTTTATAATTATTTCTAGGCCATTACATGTCAGTTTGGTAACAATATTTATCACAGAATCTTTCTAGCATATGGAAATTGTGTGTAAATGTAAAAAACTGTTGCACGAACCAATGATATCTAAGCTCATCTCACCTGCCACCATAACAATTATTTCTGTTCAAATATATGAGAATTGACAGCATCAGAAACAGTTACAGTCTAATTGGAGGCTAAGCAGGCGGGGGGAAACTTCAGAGTTATTAAAAATATGTCCTTCAGAGATAAAAAGTAACACTTATGACTGTAACTTATTCAGTATGTTTCAGTATGCAGAAGATATTATACGATGCGCATTTAAATATGAAATGAAGAGGTTACATAATGTTATTATCTTAATGTTTTAATATATGACTGAATTTCACATTTTACTGCTACAACAAATCATAGCATTATCACTTTAAAAACACGGTCCACTCATCACTCATAACAGTCTTTATTTTATTTTGTACTATACTTTTACGCACCATAAAAAAAATGAATCCTACATTTGCTACATTTTTAAAACAGAAATATACGTTTATTTATGTATTATTATTTTATATTATTATTATTAGTTTGGTAGCTTATACACAGATATGCATGCATCCGTGTGTACGGTATAACTGTTTTTGTAAGTGTGTAAGTGTGTGAACGCATGCTTTTGTAACCTGTAACCTACAGGCAGGGGTCTTGAAGCTTTTTGCAAACCACATTCAGAAAGAAATAAAAAAAACATAATGAAATAGCGCATGCATCATGTAGTTTATTAATGGTCTAAATTACAAAAGGAATGTTAAAATACTTCAATTCTTGTCAATGTGCGTAACTAAATAGGCTATTGTGGGAATCGAGTGGCTTATAAATTTTCAAATAATTACGTAAACGAGAAAATCATTTTTATGCTATCATGTCATTGATGATTGCATTGATTTTAGCCCCTGAATCATCACATTTCCTGTTCGTATCTGATCTAGTGAAGTTACCTTTTCACATTCTAGAAATTGCACCTGTTTGAGTCCATTTATTTAAGTATGCGTGATTTGCTGCTGTATACAGTATGTGCATTAAACATGGGGGTTATTTTATTGGTTTTCATGGCCAGTGAGAGTTATAGCTCAGGTAATTCTGCCCAAGACAGGAAGTAGAAAAGTAAGGAGGAGGGGGTGGTGTGTTTGGGGGTGAAGTTGGTTGAGCGCCAGTGAGACTGTGATGGCCATACACATCAGTGGAGGTAGCTTTGAAGTGCAGGAAATGAAGGAAGGCACTTTCTTCCTCTCTCTCGCTCTCTTTCTCGCTTTTTTCTTTGCTCTCTCTCCACTGGTCTGGTACTCTGTGAGCGCAGTGATGCACGTTTCCTCAGAAGGTGCAGTCCGAGTCAGGGCTTTGAAATGCACCGTAAGACCCAGGCTAGGACGAGAGCAGAGGTCTTCGGCCCTTTTCAAGTCGAACTCTAAAACTGTCCCCTAACCTCACCCTTGCCACCAGGTTTCACAAACTTAAACAGGCACGGGCCATCAGCTCTAAACATAGATTGGTGTAGGTGAGCGTTGCTTTTATGCTAGTCTGAGAGACAAATAAGGCAACAAGAGGGTGCCAAATACTAATAACGACTGAAATTAATGAAAATGTTACCTCACAATACATTAGTGGGGGAGGGGGGGGGGGATATGAAACTACAGATGATGTCAAAGATCCATTCCACTGCATGTTCAGTGGTTGATAAATATTAAAGTAAAAGAAAATAATATCTTATTTCAAATGCATCTGCAACATTAAAAGAGGAACTAGGGGTTTTCACTGTTGTAAAAGTCAATATATATAATAGTAATAAAAGACATTTTGGCATCAGGTGCTTGTATAGGAAATGTGAATGAGTAGGTTCCTGGTAGGTTTGGTTAAAATCATGTGAGTCATGTGTCTCTGCTTTATGTGTAAATAAAGCTGTCTCTCCGCTTCAGTGGACGCAAAAAAGCTTGAAATTTTCCAAGCATTTGTTTACTGGCTAAAATTGCGTAAAAGAAAAACTTTTTTAGGCTTTCTATACTCGCACACTGCATTGTTACCTTATGGTATGATGACACATACTGCACAGTGAGTACAAACCATGCAGCACAGCAGAAAGTTGCACATGAATAATTGATCCGGCCTTGATTTGGCCTCCCTTAAATTGCAGCATTAGGTAAGATAATAAAGAGGGCAATTATAAACGGTGGCTGCAAAAAAGTATGGACACTTAAAGGGATGAAATTCTGTCATTATTTACACCACATGTCGTTCCAAATCTGTATGACTTTCTGTCTTCGGAAACATAAATAAGATTAAATGACAATGAAAATCAGTAGTGACCAAAGCTGTTACCGACATGCTTCAAAATATCTCATTCAATATCTCATTCAAATATCTCAAAATATTCTGCTGTAGAAGATATAAATTAAATGATGACAGAATTTTCATTTTTAGTTCTTAATGATGCTGGGTTGTTTCAACCCAAATTTGGGTAAAATATAGACAAACCCAAATGTTGGGTTAAAAATATAATTTAAAAAAATCACAGTTGAAAGTAAAAACTGAAATTGGTTTAAAATTTTTAACCCAACATTTGGGTTTGTCCATATTTTACCCAAATTTGGGTTAAAACAACCCAGCATTGTTTAGAGTGTAATAATGTATCAACTGCATTCTTTGCATTGCACACTGTTAAAAAAATATATATTTAATTTTACATTTAAAGTTGAAATTCAATTTTTAATTAAATGTGCTCCTTGCCATTTCTTTGAAATATTTGTGAAATTCCCTAACATTTTTCTGAGCGAAAATTGTTTCAAAGTAAATCCTAAAAACACCATTTTTTTGTTCAGTGCAAAGCAATTTTCCAACGCAAGTCCAATTTTCTTAGAATAACTTCACTTTTCTGAGCCCTTTTGTAACTAGATTTCAAGGTGCTTTTAGTGGATATGAAAAGTTCACAAATGCATAGCAGAGTAACCACAGATGTAGTTCATCACATGACCTATGCAAGGTAAACAACCAAAAAGTGTTCAAATAAGTCATTATTAATATTAATTTAAAACCTGTCCAACTTCTTTTTTTGTGTTTTGCTTGAAAAGTCTTGCTTGAAACACGTCACTAATATAACTATAGTCACTCACAGTCAACCAAAGAAACCTTTGCAATATCAATGCATCGGTTTTATTAAAATGTTCAAGGTTGTCCAGGCTCTGCATAAAATGCAATCATCCTGCACCATTCAAGGTCTCTCTGTATAGCCTTCAAGCTTTCTTTCTTTTTTTTCAACTAACAATCACATCCTGTTCAGCTCTATATGGTGGCATGGAGTATGCAGTCTTGCTGCAAAGAGCCCAACCTCAGAGGCAGCAAACTTGTTGAATATTCGCCACTCACTACAGAACTGATTGACGGCTGTGTACATGATTCCAGTGGAATCCCACTGACAGAAACAGACGAGTTGTGACAGTAGCACATCAGCAGAACCCTGTCGAGATCAAAGGGATCGTCTGTACATGTATCTGTGCCTGTGGTTGCTGCCTGCTCCATTTTCAGCCACTGTTTTTCAGCAGCCATGCTACAAACTCATCACTACAGCTATGACAATTCTCCAACATCAGCAAATATATCGCGGTTTCTGAAAGTAACCACATTCACATAATTGCTTACAATAACCACGTAAACATGCTTACTGTACAATACCTGCTTGTGTGTATTGTTTGATATTTTACCTTTAAAAAAACTGGCAGACTGGCATGTTTGCAGAAGAATCAAGGCTACGAGGATGACACAAACTAGACCTGAGCTCCTGTCCTGGCAAATCAATGACAGGCTCGGGGAGAAAGCCCCCTTTACCGGTCTATATCCAGACAGAGCTTTTTTTTTTAATGGTCCCTTCCTGTCTTTTTTAGTCTGCAATGTTGCGTTGATCACAGCAAGTACGTCTTGTGCTAAGGGGAAACACATATGTGTGAAAAAAATGTATCTTCCTAGAGTCCTGGACAGCAGAGGAGGCATTTTTGTTTGGCAACCACCTACTACCGTGTTCATGGCTCCATCACTGAGTCAAGGAGTGGCAGAGAAGTTTCCAAAGGTTAACCTCTAACTTCTTGCCGTCAACCTTAAACTCCTACTCATGCAAAACATTCCTCTCAGTGGTGAACCCACTGGTTTCCCCCTCTCCAGGTACTGATTTCTTATAAATGTCTCATTTTAAAAAAGTATGACAATTTCTGAGGCTCAGTCAGATGAGGAAAGTGACTGCCACCGACGGTATAGTTATAACTCAGAACGAGGAGGCAGCCTATGAGCGCTGAATGATACAGAGACGATTCTTGGTTTCTGTTTTCACTTATATTGACAACTGATGTGGAAGAAGAAACCCTTCACCTGTTGGGTCTCTTCACCACCATAAAGTCCGACAATGCCAGGGCTCCATCTGAGAATGATGATTGATTACAGCTGCCCGTGGGTGGGCAGTCCGTGCGCTTGTGTCATGCCATCCTGTAACAAACAAGCGTCATCCCGCTCTAATCCTCGACATCACGGGTCCTTTGCCCTTCTTGAAAAGAGAAACTTATTTCAGTTGGAAATTTCTCTCGAAAACGTACCCGTAGTTGTTTATTTCTTTCCACTCACTGAAGCTAGTGTAACTTCTTGGAAACACAAAATGAAATACAATGTGCGAGATGCGCTTTTGCAAAGAAAGTAGACAGTCACTGTGAAGTGTTAAAACTCCGAAAAGTACGAAAAAGTGCAGATAACATTATTACATTTTACTGTTGTTATATGCTTTTAGAGGAACCTTCTCTCTGCTGTAATTCAGGGAAACTTTTCACACATTTGTACATACACGTGTTGTTTTTTTTCTTGTAGATCAAGTCTGACATCATTGGTTATCATGTGTCTTAACTGATTACACTGCATGAGATAAATGATAATATAATTTACATCGCACTGTGGTGATGGCTGAGGAGAGACCCTTAACATGATTGTAAAGCTCTTTGGGTGTACAGTAGTATATATGTAAGTGCTATATGCTTCAGTATTATTATTATTACTTCTACTGTTTCATTAAATGGGAAGCATCAGTGCTAAACTTTACTTTTAGAAATTGTTTTAGGGTTAGAATTACGCAGACTCACAGTACAATAATGTTAAAACATTTTGGGACAGTTTTTGAAAAAAGCCTCTGATGTTCACCGAGGCCAAATTTATTTTATAGAATAAAAATACCAGTTAAATAAATTAAAAAACACAATAAAACAGTATTATTGTGAAATATTATTTCAATTAAAATATTTTTTTTCTATAATTTCTTCTGTTTTCTATTTTAATATGTTTAAAATAAATTACTCTGTAACATATTTTAGCAGTTAATCAGACAATTACTCAAGTCTTCACTGTCACATGGTACTTCAGAAATCATTCTAATATGCAGATTTGGTGCTAAAGACACATTTTTTATTATTGTTTATGTTGAAACCAGCTGTGCTGCTTAATATTTTTGTTTAAACCATTTTCAGGGATCTTTGATGAATGGAAAGAAATGATTTTTTCTTGTATCAATGTAAAAGTCTTTACTGTCACTTTTAATGCATCTAACTCTATATCCATGACATGTACAAAGCAAAATGTCTATATAAAGCAGAACGAATTCCAATAATGTGACCCCCTGCTCTTCCCAATGGGGGAAAAAAAGGTTTATAGTTTCACTCCGAAAGCTCAAAGGCACAGAAGACAGAACAGAGAGTGAGAGATTTTTTTTAACCTAAATCCATTCTGAGCCATATACAAATTATTTGGTCTATATCCAGTTCATGGAATTGATATGATACAGACAACTGCACTTGAGTGTCACCTGACAGGAGCATCCGGCCAAAGAGGAAACATATAAGCATGAGCAGTAGCCTGCAACTGTTGAATTCATTGAATGAGAGACAGCCGTGTAGCATTGACGTCATCTCTGGAGTGTATTAGTGAGACCGAAAGCATCATAGTATTGGGTGAGGTTGAATTGAAGCGAATGGCTGATGTCAAATGTTTGTTGCATCACAAGTTGTGCCAAGGTGAAAAGGCACAGAAACACGGCTGTGGAACATTAAATACTGGGTCTATTGCAGGAAGTGTGTGCCTTAGGAAACTTCACCCTGTGGGACACACTGACCTCACAGTCACCTCCTTTCCATCACTGCACCGTGATCAAAATCTGTCTAGCAAGGAAAACTACAGCAATCAAGCAGATGCATCTCCTAACATCTTTTATTAATAGTCATATTAAAGATTCACATACAGCCTGCTCCCATTGCCTCTTTATCGCAATGAATGTGCCCACATAACTATTGCTTACCACCAAATACTCACCCTCATAGGGATCATAGGGAACAATGACCCTTCATAATAGATCATGCTTTACAATGAACTCTGTTAATGGCAATTTATTTGTTCAAAAAAATCTAAATGTTAAACTTCAAGTACAAACAATCATCGAATGATCACTCTATGAGCACAATAATGAGCATTTTTAAAAACTGGGTACAATGAGATTCGACTCAACTTTCAACAATCAAACATAAAAGGACATTTAAAATTATTAACAAATTACTACCACAGGCTATGGATAACCCCTGATTATTTCCACTGCAGGATGTGCTAAATGTGTTTGTAACATGTTGCTTTAGTTTAATCAACATATCCCTTAACAGGAACATTGAGTGGTCCTGTTAAACTGACGGATAAGAATTATTAGTAGCGAAACCTTTGATTTGAAATTATTTGTTTCAGTTTTTTTGAGTGGAACTTCCCCAAACCGAAGTAGCCTACCTCCCATAATCTAAAACCAAGTAGGCTTGTTAGTTGTTAATAAAAAGTTAGATACTAGACCAAAATGATAAAACACTTTTTGTTAGAAAGAATGATTATGCCAACATTAATCTGACATTAACTTAATTTTGAATAAAACTATTTATCAAAGTTATTATATATAGTTATATTTTATCGCGATTATATTAATCGCGATTAATCGCATCCAAAATAAAAGTTTGTGTTTACATAATATATGTGGGTGCACTGGTGCACTGTGTATAATTATTTTGTTTATATATAAATACACACACATGCATATATATTTAAGAAAAAAAAATATTTATATATAAAATAACTATATTTATATATAATATAAATTATAAATCTATATACAGTATATACATGAAAATATTTCTTAAATATATACAAGCATGTGTGTGTATTTATATATATGAAATAATTATACACAGTGCACCCACTTATATTATGTAAACATAAACTTTTATTTTGGATTAATCATTTGACAGCCCTAGACTAGTAAATATACATATTTAGTTTAGACAAAATCTAAAACCTTTATTGAAAAAAAATATTTCGAGAATTTTAACATCACTACATCTAAAATAACTAGTCAAGTCCATGATCTCAAATCTTTATCCATAACACAACAGCATTAATGTATTCCTCTATCATCTCACCGTGTTGTCTGATCTGTCTATCAACAGGAGGATGTTCCCTTTCCTCAGCTTTAACATCAGCTCGCTGGATCCCTCGGCTCATTATAACATATATGTGGACGTGGTTCTCGCTGACCAGCATCACTGGAGATACCAAGGAGGCAAATGGGTCCAGTGTGGAAAGGCAGAAGGCAACATGCCAGGTATCTGATCTGATCTGAAATACACTGCCTTTTCCTGGCCACTATCTACATTTAAACTCTGCAAACAAGATAAATGTCTTTATCTGAATTGTGGTTTTCACGCTGTGAGTGCTTTCTGAGCAATGCAAGAAAACTTCACACACACTGAGCTCTGTCTTTTTGTGGCTAGAAATGCATGAGTGTTTCTGATACCGCCGTATGCCACAATCAGAGGAACCTATAAGCATGTGGCCCACCACAACATCTTTGCACTCCAACTGCTGTTCAAGGGAGATTGCATTGTAGTGCAGGTGTAAAACGCCTGCTGGAAATATACTAATACTTATGTCTTTCTTTACTTAAAGAAACTTACTCCTTACCCATTCCTAAATATGGCACGTACCCATGCAGCAAAAAAAAAAAAAAAAAATTTATATATATATATATATATATATATATATATATATATATGTAGACACATATAAGAACACATTAAGAACACATATGATGTCCCCAAAAGTTATGAAAACCTTACTTCTGAATGTTTTCTCAACGTTTAAAGTGGCAATAATTTCTTAAAACATAAAACATTATGGGAACGTTTCTTTTTAATGTTCTCTGAATGTTATAAAACTAATGTTTAAAAAAAATACCGTTTCAGATAAATGTAAAAAAAAATAATATTTAGGTATATGTTTAGCATTTATGTATGTATTTATTACAGTTTCCACAAAAATATTAAGCAGCACAACTGTTGTTTTCAGCTTTGATAATAATAAGAAATGATTATTGATTAATCAGCAAATCAGCATTTGAGAAATTTGGCAGCAAATTATTGAGCAGCAAATCAGCATTTGAGAAATTTGGAGAAATGATGCTGAAAATTCTGCTTTGCCATTACATTTTAAAATATATTAGAATTCAAAATAGTGATTTTAAGTTGTGATGATATTTCACATAAAATCTGCATTGAGTCTATAAACATTTATTAAACTTCTTTTTTCCTTTTACAGGAAACAGAACGTATATGCACCCAGACTCTCCCAACACTGGGAATCACTGGATGAGACAGGAAGTTTCCTTTGGCAAACTGAAACTTACCAATAACAAAGGCAGCTCTAACAACGTAGGACAGGTAATATAATAATAAATCCCGTTAAGTCGTACTACACCATATACCCACACCTGAGTCATCTATGTCAACATTGGTTGTAGTCAAACAGAGAGTACTTTTACCATTCGGGTTGAATATATCATCCTTCTGTGACACCATATCACATCTGCACTATTTCACTGACTATTGCATTGCTTGGTATACAGATGATAGTCCTACAGTCACTCCATAAATACCAACCACGACTTCACATCATGGAGGTAAAGGAGGATGGAACGGAGGATCCCTTCCTGACCTCTAAAACTCAGACGTTTGTCTTCCCTGAGACTCAGTTCATTGCCGTCACTGCCTACCAGAATGCAGATGTAAGTCACGTCATTTGAACACATCATGCTGTGGGTTATTTTTTTATTAATCAGATTGCAACTGCCACTTAACCACTGCTTCCAGCAAACAAAGAGACATGACATCACAGTGTGGGACGACCCAGATGAGATAGTTGTGTTATGTCTGCACATTGAGTCTGTGATGTTTGTAAAGGGTTGTGTGTGCTTGAGATGTTAACTGTGGTTGTAGGAAAGAGGATGAGTGTAATTCATGAATTATTTTGTTACGACAGTGATCTATCAGTCTCCCTGACTGTGCTTCATGTGCCCATGTGGCTTTACTCTTACCCTCTCTCCCTCTCCTCTCTCTTTCTCTTTGCCCTTTCTCCAACCCCTTCCCCTGCCATTTCACAGATCACTCAGCTGAAAATAGATCATAACCCATTTGCTAAAGGTTTCCGGGACAATTATGACACGTAAGTAAGCCTGGAGTAAATTAAATACAGAAATATTGGTCTCTGTGGAACTATCTTTCTATCTGTCTGTCTGTCTGTCTGTCTGTCTGTTTAGGTAAAGGTACCTAAATTGCAGTTAGGCCTATATGAATTTACAAATCTTTTTAATTCCACTTCCTAACGTTTAAATTCGAATTGCAATTCTACATCTTGTTCGCTACTGCAATTCTGAAGTTAAAAGGCATTCTCACTTCAATTAATGGTTAAACAATTTTTATAGTCCCCCTGAAGTGAATAATTGAATCCCTTATAACATCTTTGATAACCAAAATTACATATTTAAATGTTTTTTTTTTTTCCTGTGAAAAATGCATTTATTTATGCCTTAAAGGGATACGCCACTTTTTTTGGAAATAGACTCATTTTACCACTCCCCCAGAGTTAAACAGTTGGGTTTTACCGTTTTCAAATCCATCCAGCCGATTTTCTGATATTTAGAAGAATATTAATCAGACAGTTTCTGGTCTCATTGACTTCCATAGTATATATTTTTTTTCCTACTATGGAAGTCAATGAGATCAGAAACTGTCTGGTTACTGATATTCTTCTAAATATCCGAAAATCTTCTTAATGGATTAGAAAACGGTAAAACTTAAACGTTTAACCCTGAGAGAGTTGTGAAATGATCCTATTTCCCAATTAGTGGAGTATCCCTTTAAAACTGAATGTGAAGTACAAGTGAAGTACAGGCTCGTAAACAAGTCGATGTGTCAGAATGGTAATGTGTTTCATGTATCTCTTTCTACAACGTCGGACACGTAACGGTAATTAATATGATTAGCCTTTGGCTTGCCTACATTATCAAACAGCTAATAACGTGTTGCTAATTTTAAACAAACCATGTTCCCGTTCACCATCTCAGAGTCAGACAGCTGCCTTCTAAAAAAAATCTGCATCCGTAGAAACACTTTGAACAAATTAGAACGTCAGTGGAGAAAGCCATATAGTTCATCCTAACATAATATACATCATATACATTATTCACCCGCTATATTGCTAAATGTACCAGATTTTTTATATCAACAGAAAAATATAGCGGGATAACCTGGCTTCTCTCGAACCCACAGTTAATGATACGCGAAAGCCCGCCCGCACGTTGACGGGATTGGTTTGTTTGTGATGTCAGGAAGACCGCCAATTTCAAACTGCGTTTTTGAGACAGTCTTTAGAGAGAAAATATGAATTTGCACTTGGTTTGTCTTAAAGCATTTCTAAAACACCACATAGAAGTATAACCAACATTAACAGCTTGATTTTCACCAATGGGGGTTTTTAATATTAACGGATTAACATTTCAGGAGGTGTTTTGTCAGTTGAAATTGACCTTTGACCCTCTCTTTTTTCATGTAGGCTGTACGCACCTCCTGACTCGGACCGCCTCACGCCTTCCCCAACTGAAAGCCAGCAGCTCCTTCCAGGCGGTTGTTACCCTCACCAGCCGTACCTGTCTGACCAGTACATGAGTCCCCTATCTCAGAATCGTTTCTACAGCCGCGAGCCTGTCAGCATGACCCAGCAGTGCCCCAAAGACCCCGCCGCCAGCCCTCACAGCCGCTGGTACCTGTCCAGCCAGCAGGGGGTGCCGCCGAACCGCTTCGACTTCAACGCGTACGAGAGCGAATACCCGTCCAGCAACCTCTACAAACCCTTTCCGCTTCAGACGTCACCTCACCAACCACTGGGCTACTACCCTGAAAGCCACTTTGCCTCTGGGCCGGTGTCCGCCGCCAACCCGGGGCCATGGAGCTCAGGACGTCCCTCAACGCAGTACCTAAATCACCCACACCACAGTAAACCCGGGTCTAGCATCGGCTGGTTCCGAACCATCCCGTCCCCAGCCGCGTCGTCATCTCCCTCAGCAGCGAACTCGCGCTTCCACCCCTCCCCGTCGCTCCTCGAGCCCCAGCGCCAGCCACTTCTCCAAGAGAAGTCCAAAGAGTCCGGGGAGGACACCTGGATGGAAGCCCCCTCGGTTAAATCAGTGGACTCTGCCGACTCAGGTCTGTTCGAGGGAGGAGAGAACAAGAAGAGGCGAGTGTCGCCTTATACGTCCAGCACAGAAAATTCCCCTCCTAACCGCGGCGCAGAGGCTTGCGAAAAGGACAATTGCAGTGATGCGGGCTACTATGGCTTCTACACCCACTGAAGAGCAACAGTCAGACTGCGCTCCTTGTACCGTCTTCCACCCACCGTCTGTCTGCATGACCCGAGATACAGGGATCAAGCTCTCTGTGATAGTAGCTACAGTGCCAGGTGTTAGCTGGCCCCTCTGTGCTTTGTGTTCCCTGTGTTAGATGTTTGGGGTCATGTGGAGGTGTTCTGAAGGTCACGGTCGCACAAGAGATGAAGACGATGTGACTGCGCTGAGACAACGGCCTGGAGACACACAGACGGACAGACCTGAAGATTTCACCGCACACCTGCTGACACTCCCCCAAAGGAAATGTGTCTGTCCCCCTCATCAGACACGAAAAACACCTCACAAAAACCCACGCGCCACAAGCACACTCGAACAAACAATCAAATCGTTCTTGTCACATTCTTTAAAGACGTGGACTTAAAGAGATGGTTCTCACAAAAATGAAAAATCTGTCATTATTTACTCGCCCTCATGTCGTTCCAAACGCGCATGACTTTCTTATTTTCTGTGTAACACAAAGAAGACATTTTTAAGAAATTACAACAAAGCACGTCAAAACTTCAAAGACACAAAAGGCACCGTAAAAGTAGTTCATACATGTCAAGATTTGGATGAGAAACAGACATGAAATTCAAATCTGGTATCTGGTGTTTGCAATTCAGACACGGCTTGTTCTTTCATGAACTTACCAAATGAAAGTCAGAGCGGATGAAAAATTATTTAATGAGTCTGTTTCTCATCCAAAGCTATCGTGTGGCTGGAAGAAACCTGGAATTTTGTTCACAAGCCTTTTAATTGGTCTCTAAATGACATGAATTTGACTCACTCAAGATGTGATGCTTTGGACTTATAAGCATGTGCTGATGATCTTCAAATTGGCTTCAGCTATGGTTGCTGTAACATAGCTGTTTTTCAGATTGTTTAAAAAAAACTGTTACTGTACAATTATACAATGTTGTCTCATTGTAAACAACATTAGACATTTTCATATTAAACATATTTATATTTAAACAGGCTAATGTTGCATGCACTTGTGTGCTGCAATACAAATTAGCACAATACATTGTGCATTTGAATGCAAGCCTTCATTATTGTACAACATTTGGGTGTCTGGTCAATCCCAAAATGCAACCCTACAGGGAGCACAATCAATAAGCACATTAAAGTCTAGGCCACTCAGACAACATATGCTGGAAGAGCCACGATGTCTAACAGACCATGTGCACCAGCTGGGATTTCATCTTTTAATAGACAAACATAGCATGGTTGATAGAATGCATGCATTTTAACAGATTCTTTAAAAATATTAAGCAGCACAACTGTTTTCAGCATTAATCGTAATAAGAAATGTTTCTTGAGCACCAAAATAGCATATTAAAATAAAAGATCATGGGACACTGAAGACTGGAGATATGGCTGCTGAAAATGAAAAAAAAAGACTATATATATATAATTTGACAACTTTAAAAGAGAGGAAACCCGTTGCCTTAAATTTAAATAATAAAGCTTCATGTGTAATTGAAAAAAAAAAATGTGAACCTGACAATTACAAAAGTTAATGTTTTGTAAGGCAGCGGGTTTCTTCAGTTTTTTTCAACTGATCACTTTTTACAATTTTTATATATAAATCAAAAATTGCACTGCTTCAGGTAGAAAAACACAAAATCAGGCAAAGAAAGAGTTAAAGGTTAATAAGTCAAAGGGGGAAAATAGTGTGAGGATTTATAATGCAAAACTGAACCTGTATATGTAGATATCAGTGTTAAAAAAGAGTAAATCTAAAGATTCTTCAAAAAATCTCTCTAGTCTAAAGTGTCATAGTGCTGAAAAACAATTTCACTTCTACCACGTACTGTAGAAGTAAAACTGGCATCTTGTGTGAAAGCGATTGTTTTAGACAGGGCCTTGTAATCCTCAGGTTTCATTTAAAGTCAACGGGTTAGGATAAACGTACTAGTGCCAATCTGATGACCTGTAACAGGACATACTTAAACCAACAGCATCATGTCGAGGCGTCACACATGACTGCATGCGGATAGACAGGGTGGAAAAATGGACACCTGGCAGGGCCATCAGACGGACTATACATCATCTTTATTCAAACAACATACTAACACGCAGACAGCCCACACACAGACAACAGTGACACAGAGGAAGAGCGAGCCTTCAGTCGAAGCCTATCAGGCACCGCTGGCATTCAAAGGTGAGAATGACCTCAGACAGATAAGTGGGTGACAAGATGCCACTATAGAAGACAGTGCAGGGACTCCTGGGACACAACGGAAGCCTGTGAGCTCCAGGAAACATCAGAACTGTCAATTCATAGAAACTGTCTGAGTCTTTCAGATCACGCATGCAAATATGAACACAGACATATGCGTATGGTCTGTGTCCTATTATGAAACCACCAACATCTACATAACTTGTAAAAAGTTTAGTTTTTTTTTTTAAGTCAGCCATCTGACTCTAACTGCCTCTCTATATTTTTCATATATGTATTTTGATGCAAGACCAAGTGAAATAAGAGTAATATGGTTTAGATTGCATTATATTATTTACTGAATTAAAAAGCCATTGCCAGATATAATGCTTGGTTGTTTAACGTATACCTTGCAATTTAGATGCTGGGGAATTTGCAATATTCTACAAATGTAATAATTTGAAGGAATTCAATTGCTTATGGGTTTATTAAGGCTAGTTATTAGGAATTGTAAAATAAACAAAACGGCTCAATATTATTTAAAGGGCATAGCTCACTTTGAAATTAATTTTTGATATGTTTTAGCTTACCTCAAGGGCATCCAACTCCAAGATGTAGGTGTCTTTGTTTCCACAGCATTTTCAATTTTGACATTTTTTGGTCAAACCGTTGTTGTCTGTCAGTCCTAATGCAGTTTTATTGGGTCCGCCTCAAAGAGCATGCACAGAGAAGTCAAAATTAAACATGATTCAATGACTCGTGAATGTAAATTTGATGTAAAATTTCACACATTGATGGCCTAAGACACGAAACAAGCTGTTTGTGTGAGAAAACGAGTAGTATTTATATAGTTTTTACCTCTTGTTAACAGAACTGATCTGAATCAGATGTCCAACTGAACCGTCTCCAGACGTTACGCTGGAAGTGATCTCTCGCGCGTTACGTCACGCATTGTTTACACGGAGATGTTTTACCTTTCACTAAACATATTTAGATATATCGAAATCGTCTTCCAATATGTCAAAATTTAAAATAATGTGGAAACAAAGACACCTACATCTTGGATGCCATTGAAGTAAGCTAAAACATATCCAAAAAATAATTTCTAATTATTTTAACTGACAATAACTGATACAGAACAAATTTGTACTTTAAAGTGCAATTAAAGTGTTTCTATGTTAATTTAAAAGATGTGTAATTAATGCTCTTGTTTGGTTTCTTTTTTTATACACTGAAATGCACTGAAACGTTTGTTACTGTTGATGTGAACTGCTGTCATAATTAGCAATCACTCCATTGTTTTTGGCTGACCCCTGGTGGACGTTATGCTCCACGAATCTTTGAGAGTGTCAATGGCAGGTCTTTTAAGGAACCATTTTAGGTTACTTTCCCTCTGGCACCATCATTGTCTGTTGAATTAAAAGCAACAATTTATAATAATAATTTCCTAATAATAAAAGTGGTGATCTGTAGTAAGTTTTCTCAGCAAAGCACACTGAGCCTCTGACACAGCTGTTAAAATACTGTATAATAAACTATGTTTTTGATTCATTCTAAATGTAATAAAAGACTCAACTATACTAAATTCATTTTCTTCGATTCTTTAATATGGTACATTTTATTGCGGTTTTAAATAGCTATGAAAGTCAATACTTGAAAGTGTACAAATATGCAATTAATACACTGATTTTCTTCATCCAGGTCTACACAAAATTGTTGTTTCTGATGTCACATTTCAAACTGTGAGTTTAATTCATACTTAAATGCCAATAAATATAATATCATTGACTAAAATTGTAATCTTACATTTTGTTACAAAAAAAGGAGAGAGAGAGAAAAAAAAAAAAGAAAGATGTGCAATCAATCTAAGAGTGCCGAGGACAGATTTCAGGAATCGCCTTCAGTACAAGTCAACGAGGGCCTAAATTAGAGTTAATCCACTTACTGGCAAATCCTGCTCAGGTTGAGCCGTGGCTTTGTAAGAGAAATAGTGTTCCTTTTATGAACTGGTGAGCCCTGAATATTACATATGATCAAATAATCCATTTACTTTTATCCAGACTCTTGCTGTATCCACTGGCACATAAGTACTTGAACTGAAAGGTAATTTAACATTGCCCATAGAAATGTGTGCAATTGTTAAAACTAAACATAACTCCAGAACTCGCATACATTCTCAATTCCTTTTTGGCTTATATTTCATCCAAACTGTCCACCAAGTTTGTGTCCTCAACCATAAAATAAATAGAAGTGTTCAAAACGCATCCCTCCAGTTGCCGTTTGCTAAAAGCATCATCCATGCTCAATGGATTCGGTTCAGTACGAAAACCCTCAGCAATTCATCTTTGCTCCAAAAATGTTCTATAGTCTCTTAAAAACTGTGCAAACTGGATTTATCACAGGGATTTATTGTCCATGGTGTGTGGCTGCACTCTGCGTTCTTCACCATAAATCCAGGTTTTTAACATTGGAAAATCCAGGATTCTCCCTGATCTTCCAATATGTTCCATTGTACAGCCAAACTTCCCTTCCCGCACTATCCAAAGATTTCCTGCAAGATGGGGGGACATTGAAACATTCCAGCTCTAATTCCTATGAATAAATCAGTTTGGGAGTTGATGTTAACTAACTAACCTGAAGAAGCGAGGGATGTGCTCCTCTCCTTTCTTGGCCAGAATTTTCCTCCTTTCTCTTTGCTTTTCCTCCACCTCATCCTTCTTTTTATCAGTCTCCTGTATTTTCCCCTCCTCAAGAAGCCTAACAACACAGAGCACACTTAAAACAGATGCCCTAAAAACTGTTTCACAGACTTTCTATATTTTGTTTATCAAAACAGACGATCCAATTATTTAGGATTCGTAAATCATTTCTTATCATCAGGCTCCAAAGACTATGGCTACATCCGAAATCGCATTCTCTCTTGAGTAGGTACTTATTTTAAATAAGAAATTACTTCACAACCACTCTCAGAAAAAAGGTACAAAAGCTGTCACTGGGGCTGTACCTTTTCAAAAGGGACACTTTTGTACCTAAAGGGTAAATATTGGTACCTTAATGGTACACATTAGCACCTAAAATGTACCATTAAGGTACCAATATGCACCCTTTAAGTACAAAAGTGTCCCTTTTGAAAAGGTACAGCCCCAGTGCCAGCTTTTGTAAAACCCAACAATGTTCTATATAGTATGAATGTGTGTCATCTGGATGTACTACATTCTTCATCTTGTCATTATAATGTGACCTACGACAAATCCTGTTCCGCGGCCTTGTGAGATAGTAAAGTGTCCATCGTATGCACACTTAAAAATCTCGCCAGAAGTAGTAGATCACACATGTACTTTTTGCCTACTCTTTTAGGAGTACTGTAAATTCAGACATACTTCTGTTCCGTCACATGCCTACTATATAGTAGGGAAATGTGTGATTTCAGTTGCAGGATGCATCTATTAATCATTGTCTATTTTATGGGTCTCACCTTTGGTCAGGGCGCAAGCGTGTATCTGTAGGGGGCAGCAAGGGCTTAAGGTCAGGGGTCAGCTCATTCATCTCCATTGCAAAGCTGGAAAAGCCATAGTAAAGCAGGTAGTTCTTGGGCTGTGGATCTGTAAGGAAGTAGAGATATCACTGACAACATCTACCAACACAAAGTACATAGTGAGCTGATTTACTTGTTCGGTCAGACAGAACAGCCAAGAAATTTATAAGTGACCCCTTTTATGTTCCTAGTGCACAATGTCAGCTTGAATTAATGCAGAATGTTGACCAATATCCAAATAGGTATTTAGCATTTTTATAGCAAAAGCATTATTTGGTTTCATTTAGAAATGAATTGCATTACAAAAGCAAATTAGTTTGAAAGCAGCAGCTCCTGTGTTAATTAAAAAATGGAGGAAATACAGCAATACTCACTTGGCTTCCAGATGCACTGTGGATTGGGCAGGGTGTCACAGAAAATCCCCTCATGCCAAAATCCACCAAAACGATGGACGACATTACCAGCCTCATCAAGAACTTGACCCTGCACTTCGTTTTTGGAACCATCTGAACCCCAGTAACGTGACTGGGTGGGTAAAAAATAAACATTTTCTGCATTTGTACAAAGACTTCACCTATATGTGCTCAAAATGAATCAAATTTAAACAGTCAAAACTGAACACACCTTGACAAATGTGATCTTACAGGTGCAGACCGAACTGTTCAGGTTGCGAATGACGACTTCGCCATAGTGCTCAAGGTATCGCTGCTGACTGAGGACATTGTGGATGCACGTAACCACTTTGTTCCATTCATAGTGGTCCCCATATCTAAAGTATAGTATATCAAAGACCAATCAGAATTCCTCTAAAACATTATTATTAAAAAAGCCTTCAACACCAGAGTCAAGTAGATACTTGCTTTTTTAGAGTCACATTCACCATCCCTGTAGGCATGATCTCCAAAGATTTGCCCCAAAACTTGTTCTTCCATCTCTGGTCTGCTCTCAGCATGCAAGATTAAAAAAAGAAGAAGAATGAGATTCAGATTTAAACATACAGTACGTCATGACATCACACAGGCCATAAGACATACCCTGCCAGAAGTTGAAATTCTCTGATTCTGCATGACATGCAGATATGGGTGGATGATGGGAAACCTAAATGCAAACACAAAACCACAGAGTAAACAACTGCTTGATAGTAAACATATCTGATGTTTGATCAGTAGTGACAATCACTTACCTGCTCACTAATGTAGCGGAAGCCTCTGTCCTCTCGGATACACTCAAACGTCTCTCCCAGGACTGGATTAAATGGTTTGTAACGGTTGCGAAACTGAGCCGTGGCATAGCCAGATATGGCAAAAGCAGCAATATAAACCTTTACAGAGACAAAACAGACATTTCAACTATTTATAAAGAAATACACCACATTTGGGGTTGGTACATTTTTTTTTTTGTAAGACATTAATACCTTTAAGAACAGATGTATTAAATTGGCCAAAAGTGACAAAACATTTACAAAAGGTTTTACTTTTGAATCAGTTTCTACAAAAATATTAAGCAGCAGTTTTCAACCGTGATAATCATTAACAAATTGTTTTTGAGCACCAAATCAGCATATTAGATTGATTTCTGAAGGATTGTGTGAAACTAAAGACTGGAGTAATGATGCTGACAATTCAACTTTGCCATCACAGGAATAATTTACATTAAACAACAGAAAACATTTAATCTAAATTGCAATACTATTTCACAATATTATTGTTTTTACAGTATCTTTTTTATGCAGCCTTGATTCAAAAACACAAAAATGAAGTAAATATAATACAATTTAGTAAATCATTCCCTTGTTTGAATTACGGTATGCAGTTTTGCTAAAGCTTGTGTAATTATTACCATCCTCTGGTAGGGGTCATCAGTATGATTAGCAGAGTCCAGTAGGTCCGAGTATTCCAGCTCCTCACAGAGTCTCTGCAGCAGGCACACAGGTTCATTCAGAGCTGCTGGCATGGAGACACGGGACAGATCCTTCCCTATGTTGTTGTAGAGGATAGTCATCAAACCGACGTGGCTGTTGTCAGGGCAGACAGCAGGCAGACTAGTACGGCCTCCGGTGTTCTTGATGATATTCGATTTGTGTGGCGCCCTTGAAAGGCTGGCGCGGTACTTGCGCGTAGCCATTGCTGATGAGATAATAAAAAGGCAAAAAGTTGTAGCACAAACAATGTGACAGATTATATCAATTGTACACAGTACCATTTAAAATGTTTGGAGTTTTTTGTTTTTTTATTCAAATTAATTTAAAAAAATATTATTACAGTTTATAACAGTATTGAACTGTTTTCTATTTTAATAGTTTTTAAAATATAATTTATCCCCATGATTGCAAAGCTGATTTCTAAGCAGTCATTACTCTTTTAATATGCTGACTTATGCTAAAGAAACCAAACTCAAAACCCAAACTTTTGAATGGTAGTGTATACGGACACCTAAACACCACACTCATACGTGCTTACAGAACATTTAAATTTGTTTTCACTAACCATGAGCCTCATCAGGCTCTGAATTACTGGATCCGTCACTCAGGCCGGACTCATCTGATATCTCAGAAGAGCTCGCACACATAAGCTCATCACACGCATCAAAATACTCCGCCACTGAGTCAGCCACCGAGGGGACACGGACAAGCGAACTTCGGCCTGAGCCAGACTGAGTGAAAGAGACAGACATGTAGGTGGTTAGAAACTGTGAGCTTAATTGCATCATACTGCTAATAAAAATCTGAGAGGACAAAAGAGTCTGTTCTGTTTGACATATGAAGTAGGTGAAACCCATCAACCTGTAAACAGAAGAAAGAAGCAGAGAGTGGAGGTGGAGGGGGAGGGGGGGGAGAGACAAAAATAGGGAACAGGGCGAGTAGGTTTTGGGTGGAATGTGACACACCTTTCTTTGTAGCACAGTACGGAAGGACTCATCTGAGGAGTTGGAGGACACCGAGAGTTTGTGGATTTTGGTATGACGGGAGTTAACATCTAACTAAAGACACACACATACACACACATCTATGCAGTAAAACATAACACAATAAACTTTAAAAAAAAAAATAAACCAGTGGTTCTCAACCGTTTTGACTCCTGATCCCACCATTGTACAAGATTCAATGGCCCCATGATTTCTCCAGTTCTTTGTGATTCACTAGATTAAGATTCAGGATAAGAATTTTAAAAATACCCCACAAAAATGTTTTAGATATATTAAATAAATTTTTGTTTGATATATATTAAAGCAAATCAGCACTGAAATATATTTTTAGTCATTTTAAAGCTTGTTTTATCTTCTTTTAAATGATTAAGGTCATCTTGAGGTCTTCTTAGAAGTTTGCAGAGGCCACCAGTTGAGAATCACTGCATTAAAGCATGTATTAGCGTTAAAAGGGGTGTTAATAGGGGGCGCCCAATCATGCTCCAGGGGGGCCACTCTCCTGCCCAGTTTAGCTCCAACTTGACAACTGCCTGCAAGTTTCTAGTATGCCTAGTAAGACCTTGATTAGCTGGTTCTGGTGTGTTTAATTGGGTTGGAGCTGAACTCTTCATGACTGTGGCCTTCCAGGAGCAGCATTAGACACATCTGGTATATAGCAGGGTATAGCACATTTATTAACAAGGTGAAAGCTGAAGCAAATCTATCATTGCATGCTTTTAAGAGAAAGCACTGCACCATGGGTCTTTCACAAAGTAACATAAGTCATTGTCACCTCAGCCAGGCTGCAGAGGTTGTTGATCTGAGCAGAGGTTTGGTGAAGCTCCCTGCTAGACCAGGCGTCCTGCAGGCGCTGGCGCTCCTGAATGAGAGCCTCATGTGTAGTACGCAGAGAGGCATGGACTGAGAGGAAAAAGACATTCAGAAATTCAGACTAATGCAGGAAATAGGCATAAACTAGGTGTAAATAAATAATAATAATAAAAAAAATTGTTAATGCGCTACTCTCATACCTTTCTGGGACATGGAGCAGATGTCTTGGTGTAGTTTCTTGTCTTCTGATGAGATGGAGGCTGGTGGGATCCCCTGGGTGCAGACATAATCAGGGATTGAGGGGACAGAGGCTCCCAGGTGGGAAGAACTGGTCAGGTGGCTTGATGATAACTGCATTAAATGAGATGTTGGTATTTAGGTTATTCATCGAAGGCTGTAATCCACATATGTTCAGCATGAAACATTCAGAAGCTATAGGACATTTGCAAAGACCAAACCATAACATACATTACCATTCAAAAGTTTAGGATCAGTTTGAATAAATGAATACTTTTTATGCAGCAAGAATTCATTCAATTGATCAAAAGTGACATATAAAGTATAATGTTACAAAAGATTTCTACTTCAAATAAATGCTTTTGAAAAATATGTAACATGGTTTCCAGAAAAACACAAGTAGCACAACTGTTTTCAACATATTGATAATAATAATAAATGGTTCTTGAGGAGCAAATCAGCATATTAGAATGATTTCCTAAGGATCACTTGACACTGAAGACTGGCGTGATGATGCTGAAAATTTAGCTTTGCCATTACAGGAATAAATTACATTTAAAAATATTCTCAAAAAGAAAACGTCTACTTAAAATCGTAATAATATTTCAAAATATTTGGGGGGGGGAGGTTAACAAATAAATGCATCCTTGAGGAAAATTAGAGATTTATCAACCCCAAATATTTTGAACAGTAGTGTACAATATACATGGTTTAAAGCTTTTTATACCTGATACAATGTGACGAAAGCTACAAAGAATTTACAAGAAATGTCTTGTGGCGACTTACCGATTTAGTAATCCCACGAAATGGCTTCATGTAAAAAAGGAGTTGACTAAATTACTTGGGGTTTTAAAGCTCTAATGCTTACTACACATCACAACACTATTGTTTTCAAAAATAAAACGCATAGATCTTGGAGAGATCACACTGCACAAGAATATGGAATAAATTCCATAACAGTTTCCAAACCTTTGTGGAAAACATGGAATAATCCCAATGGGAGGGCAATCCCTGTGGGCAAAGATTATAATTGCTCCCAAGACTTTATTGGAAATATCCTAGTATCAAAGAAAATGTAAACTGAGAAGCCTCACCATTCCAAGCGCCTCAACTCGAGACAGTGTGCGAGAATGACCCCAAATCTTGCCAGACTTCTTTTTAGGCTTTTCAAGAAGAAGATTCTGTGGGTCAAACACATGTGAGAACGTTTCCTCAAGTCATTCTGGTAAAGGCCTGTCTCCAGCCGGTTCATTTCACTAACCTGCATGCTGATAATCCTCTGGAGGTCTCCGTTATTGACCAATTGGTTCGACTCTAGAGATTGCAACTTTTGGACCAGCCGTTGCAGCTCATTCAGCTCCATTTGACAACGTGTAAGCTCTGGAAAACAGCACAAATGCTACTCGTCTGTGCTTATGAATTCCTTTATTACCCTTTCACTAGTATTTAAAAATACAGCAGTACCTTGTGCACAGAAGTCAGGTTCTTGTGACTGTAGCCAAGCTGACACTTTCCCATTAATGGCAGGATTGACACACGGCAGACTTTCACCCACATTAGACACAGACGTGCCCTGGCATTGTGAGATTAATTTGTTACTTTCATCAGACATATAATCAATTAACTCACCGAAGCATCTATTAGTGTGCATATACGGGTAAAACCACCATCTGGGACATGATGTCTAATCGCTAATTCTACTTGTTCCTAAATTGTGAGGACACATTCTCCTAATCCCTGGTGATTTAGAGGCAGGGCAAAGTGAAGTCAATGTAGGAAACGTTTCACTCACCATGTCCTGCATGGCACTGTTTTTGTGAGATAAATGACTGCCATGGGACAGGGCCTGGAGGAAGCCATTGTGAATGTGCGCAGCTTCATTCTTCTTATACATCCTGTGGGCACTCAGCTTGGTGACCCATATGTAATATAATTCTTGAGTCTTGGCCTAGTTAGAAAAGTAAATCATCTTCAGTTTTTCATTTTTGGCAGAGAATTTATTTTGTTTATTTATTTGATGAAATACTTAGCATAATATGTTTGTTGAAGTATGTTCCTATAACTAATTATGGAATTCCAGCTGAACCTCTTTGACCTAAAATTGTTACATGTACCCCCTGATATATATATATATATATATATATATATATATATATATATATATATATATATATATATATATATTATGTGGATATTTCAATCATTTAACACCACATTTGCATGTTCATGGTTCACATGACATGCAAAAAAAACCCAAAATATTAAGTACATTTTTAATAAGTATTTTATTTGTATTGTTTTAGTTTTTAATTGTATATTTTATTGTTTAATTATTAGCTTTTCATCAACCCCCTGCAGGTCCCTCCCAAACCACAAGTTGTTCATGAACCTCAATTTGGGAACAACGAGTAGATGACGGGTGGATGAACTAAAGATAATATTAACTTTAATTTCAAGCAATTAATGCCAGCAATACAGTGACTTACCTTCATGTGATATAGATTGTCTCCAGCATCCAGATCTATGCGCCTTGCTTTTTTGTTTACGGACATAACTGCGAGACTGACATCCAGTGAACCGTGCATTTTCCCTTTGGAGAACTGTTGAAAAAGTAAATCCCTGAATGTTTAAAGAGTCTGGATCCAAGATCTGTGGTTGTTGGTAATGGAAAAAAATTATTAGCATACTTACATCATGTGGGTTTTTTGTATATCGGAGGATCCCTTTATCCAAGACAAAGTATCTCTGTAAGAAAGTATAACTTTAAAGTCATTCAAACATTCTTACCAACAACTACCTAAGGGGAAAAAAAAAGTGTAACATTTTTCTCATACCTTATGCCAGCCTTTAAGAGGCCACTTTCTCCTCTTCATCAAGTAGCCTTCACAGATTCCTGGAGTGTTCGCATCCTGCGTGTTTTCTCCAGTGAAGTTTACATCTACTGGAAAGTCATCCATTACTTCCCAGTCTTTAATGTTCTATTAGAAACAGAGTGGAAAAGGCAATCAGTTACGTACAACAGGGCGTTAACCCATTTAAAATGTGCTACATTTAATCCCTATGAACAAAGTGTAACCACTGAGCTTGAACTATTGACAAAAACTTGTCGGTTTGGTTTTCACACGTCTAATTAGACACTTGTTAGGAGTTGAGGAACTGGTTTCAGACACCTGAAGGAAAATCAATCGCAGACACCACTTGTAAGGAAAATATTTAAGCGTGTTCAAAAATCAGTTGAAGTAACCTGGGTTTCTGTTTTTATATATGTCATGCAGATGGTACCAACCAGCCGTGAGTGTCGCGAGGATGCTGTGCTGCTGCTCCTGGAGTGAGTGGGCTTTTGCCAGCCACTAGACAACTTCTCCCCACCACTCGCCTGTGATTGGCCGTGGTCCACTGAAGACACGTGGGAGTCCATTTTAAAAATGTCTTCTTGTGCACTTAGTCGAGCTTGGGGTGAATATACGCTCCGCTAGAGGCTCCTTCTCATTGTACACTAGAGCACAATATGTCTGCAAGGAAAGATATTTCATTATTAATATGTCTTTTTCATTTATTGCTTAGTCAGACAGGTTAATTGTATACTGTATTTTGCAAAAGAGTTGACTATTGACCATTCAGTTTTATACTATTCAAATTATTTTTTGATGATTTTGATTTTAGTACAGTGAAAATGTCAAAGCCAATTATTTAATTTGGCAAATAACAGGTTGTCTTTGTCAACATAACATGGCAAAGATATCTAGGTGGCAAAGATAACAGTAAATAAAGTAAATGACAGTAAATAAAAACAGAGGCAATATAGTGTACAGACAAAACTCATCTAATTATGTTATCTAACAGTAGGGATCTGCCTTAGCCAACACTTCCTGGGAATTTAACTTCTGCCCTTTGCTAAATCACACTAGTTCATTTTACTTCTAAATACTTTTCAAATGGATTAGCGCACAAGGGAGCGTACAGTAATGCAAAGCAAGAAAACAATACAGTCATTAGTATGATGTAAGGAAACACCATTGCGGTGTATCCTTAATTACATACACTTATATATTATGTAAAAAAATCTTTTTTCTGGATAGAAAGCTGAATGAAATGTGGGTGTAACAGAAACCAAACCTGTTTACTAGAATCTTACATAGTCTCTGACAAGCTCATACCTGCCCATTAAACTAGAATGAGGGCAAATGAGGAGTTTTGTAAACAGCTAAATTAGCAGTTGAGTAAATCTATTTGATTACAACATTTTTAATATTCATACATAAAGGTAAACATAATTTGAACAACATATTCAACAATGACCTAACAATATTGTTGTTGATAAATCTAAAAGATTGTTTTAGATTCCCCCTTTTGTGGAAGGTATATGTGCAGTAACACATCCTCATGGATAGTAACCTCACACATGTAACGTTCCCTACGGGACAGGCTTAGCGTCATTACGATAATTGGCTTTGAATATCCCTTTTTAGCAGCCTATAGCTTGAATAGCTTTTCACCGTGAGCACGATGATGACAGGTCACAGGAAATATGATGTATAGCCTAGCAGCAGGAAAACAGCATGACATAGGTTTGAATAATCATAATAACATCATTTAGATTTTATTGTAATTTATAAGAGCTGAACATACTTTTAAAAAACTATCTATTAAACAGATAGCTACACAGATTTAGTCAAAGTAGCCATTCCAAGTTCAATACCAGGATACGTAAAGCACCATCAAGTGTCTTCCAAAACCAAATAGATACAAATACAGTGTAAACATTTTATGTGTAAATACAATTTAACTTTAAGATTTCTGGGCTGAGAAGAAAACTGTACAGTTTGGTCTTATGCTGTTTACCAAACATAAAAAAAAAAATAAATAAAAAAATAATTTAAGACACTCTTATGGGCACATAGCCTACATAGTACAGTAAATATCAATCTAAGCCATTAAGTTCTAGGATGTGATATAAAACTTATGTTTGAACAACAGAATATTCTTTTTAGCTATGGGCAATTTAGAGTTGTTTAAGAGTTAAATGGATTGTTTACTCAAAAATGAGAAGTCGGTCATCCAAATCTATAATCATGCATTTCCTTTGCTGAACATATTTTGAAGAACATTGGTATGTAAACTGTTGAAAGGCCCCATTGAGTTCCACAGTAGGCCAAGTTTGTTTTCCAACTATCGAGGTCAATATGGATCAACTGTTTGATTACCCATATATTTCAGAATATCTTCTTTTGTGTTCAGCAGAAAAAAAAGAAATTGGAACAGGTTTGGAATACTTGAGGGTAAATTATGACATATTTAAAAAATTTTGGTGAGCTATCTCTTCAATGCTCTAGTTAAGTTTGCCATTGTACTGATGAAGGCTGTGATTTTCCATACATAATTTCCACACAATGAAACTCACTTCAATTTCAGACATACTTTTCAACTGTGCTACCAATCACCAGCATGTAAATCCAAAGTATCTTTATGTACAGTGCTCTTACCTGAGGTTCCTGCTCTTGGCCAGCGTGTGGTATATTTCTGAGTAATTCTCTCTAAGCGTCTGAGTTTCATGCTTCCCCATTTGCTCAAACGTGCGTTACACTTTGTGACAGGACAACCGGTTCAACCACTTTTAACTAAAACACAAGAATTCAAAAATCCTGTGTGCATACCAGAGCGATGTATCATGGTCAGCTCCCAAACTATCCTCCACTGGTGACTGAACATCCAGCAAATCCACACAAGGCTCCAGGCCAAATCATTATCCGCATTAGTCGTAAAAGCTGTCGGCATTAGTTACAGGCATGTCGGAGGAACTTTACTGACAGTCGGCCATTCAGATGGATTTCAAGCTGAAACTCTGTCATTACCTCTTTACTGAGATGGGATAGTCAACAATTTACTCAATTCCAAGTGGGTAATTTAAACCCTTGTAGGCTAGTTGTTGGTTCATGTTTGATCAGCATTTACATTTTATTTATAAAGCGGTTTTACAAATTCACATGATTTTTATTGAAATAAGATCACTTGTAAACCTCACCTAAAAAACACACAGCGGTGTCAATATCTAAAGAACTCAGACAACAGTACTAGCTAGCGAACCCGGGGTTGTAAGTAATCCAGAGATTTAATCAGGATCCATGACCATAAACTAGTGTTTATTTTGGCACTGGCAGTACAAATCCATGTTTTTCCTGGGTTTTTCACTTCAAGAAATCACTTTAATGCACTTTAATGTGTTTAAATTTGCAAAGGCGCTTGCTGGCGAAGCTTATTGAAATTAATTAAAATAATCCATTAACTTAAATACGATTATTGGGGAGACTGGTGCTAGTTGTCAGACTTTTTGCTCCACTCCAGTGATTATTTATCAGGTTTCTTTTTAAAAGTCAATTTTACTACAGTTACATACCTTAAACTATTGACAACAAAAATCTGTTGCATTTCCACCGTTGATGCTGAAGATGCGGCTCACTGAATGAGACAGGCATGAAACGGAAGTTACGAAGTCTTTTCTTACCTGTTGTGAGTGACGTATATCCGAGCGAAACGGCTTCTCTTCTCGGATAAGAAAGAAATAAGGGACGTTTCACAATTGTTTTGTGGAAATTTTGTGACATAATATGGGGTAAATTGTCACAATGGAACAACCTGCCATTAAATAGCCTATTATTGGCTTTTAAGCAACACCTTCTCAGTAAAACAATTATTGATAGTATACATAATGAATATTGATATTTGAAGAGTTCAGATGCAAAAGCCTCTAAATGCCATTTGAAATTTTCTTCTAAAATGATCATTTTTATCAAGCTTGTATATTTAAGTTCAGTAATTTCACTTAAATGACAATGAAGATTACCTATTAATTGTCATTTAAGTGAAATTACTGAACTTAAAAATACAAGCTTGATAAAAATTGTCATTTTAGAAGAAAATTTCAAATGGCATTTAGAGGCTTTTGCATCTGAACTCTTCATTTATAATTGCTTTACAAAATTACAAAATGAGGTAATATTTTATTTAAAAAAGTTTTTTACTAGGTGTTTGAAACTTCTAGAGAAAACAAACATTTGTTTATCTACAACTGTGGCGATACAAATGACCAAAATGCAACTTTAAATAATATCCTTTTATTATATGCACTTTGTCAATCATACACAGCTGTTCATCCATTTTTATTTGTAAAATTCAAGCAGCAGCTTCCTGTATTGTAGAAGCATCTTTATTTGTAACAACATTTGTGGCGTCCCCGGTGCCCTGCTGTTTCACATACTGCTGAAGGAGGGCGGAAAGATGAGCTGGATGGTGGCGTAGCATCGAGACAGTCTGTGAGGTCATCATGGTTAGTCCACCAACTAGCTCACCCTGGATAGTGGTCATAGACGGGAGTTTGGAGTATTTGAGAATACCTTGATAAGAGAGCAATGTGTTCTCTATACAAGCACCTGAAAGATAATGTTTCAGAAAGCCTTAGTTTGAGACAATAACAACTTTATTGAAGGCTTTTATGAATGCAAGTTCGTGTATGGCACTTTGACTCACCTATCAGGACCATCTGAGGACTGTGCCTCAGCGCTTGCAGCATCTCCTTAACTTTTGGCTCTTTACTAACTAATATGACAGTCTGGCCAACAAACAGAGGCAACATGTTACTGTAAATGCTGTTGTTGAGGAAAGACCTTGTCACCTGCAAAGAAACACAAATAAAATGTCACACAGCAGTAGCTCACAACAGTGGTAATCATCACTAAAGCTTGGCATTACCTGGTTTGGAAAGAACTTGATACTGATATTGTGTTTTTTCAGTTTGTGTTTCAACTGCAATAGGTCCTCTGCATTGATTGCATTGTTTTGGACCACAGCAATCATCTTACACTCCTTAAACAAGGTTTCTAGGTTTTTCCGCAAGATAACTGCCAGAGGACTTTCCTAAAAGAGAAGCAAGTTGATATATACATTAATGAAACACTTATACAATTGAGTATTTATTTTATAAAATATTGTATAATACATATTATATGTTGCTATTATAGTACTTTCACCATGGAATGCTTGTTTCCGCCACAGAATACTCCCTTTTCTTTATCTCAATTACCATTTATTAGTATTCTGAGCCGAAAACAATCTTTCAGAATGGGACACTAAAATGACACTCTTAAAATAATTATATTTATAATATAATGATAATATAATATTATAAAGAGATAGTTCACTACTTTCATTCATCTTAGAAACCCAAATGAGGATTTTTTTTTTTTTTTAATGAAATCTGAGAAATTTCTGTCCCCCCATTGACAGCCTAATTTCCATCTGTTCATCACAAAGTGGTAGTTGCCTGGACTGTCAAAAGATGAACAGAGATCATTCAGAAATATCTTCATTTGCTTTTTGAAAATGAAAAGGGTCTTACGGGGTTGGAATGACATTAGACTGAGTTAATGATTACATAATTTTTGGATGAGCTGAACTAATCCTTTAAGTATATAATATTATATAAGTAAAAGTAATTAATCCAAGTATTTGTCTAATTTTGACCGAATGATAATGATCTTCCAACATAGATGTTCAGTAGCTTGTAATGATCAACCTCTTCAGTCTTTCGGACTCGTGGAGCCAGAGCAGCAGGAGGAGCTGGAGGTGTGGGAGGAATGTACTCAGTGACAGCCAAGAGCTTCTGCTTGAGAAAGTGTACTGGCTTTCTGTGACGAGTGACAGCTTTGGAGCCGTGACGAACACTTTGGGTTAATGGCAGCCATCCTAAAGGTTGACATAATATGAATATTGGTAAGAATAGCATTAAGGCTACTATAAAAACATTCATATTCATGTGATGTGAATGTAAAAGATGCCACACATCATTCATGATTGTCATGATTAAAATATCACGTGATGTTCTCATGAAAACAAATACAGGGGTTTTGACAAAAATCCTAAGTGGCAGTATGCATTCATATCATTATGCTAAATTTGGAGTGATATACCAAATAACATTATGTAAACAGGAAATAGTTAAACACACAAAAGCACCTAAAAATGTATTGCATAGTCCCTAGATGATGCTGCTGCTGCAGCTGTACAGTAACACAATAATAGCTCCATCCATGGTGTCTTTCCGCTGTAACTTTACAATGGGGTTCATAGTTTAAATGTAAATGGCCGATAACTGGTTGTTATGAATGGTATTTCTTTTGTTGGTCAAACTCGACAATACTACTGCAATATCAAAACAGAATCTTACCCGCTTTCGGGAGAAGCCTGCTACACAAGGTCGCTGCCATCTTTCTTGATCCGGATTTGACGTAGGACAAATTTGTTGTTTCGTGCCTACAAAATAAAAGTTGTTGGCTGATTTATCATATACATAAAAAAAAATCATTTTATGTCTATGGTTGTTCTGGTTATGTTTGAAAACACTTATATACGTAATTTATACTTTATGCTGTTTTTTTTAAGTTTACACAAATATACAAAGTAAAAGTTACTTTTTTAAATCGGCTATTTTGAAAATGTCAAATAATTATTGAATGTATAATTAAACGTATCTATATATTTATATTATTCATTTAAAAATATATATATTTATACTTTTAAAATATGTTTTCCTCATAGTTTTCATAACGTTTACGTAAGACCATTGAACGTGATGACGACGCAGGTTTAGAGCTGCAGGCATGAGACGTCTTTTGAGCTTCTGCGCGTCTAGGAACATCAGCAACATTGTGAAGCTTATTGAACCCACTATTACCTTGGCAGTCCGCCATCCTCCGTTATTTACCTCGTTTTTCTGCAGGGAATTTACGGACAGCGGCACCACCATGGATCTGAGTAACATGAGAAAGAGCTATAAGAGCGATCAGGAGGTAGGTGACGGGTTGTTATGTCATGTGTATGTCCATGACCTCAGACCCTATTCAAAAGAACTAACGTTAGCTATTGCACAGAGAAACAGTGATTTTTTTCTTCTTCTTCTTCTTTTTTTTACACCAAAAGGCTGAGAAGAACAGTAATTTTCTGTATTATTTGTATAAATCTTTAGAATGTGATTCTGAAATATTGAGCAATTTATTCATGATCTGCAACTGTCTTGCTTTGCAAATGAAAGCCTTGCTTGCTTTTCAAAATGAGAATTGATTAATGCATTGACCTTGTGCATTATCAGTTGACATTGAAAGGTGGACTTCCATCAATCTTTTAAGATTAAAATCTTAAAAAAAAATTAATTAAGATCATATAGAGATAATTATGAGTGAGTAATTGTTGTCTTAATTTCATTCTACAGTGTTTTGAGGAGGACCAGCTTGCTTCTTTAAATCCAATCAAGCAATTCGGCAGCTGGTTTGATCAAGCCACTAAATGCCCTGAGGTGGGGGAAGCCAATGCAATGTGTCTTGCAACAGCCACCAAGTAAGAATAGCATTGAAGTTCATCAGTATATTCAAATATAAAGTGTAGCTTGTATTTAATAATGCAATAATTCACTAATCCAGTTTGGCCCAAATGCATGTCTCTCGTCTCTTCTAAAGGGACGGTCTGCCCTCTGCACGCATGGTCCTTCTGAAAGGCTACAGCGAGGAGGGATTTCGTTTCTTTACCAACTATGAGAGTCGGAAAGGTTCAGAGCTGGTGAGTCTTTAAAACAATATTTTATTTAGTAAATATCCATATGGATTTACCTTTTGTGTATTTAAAATGGCCTCTTTATTTCCATCATGTAGGACAGCAATCCTCATGCCTGTCTTGTCTTTTACTGGGAACCATTAAACAGGCAGGTGAGTGTTTTTTCCTTAGAACTCAGAATCTTCTCCAGAAAATTCTTCAGACATCACATCATTAGAATATTATCTTTTGTTTTAATAATTGTCAACAACAACAACAAAAAAAACACACTCATTGTAAATGTAGTCTTGGATTTTAGGACCCCATTGTATTTTTTCATAATGTGAAGTTTTTTGCACAAACAGATCCGCATTGAAGGTGCCGTAGAGAGAATCCCGTACGAGAGTTCACATGAATACTTCCACTCAAGACCCAAGAGCAGTCAGATCGGTGCTGTTGTTAGCAGGCAGAGCACCGTAATACCAAGCCGACAAGTGAGTATCACTTCCAACTATCCTAACTATCCTTCTCTGGTGCATACGGTATCCAATATGATTGTTGTAACTAAAACTATTAAACACATTAATGTTAACTGAAATACAGCTGAAATCAAATGAAACATGAATATTTGATGAAAAAGTAACCAAATTTAAATTTAGGCTGAAGCAATAAAATTACTAACTAGAAATAAATAAACTAAAATAATGATTCAACTTAAATTAAACCTAAATAGTAATATAAAATATAAAAAATAAAAGCTAATTCAACATATTTAAAAAAAGAACAACTATAATGGTATCTAAAATAATACAAAAATAACACAGACACAATTTATTTCAGCATTCAGCTAAACGTTCAAACAACTGTTTTATTGACCCATTTTTTTTTGTGCCCCGTAAAGTACCTGAGAGAAAAGAATGCTGAGCTTGAAGAAAAGTATAAGGACACGGATGTACCAATGCCAGATTACTGGTTTGTAATCTTTGTTTATTAATTTCAAAATTCAAATTCCTGTTTTCATTAAAAAAAAACATATATATATATTTTATGATTATTATCATCATCATCATGGATATATTTTTTCTGCAGGGGTGGATACATTGTGAAACCCTCCCTGATTGAGTTCTGGCAGGGTCAGACCAATAGATTACATGACCGAATAGTATTTGTGCGGCCAAAAGAGGGAGAGACTGAGCTGGGAGAAATGCAGCATCAAGCAGAGGGGGGCTGGATATACCAACGCTTGTCCCCTTGATAATGCACATGCTGTGAAATTAACATCACCGTCTGTGACATCAATACATCATCATTACTTGAAAGCAACTGTCATTTACAATGCCGCCAGGGCATTAACTGACTTGTGAAGACTTTCTACTCCATATTTGCCTACGTTCGTATTGTCTTAATCAAAACCACAAAGGAGATTTTCACTGTAAATGTGATTTTGTGAATATGAATCATGTGTTGAATTATAAATGGTGCTTTGTAGCAGCGTTTGTCATTAAGCCTTCAAAACTGACGGTCCCACTTAATAAGTGTCTTTACTATGTACTAGTATTTAAATTGAATTGCACTTAAAGGGACAATGTGTACTTTTTAATGTGTTTTATTATTTAAAATCAATATTTTTATTCATAAATTTGTCCTCAATGGTATACAAATACCTCTGCCAATGAGGCGCTGGAGAGCACAATTCGCTTGAATGCCAAACACATTTTCACCACTAGATGAGAGAAATTCCTACACATTGTCCCTTTAATGTGCACATACTTGTTTTTACATTGTACTTGTATTTAAAATACCTTCATGTAACTACAGCTGTAGTTAATTTCTGCGATTACATGTGTATTATTACACTGTTGACCTTCCCTTAGCCCTTTAAACCTAGCCATACCGTGACACCTGTCCCTAAATTTACCCATATGCTACCTCTATAGCAGTGCAGTAGATGCAATAAACACACATTGTACCTAACAAATGTGTGAGAAAGCACATTGTAGTTAAAGACACCTAAAATAAAGTGTGATCAAACTGACCTTAACATATTCTTAATCTATCACTTGCAAGTGCAAAGTCTGATCTAATGTTTATTAATAATTGAAAGGCACAGCTGTACTTGCGGCCTTAACTGTAGTTTTAGAGAACATAAACTTTGGACTTATGGCACAACAACAAAAACATCGCAATATGTTCCTCTGTTTGTGCAACATTCATGAATATTCTGCTAGACAAATGTGCTAAACTTAATTTTACCCTAAAATAATTGTCCATTTGGATGTAATTCTGTAATGAATTGTGACTTTTTCCTGTAAATTAACAAAAATAATAAAATAGTAAACCTGTTTGTTTTGCTGCAATGTTCATTGCCTTTTTTTGCCAGAAGATGGCAGTGGAATCAAATCAACTTCTGCTTTTTTCCCTACGTTTTTTGAACACATCTTAGCAATGTCAATAAAAATCTTTATTTAGCATATTTTACCAATAACCTTTCACAGATCACAGTAAACAATAGACGAGTACAGATTAAAAAAGGCAAATTAAAGCTGTAGTGGTAGATGGAGAACTTATCTTTCACCTGCTGAGACTTTGGCTGTGCAATTGAAACCCTTTTTATTGTAAACTGATAAAATCAGAGATTATGTTCAACCTCAAAAAATATAAAAACACGTCATCAAGTGCTAATCAAAGGGCAAGGCAGTCCATTAAAATGCAAGCTAAACAACAGCCTGTTTCCCTTGTTTGTTGCTAATTTTACATAATAATGTACATTTGTATGACCAATTTAGAAATGAAAGGATTGCATGACTTATGAACAAAAGTCAGTAGAGTTGTGATTTCTGTGCCTTGTAAGGTATTTTAATTGTCCCACAGTGAAAATATCGTATTTTATGAGCATTGAAATAGGAGATATAAACTATTTAATATTCATCTCCAGAGCTGCTTTAAATTAAAGCAATGGCCGTAAAAAATAATCATTTTCTGTTCCAGTATCTTCGCTGCGTCAGTTACTCGGATCATGTCGAACGTGAATTTACAAATAAAAATGAGTCAAAATTAATGTATGCACTATGCAGGTATAAACGGTCCCCAAATGGCATGCCGTCTGGGTGTTATTTGTCCACGTGGCTCTTGTCTGTCCTAGCAGATTCAGGGCAAAGGCTTGGGTTTTCCGTCAGACTTGAGCGAATCTTCTTCTTCTCCTTGAACCGTCCAGAATGGGAGACTTTGACGTGACGGCCCTTGGTCCCAGATTTATCCACTATTTTTTCCAGTCTGGCTTCCAAATTGTTGTCTGCGGCATCATTGCTCAGGTCTTTATTCGCATTGTTAGTGCTGAAGTCGGGCGGTATTTCATATAGGACCTTTGCCTCAGACTTCTTTTTTCTTAGGAAGGTGAGTTTCCACCATGCAGGTTCGGCCATGACAGGTGCGAAAGGGAGATGGTGAAAGCAATAGACCTATAACATGAATGCAGAATTGTTAGGTAGAGGTAAATGATATTGAGTTTCGAAATATTGTTTCTAACTCTTAATTTAACAAGTTTTTATTGGCCACTGTCACCTTCATTTTCCTCACTGTGGGTTCTAAGGCAATATGCTCTGCTAGTTTCTTTGAAACTATTTACTATGCTAAGTATATAGGTTTATACATCTGACATTAACAGTGGGTAGGAAAAAAATAAACATTTAAAAAAGACAGTTATTTAATTGAGCAAAAATAATATATTCACTATATATAATATTCAAAAATATTCACTGTAAAAACAAATTTTCATGATTTGTAATCACAACATTTTTTCTTTTGTCAAATCAACTTAAATAATTGATGTAGTTCAGATAACACAATATTTTGAGTTTCTGATGAGTTTCTCCTTCATTGTACTCCTTCAACTCAATTTTTCCATTTCAATGAACTTAAAATTTTAAGGCAACCACGTTACTTCATTTTTTAAGTTAAACCAACATTTTTTTTTTTTTACAGAGTTGCTACATTTTAGAAAGAGGGTTCCTTGGGAGGGAATGAGCATATAGAGAGATGTTAACAGTGAGTCTGCAAGTGCCTTAATTCTACAGTGCATAGCATAACACTCTCATTTATCATCTAAACTCGCACAGTTTTTGCCCTAGGATGTGTTTTTATGGATACAAAAACAGCATCAGAACATTAGCATAAAGGCTTATTTGCATACTTTAGCACATTGTAAGCAGCAAAATGTTCTTTGTGAGGTCAATTGTGTGTCTTCTCATCCAGTGATTAGATTAGAATAACACGAGGAGGACACCTGACTCCGCTGATCAGCTGTTTAATTAATGAAGAGCACCACTGGATCCCCTGTCACTCCCATGAGATCTGAGATGCACCAAAATAACATTGCGAGAACCAAGACACATGAACATCAACTTGATGGACAACTTCGTGTTTCATCCCACCCTGATAGAGTATCATTTGATATGTAATATTGGACAGACAAAGCATGTACAATGATTTACCCATGTAGTAGCAACCAGTGTAAACACAGGAGACTTGCGCACCTGCGTACTGTAACAATAATGCGAATGGTATGGGTGTGTGACATCTATGGTATGGGTGTGTGACATCTGGTCCCTTTGCAACGTTGTCATAGTCATCATTAAATACAATGTATTAAAGAATGTGTCATGGTTGGTCTAGCGAATGCTGCAGGTTTTATAGCATTGGTGTGAGATAAGAATAAGTATCAGTTCTTCAGAAGGCTCTAAACACACCCTTCACTTGGCAGTTGCCACCTCATATAGCCTACTTCAAAGTTTCTGGTAATATTGCTCATAAAGGGTTCATGCAAGAAAACTAGACAGCGTCTCCACGTGAATACTTTTTGAATTCCATTAAAACGTGACACCTTCTTTCTCACATCAGGGTGGAGTTCGTTAAACATTTGTTGATCAATCATCATCAAAATGAATGAATCTTTTCCCGAATCAACTCGTTCATTTCGTTCGTTGAATGAACCAAATGACACGAAAAAAGATTCATTCATTTTGATAAACGAGTTCTAACAGGAGAGTCACGAACATCACAGAACAGAGCAAGGCGACCATTGAGCTTATAAAACTTAAACTTTGTTTTTTTTTTTTTTAATGACTGATCGTTTCGCTTGATAAGACCCTTATTCATCGTCTGAAATCGTTTAAAGCCCTTTGAACAGTTTGCAGTTTGCACTGAAACTGTCTTTTGGACATTGAACCGTTTTGGTTCCCATTGAAGTCCATTATATGGAGAAAAGTCCTGGAATGTTTTCATCAAAAACCTTAATTTCTTTTCGACTGAAGAAAGATATCTTGAAGATATCTTGGATGGCATGAGGGTGAGTAAATTATCAGCAAAAAAATTTTTTTTTTAAGTGAACTACTTTAACACAAAACAAAAAACATTTTCATGTAATGTTTCATTGTCTGCCAATGACAAAATAAGAGGGCATTTGAGGGAATGAGGTAACAGAGTCTCTCTGGATTTGTTACTGATCTTCTACAATTACATAATGACAGGATTCAGTCACTTTTAGAAGTTGCTACTATACTCTTACCTTAATTGCACTTAGTTTGCTGTGGCCAAGTAGATTGTAGATGTATAAAGGAGATTGTGTTGCACTTTGAAACTGACTGTTTAATCCTGGGAGAGTCATGTGCTTTCCTCAGCTGGGGTGAAGGATCATTTAATGGTTTTATTGTTCATGTTTATTGATCATGTCGAATTATGAGCTCTCAGAATTCATTTCAGAATTTTACTCAAAGACTGATTTGAAAAAAAAAAAAAATCAGACCTGATGAAAAGCTTTAAAAAATGCATTTTAAAATTTGTTTTAGTACATTTTAAATTAGTATAGTTCTATTTAATAGTTTGCAGGTCATTTTTAAAAGTCACCTGACCGTCAGATACTCCAGAGGTATATCCTTAATATCCTTAGAGCTAGATAATAAGTTACTTTGTTTTCTTTGCTGTGTGACTGAGCAGCACTAAAGAACCCCAGAGATCACAGAGAGGGTACAATGTGCCTGTCTAAACCTAGGAAATCACTAACCAAGTTCAAAGCCTTCCCGGAGATACAAATGTTTGAGGAGAGGAGAGGTTAACCCAAGGACAGCAGGCCCTGTCGTATTCAGAGCAGTCATGGAGCGTGTCAAGTTTGCCCGCAAGTCTAGGCCTCGACATCAACTCACTGCCGTTTGTGTCCCAAATGTTACATCTTTCTCATCTGGCTCTACAACATGCCACATGCCATATACAGCCTCTCAAGGGAGGCCTTCGTTGAATCGTTTGTTCTTAACAGGCTCTAGGAGAATTCATGATCAAAACACCTACAAATCATACTAATCTGTGTTTAAAACTACTTCTCTGTTTGATCATTTGTTTTATTCGTGTTATTTTAAATGTCACGGTTTAACCGCACTGAAAATATATATATATATATATATATATATATATATATATATATATATATATATATATATATATATATATATAAACAATATTTTATGTAAATGGAATTTTATTTAAGATGGAAAAAGTCCTCCTGCATGTTTTTACTAAATCTGGCAAATTAAGAACGCAAACTCTAATAGTCTTGTCTATCTGAAAAGAAATACAAGAACATATGCAGTTCACCAACGATATTAAAACACAAAAAGAGCTTCTGATCAGTCTCACCTGAAAAGTTGTGTTCACTCCTTTCAAACGGGCTCTTGGTGTAGATGAACAGGTGTCCTGAAGAAGTTAAACCATTGTGGCTTTGACAAGCTGCCCTCAGTGTTCACGCACTAACTTGCTGCTCAGGTTCAGTGTGAACCTTTTTACTTCCTCTTCTCTTAATTAATCTCCCTCCTTCTAAATGCTTGCTTTGAATGCAACATCTCATGCTACAGGTGTTCTCTTTCGCCTTCCTCTCACTTGGTCCCTCCCTTCCTCCCTCTCTCTTTATCAGTCTTGTTTTATCTCCCTCTCCAAGACAGCAGCGTATACAGCCTCACACAAATGCACTGTTTCAGTCCAAGTTGAACATTAGGTCCAACCCAATGCAACATGAGTAAATGTTACAGCCATGTGACCGAAAGAGGGAGGGCAGCCTGAGTGAACGACCTCATGGGAGCGTGAAGTTGGTTGAACATTTGCATGGTCAACCAAAAAGGTAGTCACCCTCCCAAATCAAGACCGACTGCATGAACCATTTCAATACAGTAAGATGCAGGATAATTCAGGCCAGTTTTATTCTACATTAAAATAAACAATAATATATTTCCTATATTTTTTTTATTTAAGGAGCCATAGTCCTCTCCAATGGGATAGACAGACAGACAGACAGACAGATAGATGATAGATAGATAGATAGATAGATAGATAGATAGATAGATAGATAGATAGATAGATAGATAGATAGATAGATAGATAGATGATAGATAGATAGATAGATAGATAGATAGATAGATAGATAGATAGATAGATAGATAGATAGATAGATAGATAGATAGATAGATAGATAGATAGATAGATAGATAGATAGATAGATAGATAGACAGACAGAAGACAGATGGATGGATGGCTATTCAAACTGTCAATGCAAATGTCAGTGGTTTTTATTAACATTTTATTCATTTTGTATGGGGTTTCTATAACAACAAAAGGATGCTTGCCACCTGAGCTAATTCCCAATTTCACCTCTGATGTCTAATTTCTCAACGCCACCAGACAGCCGATGGTTGCATTTGCATAATGTGGGGAAATCACAGACAGATACTGGATCCCCAGCTGAGATAGGAGCAGGTTTGAATGTCATTCAAAAATATGAAAATAAAGCATTGCCTTTGGTTCCCCTTAACTGTTACAGCCATTGTGCTTCACAAGACCATTAAAGAGCTTAACTGGTTTAGGATTAAAATTCTGATTTCTGTTCTTGGCAAGGTGCAGAAATACTCTTTGGAGTAATTAAAACAGCTCTGCAATGTAAGTCTCTTTTGAAAGGCCGCTTCTAGGGAAGTTGGTTAAGCCATGTTGCAGAAGTTTGTTGTCCAAGATATTGGCCTAACTCTCTCAGAAAAAAGGTACAAAAGCTGTCACTGGGGCAGTACCTTTTCAAAAGGTTTTAAAGTGTGCATAGTGGTACTTTTAAAGTACATTAGTAACTAAAGTGTACATATTAGAACCTAAAAGAAACAAAAGTGTTTACCTTTATCAGCATGCCCTAGTGACATCTTTTGTACCTTTTAATCTGAGAGTGAAACCTTTAAAAGCAACAGTAAAACAATCCTATCGTTGGTTTTAACATTGCATAATCGTGTCTTTACTTCAAACTTTAAACTGTTTTAGCCTTTCTTTCTTTGCTGATTTTAATCTGCTCTGTCAGAAAACAGACGGGAGTAGCTTCTTGTTGGAAACACCTGAGACAAGTCATACAGCCAAAGTCCCTTTGCATGCCGAACGCATAGATAAGGTGAGCTATGAACCGGCTAACAGAAAAATCTATATAACCTTGTTCAAATAAAACCGAGGAAGGAGCAGGATACATTTTTACACACAATAAAGTGTATGTTGAAATAGCCTCATGAATTATGCAAGCAGATAAGCACGTCTAATGCATATGCTTCAAGAAAAGCTGAAATTACAATTCCATGCTGTAATTATCCATCAGCAGGTCTGTTTATGAGTATAAAATATGTTTGTTTGTTTGTTTTTCTCAGTTAGGCTAACTGTGGCATATTGAAACACGGGTGTCAATATAAAGCAGTTCGCGCCATCTAGTGGTCTTTTTTTACAGAACAAATACGTATGGACAATGCAGACTAAACGCATGGATGTACGCAAATAAATAGCCTATAATGAATCAACATTTTATGGAGGACTGGTGCATCTAAAATTATCATAAAAAAGTTTATCCCAAACTTTTTATAATATGAAATGTTTTATTTATTTATTTATTTTTTATTTTAAATTAGATTTTCTGAAATGGAACTATCTTTTACAAACATTTTAGAAATTAGTTTGGATTTGAAGCCTTATGTGATATATATTATAACATTTAAATTATTAACCGTTTAAAAAAATAATTTTGGAATATAGATATCTGTAAAAGAAAAATGATGGCAACTTTGCTATAGTGACTATTATTTTGCACTGTCTATGGTTGCGTCCGAAATCGAATACTTCCCTACTATATAGTATGCGAAAAACAGTACGCGAGCAGAGTAGTATGTCCGAAATCATAGAATTCGAAAAACAGTAGGCGAAAAGCACCCGGATGACCTACTACTTCCGGCGGGATTCTGAAGTGCGCATACGATGGACACTTTACTATCCCATGATGCCACGGGAGAGGAGTTGTTGTCGTTATATTTGAAAATGGCGGAAACCGGAGACGCGGCTGTAACGTTAGGAGATAAACACAGACACACATGCGTATCTCTATTGATTCATTCATGTTTATTTATCGATGGTAATATCACAAGCAAATAAATGGCTTTTTCCTTGCCAAAAATCAACATCTGTCATTGTTCATAGGGTGTGTTTTATGAGGTAAAATTTATTAGGTAGGCTAAATAAATGTCATTTGAGAAATTCGTGAAAAAGGCGTGATCTGCGAGCAGCTGACTGACGCCTCCTCGTCGATTCGGACAACGTAAAAACGCAGATGAAAACAGAAAGCAGAACTAAAATCAATGCAAAGTTGGTGCAGTCACTGGAATGGACTCTTTAAATTTTCGCACCGTTATGACCAGCGTATGTCACGCGACAACAACATGGCGCATGTAGTACGTCCGGACTCATTCATACTGCCCGTATTCATACTATATAGAACGTACTTTTTTAACGGTCGCAAAGTACGTTCTTATTTAAATATAGTACCTACTCACATAGTATGCGATTTCGGACGCAGCCTATGTTATTTCTGCGTTACAAGGAAGTGATTAACGGCTGCTCTATGCGTGCAGTTCATTGGTTTGTGATCAGGGGGTGCTTTTGACATGGTAGTGTCGCGTGAGCTGATTGGTCAGTTGTGTATGTACGTGTCAGAGGAAATATAAACTAGGCTACTTGAGCTGCGTCTCATCCATGGTCTCATCGGCTTGATGTACAAGCATGGAGTCGTTTTAGTTATTCTTTTAACAAAATAACGACAATAACGGTTGCAATGGAGGTAAAAAAAAGAAAGAATATTCTCTGGTTAAAATTAAATCTCACTGTTTTTTATTTGTCTTGGTCTTGTACTCCTTGTGTAAAGAGAAGAGTTAAAAGAAAAGTCATCATGCAGACTCTAGCAAGCTGTCAAAAATAATTTTAAAGAATATCATTGTGCATCATTGCATTGTTCTGTTCCTTTGTCAATATAAAGACTGCAATATTTACTTGCTTCACATCTGTATTTTTTAGTTTCCAGTAAGATTATTATAACACCATAATAATGTGCAAAAGTTGATGTGTTATTACAATGTGTATAATTTATCTTTGTTATTAAAATCCATTTAGCAGAACATTCAGAATCTCCCTATTGACATCCAAACCACCAAACTATTGGGTAAGGGATAGTTGCATGTATGCATGTTTACACATTCTTATGCATATGGATTGTAGTGATATTGCTTGTATAAATGCACAGTAGTTTAGATCTTGTACAAAGATGTATTTAATATTTTGCCTTTGTCTCCATCATTCAGACTGGTTGGTGGATCGGAGGCACTGCACGCTGAAATGGCAAAGTGCAGTTATGACCATTAGAGAGAAAATAAATGCAGCCATTCAGGATATGCCAGAAAACGAGGACATCAAAAAACTGCTCTCCGGCTCATGTAAAACTTAATAATGTTTCTTGTTTGAACGACTGTTATCTGTATTTTATTTATTTTTAGGTATGTCCATACTCATTTATTGTTGCTTTTGCAGATATTCACTATTTCCATTGCTTACAAATAATTGAGAAATTGAAAGGAACCGAGGCATCCACCAAAAATATTTTTGGCAGATATTCATCACAAAGGATGAAGGTGATGATGCTTCTCTCTTCTGTCTAGTTTTCTTTTTTTAAAATGTAGTTTAATATTGTATATTATACAATATATATATATATACTCTTGTATATATATATATACTCTTAATACTGTATATAATAATAATAAATAAAATAATAATAATATATGCTGAACAGTGTTATTTTAGTATTATAATAGTTTTATTTTGAATTATCTTTTAGGTTTTTTTAGCTTTAGAATTCTTAAATTAATTTAAATCTAGCTTGGTAGTGTTCATGTTAATTTGAGTTTAATTTTTAGTAATTTTGCTTTTGTCATTTCATTAGGTTTTTGTTGTTGTTGTTGTTGTTGTTTTCATTCATTTTAGTTTTTATTTATTTCCAGTTAATAATTGTATATGTATTTATTTATTTAAACATAAACAGGACTGGCAAGAGATAGTGTCCATGTATGAAACAGACAATGTCTATTTAGGTAAGAAATCATCACAATTATTTGAGACAAAATTTACCAAGTTAAACAAACATTGACATTGAGTGTGTGTGTTTTTTTTTACCCCAGCTGAAGTGGCCAGTATATTGATTCGTAGTGTAAGTTATGAAGGTCCTGCTCTAAGGAAGCAGGTGTCTAAAGCTCAGCAGCTGCAGCAGGAACTTAGCCGACGAGAACTGGAGTGTCAGAGTGGTGCCGCCGACATGAGGGAACGATATTACACTGCCTGTAAACAGTATGGGATAAGGGTGAGTCAACAATTCATTTTACTTTCAGTTATTCAAACAGTTCAAAAGTATTCACACATACTATCATATGACATATTTCACAGGGGGAAAATGTGGCAAGGGAGATACAAGCATTGGTTAAAGATCTGCCTGTAGTTTTAGAAGAAACTGGCAAAAAAGCAGCCTGTCTGAAGGAAGCTATAGAGTTTTACTCAGTCTTCACAAAATTTGCCAGTGACTGGTGAGTGTGACTTCCTGTCATTTCTTATATTGCTTAAGTAAAGGCCTTCTCTCTCAGAATTTTTTTTTCAGCTGATGAACAATAAAAACATTGCCAGCCAATTAGAATCCATCCTGCTTTAAAGAGCTCTAGCATTTAATTTGGCAGATGACATAACCGCAGAATAAACAGAACGTTATCATGCGTTGTTGTGAACGCTAATATGCTTATCTTTATAGTTATTGTTTTTAAAGCTGGTAAATTTTATATACAGGCATTCATGCTTTTGATTGATCTCCAACATAAACCTTATAATAATGATGTAATAATAGGGATGTATGTGTGAGCTTGTAATATTCGACTTCCATTTTCAGGTCTGAGGTTGTATTGCCCATGCTGAGGTTTGTCCAGAACAAGGGGAACGCAACTTTATATGAGTGGAAGACAGGAAATGTGCCCACGGTTGTAGAGAGACCTGTAATGGAGGAAGCCCCACCTGATGTTGTCACAGAGGAGACGGTAAGAGGAGACTAACGTGACTCCAGGTTTGGGTTTTAAAGTCGACATGAAACAAAAGTCGTGATAGTATTTTCTCTCTGTTGTGACGGACCATATCCGCTTCTCAAACATGAAAAAATGTAGGGCAGGACTTGATGTTTTCCACTGGGAAATGGTTGGAACTTTGTATGGTTGTGGTTTGCTTTTGCTGTGATCTCATGTGAGTGACAGGTTGTTTTGCCTTCAGAGAATAGAAGAGATGTATGTAGGCACATAAATATTTCAAAAAATGATATGCACGGCTAAATCATAAATACAGCAATATTCCATAAAAAATAGAATTCCACATTTAGATTTCATGGTGACTTTAAGAATGTGTAGGATATATGTGAATTAAAGCAGACAAGGGATCAATGTTTTAACCTAGTATTTATAATTCCTGCTTTGTGCAGATTGACTGGGGTGACCTAGGTGGCGGTGCTAGTACCGAAGAGGTTAATTTTGGGATCTCTGTTGAGGATGGTGTGGACTGGGGTATTAGCCTTGAGTCTGGAACCGAGGTACTACATACAAATTCCATACAAAGATTATAACATTTTCAACCCTCATGATATGGAATTAACACATTTTGCCAATCAATGTTAGGAAACAGTTGCGGGTGGTATCGACTGGGGAGAAGCTGAATCTGCTCCTGTGGAAATCGAAGTTGTGGATGTGGGCACAGACTGTAAGTGTGTTGGGATTGATTGAAATGAACTATTGACATGAACATTGAGAATTTATGTTATAAATTGTGGGGTCAGTAGGTTTTCTAAAAAAAGATTTGAATACTTTTATTTAGCAAAGATGTGGCTTTAAAGACATTTATAATATTACTATTTCTATTTAAAATAATTAAATTTCACCGAATTAAACTGAATTTGACATTATGAAATAAATGTTTTTTCTCAAAAACACATTTGCCTCAATTATCGGTACCCCTACATTTTTTTTTTTATGAATTTATCAAATGCAGATTTATTTATTTTTTCAGTCAGTTTTGATCATATTTACCAGGGGTGCTATAAATTCTGAGTACGACTGTATGTTAGAATGATTTCTGAAGGATCATGTGACACTGAAGACTGGAGTAATGCTGAAAATTGAGAATAATGGCATTTTAAAATATGTCGAAATAAAAAAAGTTTAAATTGCAATAATATTTCAAATTCTTTACTTTATTTTTTAACAAATAATTGCTTCCATGGCAAACATGAGACTTATTTCAAAAACATTTTTTTTTTAATTTTACTTCTTTTCCATCCAAAATGTTTGAATGGTAGTGTATGTTCAGAATAAATTAATTTAAGTGCTTTATAAAAATAAAAAAGTAAATCACAAAAAAAGAATCTGCAATTGGTTATAAGTTGGCTCATTAAAACATATTCATTAATTGTGTAAAAAATCAATTGTGCAGAATGCAACACTCCAAGGTCTGCAGAATTGATCTGGGCCTGGTTGTAGGTCTCAGTACTTTTACAGGTCACTTATTTTTGTCTAAGTTTGTTTTATGTTGTACTTATGATATTAAGTTTAAATTAAATATGTATCTGCCATGTAATATCCAGTGATGCTCAAATGGCAGTAAATTACTGCTACTATTTTTGCAGGTCCTGACGGTGTTGCCAGAGGTGAAGATGCTCTTTCTCTTCTGGAAAACACACAGACACGTGGCCAGTTCCTAAATGAGCTGATGGAGGTTGGTACAGCTGCTCATTCTTACAAGTGTTAGACAGAATGTTTCATTTTTACCAAACTTTTTTTCTTTCTTTTTTTTTTCTCTGGGTTAGTTGGAAATGTTCCTGTCTCAGCGGCTCAGTGAGATGCACGAAGGAGGGGACTTAGTGGCCATGAGTCAGTTCCAGCTCGCTCCCTCAGTAATCCAGGTGCAGACTCCCGAGCGTGTGCAGGCCATGCTGGCAGAGGTGCGTGACCTGCAGAATGGGCTCACCTCAGTACGAATGCAGCATCTCTTCATGATCCTAGCGTCACCACGGTAATAACACCCTTTCAAACCTTTCTCATGCAGAAATGCACTGCATATATTTCACCTCTCAGCCAATATTACGGGTCACCTTTTAAAAAATACTAAATGTTGTTCAAGAACATGATGAAGCTGAAATCTTCCAGTCAGATAATGATAAATCTGGTGTGTTTGTGTCAGCTACGTGGAGCGTGTTTCTGAGTTACTGCGGCAGAAACTCAAGCAGGCTGATATCTTGGTGTTGAAGCAAGGTACGCTGGCTGAAAAGCGTCAGGAGGCTTTGGAAGAACAGGCCAAGCTGGAGCCGCGCATTGATCTGCTGGCTGCGCGCACCAAGGAGCTCCAGAAACTGGTAAAGTCTCTTGTTATAATGATGTGTTTGCAGATCTGTTCTCTTTTTTCTTTATCTCTGCAAAAGTGAAAATAGCACCTCACATGTTCACATGGCACCTAAGTTGTTTCTTCATGCCTCCCTACTATGTAAAAAATAAGCCGATGGTTGACGAGCGTGTTGAATGTAAAGAGAAATGAGGTTAATAGAGCACTAAAAGCTTCATGGTGGACATAAATTTACTGAATGCGAATTCCGTCCTCTTTGTCTGTCTCTCTCACACACAGATTGAAGCTGACATCTCAAAAAGATACAACAACCGGCCTGTCAATCTCATGGGAGTTCATGTGTGACCAAGAAGAGTATTTACATGGTGCACAGATGTATCATTTCGTAAATAAAATGTCTCTCATTTAAATAAGGTGGGTAATTGTTTTGTGGCGATTCCTTTTTATGGGGGAATAAAATTGTTGCTATCACAGCACCTTGAATATTCAAAGACGGCTGTAAATAACTTGCGTCTGCACAGCTGGCCTCATTTTTTTGAAGTGCTGATTTCAGTAAATGAACTGTCTTAAGAGGCCTTTATATTTAATTTAAATATACAATTGCTAACCCTGTTTTTTTGTAAAGATTAAGCACACGGCGCTTTCTGTGAATAGGGTACAGAAGGGACTCAAATTTCTAAAAGGTGTTTGTTTTTGAACAAAAAATGTTTGTAAATGTACAATACAGTAATAAACCCCATGTAAAGAAATAACTAAAATATTACATTGCTGTACTATTTTTATAATTTTTTAACTATTTTTCAGGAATGCAAATTTACTGGTTAAAATAAATGTCATGTCACCAGGATATCAAAACTGATGATTTTAGTTGAGATAGTCAATACAGTCTAAGGCCAATACGGAATAGGCCAAAATCACTATCAAGGGTGAGATATTGCTAGCTGATGCATTTTACCATTTTTTGTGGTGTTATTTTAACACATACAATTTAAAAGTTTGGAATCAGTAAGATTTATTTTAGCCCTCAAACCGTATTCACTTTATAGCCCTTAATCCTGTAATTGTGGAAAAATGTGGGCACAGAGGACTCAGGTGTGATCCTAATTTTTATTTATTATAAATGTTATATCACTGTCTTCGATAAAGTTTTGTCTATCCATTTATGGTGTTTTTTTTTTTTAATTTTGGGGGTATTTTTGAATTTATTTACTTCAAAAAGTACCATATTTTCTATGTAAATTATTTCAATGTAAAGTAGTTTTATTTTTTTTTACATTTTTTTACCTACATTAAAATATCATTCCAATAAGTTCTTCGAGCTAAAACCTAAATATGAACTGACTTTGCTGTCACCTAGTGTCTTATTTTGGCTTATTTTAGAATGCTCTTAATTACAGTTTTTCCCATTCATTTCTATGGGTGCCCATTTTTGACTCAAATACACACCCACTGAACATTGTAGAATTGATTAAAAAAAATTGTGTGTGTTCAGGAGGCAAACTTAGGAAAAGTAGCCAAGTCTTGCACTGCTCAGATCAAGGGAAGTATTTTTTAAAAATAAATCAAAACCATTTTGCCCACATTTGTCCAGAATACGGTTTTAGGGTTAAACAAATGAATATTTTTCATATTAAATGTTTAAAAGGTGTTATTTTGAGTTTTCTAGGGCTAGGCTATTCATGAAATACATTCTGGGGGAATATTAAACAGCACAACTGTTTTCAGCATAAAAGTCTGGAGCACCAAATCAATATATTAGAATGATTTCTGAAAAATCACGTGTCAATGAAGTTCTGAGTAATGGATGCTGGAATAAATCACATCAGCCTTGGTAAGCATAATAGACTTCTTTCAAAAACATTAAAAAAAATCTTACTGACCCCAAGATTTTGAATAGTGTACATAACCAAAAATGTTTTAAAAGAACTCCATTTGCAAGTATTATAACAGAGATACAGTGAAATATTACAGCATTTGATTGTTATAGGAATTGCACCTCAACTAAGTGAGTCTCCCTTGATGCTTTATTATCATGTTGTCTCTGTTTTGCCCTGGGGCAGCTGGTTAAATCACATGGCAAAAACACATTAAGCTCACAAGATTGAGGATCTAATGGACATAATCTTTGCACACCCCCTACATCTAATGCAAGGAACAGTGAAGCATTAAAGCTCAATTTCAGAAACAAGTTTTAAAACACATTGGGATTGTAGACTTTGCGTCATTGTCATGGCGACATTTAACCAAGATAATATCGGTGGCACATTCTCCCTTCAATGATTTGCAAAATGCACATGCAATTCATTCTTTTGTCTGTCTCCGCCTATCTCCTCCACCGTCTCTGATCATGAAGCTATGATAAGTAGAGGGTTTTGCTCGACCCGATCATTGCCTGTGCCATCAATCAAGCCAGACAGAACGCTGTTTACTGACACAGAAGCTTTAAAGAGCAGCCATTACAAAACACTTTGTTTTCGGCCCAGTCGACAAGAGCGGAATAACAAGACAAAGGTCTGTGCATTTATTAAATATTCCACTGAAACATCATACTGATGATGAAATTGAGACTAAAATTGTCACTGGATGACAGACCTAATCTCTTTTTTTGGGAGCCGTAAAAGCTTTTTGCCTTTCATTTGTTTATCAAAAAGCTCCCTCATCCCTTCAGCGGGCAGATGCTCTGAGGCGATGGCCAGGGTGAGACCCAGACTGCTGTGGCCCAGAAGACTGAGGTTGCCAAGACAACTGGCCCAGCACCCCTGCTGTTGTCACTCTGCCTGTGTCGCTCAGTCATTGATTCTCTCCATCTCACCAGCTCTCCACATGCAGCTTGTATTGTTCTCAATGGCCCTCATTGAGAAGGCATTGTACACGATAATACACCTACCAACTCTCCCACGTCCATTTCATAGTGTCACACATTACTCGCCAAAAACCACATTGAGCAAAACATCTTGAAATAAATAAAAGCTTTTACGAATAAGCATAACTCAACCATTTGTGTTTTTGCAATTTATTAACAAAAAGCTACATACATACATAAAGCGGTTGTCATATAGACAAAAGAACATGAAATAAAAAAATACAATGTAAATAATGGTCACAGCCTATGACCCTGGGACATCCTGAAATCCTACATCTGTTAAATACAAAGCATTAAAAAAGACGTTCACAGAGACACATCATTAATATCTAAACATCTCGATATCTAAGCGTCAACTGTGCTTGTAGCAGCCAGAGGCTTTTGTGAATGCAACATTTGGATTCATCTGGAATTGCTCGTTTGCATTTTCACATCAGTAACGGCACAAACTTCAGCAGCCGAACGACTGCCACACAAGATCATTGTGACTTTATTTGAAGACTATTGTCAATGCACATCAATTTCACTAGAGTCCAGGGCCCGTATTCATAAAGAATCTTAATGCAGAGAGTAGCTACTAGTGACAAAATTCTAAGAAAATTCTTAGAAATGTGGGTGTGTACTCTTAAAATTAAAGAAAATGTCCTAGTAAAGAAAAAAGTAACTCAGAAAGTATCTTAACCCTTAAAAGAGGTCCTCAGGTCAAAATTGTTAGGGGTACAGGTGAGGACTTTTAAGAGGCTTAATAGTTTCATTAGCAGAGGAGAAAATGGCAGAAAGACGAAGAGGGAGAAGAAATGTGTTGCAGACAATAGATGACAGACACCTAGCCCGAATTTTCCATTGAGGATGGCCTTGTGTTCATCCACTAACTGTGCAAACACCAAACACTGTTCCTCTGTTCCTCTCAACTAGGAAAAATAACGTATGTAATTTCAAAGTGAAGGCTTAGAATAGACCCTATACTTAAAATCACTATTTTTTTTCCTTCTTGGACAACCAACCAATCAAAGTCTTCAAATGATTGTGTCATACATAGCAACGGGGTCAGCCCCGCCTCCTCACTAAGAATGTTTTTGTCTTTTCCTTACTCAGAGTTGCTCTCAGATCGGTCCTGAATCGCTCTTAAGCTAAGACTCCTACATAAAAGTTTTTAAGCTAAAGTAAATTTATTATGAATACGGGCCCGGCCTTTTAATCGTAAGTAACACAGAATTGAATTACCTTTAATTAATATAATGGAGAGAACACAACTGATATCCACAAACCGTATGTTTTAATTCTGGTTGATCATATCTAAGTGGGACATGGGACTCTGTTGATTGAGACCTCTAGACTCATATTGGCCTGAGAGCGAAGGTTTCTTCCTCAAACTCTTGGCTTCGTTTTGCAGTTTCTGTCGGATGTAGCCCTTGATCTCTGCATCGGTCTTAACAGGAAAGAAATACTGAACTGTTCCTGTATGGAAAATGTGTCAGGAAATTAGGTATAACACATTTGTGCAAGTGTAAATTTTAACACTGATCAAAATGACTGAAAAGCATCTTACTCAGGACTGCCTGGACTTCTTCGGTGGGGAGAGCAGGCTTGGGTTTGCCCTTTTTGTTGAACACGACTCCAGATATGGAGTGAGATGCAAGGCACTCTCTCTCATAGAGTCCACGGAGCAGGTCGTTGGTCAGTTTTTGGGCAGTGGTGCCTGTGTTACACCTCTCCAAAAGGTCAGGGGTGATAAACTGAGAGGAAAAAAATAATATTAATATTTGCTGCTGTGCATGGCAACAAAATATAGTGTGTCAAACTTGAAATTGAGAAAAATCTCTCTCAAGCCACGATAATTTTGAAGAAAAACACACATTTTGGGCACTTTTGATCCATATACAATACCTGCTGCAGTAAAACAGCACAGACATTCTAATACGCTGTAAGAAATTATAGTCTGCTCCGATCAAACTTCCACTCCAATATAGATTATATTGAAATGTTCCTTCACTTAAAAGAGCTTATCATAGAATCAATTCCTTACAATCTTAAACGTATCACAGAGTCATGTTTATCACCTATAGAGTGGGAAAGACAGTGTGTATTCAAGAACCATCTTGATTAGGGAGTTTCTGAGAGATATTATCACCTTTAAACATTTGACCGTATCACTCTAACACTTGCATCGTTCTCTTCGATTTACATTTAAAGACAGAGTTGGGAATAACAAAGACATAGACACGGAGGCACCACTTGTATCGTTCTCTTCAATTTACATTTAAAGACAGAGTTTCAGCTCCACGCTGATAGAGAGGACGAATCTGTTTGTCTTGATTTACATTTAAGAGAAAGCTTCATTTACATGCTGAGGGGGGAAGACGGATGTAATACTGTATAAAATGTTTGCGCTGGGATGAGTTCGGGGTTCATTCTGACGCCGGTGAACCCAAGGTGCTTTGTGTGCCTTGCCACTGCTAAGCTGTAAATAAACTTCATTTTTGAGATCTTCGACATCCACTTCAATTTTTCTTACAATGCTTAATGAGAAAAACACTTAAAGTGGCTTGATGTTCTAAAACAGTGATATTAAAATTCAGTATGCACCTTATTGATGATGCATGATACCATATACAGGCAAGCAGATGAGCCCTGAATTTTAATGCAAATGTGCAAAATGGTTAAGTGTTTTCTGTTTAATAGTTTTCTATGAAAAAATCTTTAAAAAAAAACAAAAAAAAAACGGTTGCATCATATGCATCATCAAAAAGGTGCATATTAAATTTGGTATCTTAATATCACTATCTTACCACATTAGTACTTTTACTAAAAAAAAACTGGCAGTCAATTGAGGAAAGTGTTTTGCCCTCCAGGTGGTTATTCCTATAAAGGTGTGACATCATCTCATATACTGTATATATATATATATATATATATATATATATATATACACACACACACACACACACACACACAACTCAATCGATTGTTTAGGGATAATGCTTATTTGTTGCACAACACAATCTGACTAACTCATATAGCTTACATCTGTAAAGAGTCCATCCTTCAGAGCTTTCTGAGTGGTCTCAAGTGGTTTCTGTGGTCCTTGGCCCTGATTCAGCCATTGTCCATTCACAACAGCTGGAGGAGGCCGCACATCTGGTATCACAGCATGTGCCTTGGCAGGTGATTGTGCCGTGCCTCGAGTAACTGGGGTCCCGAGAGAGGTCCCGTTGTTCCCATTTGACCACACTTGGGTCTTCTCGATCAGTGTTTCCAGGTTTCGTGCTAGTTTTCCACATGCTGTAGTGAGTAAATTGAAAGTTAAGATTTGATTCATTCAATTCAATACATCAAAATACCAAGCAAAAACAAACGATTTTGACCTGTAAGGCACCTAAGTTGTTCCTTCATGTCCTCCATTTCCCTCTGCATGCACAAAACCATGGCAATGAGCTCCTTCTTCGAATAGGACTGTAAATAATTAGCCTCCTGCCATCAAAAAATTACACAGGCTCAGGTCTAAAAGTAAATATCTTGCAAGCAAACAAGCAAGTCAACGAGCAAATGTCTTGAATATTGAACACAAGTGACTCATCCTACCTCAGACTCAGAAGCAGGAGGACTGTCAGTGTAGAGGTCTGCGGAAGAACAATCCAGCTCATTAACCTGTCATGACAAGAAAGAGTCCTAATATTTTCTATTTCCCCAGTCAGTGGTCATTGATAATTATGCAACAGTTCATTTCGGTTCACAACCGATTTGACAACAAGGAACAGGTTTTTAAAGTTACTCACACACTTCCACTCCACATGATTCCAGTCAAGCTTTAATACAGTGTTGCATATTTTAAATATCAAGTATTATTTAAAACCATTGGTGGATGGGCAAAGCAGAAATATGCAAACTAGCATGGTAATCTTTCAAATGTCAGTTACTGAGGAATAATTAAAAGTGCAGCCAAATCAGTCATGCTGATGTTCAGAACAAAAGCAGCTTTAATATTGCTTACACATATACACTGACATGGTTCATATCTTGTTACCCATACAAAAATGTACCATGGAAAGCGGTTTCCACTTAAATGTCAGTCTGTTATAAATAAAACGGTAGTGACCTAACTGCTAACCTCCAAGTCTGACTAGCTGAAAAGCACCCAAAACCCCACTGAAAAGCAGTCCAGCATGGGAGACAAAAGACCAGCAAAACAACTTGGGCCGATTTAAGACTTTGTCAGCAAAGTTAGCCACTATTGTATAAATAGTCAAGATTCTGAATGTCCTTAGAATATTTACATGAGAACCCAAATTGTGGCTTCCCAACAGTCACAATGCTGGTATTTTCCATGGCATTTCCACTTTTTTCAAGTACCATGGTAATTTTGTACAAGCATACCAACAAAATAGTTTGAAAAGAAGATGGTTTCAAACTTTGTAAAGTTTCACATTACAAAACTTTTAACTAGCTGGCGAGTTTTTACTTGGACAGTGAAAGTGAGTACTTGGCTTTAGTTGTGCAAAGCGCCTGATGAGCTTTCGATCAAATGATGTACTGTACCATGCTTTACCCCATTGTTCTTCATTAGCGGACAGGCATGGCCGCCTGCCCTGCCTCACACCACTGCTGCAGGATAGGAAAGCGTTCAATCTCGCTTTACGGTGCGAAAAGTGCAACAGTAAACGAACAACAGTCAATTATGGGTTCGATTGCGTAAAATGCTTATAACAGCCGACGTGGAACAAATGAGAGAATCATAAGCGAAATGTTTCGCTGTCCGCCTCCGTCGAAATGCATACAAATTACAAAACAACGATTAAACACAAATAATGAAGAAAAAGCCCAAACCTTCATGTCTAACTTCTGAAGCCCGGCGTCGGATGTGCTATTTTCTTCTGCTTTTTCTTTGGAGGGATACATTTTTCTTCGTTTCTGTGAACCGTTCTGCTGGACAGTCGGGTTAACACAATACTAATTATCATTTTGGGATCAAACATATGCCATTAACAGTTACAAACAAATAATGAGACGTAAAACACTTAAAAAAAAAAACGTTTCCGTCGATTATCTTACACTGAAGTCCGGATTTTGTTCCTCTTCCTCGTCCTCTTCATTTTCGTAATCAAGAATCCGCTGCGCTTTTGTTTTCCTTCTCATTTCTCTCCCATTATTTTATTTGCGAGAGAGAAAAAGAGGCTCCACACTGCCTTGTGCAGTTACACTGTATCGGACTACAACAACACTGGCGCTCTTCTAGAGATTCACACGCTGCAGACCTATAGATGCCGACAACTATGTTCCAAACGATTATTCTACTTCAGCTCAAATACTTGAGTCAATCCGTGGAGGACAGCACTTTCCCGAGAAATGACTGGGAACACATTTGAGGCTAACGCACCGTAGCGTAACGTGGCACGAGCTCGAGTCCCGTCTAGATTCAAAGGCAGCAACAACAGGAAACCCTTTGCATTCTTTACCATGGTAACCTTAGTTTCCGCCAAAATATCATAGTGAGTGCAGTAAAATTGTAATAAATCAATATAGAATCTCTTTCAAACAGTTCAAAAGGCTTTTAGAGTCTTTATTTTATTGGTGATACTGGTGCCAAATACCCACAGTATTATTTTGACTGTAAATGTTATACGTGCTTATAAACAATAGGAAAGGGGGCACAAACTGTCTTGCATTTTACACGTTTGCAAAGCTATTAACCGGACAATTGAGAAAGTTAGATTCGCCATGAAGTTTTTTAAGAGGGGTTTACCGAGTAATAATAATTAGTATTACTTTGCTGTCTTCGTCTTTGATGTGAGGGAGATCGACTGTTTGTAAAAAGGACAAATTGTAGCTTTAAATAAAAAAAAAAAAAAAATCTACCAAATAGTTTCCCTCCAAATAGCCTCACAACTTAAAGGGATAGTTCACTTTGAAATTAATTTTTGTTAATAATTTTTGTTTAATATGTTTTAGCTTACCTCAAAGGCATCCAAGATGTAGGTGTCTTTGTTTCCACAGTATTTTCAATTTTGATATGTTTAGGTCAAACCGTTCTTGTCTGTCAGTCATATAATGGAGGTCTATGGTCACCACCTCAAAGATCATGCACAGAGAACATTAAAACATGTTTAATTTGGACTTCTCTGTGCATGCTCTTTGAGGTGGTGACCATAGACCTCAATTATATGACTGACAGACAAGAACGTTTGACCTAAAAATACCAAAATTGAAAATACTGTGGAAACAAAGACACCAACATCTTGGATGCCCTTTAGGATGCCCAAAAATTGATTTCAAAGTGAACTATCCCTTTAAATAAAATCACATCATAAATAAAATACATTAAAATTACTGAGATTATTGCTCTGTACCCACCATAGTGTTCTCACAATAGCTCATCCTGTAACCTTGGAATTCCTTCACAAAAGCCTTATACTGTATTCATCTCAGGAACAAACTTGTTTCTGAACATGACTAGAGTATTGATGCTTTAACGGTATGTTCAGTTAGAGCTTTCTGTATTTTGTAATTATTAATAACCTACAGTCACATGTAATGAGTTTACAAAGTCTCAGAGAGTATTAAGCTTGATATCAATGTTCATAGATTGATTGATAAGGTGAAAAACAGTAACACTATTTAGAACAATGCAGTCTCACAGACTAATTTCCAAGTAGGCCTATTAGTAGCTTTCTAGAACAAAGATATTCTTTGAAATATTGTTTGTCTGATCCACTAACTGAGAGTTTGACGTCTTACAGTCTCCAAGTCACATTTCCAAGATGTTTTTCTTCTTTAGTCGGCCTAATCAATTGTAATGCTTTCTTCTGCAACTCCTGACTAGTTCTGTTTTTGTTATAAGGCAAACAACTATGGTCAAACTTTAAAATTTAAGCATTCAGTGCCCTTTCAAGAAACCACATTAGCCCAAAAAGCTAATGAGCTTTTGAGAAAAACAAGTTGTTTTGCATAAATATATATATATATTTATCTCAGAGACAGAGAGAGAAACTAGAGGCTGTTCAATTCTCTTTCTCACTGCCTCTCAAGGCTGACTGACGCAAGCATTTGACACATAGAAGCATCTTTTATGTAGATATGTATTGAAGAACAAAATAACTGTATTTTAAAATTATTCAAGCAAAAAAGATAATGTGACGATATGGAGGAAGTTATTGGGTCTGACCTATGGCCTAATTGGCCTTTCAAACAAGTTCAGGCCCGTCTGACACGTTCAATGAACGCCATCCAGTGGTTAAAAGTAAATATTTTTTATAGTAAATTATTTTATTGAGTCAAGTTGTGTTTAAAGTGTCATTTAATTTCATTTAATACAGTTTATTGATTACAGTATTTATTACCGTCATTTTTTATAAGTTACTTTGTATCTGGTTGCTGATTTTTGAGCTTCATAATAGTTTTAATGTTGAAATGTTGACGAAAAGATTATAATAGAATATTTATATAATGGCTGTATAATAATAATTATTGTGGCATTTACATTTGCAGTGTTTTAGTGATTTTCAATAATTTTGTGATTTTGGGTAGGGTACCACTTTAGAATATCGCAAATTATTACAAAATTTGTATTCCCACGGTTCTGAGATTATCAAAACAATAAATAAATAAAATATATATATCGTTTTATTATAGGTTTTGGAAATAACGGGGAATTTTGATAAATGATATCATCCAGTATGTGCACTAGAATATTCTACGCGTGCGCAGTGGCAGCATGTTTCAGCGCCTCAGTTTCAGCCAAGTTGTCGGCAAGAGGAAATTCTGCAAGTCATGGTGGGCCATTCAAAGCGAGAGGGGAATGACAGCCATATAGATATCTGAGGGAATAAGTTCGTAGTTAGTTAGAAGTGTTTGATGACAGTGGGCTGTGTATGCACATGGATACATTTTGAGTCATTTGTCAGTAAACTCTTCTTGAGTAAGTATGAAAAAGGACTATTTTGATGCTATGCTAGCGGGCTAAGTTAGCTATAGCTTTCGAAATTGCGAATGTGAGAGTGTGTGTCAGTGTGGCTGCTGTAAATGCACAAGACAGCTTTGCTTGAACTGAAGTAACTATTTTTAGCGCTTAAGTTTAACCATTAAACAGAACTGGGTATTTAATAAAAGTTGTTATTAGTAATTCTATGTCCCCGGTAGAACCCCGCCAGGGCCCGCCTCCTTATTGGCTGTTGCTTGGAGAGAAAATGAGTGACAGGCATCTGAGCCAATCAGAGGGTGTTGCGCCACTTGTTGCTAACGGGCTGCTGGGCTCTGATAGCGGAAGTGTAAGAGGTCAATACTCCATAGTGCTTGGACAACTACAGTATTTTTAGATGAGGATTTAGAATGGTTAGATGAAAGTAGGCAGTGAATAACATTTGGCCGACGCTCAGATTGGTGAAGATCATGCGTGATCTCTTTACGCAGTTGTTATTTGAGGGTTACAGGGATGGATGGATGGATTGCTGTAGTGGGTGTGATTTCGAGGTGGGAGGTCATTAATGCATTTATGTTTTATATTAAGTTGGCAGTTAACTGTCACTGTCAAAATTGCATTTAGGTTGTGTTTCAAGCAGTTCGTTGTGGTACTTGCTGAGCTTTTGTCAAATCTGATGTGTTTTAACATTGGAGTAAAAGTTGATTTGTATATCACGCCTAGCATGATATGCCTGTGATGCAAGCATTTCATTGTGATCTAACATGTTATTTTAACTTTGATTTAGCTGAAAATGCAATATTGAAAAGCATATTTTGCTAATAATTTGTTTGTTTTTTTAATTTTGTATTTGTTCCATCTCTTTCTATGCAGGCTGGTCAAACTTTCGAAAGTGTATGCTTATAGATATAAGCTGGATATCATTTTGGCAAAAAAACTTACATCAAGGACCAAAAAAAAGAGGATTTTCTGTCATACAAGGCTGACCATAACCTAATTTGTTTGTATTTTTTTTGTTTTTGCTGTTTTTTTCTTTTTTGTTCCTTTGCAAAGAAATGCTTTACTTGAAAAAGTACTTCACAGAGGGTCTTATTCAGTTCACTATCCTCCTGAGTCTAATTGGGGTACGTGTGGACTTGGACTCTTATTTTAACAATCAGCTCCCCCCACTCCGTGAGATCATCCTGGGCCCCAGCTCGGCCTACACCCAGACGCAGTTTCACAATCTCCGTAACACCCTGGACGGCTATGGCATCCATCCTAAAAGTGTGGACCTGGACCATTTTTTTGCAACTCGTCGGCTGCTGAACCAGGTGCGCTCCCTGGATCATCTGCGTGTGCCCAGCACTGAGCTGAGTGCCTGGCTGGTACATCGTGATCCTGAGACTGTGGTTTCAGCAACCAGTCAGTCAGGACCCAGCATTGCCCTGGACAATGGGGGCAGCCTGGAGGACGTGAACAACTCCGAAGCCTCGGCCATGAGAGGGGCTGGCAGTGCTTCTGAGACCACTTACAGCCTCAGCGGAGAGGACAGCCTGGGAGCCGTGGCCCCTGACGACAGTCAGGAGCAAGGGGAGAGAGAGACCAGTGACGACCTCTCTAAAGAGGTACAGTAGTTGTGTTTTTAGCTTAGCATACTGTAATTAGATTGACATCAGTTTGTATTTGATTTCTTCAAAAAAGAAAAACACAATGTTATGCTTTTATCTCTAGCCCTTTAGATTAAGTGTATTGTATAGTGGGTGGTATTAAGCATGTTATGTGTGAGCTAGTATTACTCTTACTCCTACGTTATGAGTCTTACAATTGTGGCTGGACAGGGTGTGGTCTCATCGATTGGGCTTTCTATCTCTTAAAACTGTTTGTGTAGGCCTATGTTTTTAAGCTATTAGTAATGTTAACACTATTTTATAGTGATGATGTCACTGCTTTTTACATGTTGAACAAACAGTGCGCTGAATTAAAAATAGAGATTAGAGGTAGTGATTTCAGTAGACTCACCATTTAAATAAAGGTCATCGACTCTTGTGGTTGTCAGTATCTTACAGGATATGTAGCATTTCATTTTTTGAAAGAGAATTGTTCCTTTGGTATATATTTATGAATATATGCTTGGAACAGTTTGACAAATTTACAGCTCAGCTGATGTTATCTGCATCATGTATCTCATTTAATATAATTATCTGATGATTTTCTGTAATCTTAGCCCTTTAATGACCCTCCCCTTTAATAAATATATTTCTAGGACATTGACCTCATAGACATCCTTTGGAGGCAGGATATTGACCTTGGTGCTGGCCGAGAAGTATTTAACTATAGCAATCGGCAAAAGGAGAGTGAGGCTGATAAACCTAATGAAGAGAACGAGGAGGCAGGTGGAAGAGAGGAAAGCTGGAGAAATGGACTTAATCTCCAAGCAGTGCAGAGCCAAGCTCATGTTGATGGAGAGACAGGAGAGAGCATACCTGAAGAGGTACAGTATGTGCTGTGATGCTAGGATTACTTACAGGAAGGTGTAAGGAGCATAGCAAGGTTTTAAATATTAATGCTTGTAGATTATTCAAAAAGGCTGGTAGCTCAGTTGTAGATGCAAGTCAATTCTTGTCAACCTTGTAATTACGTGGATTTGTCTTGTCGTATTTCCTAGCTTACCAGTCTCGGTGCTCAGACTTCATTATCCCTGCAGGAATGTCTGAGGCTTCTGGAGGCCACCTTTCCATTTGGAGAAGAGCCAGAGGTAGTGAAAATTCATATTAATGTGCATATTAAAACATGACTTTTTGTTGACTGTCATTTTACGCTGTCTTTTATTTTTTTAGTTCCAGGCCACAGGATCCACCTCCCAGCTTAGACCTTCAACTGAGGAAGCTCCTTCAACGTCACAAGGGATCACTCTACAAAGCTCTCTGCCGCAGTCTGATACACCACTAGACCTGGAGCAGCAGTGGCAGGACATAATGTCCATTATGGAACTGCAGGTTTGTACGTTTATTACATTCAAGTCGAAATATGAAGTCTAATTTTTTTTGTCAGGGACAATAATTATTACGAGTTTATATGGAAAGTAAAAAAAAATGTAAATATTACCAGGTTGCTGCTGGAAGAGGTGTTAGTGAGGCCAGTAGAGGGTGTATAGTAATGTAGTAATGGGTACACTATACTGTCAAAGAGCATCGTCCTTCAGATGAGAGTGAGACGTTGAACCGAGGCCCTGACTCTATGTGGTCACAAAAAATCCCAGGATGTATTTTGCAAGAGTATGGGTGTAACCCTGGCATCCTGGCCAAATTTGCCAGTGGCCTGTGCATCATGGTGTCCTAATAATTGCCATATATACATATACCAATTGACTTGGACAACACTGTCTCCTCTCCACCAGTAAGCTGGTGTGTGGCGGCGTTCTGGCGCAATATGGCTGCCGTCGCATCATCCAGGTGGATGCTACAAACTGGTGGTGGTTGAGGAGATTCCCCCTTCTATGTAAAGCGCTTTGAGAGCCGAGAAAAAGCGCTATATAAATGTAATGAATAATGAATTAATATTAATAAGCAGTGAAAGTGTAAATATATTTTTTTCCTAAGAATTAATAATAAAATATGATGCCAAACCACGTAATGTGTGTATTTTCAGGTATTTTTTTAAATTAAATTTTAAAATCTCAAAAGAAAAAAAAATTAAATCTGGCATTTTAGTGTACTCTTTAGTAAATTAACAGATAGAACAATACTAATAGATCCCTATTTAACATTTATTACCTCTTTTTTAGGACATGGAGGTAAACAATACTGCAGTAAATGTCAGCATGAATAATGACCCCAATAACAACAATGCCAGCACCACAGAATCAGTCACAATAGGAGGTTTTGGACTCCCACGGTCCACTCTCATTAACCAGGATGTTAGTCTCCACCAGGCTTCGCTGCCCAGCTGCAGCCAGGACTTTCCCACACTCTTCAACCCTGAGTTGGATTCCACTGCTGGACAGCGGCCTACCTTAGTCAGGGTCTCTACCAGCAACTCCTCCAACATCAATTCAACATTTGGAGCTACTAACTTGACCGGACTCTTTCTTCCACCACCACTAAATAGTACAACCAACCTAACCACCACTCCAGTACTGCCAGATCCATTTTCCAGCCTGCTGGAGGAGTCTATGCTGGATGAAATTAGCCTGCTAGACCTTGCGATGGAAGAGGGCTTCAGCCAAGCCCAGGCTTCTCAGCTCGAGGATGAGCTTGATTCAGACTCGGGTCTTTCGCTGGACTCCAGCCATAGCCCGGCCTCTCCTAGCAATTCGGAGACATCCTGCTCGTCAGCCGCGTCATCTTCATCCACCTCTGCTACGTTCTCAGAGGAAGGAGCTGTGGGCTACAGCACTGATTCGGAGGCAGCTGCAGCAGAAACAGAGGAAGGAGCTGTCGGAGGCTACCAACCGGAGTATAGCAAGCTATGCCGCATGAGCTACCAAGATCCATCTAAGTTCCATGGCATACCGCAGTTGGAAAATGTCAATCACAACCACACCTACAATTTACCACTGGCATCTTCCTACTCTGAGCGCTCTCAGCTGTCGGCATCCTGCAGCAAGAAAGGCAGAGACAAGCAAATGCAGCAGACGAAGCTCCAGCCACCACAAGACTTTGCTGACAGGCAGTCAAGCCGCGATGAACGTAGGGCGAGGGCCATGGACATCCCATTCTCAAATGAAAAGATCATCAACCTCCCCGTTGAGGAGTTCAACGAGCTTCTGGCCAAGCACCATCTCAATGAGGACCAGCTCGCTCTCATTCGCGACATCCGTCGTCGCGGAAAGAACAAAATGGCAGCGCAGAACTGCCGCAAACGCAAGCTAGATACCATCCTTAACCTCGAGCAGGGCGTCCAAGACCTGCAACGTGAAAAGGCTCAGCTGCTGAAGGAGAAGATGGAGTACGATAAGTGCATCAGACAGACGAAGCAGAAGGTTCAGAGCCTATCTCGGGAACTGTTTGCACAGCTGCGGGACGAGGAAGGCAGGCCCTACTCAGCCAGCGAGTACTGCCTGCAGTACGGCCCAGACGGCGTTGTCCTCATGCCTCGTAACATGACCACAGAACAAAGCAACAAGCCTGACAAGAAGCAGAAGGACAAAAAGAAGTGAGGAGCTCGAACGGCTGCCCTTTTATTTTTCGCAAAGGCACTACCATACAAAGTATTTCGGAAGGCAAAGCCTTTTTCTTTGAAACGATTGTAGGGAGGTGAAGAAAATTGCATCATTGATTACTCTTCCTGCATTGGGTTTTCTTTGTTCCTTTTCGGTTCAGAAGTTTTCTCCTGAAAGCGGCATTGAAGCAGACATGCTTTTTGTGGTACTGATTTCTCATTGATTTACCTAAAAGATATGAGCGAAGGGAGACTTTCAGATGCCAACTGAAGGAACTGTCAAGGAACGTGAGGTCATGGAGGACACCGACAAGATGTTCTTAATTGAGAGAACTATTCGGTAATGCTCCCACAAATGTAGTCGATGACAAAAATGCACCATATTAAGATGATTATGACTGTAAGGATGCAAAAATTGTTACATTTTCAGCATTAGCCCATGCTGTATTTGTGCGTACCCTGGGATTTCATTTGGTCATGGTGGGTGAGGAAGAACCCCTTGATGCTGCAGGATGGTTGAAAAAGAGTCTACTGAATGCTAGAAGTGAAGCCAAATGAAACTCGAGGCATGCCAATACTAACCAAAGGTTGTGTTGCGCAGTTCTCTTGTTCATGGATCTAAATTCCCGTTTTCACTTGGAAAAAGAGCAAAATGAGTCTGGACAACAAAGTCACCTGAAATTTATCTGGAGGCTGAATGCCATTTGCCAAAGAACTTGGACAGCAAAACAAGTAGTGCTAAAGAGTGAGTATGAATTTAGCTTTGGCTTTAGGAGAAGCATTGGAGGTACTGATAGAGGATGGATACATACTGCATTACTAATAAATCCGCTTCTGTACCCTTTTCAGCACTGTAAATCAACACTGTAGTTTGCCTATAAGCTTTTCCTCTTCTGCTGGGGAAAGGGTCTCTCAGGCCCTCCTATCAGCTTTTAATGTTACTCTCTCCCATGTGCATAAACCTTTTAATAAGCCATCGGACATGGACATCAGTGCTGTTTGAATCATGTGATTAGGTCTGATGTGTCTTGGCACACAGGATTAATTGAAGGAAACGGATTCATTTGCTTCTAGAGGTCATGTTTATCCTTTGTCGCAGGTCAAAATGCTCTGTTGCTATTGCAACTTACGCCAGTGACTTTTTTTCCGTTGTAGTGGAGGAACGTAACAAGGTGCTTTTGTTTCAGTTGTACGGTCACCTAAAAAGGAACAGAATGCGCACCAATACACAAACAGTAGCGGGCACCGCACAGGTCGTTCTTAAGTTTAAACTACAAATTCTAATTAGCTGGGTCGGCATCTTAGCTTTGATGTGATGTGAAGCTGATTTTATTTTTAATTTTATTATTTTTTTTACCATATACACTACTTTTACTAAAAGTAATTGAGTGAAGCCATGAATGATCTCCTGGCAAAAAAAAAGAGGTTAAGCTTGTGCCAATAACCAACTAGATTGTGCTTTACTTCAGCCTGAGGACACAGCTGACCTTATACACTGACATATCAATGAATGGGTAGAGAAAAAAAAAACAGCAATGCTGATGTGAATGTCTAATTTACATAATGTTCAACTTCGTCCAATTCTGTCAGTCTGTCATTTCCATCTACACTGTTCATAAAGCACCATGAGACGCGGTCAGTGTCCGTTTTGGTGCGACGTGAATAAATATGCAAGAAAACAATGTTGTTTTTTTGTCTCAGAAATGGAAAAGAGACAATCTTTATGTTACCGGTTACAAATACTTAGTATAGTTCGGGTAGAGATAATGAAAAAAGATAAGTGATTCGTTCAATTAGATCAGTGTGTTCTCAAACCTACCCTTGTGGACCCCAAACACTGCACATTTTGGATGTCTCTCTCTCTTCAGACAAACCCAATTTATGTCTACTAATGAGCTGGCAGGTGTGTTAGATGAGAGAGACATCCAAAATGTGCAGTGGTAGGGGTTCTGAGGACAGGTTTGAGAAGCACAGACTTGAGAATCCCTGTTACAATGTCATAACTACTTGCCATTAAGCACTGCTGTTTTTGTTGGTCTTGTAAATATTTTTGTGTTCTGTATGTCTCTCGTCCTAATTGCTTGGTTCAGCCAGGCCTTTTTGCACCTTCTTTGAATTTGCCTGTTGAGTATTCCTATATGATTTATGTTGAGATGAGATTTGCTGGCAATCTGGAATTGTTATTTTATTAATTATAATAAACCTTTGTTTCATTTCCTTGGTTTTCCTATTTGAAAAAGGCAGAGGATTTGTGATTCTAAATGAATGTCAAGCAATAAAATGAAATGGTTAGGTTTGGTAATGCTGAAAAAACTAATGATAGCCTATATAAAAATGAGTCGGTTTGCCTTTGCTGGTGAAGCTAAAATGTTCCTTATATCGCTTCTAAAGTCAATTTTTGGATTCACTTTATTTGGATGATACCTTTAACACATTCAGTTGACTATAAGTAACGTTGTATCTACAGCTTTACTAACCCTCACAAACTGGTAGGGTTAGGGTTAGAATAAGTTGACATGTAAGTTACTTCTAGTCAGTAGAATGTCTGTTAGAGGACCATCACAAAGAGTTGGCCGATATTACGCACAGTCTACTAATACTAAAATGAGAGTTAGTTGACATGTAGTTGCAAAGTTACTTATAGTCAACTGAATGTGTTAAAGAGACTATCCAAATAAAGTGTTACCTAATTACAATATTTACAGTATTCAATAATATTGATTCATAATTAAATATAAGTATGCCATGATCTGTCTGAATACTCAATTGTGATTGGCACAGGTAGTTCCCAGAGTCGTTAAAAACCAGTAATTCCAAGTCAATTTAATTGAAGTACATACAAACACACACACTCTAGAGATTGGAGATGGCGCTGCACACAGAAATAAGAGCACAGACTCTTTTTGTCAATGCTGCCCCATGACTTTTATTAATAAATTAATTTCTTTACTCAATTAGTACATTACTCAGCAAGGAGGTATAAACATTGCTGTTTTTGAAGTAATTAAACTCGCAGCTTCATTGCTAGAGACGCTGCACAGACAGGTAATTCTCTCTCTCTCTCTCTCTCTCTCTCTCTCTCTCTCTCTCTCTCTCTGACCCTTTTCACAGATTGATGATGCGTTTAGCATCGTAAATCCTGAAATGTTTTTATATTGTAATTATTTTTTCAATGTATGTACACTTATAACTGTTTACTTTGTATTATAGTAGCTTTGCATCAAATTACAAAAAAAAAAAAAAAAATAGTTAATTCTGCTGTGAGGGTGTTGTGGGAGTGATGGTAAAATTGACATCTTTCTCTTTCTGACTGCCGTTATCAATCCTCTTTGAAAGTTGTGAAAACACTTGTGGAGTTTTTCTTTTGCTGTTTGAGCAAATGGAAACACCGAGCTTCGAAACATAAATGGAAACACCATTACATCAGCAAAGAAGAAAATTATGATTTCATTATAAACAAGAAATGATTGACAAAAAAAACTACATCAGACGTGAGATAGGTAAGATCTTTTTACAGTCCATTGGTTAGATGTAAGAATATTTCTGACTTTAGTATTCTACTGCCTGGTTTGTTTTGTGGCAGGCTGCTACTTATTTTGCTGATGTTGTGATCAAAATGGTCTGAGTTTTTGGATTTGGTAATGCCATAAAATTTGGTGCTATTTGTTGAAATTTTGTGAAGTAGCAGCTCGAATGTTGTGATGATGGTTTAACAAGTGTTCTTCTTAACAGTCTCTATCTTTCCCTCTCTCTCGAAAGGGTAATTCATTCAAATAAATGTTTTAATTCAGTCATATACATTTAATCCGCTACTATCTCTGTTTGATTATAATGATCTAACGAGTGGAAGCTGATGAAAATAACCGTCATTTTAATCGTTCCAGATAAAATTTAGCGCTGCAAACATCAAGCACAGCTTTAAAGGAGTAGTTCACTTTTTTAAAAAAAACTTCTGTTGATAATTTACTCATCCCCATGTCATCCAAGATGTCAATGTCTTTCTTTCTTCAGTCGAAAAGAAATTAAGGTTTTTGAGGAAAACATTCCGGGATTTTTCTCCATATAATGGACTTCATTGGGAACCAAACGGTTCAAGGTCCAAATGAGAGATTGAGTGCAGCTTCAAAGGGCTTTAAATGACACCAGACGATGAATAAGGGTCTCAAATGTTTTAGTAAATTATTAAAATATTATCTTCCGTGGGTACTTTATAAAATATATCGTCAAAGGGGTTTGGGTGGCAAAAAAAGGGAATCCCTGTATATGTAGAAAATATTATATACAATAAACTAAATATCTTATTGAGAGTATAAGCATAAAAAAGTGAAAGTATAAACAGTTTTGACAGAATTACAACAAAGATTTTTATTTTTGAAAATGGTAATTCAATGGCAAATGCTCTGATAATATGCAATAATAATATGGTTAAACCAAACTAGCATACAATCGTTAAAGCTCAAAACATAAAAACATACTTGAAATGTGTTCAGGAGGTTACAGTTCATCTACTTTGTTGTGTAACAGTAATAAGACAAAAGAGTACCAAAGTAAAAACAAACCTTCAGCTGACTGTACACAGTGATACTGATGTGCAAGGAAATGGTATATTTACAAACACAACTGTCAAGAAAGACTGTTAATATCCAATGGGGCTGACTCACAAATAGCACCTATGGTAAGACCAGACACGTAATAGTTCATGGGCAAATAAACACTGAAGAGTAACAGCTGCTGGCATGACTTGTATATATATATATAAAACCAAATATATCAAAGCCAATTCCGAATGTTTAATAAGGCTTATATCCTAAACCTTTCTCCATGGGCCCAGATACAGTCATGCATTCAATGACCACCTGCATTGACAGATGTATAAAAGTGACATTTTCTTAATAATCTGTTAAGGCAGTAATATTTTAACATTAGTTATATAAACATAAAATAAAGAATCATGAAATACTTCAGGACGTTTTAGAGACAGCTACAGCATCAAATGAAACCGACCCAGTATGATAGACTAAAACATTGTAATCTACAAAGGGTAGGGGGCATTTCTAATATGTAAAGATTTTTTATTTCTTTTTAAATCACATGTATGAATATCAGACTGTGATGTTTTCAATATGTTGTATAAATTTAAATCTGAATATGATTTGAATGTTTATTGTCAATAGAAATCATAAAGAGTACATTAAGGTGCAAAGTCACCTTTCTAGTGTTCTATTCACTTCATCTACGGCAATGGTGCCAAAACTAAAATACGCTGAAACCTATGTAGATTACAGTTTATAATGTTGTTTTGTACAAGTTTGTTTCTGACAATTTTCCTTTGCCATCTTTAAAAAAAAACCAACAACAAAAAAGCAGATCAATGGCCACGACTGATATCGACTGTCCTTACATCAATTTTTTTTTCCATTGTTGTCGTCTAATTTTTGTCATCCTTCTTCTCTTCCTCTTCAGTGGGGTATGAATGCCAGGTGAGGCGTTCCTCGTAAAAGGAGATGACCACTTGTGGACACTTTACATTCGCCTCCTTGGCTGGTACTAGATCAGCTTCATCAGAGTTTTTCCTGTAGTATAGAAAAATACAGAAGACATTAACAACCAACAGCTCGGCTGTTTTTCATTCGAGATGGATTTCTAAGTTGAGGAAACCGAGGGCAATTGTAATTATTCAATTTTCCTTCAACTCACGGGGAAGTCAAAATATACCACCTATCTTTTGGTATATGAAGACCATTTGTGCCTAAATATATTGTAAAAGACTACATCATATCAAATTTCATACCAGAAGTCAATAACATTACAATTGTCCCCGTTATGGAGGTGACTGTAAAGGTATGAATTTAGAGCATGCAAAATTGATTCGCAATGAAGTTTGGAAACAAGATGTCATCTGTTTTTAATAAATAATAATTAAAAAATGTTCAAATATCCCATCCACTTCACTTTCCACAAAACTCTGCTCTTAGTATTTGAGCCTAGAGGTCAATTTTGTGATTAACAATCAAAACTTTAGTACGCGGAGGAAGATGAAACTTGCCATTCACATGCATTTGAATGAAAGTGAATGGAGTGGACAGTTCACTCAAAAATGAAAATTCTTTTATCATTTACACATTCTCATGTCATAACTGTATGACTTTCTTTTTTTGGCAGAACACAGAATATATATATATATATATATATATATATATATATATATTCAATGGAATTCAATGTTATTTTGGACCCCAATGTTCTGCTTTGGTGTTTCACAGAAGAAAAAAAGTCACCGGTTTGGAATGACATGATGCATGATGGCGAGTTTGTGATGACAGTATGTTAATTTTTGGGTGAACTACCCCTTTAACAATGCGTGGGGGAAACTGTAACACAAATAAGCCATATTACCATATTTCAGATAATTGTCTATTTTTTTTAAATAGAAATCTTTTGTAACATTATGAATGTCTTTACTGTCATTTGTGATCAATTTAAAAGCACTTACTGAATACAAGTGTTTTAGCCTATCTTTAAAAAGAAATCATACTGACCCAGTCTTTTGAAACGATAATATGCTTAAAATAAAATTGATTACATATTTTAAAGATTCAATTTTGCATTCTAGTGTTACAATTACCCCCGACCTCACAGCTATGATAAAATGTTGCGTGGTAGCTACCATGTCATTCATGTTAACTTTTAACCAACAACCTCAAGATAAAATAGATGTTACAATATGAAACCATCAAAACTTAAGATGGCGAAAGCAAAAAAAAAATCTAACAAAGTGATACAATCCCCCATATGCTAAATAGGTGTGATTGAAGAAATTTCGTGTGTTACAATTGCCCCCGATCTCTCCTAATGCTGCTCAGGAACTGTCCCTCTAATCCAAAACTTGTTTGTACCTTATGGGTAACAATTTCCATACAAACCATTTCATGAGGAACATGAGTTCTCCACTTGAGTCTGTAGCACCAATAATCCTCTCAGGATCCAAACCACGTGCAAAACCTCTGAGTTTCTCAGGCTAAATTAAGAGAGATGGCATGTAAGACACTGTTGAGCCCATTCAATCTCTTTTGGTTTTCTAATGATTTAAAGACACTTCCTGACCAGCTTATAGACATGGAATGATGTAGACATCTCAGATGCTCAGATCTTCATGGCTCTTACCTCATCCTTGCGCTTTTTGGTCTCCTTTCCATCTCCGTCAGAATCGGCCCGCCTCTTGCCCCCAGATTCAGCCGATTTCTGCGACTGAAGGAATTCTGCTATGAGGTCAGGACAGTCCAGGTTGTCCTCAGGTTCCCAAGTGTTGTCCTCACTGAGCAAAAAAGTAAATAAGCACTAGGATTTACACCGAAAACCAAGCTGAAATCTATGGAAGCTTGTTTAAAAAAAAAGGGTCTTGGAATTAGCTAATGTATTTTTTATTCTGTGGCAAAATCGAACTGCAACTTACTCAGAAAAGCCTTTCCACTTGAGGAGATACTCCACTCTTCCCTTCACAACGCGCCGATCCAAGACCTTCTCTACAACATACTCCTCTTCTTCTTCTTCCACCACTTCTTCTACTTTCTTTTTGTTCTGTTTCTTCCCTGCTGTTGATTGCTTGGTTTCAGGTTGAGCAACTGGAGCTGGATACAAGAATGGCAGGTAAATAAATAAGCGTTCAAGTTAACCTAAATCATTTACCACAGCAAATACCAAAATACCAATGTTACTACAAATCGTTGTTTAGGTAACAAAATAGTGGAAATGTGATACTTGCAACTGCTGCCTTTAAAAAATTAAAGGGACAGTACACTCAAAAATAAAGATTCATCCATTTTATGCTAAATTAAATGTTAAATAGAATGTTAGAGGCGGACAGCCTTTCCATATTTTTCATTTTCATTCTCCATAACAACAGAAGAAAGTAAGCGGGTTTGAAACACTATTGCAATATTAAGGTCCTATTAGTTAACATTAGTTAATGCATTAACTAACAACGAGTAATAGATTTGTTACAATTTATTAATCTTTGTTGGCGGTAAATGATAAAAAATACAACTGCTTATTCTTATTTCATGTAAGCTCAAGTCCAATAAATAATACTACCAGATACAACTTTTCATTTTAATAATTGTATTGTTAAATGTTAAAATAAACAAACCAAGATTTGGAAGCATTTTTCACTGTTAGTTATCGTTAATGTAGTAAAATAATGTTAACGAATGGAACCTTATTGAATATCTGCTACGAGTCTGAAACATGACGGTGAACAAATAATGGGTGTACTATCCCTTTAAACGCTTCTTATATATACGAATGATGTATTATTAATTTATAATGGTTATATAGCAATAATAAAAATTTGGGTTTCCATTGCAAACTAATGAAAAAAAAAATCCAAACCTTCAGTCACAGCAGCATCGGCTGAAGGCTCTGACGTTTGGCTCATATTTCCAAGGGCTCTTAACAGCTGGAAATATATAAAGATCCTTATGAATATGAATAAAACAAATAAAAAAAGTATCAATTAGATATATAGTTCAGAAATATTTCGTAAACACATCATCTCACTCATCATTTAATTTGAACGTGTGTTGGTTTACCTAAGGGATGCAGCTGTACGACACATCTGCATGCATAATATGGCAAACACTAGGACTGTTATGCATTAGCGGCTGGAGGCCAGCGCGCGCGACAAAACCCATTCCGTATAAATGCATTGCATGCCTCACGCGCTGTGCTCGATGGGATGGATAGGGCAGGACGCCCCTCTTTTACTGAATTTTGTTCCTCCATGTTGTTTAGAGGGACAATCACGCTATTCAATGTCTGCTGTGGTCAAAACATCTTGCATCCTTGCCGCAGCTCATTTGATCGCTGCGATACCACAACAAACACTATGTGCACGAGCCCGGATATCGGCGGTACCCAGAAACAAACGCACTTACTTGTATCTCGCGGAGATAAAGATGAAATAAAGCTGATCTGCATATATTTAAGTCCGAAATGAATAGGTTGCAGTGATTAATTATGGGACGTCTACAGTGATATGATGCTGCTGAATGTGGCTGTTATTCACGCCCACTTCCGTATTAGAAATGAGACAAAACGGTGACTTCCGGTATAATTATCTCTATGGTTACTTTCATCATAAAAGTATGTTTTGGAGGATTAATTTATGACTGGTGTTGATCGATACTTGTCTTACCGCTCAACACCTATCATTCCTTTCTCCCCATGTTGCTTTAACAAAGCAGCTGTATAGGGATTACACAGCCGTGGTGATGAGGCATCGGTGCCGCCTTTGCAGTGCAAAGGTGTTGGTTGATATTTAAGCTTTCTTTCATGAGTATCAGAAGGGAATGTGTAAAATGTAGGCTTCAAACTTGAAAACAGCATGTGGTTTTGGTATTTACGTTTCTTTCTTTACTCATTTGACTGTACAGTGCCGCCTCCAAATTCTGCTTTAGACACAATACTTATTTGCTTCTGTTTAAATTATGCAGCATGTAAGTGGTTTAATGTAAGCATGTAAGTAATTATTTTTGTCACAATAGTTTATCATTTCATGCTATAATATCAGTACTTTCATATTTAAAATGTTTGCATCTATGCCACGTACGTACTTCTACATCTGCGACGCACATCTGCGAAATTTGAACTTAATGAACTTAATTTGAAATTTGAAACGTAATGCGTTTTTTGTGGTAGCCGAAATATTAAACTTCAGATGCAGCTTACTTAATTGATACTTTTTTTTCAGAATATGAGAGAACTTCTCGTAAGAGAACTCTTTAAACATGCTATATTATGATACCTGTTTCAAACCCATAGAAGTGAGTGTTTTGTCCATGGAAATGATGACAGATCAACCAATGAGATAAGGAAAAGCACACCCAGAAACAAGGACAGTCCAACCCATAGGTCCAACCCATGTGCTTGCCTTGCTGCTGTTTATATCATTTATTATAAGTATTATTATTTTGTCAATTTTAAATCTGTGAGTTGCCATGGAAATGGTCTTGCTTTACCATTGAAAGCGTTTTATAGCCTAATAGTGGTTATCAAGAAAAAGACAGCAGTATGCTAGTCATGTGATCACATGTTGGCCCCCATAAGTTTTTTTTTAAATTTTTATTTTATTTTATTTTATTGAATCTTATATCAAACATACAACAAGGCACATCACAAATATTCAGTCAATCTTACAACATGAATTGAACATGGAGTAGCCTACAACATTGTAAAAAATAATAATAATAAATAAATAAATAATAAAACAAAATAAATAAAGAAAAGAAACCAAGAGACTCAGCAGTTGACTGTTGGCCCCCATAAGGTGACCCACTCAATGTAACATAAAAAAGTTGACTGGAGTGTGATTTTTTACACATATTTTTTCAAAAGTGCTATTAATTTTCGTATATAATACATTATTGTTATTTTAAACAGTTTTTAATTATATTTTTGTTACCATGTTATGTTGGATTTTTTTATAGTAAAAAGTCTGTGTTACCCGCTCCATCCTGTAGAGGGCAGTGATAAATACCGAGTGTACTGCAGCTGTCATTTTACAAGGCAGAGAAGTGGGTGTCGACGGTGTTGTTGACATTGCCCAGCAGCACTAAAAGTTCTCAACAGTGATATGGCAGAATATTCAACCGCTTCAAATACACATCTTCAGCCGGACAGTTGAAACACAGAACCGTCAGATGACTGTGCACTTCGGCTTATTTTGTGGAGGTGATTGTGGGTACGTTATGTTTTTCAGGGTTGGGACAAGACCGCATACGAGGTCAATGATCGCAACGGTTCTCAGAACAGTTAACGTTAGACTGTTTGTTTTGTTCAATTATTGCTGAAGCTAGCTGTTATTTCACATGTATGTGAGTTTGACTCTGATTTATTACTTGCATTTTGATACATTTTTGAAAAACTAGGGAAGTGATTTTTAAAATGTACTTTTTGATGCATGAAATACCAAATAACTAAGGGAAGTGATTGTATTTAGCTTCAAAATAAGAATATGAGTAATCAGAATATATTTTTAAACTATGTATTTTGACTGGGGTACACATTTGTCCGCTGGAGTCGACACTGTTCATTTAAGGTTGTATTGCACACCTGTGTATTAAGTTAACCAGTGGCAACTAGTAAGAAAGAATGCCCGTTATAATAATTAACTTGTAACATTTACTAAGAACAATTAAACTGACTTGCTACATAATTAATTATTATCGATCCTGAATAGAAAAGATTGCAGATTTTCTCAGTATGAATTTCACACATAGGCTATACACAACCCCCTACCCACACATGCACGTGTACGTGCTGTTTCCTGCATGTCCATTTTCTTAGTTTCCACAAAATATAATAATAATAATATTAAACTTAATTCTATAAAACGCCTTTAAAAGCAGCTTCTCAAAGCGCTGGAGAGTAAGTCTTACAATTACGCACACAATATTGTTTAAACATTTTTATTTTTAAAATATATGTATACATGATTATACTTATAAACACTGGTAAAACATTTTAAATTCCAATACTTATACCACTAATAATCATTTATTATTATGATTATTTTTAAATAATGATTTTAATAGCCACAGTAGCTTAATGGAACCCCCCTTAGAAATATCCAAAGATCACATAAAGCCTTTAATGGTGAGAAAATCAGCAAATAGAAAATTTAAAAACTGGACACTGATATAGAATGATGGGAAAGGCTTCAGGTAAACAATTGTGGTGGCTTGGATGTATAATATCATAAACATCACGCCCTGAATTGTCAAAAATGACTTTTAAATAAATGTACATTGTTGTGGATGTCATGTATCGTAGGATTTACGTGATGGCCCATGCATGACTGACTGATTTCTAGTACACAAAAAGCAAACATTCATATCTTTTCAAGGTTAATAAACATGTCTGTTTTAGGTTATCAGTATGACTCGCGATATCATTCTTGGAGATGAGCTACCTGACTGGGTTGGGGCTAAAGAGTTTTATCAGAAGTATGATCCCAAAGAGGTGATTGGCAGGTGAGTATTTTCACTATTCAGCAAGTGTTTTAATGTAATTTATTGAGATGTCTTGTGCATAACTAAACTGTCCCGTGTGCAGAGGTGTGAGCAGTGTGGTGCGCAGATGTGTCCACAAACACACGGGGCAGGAGTTTGCAGTGAAGATCATTGAGATCACTGCAGAGAAAATGAACGAACAGCAGTTAGAGGAGGTGAAGAGCTCCACGCTGAAGGAGATCCATGTACTTACCGTGGTGAAGGGCCACCCATCCATCAGTGAGTCCGTCTGAATGCTACTGATAATGTTTGTAATGATGTGTTCAGCCCTATCTGAGTAACAACTGACCTTTTTTGTGCTTTTTCAGTCACACTTATTGATTCTTACGAGTCAACAACCTTCATATTTTTGGTATTTGACCTGTAAGTATATTATATTATATTATTATTTACAATGCCAAAATGAATCCAAACAAAATTCACACACAACTTTTCGTACAGCATGAGGAGAGGAGAACTATTTGATTACTTGACTGAAAAAGTCACTCTCAGTGAAAAGGAAACCAGGTGAATTGTTTTTCTCAAATCTTGTTTAAAGTTTCTATGGTTGCGTTTTTTTTTTTCCCGTACAATATTTTGGTTGCATATGTTCTTGCTTTTAGGAGTATGATGCGTGCTCTTCTGGAGGCTGTCCAGTATCTACATTCTCGAAATATTGTACATCGTGACCTCAAACCTGAAAATGTGCTGCTAGACGACCAGGGACACATCAAACTTTCGGACTTCGGCTTTTCAGTCCAGCTGGGGCCTAATGAAAAACTAAGAGGTGAGAAAATCAACACTGTCCTTAACTGAACCACATACATTGTTTAAACACTGGTCTTTGTCAATTTCCCACGTTAGAGTTGTGTGGAACACCAGGATATCTGGCACCAGAGATTTTGAAGTGCTCCATGGATGAGACACATGAGGGATATGGGAAAGAAGTTGACCTGTGAGTAAATAATACTCATATTCTGCTATTAAATCTTTTTTGGGGGGATCAAAAAAGCATTGTGGATGGTTCATCGTCTGTCCCATGTTTTCCCACAGGTGGGCTTGTGGTGTGATCCTGTTCACCCTTCTTGCTGGGTCTCCACCGTTCTGGCATCGCAAACAGCTGCTGATGCTGAGAATGATTATGGAAGGCCGGTACCACTTTAGTTCTCCAGAGTGGGATGACCGGTCTGACACCGTCAAAGACTTGGTGAGATGCTTAGCTTTGTCTTAAGGCCCGTTCGCACCAAGGACGATGACTATAAAGTTCAACAATTCATTCTAAATATAAAAGAATAGCAGAGTCCACACCACAGCTATAACAATAACACCATGATATTGTTGGAATAATATTGACAGTCAATCAGAATCCATCTTACTTTAAGAGCTCAAGCATTTAAAGTAGCAGTCAACAAAACTCAGAGTGCACTCACTGCTGGTGTGGATGATAATATAGTTATATTTATAGTTATTGTTCTTGGTGTGAACAGTCCTTTAGCCTGGAGCATACAGGCTAACTGCTAATATTGAGAAATGTGCCCATGTCTGCATTACACTCTTTGCTTAAAAAGTTGAAATTCCTTTAGATCTCAAGGCTTTTAGTGCTGGATCCCACACTTCGCCTCACGGCCGAGCAAGCTTTAGCGCATCCTTTTTTCCGTCAGTACCAAAAGGAGGATGTGCGGATCTTTAGCCCCAGGAAAACATTTAAGGTGTGTTTTTTTTTTTTCATTTATGTACACTACCATTCAAAAGTTTGGGGTTGTTGTTTTTTTTATTATTTTTAAAGAATGTTTTTTTTTTTGCTCACCAAGATTGCAAAAAATACAGTGAAAATTGTAAACAGTGAAAACAGTAATATTGTGAAATAGTATTATAATTAAAAAAATTAAAAAATGAAGAGTTCAGATGCAAAAGCCTCTAAATGCCTCTAATAAATAATTTGAAATTTTCTTCTAAAATGATCATTTTTATCAAGCTTGTATATTTAAGTTCAGTAATTTCACTTAAATGGCAATGAAGATTACCTATTAATTGTCATTTAAGTGAAATTACTGAACTTAAATATACAAGTTTGATAAAAATGGTCATTTTAGAAGAAAATTTCAAATGGCATTTAGAGGCTTTTGCATCTGAACTCTTCAAATATATATATATATATATATTTGCTGCTCAAGAAATGTTTTTATTATTATCAATGTTGAAATTTTATTTTAAGCATTATCATTTTTTGGGGGATTCTTTGAATAGTTCAAAAGAACAATATTTATTTGAAATAGAAAGCATTTAGAACATAAATGTCTTTACTGTCACTTTTGATCAATCCTTGTTGAATTAAAATATTCAATTCTTTAAAACACCCCAAACTTTCCAACTGTATGTTTATCTTTTTTTTTGGTTGTAAGGAATTAAAATAAGAGCATGCAGTCTGGCATATTTGTCATTTCAGGTTTTTCTAAATTACAAAGGGGGGAAAAAGAGACCTACATTTTAAAATAGCTTTTTGTGGATAACTGTGTAATTATACTATACAAGTATAATTCCAATTGTAATTCAAACCTGTTCTTTGCATCCTCAGGCCCTGATCTTGACGGTGTTAGCTTGTATACGAATGCACTGCCGTTACTACCGAGCCAGACCATTAACAAAGGAGCTCCTAGCAAGAGACCCTTATTCCATCCGCGGTGTGCGCAAGCTCATTGACGGCTGTGCTTTCCGCATTTATGGACACTGGGTCAAGAAAGGGGAGCAACAGAATCGAGCTGCTCTGTTCCAGAACACTGCTAAAATCATTGTACTCGGTTTTGAAGACTTTGAAAACTAAAGGTCATGTTTTTTCCGTATGTTCCCTCATCTGTCCATTTACAGTTTGATTGTTGTTTTGTTTTTTGTGGTTTTAGCCTGCCTGTCAAAAAGGCACACAAAACACAGCTGTTTGATTCTTATAGATGATTTATCTTTGTCTTCAAAGAGGGATGGTGCTTTTTGATTTTAACAGAATTTTAACCTCATTTTAACCCCTCACTGTGGATTTTTATTTTTTTAAATGTATGGATTTATATGGACCAGCTTGATATGAAGAGAAGGTTTTTTTTGTTTTTTTTTAAATCACTAGGATTTACAATTAACAATCAGATTGGACAAAGTTTGTTTCCTAGTCAAGCTCTTTAGCCTTTGTCTATTATTGACACAAAGCAGATTGTATTTGAATTTATTACTGTTATGCTTCGACAACAATTCCAGGTTGTTGAGGCCTAAACTATAGATGAACAGGGAACATTTAACAGGATTTTAAGACTTTCAATACAAAGGATAACATACTTGAAACATTACTACTGAGAGTTGTTTTAAAATCCTTACAAAATTGTGTGTACAGATTTTACGTTTTACCACTTGTTTCTTTTTATCACAGTTGACTAGACATTATTCATTCATCATCAAGGTACTGTATTGAATCTAAACAAGTATACATAAATGAATAATATATTTACTGTATTTTATGTGTTTTTGCTTTTGAAATGAGTGGTTTCAAAACTAAACTAAATAGGTGGAACATATTTTCTTACTACTTAACTTGAATCTTGGCCTCCAGTTTACTAATGGTATCATTAAGTTGATCAGCACTGTCCTGCAGACGTTTTTGTAGCTGTTCAGTCAAGCGCATCACTTCATCCCTCACTTCTTTTTGAACTATGGACCTAAGTTCAGACTTTGAAGACCCTTGTGGAAAAAAAAATCATACATAAACATACTTTTATTTTATTTTTAGTATGCAGTATTACATATTAGAGCATGCAGTCTGGTATAAATATGTAATCTCTATGTAAACATTTTTTTTTTCCTAAAAAATAATTTGGTGTACAGAGGGCACAAAGGTATAATTCCATTGAAATATTTAAATGTTGCATTTAAAAAATATATTTTATATAAACAAAGATAATAACTAAAATATTACCTTATGATGAAATGAACATTGAGATTTATAAAAGCTTTATAAGGGTTTTTCGCTGTTAGTTCACCTTAATTAATATAGTTAACTAATGTTAACAAATGGAACATTATTGTAAAGTGTTATCTAATCATTTGTCAAGTGGGAGGAAGAGACATGTGTGAACTTATACACTGATTTGTAACAGAAATAGATATTTAGAGCCTATGCCTTATTTATGTGTGCTGGTTTGTTTTTTGAGTTGCATTATGTACTTAAGGAATTAAACCAGTTGAATTAAAACATACTAGAATATATAACTACCTTGGTTGGGACTGTCTGTCTCTGTGGTCTTCATTTCTAGTAGTGCAGCACTTTGTTGAACTTTTCCATCCATTTCTGTCTCCCTCTCAGTTTCTTTTTCTCCATCTGAAGTACTTTCTTTCAACAACAAATGACAGATATACATTCAAATATCAGTTGTATATGTGTGTGTATATATACGAGAGAGAGAGAGATGTGTGTGTTGTTTTATTAGGTACCAGATTGGGCAGTTTCCTCTATATTGGCATCCTCCTCAGGTATTCCAATATATAACACGGATATATCCAACTGTACCTTACCATGCAAGTGGAAGAGGTCATAAAGTTAATTGCTTTGTCAACAGAATTTAGAATTTAGTACTAATACTATACAGTATCTGGCCTGACAAATCCATAAACTCACCTCTGGAGTAAAAATGTATTTGTATAAATAATAATGTCTCATATATGTGTTGATGAAATAGTTTAAAATTTGTGTTATTTGCTCCGAGCTGAAAAGGTCGATACTGAAAGGAGGCCTCTGTGTTTAAAAGGGGGAAAGAACAAAAGAGGTTTGAGCACAAAAACGTTTGTTAACTTCACAACAGTTATTATTTCATAGCAGATATATGATTACACTACTGTTCAAAATGTGTTGTAATATTAATAATATATTATACTTAATATTTTTGTGGAAATACATTGATAATTTTTTAAGGATTCTTTGATAAATAGAATAACATTTAAACACATTTTTTGTAACATAAATGTTTTTACTGTCACTTTTGGACAATTTGATGACAATTCTTAGATTGATTTCTACTAAAAAAAATCTAATTTTACTGACCCCAAACTTTTGAATGGTATATTGTATTTACATACCCTGACTGAATGGCAAAGCAGAAGTTCACTGCAGTAGGACAAACAGTGGTCTGTGTTATCCAGGGGTGTTTCTGAAAATGTTTTACAATAATGTTTTAATAAAGTATGAGAATATTATCTTGTACAAAAGTATAAAGATATTGTTAATTCTAAAATGATTACTATGGCTGCATCACCTGTGTTGAACTGATGAACGTTTTTTATAATGGAGATGAGAACAGAAGTTTGTTCCCTGTTGAAATTTCTCTCTCTGCAGAACAGCACTAGATTTGTATACAACTCAAGAAGTACTCCCTGTTTTGGCTGAGGCACAGAGACCAATAACGCATGGGACAAAATCCTAGAGGGGAAGCAAACATTGCATTCACGTAAGATTAAGCAATGTTATCAATTTATGATAAGTATCATTCTGTTAGCACCTTCTGTAATTGAGGGTAGATTTTTTATAAAAATGTATTTGGTCTATCTCAGGCATTTAAACATATTAATTGTAGCTTCGTTATTTACAAAATGGCAGGAAAATTAGCAGGTTGCCTAACAAGATAAAAGAGGTAAAGTTAGCTACTGTTCAGCGATGGACATAAAGATAGTTTAGCCTACATGAAGGTATCACCTTGAAGTTAATCTTGAATTTTTTAATTATTATATTTTATAATGTTACAATAATTTATGTAATAGTATAACATGACTAACTGTTTAAAATCAAATAATGCTCTAGACGTTATTCAATTTGATGTTTAATGGGAATGAAAACAAGGCTGTGACTGAGGGATTGACATGCATCTCGTCAGTGGGTTGTATCCCTGTTGTAGGTAGCCTACTATAATTTTGTGTTTTTGGATTGTTCTGCTGACGAAACCCAGTAAAATATTTTAACAAGAAATTTCAGTAGGCAAAAAACTCCAAACAACAAAATTATAAGTGATCTAAAAGCTTTATTCAGCATAAAAAAACAGTATGCCATTGAAAACACAGTAAGTTCCCTTTCGAACGGTCACTTAGTATTGCGTAGCTACGCAGTGGAGAAACTCCTTTTCTTTGTGTGTATTTCACACTCTATGGCAGGCAGGGACGCAGGGTGGACATATAATTACTTGACATGTTTTATATAAGTTATTTCTTAAGTTATTTACACCTGTCAGCTGTGTACGGACATTGGTTTTTGCGTTATTTTGTATTGAAGTCTATGGGGAGCTTGTTTGTTTTTTTCCCCAAAAGGGGGCGGGGACAAAATTGACAGTTAAGTTCCCGGATGTGCCGGTTGTGCGTATCCCACAGCCTCGCTTTCATACTTGGCATAGCGCTGCTATGAATAAGGTCTATGGTCTGTGTAAGTTATTTGTAATGTAAATGTAACCTTTTGATCTCAGGTATGGAATTGGTCTTCTCAATCTCTTCCATATCATCGTGTTTCATATCGGCCCTAGAAATGTAGTCAACAATAATAATTATTGAGGATGTATGAGAATCCAAAATTCATTGTGGGACCAAACATTACCATAACAACACCCGTGCTCTTGGAGGCTGGGGCTCCTAGAAAAGATTACAAATGTACACAAATGTAAAATATTTGGGGGAAATCACAAGTTATTCCTGATCTCTAGATTCCATGAAAATTATAGCTTTTACCTTAATGTTATCAAAAGGCTTCATTTCTCCCCTCGGACAGCCTCTGAAAACGGCTCAATAAACACCTGTGTATGTGTAACAGAGTATCCTAGCAACTACATTTTTTTCTTCTGTAATAAAACCCACTAACCAACAAACCACTAATCAGTACCGCCAAATTAAAAGCCACGAAAACTTCACATGAGACACGTTATTATTTTTAATATGACATTGAAACGATCAGAAATAGGAAACAAATGTAAATATTGTTTTAATTACACGTGTTTTAAACAAATCAATGAAAAAAAATATTTAAGAACTTTTATTTTCACCCTGCGATGTAGAGGAAGTGACGTAAAGTATCAGACAAGCAAAAGAGTCCACAACTATACGTTGTTCAAAAAGCTCACTTCGAGCAAATACGTCTGTGATCACAACAAATGTCAAAAAAGGTAACTTTATGAGTGCTACTAAAAGTGTTTTACATAAATGTTAGGGCCTGTCTATTCCAGCTCACTTTTATTTTGATAGACCTAATTTTGTCCTGTGGTGTCACTGTTCACGTATCTAACGTTACTGTTCTTCCTGTTTTCCGGCCGGAGCGGAGGTTTGTTTCTGGTTGCAAAAAAAAGTCACTAACACAAATCTATTTTAATACACATTTTTTACCGCGGAGTACCTAAAACGTTGTACTCTGACGTGCAACATATAGTTATAACATAATGCAATTTATAATGTAAAAAAGACCTATGTTTATGACCGTTGTGTCACGCTAGCTAGGCTTTAGCTAGCATCGAAGCTCAAAGCGCCACTGTCTGTTGCTTTAAATTAATTGGGGAAAAATGTTTTACTGCATAAATATGTGGCCTGCGTAAAATGATTATAATATCTTCTTTATAGTTTGTTTCATTATAAAATAATCCTTAAAATATTCATTAGAGCGAAGACGTTTGCCGTGTTAACCGCATATAATAGAAAATCTCAAAACAGTTCATTACATCACTAGTGTTTCAGCTTCAATCTTCTCATTGTTATCGTTAAATAATATTTTTTTTATTTTTAGGCCAGATAGAAATGATCTATGCTAAATCTCTTTAACAGTGGTCTTTGTTTGATATTGTCAGTAGTAATAGTGCTGTCATGCAACTATACAATGCATAAGTGCATTGTATAATACGATTTAGTTAAAGTGATATTTTACTCAAAATTAAAAAAATATCAGTCTCTTCCTCACCATTATGTTCAAATATGTATGACTTTATGTGTTTCTTTAGAACACAAAAGGAGACGTTATGCAGATTATTTTAGGGGTGACAGCCATCATTCACTTGTAATCGCATCTTTGTTTTTCCCCATACAATGAAAGCGAATGATAACGGAGATTGGCTCTTTTTTTGTTCCACAAATGAAAAAAAAGTCATACAGCTTTAAAACATCATGAAAAGTAAATTGTGACAGTTTGGTTGAACTTTTAATTCAACATAACTGTCTGTGCTTTGAAGAAATTTATGCTTAGCATCTGCTGTAGTTCTTAATATAATAATAGTCTATCTAACACTGAATTTTGTAGGGAAGCATGTCTGGCACAGGGGGTGGGAAGCGCCCCTCAGGAGGGGATAGTCCTCCTGGTGCACCTGAAAAAAAGATGAAGAAAGAGGAGAAGACTACCACCACACTCATTGAGCCCATCCGCATTGGAGGAGTTTCTTCTACGGTATGTATCATGTACCAAAACAAAATGAATAACCACAAAATGCATAAAATGCATGCTGTCATAACCCCCAAATATTTTTGTGCAGGAGGAGATGGACATGAAGGTCATTCAGTTCAAGAACAAGAAGCTCTGCGAACGCCTTGAACAGAGGCAGGCTTTGGAGGATGAGTTGAGGGAGAAGATCGAGAAACTGGAGAAGAGGCAGGCCACTGATGACACCACCCTGCTTATCGTCAACCGCTGTTGGACTCAGGTTCACCACTCTTCTTTTCTTCCAATGCTATACAATGACAATAAGAACAATACTGCTTTAGCACATAAAATAAGTAGCGAAACATGAAGGAATCAAAGTATACACTCCTTATATGACATCTATTATAACAGATAATAGTAATATTGTAAGGACTTATTTGAACTCTGTTTTCACAGCTTGAGGAAAATATCCATGAATTGCTGCAGCATGTAGAACCCAAGGATGCCCCAGCTCCTGTCCAGACCCCTACCTCCCCTCCTGTTCCGACAGACGTCCCAGTTCCTGCTGTAGCTCCATCACCTGCTCCTGAACCTTCTGCTCCTTTGCCGGCTCCAATGGAAGTGGATGATGGCCTCCCCCGGCCGCCACCTGAGGGGGTGGAAGAACCACCACAACCAGTGCAAGAAAAGGATCAGACACAGGAGCAAGAGAAGCAACAGCAGCCTGACTCTGAGGAGAAGCTGACTGATGTACCTGTGAAGGATGGAATTCCCGGTAAATATACTGAGTTAGACTCCGATGCCATTTGCACAATATTTAAAATATAGCGTTTATTCATAGTTTAGTATTCATAGTTAGTTTATGCTAGTGTTGTAGTACTCGAGTCCGGTCTTGAAGGTCTCGGTATTGATCACATTTGTACATGGTCTCGTCTCGGTCTCAGACTAAGAGGACTTGAGATTTTATCTCAAGACTGATCAAGGCCACAACTATGGGGATATCACTAAATTACCGGTGCATTGTATGATTTATTTGTTATTTCATCTTTTTTTTGACCATATAAATAACAGCAAGTGCACTCAGTTTTAGCCTCTTAGTAAAATTTAGATGCTTTTTTTTTTTCTTCGAGTGTGAGCTCCATATTTTCATAATATAATATTTTATAAGCTATAAAAGCCTGATGTTTCTAAATAAATACTCAAGATACTCAGACCATAAACGAAACATAAAACAATAATGTATCTAGTGTTTTTTAGCCTGCATATAGCAGCTTTTACCATTTACATTCATATTGTATTTGATCTGTTTTGTAGCCCCTCCACCTCCACCTCCTCTCAGTGTGAGCGCAAAGGCTTTTCTGGCAACTCTGGATAACTGCAGTGAGGAGGAGCTGACACTGCAGCTACAGGACAGGATGCAGTTCAGCAAGGGTGCTGTGGCCTGCATGGTCTGCATCTTTGACCGCCTGCATAGCGGCATCGACGAGCTGTGTACTAGAGTGCAGTCAGCTGGTAAAATAAAATTAATTTGCAGAGATTTTCAAAGCACAAAATTCTTATTTGCAAAAAAAGTAGTCAAAATAACTTGATCACTGTTTGAACAAACACTAAACTATCACTCTTGCATTTTACGTTCTAATCAGTCTGTGAAGATGACAGTCAGCGAGAGATAATTGCCACAAACCACACACTTCTAGAGGAAAATATTCGACTGCAAGACCTCGCTTCCTCGCTGCAAGGGAAACATCACAAAATGTCATTAGAGGTATCTGTTAGCCTAGTTTTGTTTCACCAGATTTTATACACTACCATTGAAAGGTTTGGGTCTGTAAGATTTAAAAAAATAAATAAACTATTATTCAACAAGGAAACGTTGCATTCATCATATTATTAAATTTAATAAATACTATTTTCTAACTTCATGAATCATGGAAAAAATATCTTGGTTTCCACAAAAATATTGTGCAATACAAACAAATCAGAATAGTAGAATGGTCTCTGAAAGATCATTTGACAGTAAGAATGGTTGATGAAAATACAGTAATGTCTGCTGAAAATGAAAGGAATAATATTACTGTTCAATAATAAGTGACTTCTTTCTAAAATATTAATAAAATCTCACCAGCCCCAAACCTTTTAACAGTAGTGTATGTGATATGTGTTTTGCACCCTTAGCTGTCCTTAAAACCAGTCTTTGCTTCCACAGTATAATGAACTGGTTGACAAAGTTACGAGTTCTGAGACTAAAGTGTCTGAAATGGAAACTGCTGTGGAGGACCTGCAATGGGACATTGAAAAACTCCGTAAGAGAGAGCAGAAGCTGAATAAACACCTAGCAGAAGCTCTGGAGCAGGTCAGCTTCCCCTTCATCTCAGAAAATCACGATTTCATTCTGTTTAATGCTAAGCAGTTTATTTAACTTCCTGAATTTGAAATAAAACATACATTTTCAGGTTTCATGCTATATATTTCTTTGCCATTCTTGATCCTTCTTAGTAATTAATATATTATTTGCTGTGTGCTCCTCTAGCGGTACTTCCTGTGTGAAAGGAAATTGTACTGCAGGAGATTTGTACTACTTTTCTTGTTGCGTCATTTACAGAAAACACAGTTTAGTGTGACTAGCAATACGATTATGTTATTTATTAATTTCTTGACTACATGTTAAACTTTTGTCCCCCCCAAATTAGCTTAATTCCGGTTACCATGCCACTGGCAGTTCTGGTGGGTTACCAGGTGGCCAAATCACACTCAGTATACAGAAGGTAACAGTGTTATTTATAAACTACTGTAGTATTTATTAATAAACCATAGAATGTAAATACATTTAGAAATGTGGCTTTTTTTCTTATAATTTTAAAGTTTTTTTTTAACTTTGTCATTTTTATTGTTTTATATTTCTATTCAATGTTTTTTATTTCAGTAAAATTGACATTTTATTTGAATTTATTTCCACTTTATTTCAGTTGTCTAAAATTATTTATTTTAGCTTTAGTTAAGCATAACAAACACTTGTGTGAATATATCGTTAAAAAATGTATCAATTAGAATGATGTAGGCCTGATTCCAATCCGTGATTTGTCTAACGAGTATTTCTCTACTGCTAGTTTGAATCTCTGAATGCCGAGTTAGAGCAAAACCAGGAACTTGCTAACAGCCGCATGGCAGAGCTTGAGAAACTTCAGCAAGAATTACAGGAAGCTGTCCGGGAGAGCGAGAAACTAAAGGTTGAATGAGAGTTCAATGAGAGGTCAAAAAATTATTTTATATTTTACTGCCTGGTATTACTAACTTCCACATCTCTTTGTAGATGGATCTGAGGAATATACCAGAGGAAGTGTTGAAGGAGACGCCAGAGTACAAGTGCCTCCAATCACAGTTCTCTCTGCTGTACAATGAGTCTCTGAGTGTGAAGACCCAGCTAGATGAAGCCAGAGCTCTGCTGCTCACAGCCAAAAACGCACACCTGCGACAGATAGAGCACATGGAGGTGAGAGGGATGATTGGACGGAAATGATTGCCGGTTGTCATATCTGAGCATGTTTTTTGTGATTGTTTGAATGTCATTCTCTCTGTTTGTAGAGCGACGAGTTGTCTCTTCAGAAGAAGTTACGCACTGAGGTCATCCAGCTTGAGGACACGCTGGCCCAGGTGCGCAAGGAGTATGAAATGCTACGGATAGAGTTTGAACAGAATCTTGCTGCCAATGAGCAAGCAGGTAACGTCACTCATACATAGTAGTGCACGATATATCGGCCTCCGACAGGTCAATTTTTTACACGTCGGTATCGTTCCGATGTCAAAATAGGGCTGATGTGAACAGGCCGATAATCATTCCTGTGGATTTCACGTGTGTGTATATGTGAGCATGGGGGCGGGGATGTTTGTTTTTGCACGAGAGTATACTGTCAGTTTAAACATCAGTAAACAAAAAAAAATCTTGTGATGAAATGTTTTCTGTGTTGAGACAAATCTTGTGCGATATCCTAAACTGCCTGGATAATCACACAACGTGTGCCGTGGTCCATTAATGACACGTCCGATTTGCGAACTAATGACTCCTTTGAACCGATTCACTTTAATGAATGGTTAAAACAACTGATCAGTCCAATTCTGAACTCACGAGACAAATCGGAAACACTTTACAATAAGGTTCCATTTATTAAAGTCTAGTTAACTACATTGGTTAGCATTCATTAATATTAGTTTCTCTGCGGATTTACTCCATGACAAAACCACCCCCGTCAGTCAGTTCTAGAATGGTTCATTATTTCCAAAAAGAGCTATTCAAATCATCTGGTGAAATAGTTTTTATATCGCAGAAAAATAAAATAGCGCAGTGTCATTTTTTTTTTTACCAGTATCGTGCACCTCTAATCCTCGCTATGTGTTTTCTATACAGAGATATTAACATTGGCAAATATCGGTATCACCATAACAGCAATATTAATATTGGTTATTGGTATATAGGCCACAAATTTTACATCGGTGCATCACTACTCATACTAGTAATATGATTTTATTATTTTCGGTTATGCCATGCGGTGAGGTGGAATTCCTTAGTGGTGAATTTCCCAAAGCCCATTTGTTTTACAGTAACCATGACTTTAAGAGGAAGTCTGCGGGGGTTGTGTATCCTGTCATCACTTCTCTGATTGTTCAGTTTTGGCTGATGTTCATTTTTTATCTTAGCATCATAAACCGAGACGTCTGTAATTGTATTCGAATGACTATCAGCATCAACATCTCTCCTCTTTTTCTTTTTCTTTTCTTTCAGGCCCTATAAACAGAGAAATGAGACACTTAATCAGCAGTCTGCAGAACCATAATCATCAGCTGAAAGGGGATGTGCAGAGATATAAGAGGAAACTACGTGAGACACAGATGGAAATAAACAAGGTATTTCTCATGCTGGTCTTCGTTGACAGTTTTCCCACAATCACAGAATATTCAAATGGAAACATTCAATTACAAATTGTATTATTACATAAATATATATATATAATATATATATATATATATATATATATATATATATATATACATACACTGTATATATATATATATATATATATATATATATATATATATATATAATGTATATACTAGGGCTGCAACTAACGACTATTTTAATAGTCGACTAGTCACCGACTATTGAAACGATTAGTCGACCAATCGGATAATTATTACATTTTTCTAAAATTTAGCATGAATTGCTTTAATTCTGTGGAAAATGATAGTAAACACAAGAAAGAAGGGGGTACTTCAATAAAAAATGCATATTTTATTGAACTTTGCTGCTGATAGGCCGATTCATACTAAAAGTAAATAAAAAATGCCCTGTCTAAAACCAATTAGGCAGAGTGCTTGGTCAGTATAGACATAATTATATGAAGAGTTTGGTTCCAAAACGCTATAAATCCATTTTGATGAATTTGAGTAAAACTGTGTTTTCTTTAGCAAGAAAATGGGAAGATGAAAACCACTATTTTCAGTTTCAAATTTTCACATAGCATTTGTAGGTTATAATATCAATAAAAAATTAAATCCATGTTTTGATTTTCAAAGATTTATTATAAAAACAGATTATTTTTCCCCAAAATGCAATAAATCCATTAACTTATTTTTTTCAAAATGCAATTAATCAAAAAACTTTTATACACATTGAATTTCTTGTGTAATCATATAAATCCATTGCTTTAATATAACAATATTCTGTAACACTTTAAGGGTACAGGTCATGAATTATCATGAATTCACGGATAAAATGAATCATGCATGAATTATGCATTCATTCGTTCATTCATTATTTTCATCAGGAACTAACAACATTTTTTTTTTACAGTTCAACGTTTTTCATTCATGACTTCATGGATGAACAACACCTTAATTAAAACATTAACTAAGATGAGCACATCATCATGAATTATGATTTATTAAGCATGATCTAATGTTACTTCTGCATATCGCTGTTGTCAACCTTGGGATGTCGCCGCTGAGCTTTTTTTGACGGCGATCAGCTGTAAAATGGCTTGGTCCTGCTTGGTTTTCGTTGACTTTGAATAAAACAACTGAAAGTTTTTCAAAAGATCCCTGGGGTCAGTGTGCCAGCGTGACAGAAGTTTGATGCTGTCGCGTGAGAACAAGCAACAGCCGGCATTTCCGTTACTGTTTACATTGCGTGAATGGTGCGTTGTGATCGGTTAAGCGGATATGTTGCATTTTGCAGAAAAGGGAGACTGGCGTTTGTCGCGGTTTGGAAAGAAAGTTCGCCTTATAGTGCGTAAAATAAGGTAAATCTTACCGAGGCGAGTCAAACTCCGTTTTATTCAACTGTCCGACGTCCTTTCTCTTTAAATGTTCGTGCATCACCGAGGTGCTGCCGTGATAGCAAGGACTGTCTGCTTTGCATGATACAGGTAATCTTTTTATTCACCGTATCCAGGCTAAAATGCTCTCAAACTTTAGATGTTTTGGTATGTGCAGCTGCTGCGTTGGACACTGCCATTTCTGTATGTTATCGCTCAGCAGAGAAGCGAATGTGCTCGGTCGGAAAAAAAACAAAAACATGTCTGGCGACAATTCGACAATGAAATTCATTGTCGACTATTTCTATTATCGATTTTTGTCGACAACGTCGACGAATCGTTGCAGCCCTAGTATATACACAGTACTGTAGAACAATATACAATGAGAAAGTCACTCTTTGCAACTTTTTTATAACTAATTGTAAGCATTACTATTCAATGTTATTTAATTTATACATTAGATTGCTTTCATTTCTGTAGTATTTCTTACCCAAATACTACTGTTAGGCTCGCACGAAACACTTTAAGTATTGTTTATTGAATTTTTTTCTCTTTTTTCCGATTGTACTTATTTGTGCCATCGTTTGTAATTTGTTCTTATTTTATTTCTGACTGTTAACTTGACTGTCTTTTTTTGTAAATTTAGTGGATAGCTTAAATTAAAGCTATCATGGGCTTTGTGTTAGCTCCTGCAACAAAATTACCTAAATTACCATATTTATCAAAGCCCAAAGTCACCCTTTATTCAAATATATTATTACAAATTTTGTTAAAGATTTTGTAAGAATATTACATAGTTGTGAAGTCATGTGTTTTATTTGTCATATCCCAAATAATTTATGAATACATTTGAAAACAAACAAGAGAACCAACAAGTGTGTGTGTGTGTGTGTATATTTATTATTATTATTATGTTTTATTTTGGTATAATAAATTACTGAGGCAGTGTAGAACTCCCAATCATAAATAGTTTACTAATATACCATTCAGTGCAATGTGAGCTGTTACTTTCCACTAAGTAATTGAATTTTTACTAAATATTGTTCTCTGTAAAATGTCATAATTGTTGTTTTTCAGTTAAAGTGCCAGAGTGGAGATCCAGGTGCGCTGATGTTGGAAGAAAGTGTGGGTGATGGAGGACTGGAGGTAAAGAAAGAGGAAGATGAGGACCAGGAGGAGGAGGAAGAGAGAAGGAGAGAGCTGGAAAGGCAACGTGCGCGGGAGAGAGAGAGGGAGGCGGAGAGAGAGAGGGAGCGAGAACGAGAGCGGGAGAGACAGCGCAGTGATGAGCTCAAGAGGAAGGACTCTGATGCGCTGAAGATGCTGAGAGGAGAGCTCAAGTACATGTTTCAGCCTTAATTATCAATTCTTGATTCTCAATTCTGCTTGATTTAATATTATCTGCAATTTTATCAATTATGCTGGATATAAATGGACAATCATAATGAATATACAGTGGCCCCAAGAAGTTCAAGTCTCTTAATGCTCTTCTTAACGTCTCTTAATGCTTAGCATTCTCTTAATGCTAATTAATAATAAAACAACTTGAACTTGAACTTGAATATACAGTGGCCCCAAGAAGTATTTGGTCTTACCTAAAAATTCATTGCATTACATACCATAATATCAATGCAAGTCACACTCTTACTCGCTCTGTTTTATTATAAATGATTAATAATAAAACATACATTTAAAATTATGACTCTTTTTATATTTTAGGCAACTATAATATCATAATTTAAATACTATTATGTAGCATTTGATGAACTTTAGATCTGTCACCTTACCCGCCTATCATGTTCGTCACACCAACAGAAAAGCTCAGGAGTCTCAGAAGGAAATGAAACTACTGCTAGACATGTACAAATCAGCCCCAAAGGAGCAGCGAGATAAAGTGCAACTCATGGCTGCAGAAAAGAAGTCCAAAGCAGAGGTATGTGAAGCCTTACTGTCTTTCTGTGAGTTCTGTGGCCACCTGGGGTGTCCTTCTCTTAATGCTAATATCAACATTGTCTGGCAGGTGGAAGAGTTGAGGCAGCGAGTGCGGGAACTCGAGGAGAGGGAAAGAAAAGAAAGCAAGAAACTGGCAGATGAAGATGCCCTCCGCAAGATTCGTGTGGCCGAGGAGACCATCGAACACTTGCAGAAAAAACTGGCTGCTACTAAACAGGTGGTGTGTCTAGTTGGTAAACCTAGTTATTGTAAACAATTGTGTTATAATCTTTCTAGTTCAACAAGCTCTTTAGCTTTGAAGCTAGTGCTCTGACAGTCCCCGTGTGGACCTTTCAGGAGGAAGAGGCTCTGCTGAGTGAGATGGATGTGACGGGTCAGGCTTTTGAAGACATGCAGGAGCAGAACAGCAGGCTCATGCAGCAGCTCCGAGAGAAAGATGATGCCAACTTTAAACTAATGAGTGAGAGAATTAAATCCAACCAGATTTACAAGCTTCTGCGGGAGGAAAAAGAGGAGCTGGCGGACCAAGTGCTCACATTCAAAACCCAGGTGTGCAAGAAAAAAAGCATTTCCTCATATAAACCCCATGCATCCAGGAAATAATTTATGGATGTCCAAAAACAAACATGTTCTTATAATCTACTAGTTGGTGGGTTTTTTGAAAAACTAATCTACTACTAGCTGTTTGTTGCTCTTATGAATAGCTGTAGGGAGCACGACAGATGTCTTAATGTTCTTTTTTACTCAAAAATACACAAATCTTTCCTTCAAAAATAGCCTTAGTTTTCAAAATGGATGTTATCCTGTTTGAAGTACTGCCACTAAAAAAATAAGGAAAAATCTAGATAAACTAATTGACTAGTTGGTTTACAGACAACTAGTCGGCCCATCCCTGCTAAAATGAAAAGCTAGAATTGATGGGCCTTTCCATTTTTGAGGTTGTAAATCTGCATGTAATATGTTTAATAACTTCTGTTTTTGCAATCACAATGTAGTTGTGTCATCTACTCTTTTTACTGCCCTTCCCAGGTGGACGCTCAGCTGCTTGTAGTCCAGAAACTAGAAGAGAAGGAAGGTGTCCTGCAGAGCACACTGGCTGCTCTGGAGAAAGAGTTGGCGCTGCGCACTCAAGCACTGGAGCTCAACAAGCGCAAGGTAAAACCGGAAAGATCACGGACACCCACCTCTGTTCTGATGTCCTTGACAACCATGACTCAGCTTAGCCAACCATTAGCATGTATTTCCAGATGTGTGTTTAATGCTGCTTTTTCTGCACAATGGCTCAGGCGGTGGAGGCGGCCCAGTTGGCAGAGGACCTTAAAGTGCAGCTGGAACACACTCAGACCAAGTTGAGGGAAATCCAAGCCTCCGTATTAGACAACCGCACAGCCCGTGAAAGGGAGAGTGCCAACCTCAAGAGAGCACAGGTACATGGGCACGTGTGTTGGAGATATGTTTCAGGGATACAAATGAGTGGGAACAGTGTGTGTAACCCTTCTACTATGCTGTTTGTTTTTTCAGGAGGACTTGTCCAGGCTGCGGCGTAAGCTGGAGAAACAGAAGAAAGTTGAAGTGTACACAGATGCTGATGAGATTCTGCAAGAAGAAATTAATCAGTATAAGGTGTGGATTGGCTTTTCAAAGATTCTTTTTATGTAGACAACCAGAAGTATGTGAAATTTGTCATACCAAAAAACTGTCATATAATTTTCGCTTCTTCAAAGTAGGCCTGCTTTGCGTAGATTACACACTGTGGCCATTCTTTCAACTAGTCCTTCATCATGAGGAATCCAACTGGGATGGTGTTTTTTTTAAAGGAGTTCCCGTGTCTGCTGGCCTCTTGTTTTCCTGGACTATTTTGTCCAACTCGTACTTTAAAATAAAAAAAATGTGAAACATTTTTTAGTTTTATGGAGAATTTAAATAAGCAGAATGTGTGTCTATGAAATCATTTGAAATTTTGACTGGTAGAGTAGCTTTATAAGTGTATTATTTGTGCCTAACCTTTCTGTTTTCTCCATTCTAGGCTAAATTGCGTTGTCCCTGTTGTAATACACGAGATAAGGAGACTGTCCTCACCAAGTGTTTCCACGTCTTCTGCTATGAATGCTTGAAGACTCGCTATGACACTCGCCAGAGGAAGTGCCCCAAATGCAATGCTGCATTCGGAGCAAATGACTTCCACCGCATCTACATCACCTAATTTAAAGTGGACTTCTTGATGGACTGAAAACAATAGATGAGGAAAGAAGGGATGACAGTGGTCTTGAAGCACAGGATTACCATGCTGTGGTATTTGAAAATGCTCTAAAGAGCCACTTTTGCCCGTCTGTGATAGGTGGTGCTAGTGACCGAACAGACAGTGACAGAATGGAAACATTTGAAGTAGTCATGGTCTATAGCACACAAGCAGTGCTTCTTCATTGCAGAGGAATTCATTGAGGTTTTTTTTCTCTTACTTTTTTTGTTTTATACTTGCATTTTTGAATCACCATGAAAAAAAGACTGTATCTGCTCAAATTTCTAAATATCATAAATGTCATTATCCCACAGAATATGACAGACTTTTAAAGTTCACAGGAACAGTTTTGTTTTGACAATTATGGCCTTATCCGTTTGAGTCATACAGTAACTCTATCCAGTAATGTAGTCAGTCAGTCAGTCAGTTTCTATGGTGACACTCAATGTTATTGAACCCCTTAAAGTTAGTAATGAACAGATGTGATGGGTGCTGGGTGGACTGAGGAGCGTTGCAGAATTAGAAACGTAAGATTGTGGTGCAGTGACTTCAAAAACACAAAACAGAGAGACCAAGAAACATTCATGCAAAAGAAAATTTGTCTCAACTGATTCAACTTTAGATAGGTACCCTTAATACCCAAACACTCAGCAGATAATATATCACCTACATGTCAATAACTATTGCACAATTTCCTTTAAAAATAAAAACTGGATACAAGTATTTGTGAACTTGATGTCAATTTATACACATATTATAGAGTCATTATTCAATGTGTTTAAGCATTGTTTTTCTTAGGCATTTAAAGCCATTGTTAAGATTTTTGTTTTGATTTTGCAATGAAGATTGATTGGGTAGATGAAGCTGAGTTTTCATTTTAACAGTGATGTGAAAAATATGAAACTGGACTTTCCATGGACATACCCTGAAATATTACAGTCCATATGCTTTCTGCCAATACAATCCTATTTCCATAATGCATGTTGATTTAGTAACTTCAGATGGTTTAGAAATGCATAGTTGCATACGGTTAGGCATCAGAAGAGGATCACATGAGAGAGAGAGAAAAAAACTACCCTATGTGTGTTTTTTCTTTTCTTACTGCAAATTCTTGCCCGGAATATGAATGTAAATATTTTCCATTATATTGCGCAATTGACCTTATGTTATTCTCCACGCCCATGGTCTTGCTGTTCTGATCATATTAATAATAACTGTCTTGCTGCTTTCCTCTCAGTCTGCGTTGTGTGAGTCTGCCTGCCAAACACCGAACTGTTGTTTGCTCCCTTGGACCAGAGACAGTGAATTACGTAGTTGGGTGGGGTGACTTTAATGTGCTCAAACATACTTTGGACGGGAAGACTGGGGTCTCTCGTTTGTGCTTTTACAGAAAGTACTTTTATTTTTCACATATTGTCTTCGTTTAAAACTCTTGTTACTTGAAATTGTTTTTCCTGGTAATTCTGACATCAATATTTACGTCAGATCACCAATATTATAATGGCGGATGTTAGTAATAGAGAATTGGTTAGTCTTTCACGTAAATGTAGTCTATCTTGAAAGTAAAAACGAAACTTGGCAGAGAACATGCTGTGTTGTCGTGCGTCTCTACCGTGTTTCATATTAGTCGTGCTGTGACTAGAGATTCATTCAGTGGCCGTGTTTGTGTTTCAAAACCTAGCAACTGCCTATCCAGCAAACAAAGAACGTTTTGCGAATCTTAAGTCGTAAAAACGTTATTTCTGAATGTTCTCTGAACGTTTAAAAAATGGTTGTACTAAATTTAAACCAACGTTCAATTGAATAATTTTGCAAACATTGTGAGAATGTAACTTTTGAATGTTCTCTGAACATTCTAAACCAATTGAATTCTGATTAGATCCAATCAGCAGTGTTACAAAAGTGGACATTTTATTCATTCTGATTAATTCAGTTGGACAGTTTCTTTCTGAATGTGTTCGATTCACTAAAAAGAATCGACTCTGTCATTCGTTTTGGGAATCTGATGCACCGACTGATGGTCAAGTTATTAATGCTTTTGAATCACTAGGCTTGGTTGGTGTCTTTCCATGCTCAAAGATGACAGGGACCGTCTCTAGGTCGCAACGCGAGCTGAATCATTCGCGTGCTCCATAAAGTAGGCTAGGCTAAATTAACAAATCGAAAGTCGTGACCAAATCAAAGATTTCCCAATAATTGTTCTTTTAATAAATTCTTAGTAATAGTTGTAGTCTCTCAGCCGTGATTTCACACGGATAAACGGTCTTCATAGGCAGCCCGGGCTTCTGGAGACACAGCCACGAATCAGTAACGTTACAGTACATAGGAAATGACTCATAGAGGAGTTGAACCCAACGCGTGGGTGTGGGCGCTATTAAAACAAGACTGAAAGTTTGGGGTGGTTCATTCACACGCGCTGCTCTTGCTATGCAAGAAACCCATTTGTGGCTTTTAATCTTTTGAAATCGCTGCGAGATTTCATTATATATAAAGCTCAATGGATTCCGGTGCGCTGCGTTGCATCTATTGGATTACTCTATTTGTCGCCACGCTTATTAATGGAATGAACGCGGATAAAAGTAAGACTATTCACGTTTACTTGATTAATATCTTCATGTTATAACATATCCTAGCATATATATATGACGTATCTTATGGATTTTCTGTGGCCGAAGAAAGTTCCAAACATTTGTCTCATTTGTCCTCTTGCTATACGAACATGGGAAGACGTGGAGTCAGTGGAGTTAATGACGATGAGCTGCCTCATTCGTAATAGCTTCCTTTACCAGTTGCAGTTCCCACCGGTTCCGCATTCCAATGCTCTTATTTCACTCCCACCCACTCCATGGGTTGTATTGTGCCCAGCTGAGAACAGTGCAACACAAGGATTGCTTCAGCTTTTCATGAGGAACATGAGGCTTGTAGTGTCTTTGTTACCTTGGCATGTGTATGTTACTACTAGAACGGTTTTAATTGTAAAAACACTTGCAGGAAAGAAAAAAAAGTGCTTTGTCTGCTATGGGAAAGTATTAGGTAATGCATTGGTGCCCACGTGCCCTTGTTATTTTCAGTGGCTTAGTTAAGCAGTAATTGAATGCAGTCAGTAAAGTGTTTCATGTCATGTCACAGTTACATTATAACGAGAAAATTAGATTTAAAGTCTTATGGATTTAATAATGCACATCAAAACATGCTTAGATCATCAATATACTGTAGCAGTTCTCTGCAGGGGGACTGAGGCCCAATAGGGGGCCTCAGTAAACTTTTAAGGTGCCCTCAAGATATCATTATAAATATTCAACAAATAAAATATGAATTATATGAATATATTCAGGATTTTTTCACATTGCTCAGCCCACCATCAGTGTAAACTTTGAAATGTTTATTTCATCCCCACAAATAATTAATGTTATATTTAAAATAAATAAATAAATGGATTACAGAGTGAGTATAGCCTATGTTATATATATATATATATATATATATATATATATATATATATATATATATATATATATATAATCTTTAAAAACAAGCATTTCAGCAGAATAACAAGAGAAAGAATCTTAGCCTGGGGGCCTTCAAATATTAACTTTGACGATGGGGGTCCTTGGATTACAAAGCCTAAGAGCTAAATATATTGTGATCTGAAATTCAAGTTTATCTTTACTGATCATTAAGCTTGCTAAACATGCAAGGCTTTGAACATATTGTTTTATTTCTCAAGTGTGCAGTTGTGATAGCAGGACCATGATTTCAGTATGCCTCTATATCTCCACAGTCTGTTTATATGAGCAGTCCACATTCTCAACCTCAACCATCAGATAGGAATGCACTGAAGTGTCATTCATTATACCCTGGCCTGTACAGTTACGCTGATTGTTTTTCTAACTAGATGCAAATCATTGTATGTGCTTGAGTTTATGACGTATGCATACAGTGTACTTGAAACTCTCGATGAGTCATGCATCCTTAAAAGTCTCCAGTCAATGTCAGATTATAAATCAATATGTGAGCAGTGCTGTTCTGTTAAGTCCCATGACACCTCAAGAAAAGATTTGATATTCAGAAGCCTAGGCTATGCAGTTTCACTCATTTCAATTTGGTTGATATGCCAATCATTTACATTTGACGGCATGTATCTTCAGTCACGTCACATAGACATTAGCTTGCATATGTTTGTCATCTAGACCGCAGCTGTGAGTTTTTCGTGAAAGGCTTTCTGTGGTACCTGCCTTTACCGCATTTTCCCTAATGTACCTCCCCTGATTGCAAGCATGTGCGCAAGACAATTTCAACTCTCACTGACGACACACCAACCCATTAATTCTCTTAAAGTCGCTTTTCCATGTCCTCAGTTCTCGCAGTGGGACACTTTGCATGCACTCAGGGGCCACATCATAGTCTGGCCGCTAGCTTAGACTTGCTTACGCACACAGAGCATGAGTAATATCGTTTCCCCGCGAGAGCAACACCACATCACTTCAACGGAATTTCCCATCTCATTTCATATGAAAAAGAAGCAGAGCAAAGAAAGCTCTTGGATCTTATTCAGTTGTAAAACATCATATTGTAACCATGTTTAAAACCCAGAACAAACCCCAAGTTATCTGGAAACCTGTGCAGAGAAGTTGTTTTTGACTGTTTCACTGTAATGTCATGTGGTAGGCTATAAAGCTACCTGACACCTTTTTGTGTGCCCTTCTTTGTTCAGTTTTGTCAGGTTCATCCCACTGTGAGAAATCTGAATTCTGGAATAGAGATGTCGCAGAGTGTGTACCTTGTTCTGAATGCAAACAGTACCCGAAAACTCCATCATGTGACACATGTGAGTAATGTATCAAATTTTAAATGGTTCTGAGTATAATGACGAAAATTAACGAACGACTCATAATTTATCAAAATTGCATTGTGGTTTCTCTAATTCCTAATATGATCAAAGGTTACGAAACGGAATTAGGGTTTGAAAACAGGCTAATTCAAAGTTAGTAAGCTGGTTCAAGTTGGTGGATATGGTCTAATCTCCCCATGGTTAATTTGGCTATTTAAAATAACTCATGAAAGAGATAACTTGAATAAAGAGGAATTCATTTTTCTGAATAAGACTCAAAGATCCAAATCAGTAAAATGCTCCATCCTCATGAGAATAAGAATGCATTGTATAGGCCTATACATGGTTTACTTTTGCAGTAGGTCAGAGCTAACATACAGAGAAGGAGTGGCCAGATGTTTCCTGTATGATCTGAAGAGCTGGAGGACTTCCAGTAACATTGTTCTGTGTTTTTAAGGCCCACCCATAGAGCCTTCAGATTCCTGGAGGGTGGCAGCAATTACCAGTTTGTCTGTCCTGGCAGCCGTAATTGTTTTCGGAGCCTTGATCATAGGAGTTCTAGTACATCATTGCAGGTCAAGGAGGACCTTACGCGGTGAGATGTTAACATTATAGCCTCTTTTTAACAACAAAAACACTCTTTCAGAGCAGGACTCAGAACTTACCCAACTTTTTCTGTCCAAAATTCAGAGCCAATTGAGGAGACAACAGGACCCCTCTATCCAGTATAGGTTCTTCAAGAGGTAAGAGTGGAAAATGCAATGCATTTTAGTATGTTTTGAAATGCATTAAGGAAATTAATTTTCTAAATGTTTTCAGCTCAAGGAACTCAAGCTGACAGCATATGAAAATGGACTGTTACTCCAGTGAATTAACGCTCCAGTTGGTGGAACACTGGCTGGTACCTCAACCACAGAGTGTTCTGAGTAGCATCTGATTTGTCTAATTTATTACATTAATAGGCTATGTCATGCATAGCGAATGGCTATGCACAAAAGCTGCACTGAGACATTGTCGTTCACTGTGCAGAATGGGTTTGCAAACCTTAGGTGCTAAGTGACGTCTTATGGACAGCATGATAGCATATTTTATATTCCATTGTTGGAACCCTTAAAATGCTACACTGTTTTTGCAGAATTTAGTTTGAGGGCGCAACTTATGGCGCATTGTAGATGTATTTCCACTTGAATATCCATTAGTTAGGTTTGTGAACATGATAAACACAAATCACAAATAACCTTAACCTGTTTAATATAGTAGAATTAGTCATAGATGAAACTTTTTACACAATTATGCCTCCTTAACAGATTTAGTATGGCACATAGCCATTTGAATGTATTGTTCTATGTGTAATAATTGTTTATCTATTTTTATAGTGTTGGAATACTACGCACTGTATAGATGTAGCCCTTATAACAATGTTGACACCGACTGACTCAGTACAGCAACCTGTCAATAGCATTGATGAACATTCTGGAGATGTGGAGACACTGAAGACCTGCACAGACACAGCAGCCGATTACCTGAAAGAGAAGAGCCGCCATCTGACATTAATAGATTTTCTAAGAGCCGCAGGTGTTAGATTACCTTTTTTCTGTCTTCATGCGCATAAGAGATTAGATAGTTTAGAGCAATATTTACATACTTGTATCTTAAAGGGATAGTTCACTTCGAAATTAATTTTTGATATGTTTCAGCTTACCTCAAGGGCATCCAAGATGTAGGTGTCTTTGTTTCCACAGCATTTTCAATTTTGACATTTTTTGGTCAAACCGTTGTTATCTGCCAGTCCTATAATGCAGTTTTAGGGGGTCCACCTCAAAGAGCATGCACAGAGAAGTCAAAATTAAACATGATTTAATGACTCGTGAATGTAAGTACACATTGATGGCCTAAGACACGACAATGAGCGGTTTGTGTGAGAAAACAAACAGTATTTATATAGTTTTTAGCTCTTGTTAAAAGCCATCGAACTGATCTGAATCAGATGTCCAACTGAACCGAACTGAACTGTCTCCAGAGTGCAGACATTACGCCGGAAGTGATCTCTCGCGTGTCTACGTCACGCATAGATACAGTCGGTTGGTCTGGGAACGCCCCCGGGAGCGCCCTGACACGTGATGTGAATTTAGCCCGTGGTGGAAAACATTGCCTTGGTGCTCATTGAAATACATGCGACAATCATGCCGAAGAGTTGCTGTGTCGTTTTCTGTACCACCAATAAACTAACAAATTATACATTGAACCAAATAGGAGGACAAAATGGCAAAATTAATCATAACTTATTAGATTACTGTGTGAGTAGATCCATGTGTGATGTAGTAGTATATGTTTAACTCGTATTAGGCAGTGGGACAGATTTGTCTGACGTTTCATCCCTTATGAAAAAGAACTATAGTAATCATATGGCTACAAGTATTCTATAGTAGTGTATACCTCTATGATGTTCTGTAATACCTCTGTACTTCTAGGCTATGTCCCAAAATACTATAGTATTCCTATAGGATTAACGTTACTATAACATTTTGTCCTAAAATACTACAAGATTCCTATAGATGTTTTTCATAGGGGATGTCTCATTCACATAGAGAGCCTAAGTCCCTCCCCTTCCGGTCGCCCACCATGGGACCTTATTTCGGAAAAATATTGAATGGTAGTCAATGGCGTCGCGTGAGACAACAAATATTTTGATCTCGTTTGAATTGTGCCCTGAATTACACAAATGATGTTTGTCAATTTAAAAGATACATTTTAAAGTAAAGAAAGTCGCAGTTTGATGTAAAACCGTTGAGGTGTAAGACTGTGAAAATACGTAATTACAAAGACTACAAACCCCAAAGGCGCACATTTTCTCTCAATGAAAGGAAGCTAACTTTACTGAGGCTGTCTGTCATTGTTTCTACAGTCTTACGTTATAATAGTAACGTTACGCCGTCCTACCTGTGTGTTTTGTACCAGACTGGACGCACACGAGCAGCGGATCTCGTTTCTCTTCCCGGGAGATGTAGTTCACAGAGCGATTTTCACATTAAACTAAAAGTTACTCTTCTGTTGTATGACAAACTGCGATGTTTTTGACTTTGAGAATCATCTTTTAAATTGACAAACATCATATGTGTAATTGAGGGCACAGTTCAGACCGAATAAAAAGATAAGTTGTCTCTCGCCATTGACTACCATTCATATTTTTTCCGAAATAAGGTCCCATGAGCCGGAAGCGAAGGGGCGGGACTTAGGCTCTCTATTAGCGTTATCAGCTGAAGGTTATCAGCTCAATACAGACTGCAGTCTGTGAGAATTCGGAAAACTGTCAGCAAAGTCTCTCTGCAACATCGTAGCTACTACTGATCACCGTTTTACAAAAGGATGGTTTGGAGTGAAGCAGACGTACAATTGGTGAGTGACAAGGTTTTATGGACTTATAGTAAATTATACACAAGTTGATTGAGTTATGGGCTCATGTTACCGGTAGCTGCCGCGATGTCTTACCTGGAGATTCAACCAGATAACAATCTGAAAACGACACCTCTGGCCATTTGGTTGGGTTATTGACCCAGTTTTTAATTAAACAAGGGCAATCATAACCGATTACAGTTCATTTTGCAATGTACCGTTGCCGGTCGGCAGGCGTCAATGACTCGCAATATAACATTTTTGTCATTCAAATACATACGGTGATCGCGCTGCTTTCCCTCACGCCGACCACGCCCCCAAGTATGACGCATTGCGACTGTATGTATTGTATACACGGAGATTTCGCAAGTTTTACCTTTCACTAAACATATTTAGATATATCGAAATCGTCTTCCATCGATTTCCCGTATATCTAAATATGTTTAGAGAAAGGTAAAACTTTAGCAATCTCTGTGTAAACAATGCGTGATGTGGACGCGCGAAAGATCACTTCCGGCGTAAAGTCTGGAGACGGTTCAGTTGGACATCTGATTCAGTTCGACGGCTGTTAACAAACAAGAGGTAAAAACTATATAATACTGTTCATTTTCTCACACAAACCGCTCATTGTCGTGTCTTAGGCCATGTGTAACATTACTTACATTCACGAGTCATTAAATCATATTTAATTTTGACTTCTCTGTGCATGCTCTTTGAGGTGGACCTCCCTGTAAAACTGCATTATGACTGACACACAACACCGGTTTGACCGAAAAATGTCAAAATTGAAAATACTGTGGAAACAAAGACACCTACATCTTGGATGCCCTTGAGGTAAGCTAAAACATATCAAAAATTAATTTCAAAGTGAACTATCCCTTCAATGCATTTAATCTCTTGTGCCTAATAATAAATTCATCTTAGTAAAACATTACTAAAGGATAAAATCAAATTTTTTTGATGAATAGGTAATGGGCATTAAGAAATGTATATGGGCGATTCCACAGTATCGGGCTTACTTCGAGGACAAAAGTCTGCAAAATTCAATCTTCTTGCAGAAAGCCATTGTCCTCAGGTTAACATCCTGTGACAACCTGGGATACAGCTGTGTGAAAGGCAGGATAAATCTGGCAAAGTTGAACTTGTAAACTTTGATCAAAGTTGAATTTAACGTATGTAACATGGACGGAAAAACAGTGTAAATTCAAGCAGAAAGTGTACTTAATCTAATTCAGTTTAATAAAATTCAGGTTGAATCCAAGTTCATGTTTTGCTTTGTTCCTAATTTGGCATAATTATGAGTCATGCGTTGTGCATTTTTCACAAAACTGCAATATGACTTCCATGCAGGCAGGGTGGCCATCTAATATGATCTGTTTCATCAACTTAAAGGTGCATTTTTGAGTCTGGTATGTTCATAAATTTAAAGCCAGCAAAATTACTAACAAATACCACAGGTATATTTTTCAAATTTATTTGCCAAATGTAGAAGACAGAAGACGACGTGCGCTTGTTCCGTGGCGCAATTCTATTTTAACGGCGCACCAGACGCACTTCACAATCGGTTCACAGCCGTGGAGATCGACGTTCTCGTCAGGGCCGTAAAAGAAAGAGAAGTGACATTGGGGATGGGACAAACCGACCCAAATTAGCTTCGGTTAAACATGCATATAATAACTTGGGTAAATGTGTAAGTTGTATGCCTATTTTTCCCATCATCATGGACACAACAATGATTTCCCTCATGTTTATATTTTTTTCTTATAATAATGTATCATTTGCAAAAAGTAAAATGCATCTGTGTAGCTGAGAGAATCATCTACAGTGTATGCGTGTTGTTCACTCTCTGTTATGGCCAAGCATGCGCGCTTAAAATAGCATTATAAGCAATGCGCAACGCGCCACTGACATTAGACCAGTTTTTTTCTGGTCATTGGTGCAATTGTTTTCTGGAACTGCAAAATAGCACAAGGAATTGTTTGCGCCGACACACGTCTCCTTTTTGCGCCCAGGGAGCGCAAGTTAATTTCCTAGTTTACCGACGTGCATCTGTGGAGGAAAAAACACACTTTGCGCGCGTGCAAAATAGGAATGATAAATGCGTCAGTGTATAAAGTCATTTGCGCCGGGTGCAAGATAGAGCCCCTAATGTTTAAACTAATGTGTGCCGTCAGTGCGGAAAATCTGCGCGTGTGCCTTACATGCCCAGTTCACTGTTGTTTAACAACCTGCTTGACGCCGACAGATTATTCTAATGGCATTTGTGATATTGTGTTAACGCACTATTAACATGTTAACTTGGACAGCCTATACGCTATATACTGACATTCTGACAGAAAATAAAATCATAATAAAAAAAAGTCATTGATGACGATGTTGACTTTCATGAAAAGCTCATTGATTCAAAATACGCGGAAAACAACGTTCGAAGTTGGATAGCTTCTGTCCAATTTACGAACATGAAGTGCATAATCTGTCAAAATATAATACAACCACCATTCATGCATGATCTTCATGAACACGACGCTGCTTTCGGTCCGAAACCATGCACTTGATATCGACTTGATCACTCTTTTATCCTTTCTCACCACAATGATCATATTTAATGTTTACTTAAACAAAGTTTACCACGTTCGTAACATTTTAACGTTCGTAACCTTTTGGACAGAATCCACAAACTTACCCACATTCATCGAAATCCGTGAAATCCTGTTAACTCTTCCTCTCACGCAGAGCGACCGTGACCTAGACAATCTTATTCCTGACAGGTGAACCATTGAGGCGTTAGGAGATGAAATTAAGCGATGAAATAAAATGTTCGAGCGTTATGATTTTTTGACAGAAAATCTCAGCCCCTGTTTTATCCCGATTTATTAACAATTTATCATGTAGCTACGTACATGAGAATTTAGTCCACACAAGATGTTTTTATCGTCTTGTTACTGATAGAATTACATGGAAAATTTATATGTCTGATTACTTTAAAATCATAGTTTAACGTACGTAACTTCTTTGACGGAAAGTGTGACGAACGTTAATAAATATTTCCATTGCATCGTGGTAGATTAAGGGAATTATAATTTCAGTGTTAGTAGATTTATTTTGTAGAAGACACACCAAAATAAATGTTGAGTGCCAAAATTCAGGATTTTATTACAGCAAATTAAAGAAATGACTTAGGAAAAATTCAGATGCACGTAATGTCCCACACTGACACCTGCAATTTCTGGGGACGGAAATAAAATAAAGTCTCATTACATGAAAATGCCAAGGCTTAGTGGGATAAAACTAAATTTATTATTTCTAACATCTATCTTTAACGAAATTATGAACTAAAAATTAAAAAAATGGCAACACCTGGGTATTATTCAATCTATATAGTTCATTACACCCCTTGTGGACCGATACTGTGGAATCGCCCATATATACAGCTGATGCTAGAAAGTTACTTGTTTGAATGACTTCAAGCACATTTAGCAAGAGTTTAAGGGGTGAATCACACCAAACCTGATACGAACATGAATATTTTTCTTAAAGAAATGATCTGTTTTCTTTGCATTGTTACATTGTTTCCCGGAAAACTAAGCACATTTTACACCCTAATGCCCAAGAAGACTACGTACCTCATTGCGAATCACTGCCATGTTTGTCAGAAATCTAGAACACCAAGGCCTGGTTCACAGACAGGGTTTAGATTAAGCCAGGATTAGCCCTAAGTTTAATTAGGATATGAGTAGTTTTTATAAACACGCCTTGGAAGAAAAAAAAAACATTACTGATGTGCATCTTGAGACAAAACAATAGCACTGACACAGGTTAAGATATGTTGGTGCAAGTTGCTTTCAGTTAAAACAGCTCAAGCATGCATTTTAGTCTGGGACTAATCTTAAATCTTTTCTGTGAAACCGGGGGCAAGAAACTAGTACAGGTTCTTGCTAAACATAAACCTGTGAAGCATGCACGATGCTGACACGGTCTTGAGGAAAGTTGGTTGTGTATACACCTTTACTCATTCAAGATTACTCCAACAGACTGCAAAGGAAACTGCATTTTAATGCAATAAAGATAATGTATTTTATTAATGTGTTGACAATTTATTTTTCCTAAATGGGTTCTTGAAAGCATCTAATTTCAGTATTCACACTAAAGCAAAAGGCAAACTCATTTCTCATTTGCATATTCTAAAATAATCAGGTCATGCGCTGCAACTGCAAGGCATTAAAGTGTTAAAAAATAAAGATAAGGGAAGGCAGAAAAAGAAGCCAAAACACATTATTATATTGTTTTTATTCAGTTCAAGAAAGTGAGGGTATCAACACCTACAAATAAACATCATCTGCTTATTAAGGTCCCTACTTGAGAAAGAAACATTGATCATGTGAACAAAAATAAATAATTTATATTTAAGATATATGCATCTGATTACATGAAGTCTCAATTGTCAGTTTAAGTTCTAATGAAGCCATTAATACATAAAGGTTTGCAACTCCTACTCTTAAATAATCAGTAAGCACTGATCTATAGGCTTAAAAGGAAACCATCTAACAAATAAGTCTAATCCAAGTAGGGTGGTGATATGAAATGGCACATTGAAATTCAATCTGGCATTAAAGACTGACATAGAAGCCTTGATGCCAGAAGCATCAAGCTAAACGTGTTTTCTTACATTGCGTCTAGTAAAGTTGCAAGACCTGAGCATTTAAAAAAAAAAACCCCGTCGCAAAACGTTTAGTCTTTGAATTCCTACCCTAATTGAGCCCGACCGATCATGGATTTTTAGGTTTATTTATTTATTTTTTGTGCTCCAATATGATCTTGGGAAGAATATGCTTCCACTTCATTAAACATTTAGTATAAAAGTATACGCTAAGAAAACTGAAATATTTCTGTTGTTCTTTCAAATACACTGCTGTGAATGATTTTAAAGAGGTATTTCTTAAGTGTTCACAACCATTATCTAAAATACCTACGTACTCAACCAATCTAGCTTTAATCACACATTTAATACCATGCATAATGTGTACCACATTTAACAGTAATAAAGACAAGAAATATGCTTAAGGTATAAATGGTTATTTTTAAATAAATAAATATCTTTGAGATTTTCTACAGGACAGGCCTTAGGGTAGGTTGCTGTTTAACAGCTTTACCAGTGTCGTCCATTGTGAAACTGCAGGAACATCATGTGTACAGTGGTCATAATGAGAAGAAGTGATGACAGCAAATCTACCATGAGCAGTACAATAACCTGAAAATGGAAGCACTTAATACAAACATAATGAAAAGGATAGCACATATCCTTTTACTCCAAATTAACCTTTTTTTAAAAAACAGAACGCCATTCTCTGTTCCTCCTCCGATTACACCAACTAATCGGTCGGACTCTTGAAGGCAGCACTGGGTAAGAGTTTGGACAGAAATACTCATCCAAGCTCTCAGTCTGAGATCGATCATAGTACCATACAATTTGTGCACTGTGTGGGAACACAAAACAAATGAAGAAAAAAAACCTAAAATGGTCTCTGACAGGCACTGCCACTTATTCTAAAATGTCTACGGTATTACTGTTCCTACCAGAGGTAGTATCTTATCAATGCCAGCTTTAAGTGTCCTTTGAAGAACTATATTTAAAAACACAATAGTAAAGGAGGCAAGCCTCGCCGAGATTAGCATCTGGGTGCGACACCATCTGGACAAGCACTGCAAAAAACCTGATGTTGTACGATTATTGGCATTAGGCCTTGGGTGGAGAGAGTCTTCCTCTTGTAATAGAATATTGTTTTGAAATCTTCCCTTGGGGTGACGAGACTGAAGTGAGGCCTCAAAGGAAAGGGTCCACACCCAGTCCTATTAATGCATTATCATCCATATTGAAGGAGGACTCGTAGGTCTGTTGGGTATTCTGATGCATCTTCTGATGGTGCCGGAGGTTAGACTTGCTAGAGAAACGTTTGTCGCAAAGGAGGCAAGAGAAGGGCTTCTCTTTGGTGTGGATGCGCCTGTGGCAGATAAGCTGGGTGGAGACCCGGAAGGCTTTGCCACACTCCAGGCACTGATAGCGTTTGGGTTCTGTGTGTATGCGCCGGTGATTCTTCAGTGCCATGAGATTGGTGAACTCCTTCTGGCAGACCGAGCAGAAGAAGGAGCCGGTCTTGTGGCTGTTCTTGTGGTTGAGCAGTGAACCAGCGTGGCGATAAGTGCGCCCACAGTGCTCACACACATGACTCTTCTCCTCCCTACCGTATTCCTCACTACTTTCCTGCTGGTCTTGCGGCTCAGGAAATCCATGTACTCGGCTGAAAGCAGAATCGATCTTAGGAAGGCTCTGAATCCCTATCTGCTGGTCCAGTGTAGAGTCCCAGTCTAAATCCTGCTGCATACCTTGCTCATGGTGCGACTGCCCTTGTAAGCTGCCATGGAGCTCCTGGTGCTGCTGAAAACTAGCCAGATTTGGGAAGTTCTGTTGACATATGTTGCAGTAGTAGGGGAGTCCCTTACTATGCACCTCCATGTGGCTCTGCATGTGTGAAAACTCACAGAAGGTTTTCCCACAATCTGGGCAGCAGTGGCGTGCCATTTGAGAGTGGCTCTTTAAATCCAGAGGATCTTTGAATGTTTTGAGGCAGAGAGTGCAGTGCAGGAGGTCAGCAGAATGAGTCTTCTTGTGGTTGAGAAGGGAACCGGCGTGTCTATAAGAGCGTCCGCATTGATCACATCTGTAACAGAAAATACTGGCATAAGATACAATGAAATTATGAAGGATTGAAAAGGATAAGAAAAAAATCTGACTCACGTATAGCATTTGTCCACACCATCCTGGTTTACAGTAGAGTTTGGATTTCCATTTCGGTAACAGCGATGTCTCTTTAGGCCAGACTTTCCCTGGAACCTTTTACCACACGTTTGGCAGCTGTAATGAGTCGCTCCCCGTGCATGGATTTTTTGATGGTTGTACAGGATACTGGAGAGACGAAAAGCTTTACCACAAGTAGGACAGACATACTTTTTCTTCTGCGTGTGAATGCGTGTGTGGTTTCGTAAAGCCATGGGATTGGAAAAGGGCTTGGCACAGAAGGAGCAGGTAAAATGCCCTGTTTTGTGAGTGTTCTTATGGTTCAACAAGCTACCGGCGTGACGGTAACTTCGACTGCAAATGTTACACTTGAATGGTCGCTCCTCTTTTCCTAGGTCCATATGGTCTACATTTCCTGGAGGGACAGAATCAGAGACAGTCTCTTTTTGACAGGTGTGTCCTTCAAGTAGTTCGTTATCTGGAAATACAAGACGGCAATTCTTGCATTTTAAATTATTTTCTTGTTTGTGGCCCCTGACCTTTCTTCTTGCTACTGAATTCCTTTTAGTGGTCGAACAAGTGTGGTTGAGTAATTGTTTGTTTCCTCTAAAGGCCTTTCCACATTCTTGGCAGCGGTATCTTTTGACAGCAAAGTGTATTCGTAAATGGTTCTTCATTGCTAGCTGGTTGGAGTAAGTGTTGTTGCACAAAGCACAGTAATATTCACCTGTCTTGTGAGAGTTTTTGTGGTTAACCAAGCTTCCTGCATGCCGATAGCTTCGCCCACATTGATCACAGACAAAAGGCCGAGGGTCCTTAGGATCTCCTATCGGGCCCTTTTCTTGGCTAGACTCATCACTGTTAGAGGTCTGCCGTTGCTTATGGCGTCTGCTTATTCTCTTTCTGCCGAAATGAAGTGCCTGCATTCCACTCCCTGAGGCATTTCCACTCATCTGCATGAGTGTCTGTATTTGTTTGTTGAGCTCTTCAATCTTAGCCTTGTTTTCTTGATGTACCCTCTGGTGGTTCAATAGTTGTTTATAGATTTTGAATGCTTTCCCACATTCTGTGCAACTATGCCTGGTAGAGAAAGGGAACAAAAAAAAAATCAAATAAAACAGAACTTGGCTATAAAACAATACGGATGAAGTATGATGTTACACAATAACTTTTTGCAAAGCAATCAAATTCTGAAATTTTAAATACTTACTTTTTAACATCGAAGTGTGTCCTCTGGTGATTCTTGAGGGCCAACAAATTATAAAAACGCTTTTGGCAAACAAAGCAGCGAAACACTCCAGTTTTGTGAGACTTCTTATGATTGAGCAAAGATCCAGCGTGTCTGTATGAACGGCCACATTGGTCACACTTGTACTGTCGTTCTCCTTCATGTGGACCATCCTGTACAATTTCTTGTTGAAATGTATTTCTAAGAAGCGGTTTCTCCACACATTTCTCCCCCACTTGTCCATCTCGTTGTCCCGTGCAATTGTGGTTATTGAGGTGATAAAGATCGCTGCAGCTTATGCCACATTTCCCACAAATAATACCTTCCATTTCCACTTTTGGTTTGAGCTCATTCTGGTTGTCTGTTACAAATTGATCTGGCGTATTACCTTCAATATTGATATGCAAGAGCTGGTGGGCTTGTAGGTCCTGTTTCTTTGTAAAGCTCTTTCCACAAGTGCTACAGATAATCAGACTGCATTCACTCTGCTGATTTTCAGTCTGTTCATCTCTCTTGACCTCTAGAGAAGACACAGATGACGGGCCAGACGCTGAAGGTGCAGCATGGGTTTGAGTGTGACCTCGGAGATGGCTTCGCAGTGCACGCATGCTACTATAGTGATTCCCACAAACTGAGCACTGATACATCTCTCCATCATCCTCTTCACACTCAGCTTGACCTTCACTGTCACTCATTTGTCCATGAATGTCGTCATGAAAGGTCTGTTGTCTAAAATAGGCCTCAGCTCTACTGCCATTGTGTTCCTCAAAACCAATATCCTCACCTGACTCTCCTAAAAAATGCTGATGCTTTGTGTTTTGAAAGTCCATGTGACCGGATGAGTTGTTCGTCATGGTCTGATACTGCTGAATCAGGTGGGGACATGTATGTGACTTGATACCTGCAATATCAGTAAATGTTTTACCACAATCTGCACACATGTGCCTCTCCATGAGGTGTTCCTCCTGAGGTAGTTGCTCATCTGGGAAGGAATTGTCAAACTGCTCATGAAATTCAGTAGCATTTGTCTCGTCCACATACTCCTCGTCTGATTTACCCTGTTCGGAGTCTACCAGGTCATGAGGAAGCCCTAATATTTCACTTACATCTCCCTCATGCGATGAAAAGCAGCCCTGTTGGTTCTCATGTGTTAAGGGTTCTGAGGAAAGCCAGTCACCCTCAGAACTAGCAGGCAAAGATGCGGGTCTTCCCTTATGAATCCGAAGGTGGCTTCGCAGAGCCGCCAAATGTGGGTAGCTCTTGCGGCAAATGGAACACTGAAAGATCCCGGTTTGATGGGATCGTTTGTGATTTATAAGACTGCCTGCATGCCTGTAACTTTTACCACAAATGTGGCACCTGAAGCGGCGACCAGAACCGTCATCTTCTTCTACTTTGATGTTATCAGGACATTGTTTTGAATGATCACGGTTGAGGTCCTCTGATGGTAGGGCCATAGGCTGTCCCTGAGCATGAACGATCAATGAATTGTCATCCAAAGAGTTAGGTAGATACACATCACCATTTTCCATTGGCCCATCTGATTGGTCATAATCAACAACTTTATTGAGTAACTGAGGCAATGGTGGAGTGTCACTAGAGGGGGGATAAGGATTAGACTCTGGGGAATGAGCAACACTATCATTGTACGAGAAATTTTGCTCCTCTGACAAATTGGTAGGGAGCTCAAATGACACAGAAGAGGAGTTGTGCAACAGAATATGATTTTGAAACTCATCATCATTCGCAAACGTAACCTGACAAAGGTGACAAAAATGTATATTAGCATCACCATTCTGTGGCATAACTTGCAGGGCAAGTTCTTTCTTGCAGTCTGTGAGGGCAGCTTTAGAGTTCTGTGCACTGAGACGACCTCTGGTTTTACTATGGATTCGCTGGTGACTATTAAGGGCAGCAAGATTGTTGAACTGTTTAAAACAGATTGGACACTCAAATATTCCCATTAGGTGCGTTTTCTTATGATTTATGAGGCTGCCATGATGTCTGTAGGTCTTGTCACATGAGTCACATTTAAACGGCCTGTCTCCAGCATCATCTTCAGGTGCTGTGTCACTTTCTGGGGTTGAGTTTGAAATGTGTTCGGACTCTGCATCATTACAAAGGCTGCTCATTGGAGCAATATTCAGCTTCATGTCTGGCTGCAAATCTGGCATGTCAAAATCCACATCATCAAGGTGTAGCAAATCATCATCTTTATAACCACTTTCAATATGACTTTTTGCAACATTGTTCATTATGACATGAGACTCTTTATTGCGATGGACCTTTTGATGGGTGACCAGCTGAGATGCCAGACGAAAAGCCTTTCCACAATCTGTGCAAGAATATTTCTTTCTAGATGTGTGGATGCGCAGGTGGCTTTTGAGAGCCAGTGCATTGGAGAGCTTCCTTGAGCATATATGACACTGAAAAGAGCCAATCGTGTGTGTTTTTTTGTGGTTAGCCAAGCTGCCAGCATGCCTGTAGCCTCGTCCACATTCCCCACACTTGAACTTGCGTTCCTCTTCTGACCGATGAAAAGTGTCTATATGCTCCAAATGACTGGGCATGCCTGGCTCTTGCATAGCCATAATGTTATAGTATAATGATACGAAATGTCAACAAGAGCCAGCTTGAATGAGTGTGAGGGACACACCTGTCCTAACTATTATCAAAATGGCTTGTTCGGTGAGGCCTGAACGTGAAGGCAACATTCAAAAAAATAGCTGAGAATACATTCTGTTCCATTCCATTGAAAAAAAATGTCATTGGGAGGATGGTGCAAGTGCAGGCAGTGGATGAAATCTGTAACAGGAAAACCCATGCATTATTTACATTTAAGTTCACACAAGGCAGTATTTCAACAAAAATCAATAATGACAAGTAGGCTAATTAAAGAAAATGAAGTATTTAAACATTACTGTAAAATAAAACACTGCACTTTAGGGATTTTTACAATTTATAGGGAACATCTTTCCTACAGGTTTGGAATGTCATGTAAGAGTGAGTAAATAAGGACCCTATGAATTACGTGACGCAAAAAAAACAAAAAAAAAAAACAGGTGAAATTGTGAAATCCAGTCATTAAATATACAGTAGTCGACAACAAAAAACTTCAACAAAGTTGTCCTAAGACAAGAATGGGTAGTTTTTGAAGGTTTTGATCCACTTCAACTGTTACTGTATTTTACTGTGTAATGTGAAGCACTTTGGCAAATTGAAATAATTATCAACTAAATTTAAAAAAACAACAAGTAGGGCTGAAGAATTAATAAAAAGTCGAACCATGTAATGACTATGATTAGTGCAGGGCTCATAAACTTCGGTTCTGGAGGGCCATAGTCCACAGTACAGAGTTGAGGTCCTACCCCTAACAAACTCACCTTCCTGTAGCTTTCTAATAATCCTGAAGGCCTTGATTAGCTTGACTTGCTTAATTAGGGTTAGAGCTAAACTCTACAGGACAATGATCCTCCAGGACAAGAGTAGAAGAGTCCTTGGCTTGAGCCCTAGTGTTTGTAAATAAACCACAAAGAGACAGCTGTTTGATTGTAAAGGGTGAATGATGTGTGCAACTTCATCTAAACATAGTCAAAAGAAATTAGGACAGAATTTGATTACCACAACTGTTGATAATAAATGTATATTACATAATGAAACCACAGAATCCAGAAAAAAATAACCAAATGGGATTTTTGCAAATAAATAAAACAGAATTCAATTCAAATGCTCCTATTATTGTTAAAACTTTTAATGATTTTTTTACAAGCAACAATTAAACCAAACTGTTATATAACTTCAAAGTACAAGGAGGGGATTCTTTATCCAATAAAGCCATCCAGTTCTATATCCAATGAAGCCATCTTACCATCCATCAATAATTGGATTATTGATAGTTTTTAATCTAATATTCTAATTTAAAAAAAAAATAAAAATAATATATATATATATATATATATATATATATATATATATATATATATATATATATAAAACATTATTCCACAAAAGTATATCTGTTGGGATGATCCGACAGCATGAAGTAACAACTGACTGACGGGCTCCAGCAGTTAGTTATATGACAGTCTGCCTCACACAATGGAGCTCTATTGACACATTAAACACTTCTCCAGTACATTAGCTTAACAGCTAGCTATACAAGCACAACCTCGACAGTGTATTAATCGATCGTTGTAATAGTCCTCTAGTTGTTGTCTAATTTGATATAGGAGACAAAAGACAGAGATAAGCGGAATAAAATACATATTTTGGGAGAGGCAGTAGCATCCCACATCACTGCGAGCTTGTTAGCAATTGGCGGCTAAAAACTGCGGCTAAATGTAGCCAACTGATACAGCAAAAAAATAATGTTAGGAGTATACATACTGAATGTTGAGGTCTCCCTATGTGGTGTTGGTGCATGTAATGTTTTCACTCCGTCCACTTTATTTTAGTTTCAGGACGGGCGTGTTCGTCCCCCCTTTTCTAACAATTGTCTTTTCCCCATCCCACTCTCGACTCACTTCCTGCTTTTGTTGCTAGGGAACAGGAAATGTGCATCAGTGAAAAAAGTCCGTATGTTTTCCTCTCAAAAGCTGTTTTCTTTTAACATACGTTTTTAAATTATTTCTAACTCCTCCGCCACTTTGTTAAAATTTGTTCAACCATTAACATGAGCACTGTTTGTTCATTCTTTAATGCTAACCATTAATGTTAATGACAGCTTGCATTAAATAAAAATGTTCAATTCGACTGTATTTGGCAATGAAATTATTGCATTTTTAACAATCATAACCAGTTACACGTTATTATAACCACATTTTTTTTTTTAGCCCATTCACATTTTGTTATGTAACTGTATGCACAAAACAAATGAACATCCACATTGAAGTGAGCAATGCATAATTTCCCCTCCCACAGTTTTTTTTCTCTCCACCCCATTTCTATCCCACTTACCGTGCACTGTAGTCAGCAGAATCTCTTCAGAAAGAATACCAAAAGAGCAGATTGATGAATGCGTTTTAGTTAATTAAAAAAAAAAAAAAATCAGTTAATGTTGTAGACATTCCCCAGGTGGAGAGTGAGGAAGTCATGAATGCTAACATCTCCGCGTTCGCAGGATAATTTCGTCGTGGTCCTAAAGCCGCCGATCTTCTCCTGAGATTGAACGACTTGTAATTCATCGTCAAAAATACAACCGTTTCTCCTGGGAGCACAAAAGGTACGTAACGCAAGCCATATTTTCTTTTAGAAATACTGACGATATATAAGCGGACACGTACTGTTAAAAATGCTGCGATTATGATGAAGTGACAGAAGCATCCGACTGCGAATTGCTTCCCATTTTCAGCGGTCCTAAAGCCAGCCATTTTGTGTCATAGTGCATGCTGAAATAGTAGTTGTTTGCGTTAAAGTCATGGTATAAGCTCTTTGAGTTGCTGCTGAATTACATTTGCATTGCTTCAATTTGGTTATGATGTTTAATTTTGGTTGACATTGAAACAATTCAGTTGTGTACATTGGCAGCCCAGATGCCAACTTCCTTTGAGAACGAGCGTCTTTCCTATATGTCCCTGAGGTCCTAATGCCGGCCATTTTGAAGTCTTCCCCATCCTTTATAACATATTTATCGTGGAAACTAGTTTCTGCCAAAAGCCTAGTTTTACAATGAATATGTTAACTTGTCATTCGCCACCATTGTCATGAAACATTTAAGAAGAATCACAGGGATAATGTTAAACAAAATTAGCAGTATGTGTAGTGATGGTATGGTATTTAGAAAGAGTTGCATACTCGTTAATTTTAGTTGATTTATTTTTGCATATTGTTTGTTATTACAGAAGTATTGTTCATTTAAAAGATAATACAAAAAAATAATACAAAACATGGGAAAAATGTAACAAAAAAGAATATGTTCGAATAAATACAATCATCTATCAAATGTGCATTTGAACTCTAGACTCTCAATTAAAATATAAATTTAAGGCACTAATTTGTGTATTTTGTTGTTCTCCCCAGCATCATCAGGATGGCTTCACCCCAACCAGGTAGCCCTCCAACTGCAGAGCAGTATACACCACCTCCTTCTGAGACTGATCCAAACAAAGAACAAGACAACGTACCAGAACAGCCTACAAGAAGAAGAGGCAAAGGGAGACTGTCAAAAACTCTACACACTTTTAAATGCTCGACCTGTCAGGAGGTCTTTACCAGCCCTTCAGCTCTACAGAGCCACAAGCAGTCAGTACATGGTAAAGACAAACAGCAGCAGTACACCTGTGGTAAGTGCACTAAGACGTTCTCCAGCCGAGCACAGCTTTCCAAGCATCAGCGCTCCCACTCTGTTCAGCGTCCATTCCCGTGCCCACAGTGCCATAAAGCTTATAAGACTCACTCAGAGTTGCGAAACCACAGCCGTTCACACACAGGGGAGAAACCATTTGTTTGTTTTGACTGTGGCAAGGCATTTATGCAGGCCATTTGCCTGCGTATCCACATGACGCAACACAGCGGCGAGAGGCCCCACTCCTGCCCTCATTGCTCTAAGAGTTATCCCACATTATCGAAACTCAAAGTGCATCAGCGATCACACACCGGGGAGAAGCCTTACTTTTGTTCTGAGTGTGGGAAGAGTTTTGCCGACCCTTCAGTGTACCGCAAGCATCGGCGTAATCACCAAGGCCACCGGCCGTATATTTGCAGCGAGTGTGGTAAATCGTACACCGAGCTGAAGGACTTGAAGAACCATCAGCGCTCGCACACGGGCGAGAAGCCTTACCTGTGCTCTGACTGCGGCAAAGCCTTCTCCCGGTCGTCCTCTTTGGCGTGCCACTTGCGAATCCACTCCAAGAGCAAGCCGTACCAGTGTGAGCAATGCAGCAAAGGTTTCACTCAGCTGTCTTCGTACCAGTCCCATCTTCGTACCCACTCTGGTGAAAAACCCTTCTTGTGTCCACAGTGCGGCAAGATGTTCTCAGATCCCTCTAGTTTTCGACGACACCAACGGGCGCATCAAGGATTCAAGCCGTACCCTTGTGATAAGTGCACTAAGAAGTTTCGGCAGCCGGCAGACCTTGCGGTGCATCAGCGTGTGCACTCCGGTCAGCGGCCCTACAAATGCCAACGTTGCGATAAAGCTTTTGTCGCTTCTTGGGACCTTCGGCGCCACATGCTTGTGCACTCTGGGCTGCGCCCTTTCTCTTGCACCGAGTGTGGCAAGTCATTTACAGAGCGCTCCAGTCTGAACAAACACAGAAGGGTGCATTCAGGGGAGCGCCCTTACAAATGCCAGCTGTGCTTCAAGTCATTTGTTGTGTCGTCAAGTTTGCGCAAGCATGAGAGGACACACTTATCCGAGAGGCCATTACAGGTCCAGGCCACTCCTGAATCGGCTCAAATGTTTCCCACCACCCTTCCTCAGTTCTCCTGCTCTCACTGCGATATGATATTCGGGACGTGGGAGGAGGTGCAGGCTCATACCAGCCTTCACACTATCTCTCCACCATCTGATTCTACAGTTTCAGCTTTACCTAACGGACCTTACGTTTGTGTGACCTGCCAGGCAGAGTTTGCTCAGCTGGCTGATATGCAGGCACACGAGAAACTGCACCCCAAGCCACGACCCCACGTTTGTGACCAGTGCGGTAAGGGCTTTCTGAACAAAGCCGGGCTTCGCAAACACCAGCGCATCCACTCAACCAGTCGGCCACATTGTTGCGCTGTTTGCGGAAAGGCTTTTCTTTTTGCCGCCTACCTACGCAAACACTTACGTACCCACCGTGACACAGACTCATCATCTTCCCTGCCTCAGACAGACATAGCTCACAGCCAACCCCTGCCATCTCCACCGAGTGGTGCGTCACCGTCAGAATCTGAGGCCACCGCTATATCCCTGACGGTTCCAGTGACCGTGCCAGTGTCTGCATTTCAGACAATGCCAGACCATGTATATATGGATAAGGAAGATGGGATCTGATCTTATTGCTGACTGTGTCGGCTGCTTTGAACACCTGAACAATGTGTTGGTTCTATAATAACACAACAAAGAGAATCTTGCAAAAAGCCTAATCACTAATAGAATTTCATTTTTAAATAGGATTAAATGCATCCGTGCATTAAAAAAAATTGTTTCATTTCCCTTGATATTGTAGGAAAATGTATTTATCTTTAGATTTGTGCCAAGATTGCTGAAAGGATTTATTTTTATTTTTAAGGTATGTCTGATTCTGAATCACATTGTCAGTTCATGTTGCACTTCAGTATCATAATCACAGATTTAATCTGATGTCATGTTTATACACTTGAAATCAGTGTAATATTTGAGTGCTGATTTTAATCACAAGACCAGTGACTTTACATCAATAAATTTTTCTCTATAAACTGACCATTAAAGTTTATATAGTATTTTATTTTGATTAAGTTTGAACAGCTTGTATTGTTTGATTTTTTTTTAAGCAATAAGCCAATGTATGTGGTGGTAAATATGACAATGATTCTTCTTGGACATGCTGTAATGCTCTTATGATATGCAGTAAAACAACACTATCGCCTCTTGTTCATCTTTATCTCAAGATTATAATCGTTAACGAAAACTAACGAAAAAACGAAAACTAGATGGGAAAAACATTGGCGTTAACTGAAATAAAAATTAAAACGAGCCATTACAAAAAAAAAATATAACTAACTAAAACAGTAATGTGTGTTTGCAAAACTAACTAAAATAAAATAAAATTATAGAGCAAATGTCCATTAGTTTTCGTCTTTGTAAATGTCTTTCAATTTAAAGCTATTTAAAACACGCAGTGTATTGTTCAGCTGCATTTCATTTCCCTCTCCCTCCGCATGCACGCGCGTACACGCGCGCACACGCGCGCACACACAGCCCCTCCGTGCAGTGCACAGCACACCGCATCTCCATGAAAACGAGGGTTCGATGTTGAAAGTAAGTTCACAAAAGGTTGGTATCTCATGATGAACATCTTTACACAATCACACATTAAAAGGTGGTGTACAAATATTTGAAATTCTTAATACAATTATGCCAGTGTGTTAATGTCGACCCGAGAATACTTCGTTTGAAAGTTAACTGACTTAGTCGCAATTTTGAGGTAAAATGTGTCTGGGTTGTCAACTCTATAAGCTGTGATTCAAATATTTAATAATTTTATGTCATTATTTTACTCTTACAATGAATGTTTGCTGCTTCAGTCCAGATTAGTGTTGTATTTAGGAGGGAGCTACACAAAGTAACACGGGGCTAGTTGTAACACGCCTGTTTTAAATACTTCCACACACGCTGGCATGACGAAACATGGTGTATTTACTAGTTGCCATTTCAACACTATATAGAGGAAAAAATGCGCCAAAATTCCGAAAAAAGATGTTGATACATTACAGGAACATGGGGTACTTGGTGATATCACGTTCACCAGACAGGGTTTAAACCCCAGTTGTGCAGCTGGGGCATGTTGTAACACTGCGTTACAACTAGGGCTGCAACTAACGACTATTTTAATAGTCGACTAGTCACCGACTATTGAAACGATTAGTCGACCAATCGGATAATTATTACATTTTTCTAAAATTTAGCATGAATTGCTTTAATTCTGTGGAAAATGATAGTAAACACAAGAAAGAAGGGGGTACTTCAATAAAAAATGCATATTTTATTGAACTTTGCTGCTGATAGGCCGATTCATACTAAAAGTAAATAAAAAATGCCCTGTCTAAAACCAATTAGGCAGAGTGCTTGGTCAGTATAGACATAATTATATGAAGAGTTTGGTTCCAAAACGCTATAAATCCATTTTGATGAATTTGAGTAAAACTGTGTTTTCTTTAGCAAGAAAATGGGAAGATGAAAACCACTATTTTCAGTTTCAAATTTTCACATAGCATTTGTAGGTTATAATATCAATAAAAAATTAAATCCATGTTTTGATTTTCAAAGATTTATTATAAAAACAGATTATTTTTCCCCAAAATGCAATAAATCCATTAACTTATTTTTTTCAAAATGCAATTAATCAAAAAACTTTTATACACATTGAATTTCTTGTGTAATCATATAAATCCATTGCTTTAATATAACAATATTCTGTAACACTTTAAGGGTACAGGTCATGAATTATCATGAATTCACGGATAAAATGAATCATGCATGAATTATGCATTCATTCGTTCATTCATTATTTTCATCAGGAACTAACAACATTTTTTTTTTACAGTTCAACGTTTTTCATTCATGACTTCATGGATGAACAACACCTTAATTAAAACATTAACTAAGATGAGCACATCATCATGAATTATGATTTATTAAGCATGATCTAATGTTACTTCTGCATATCGCTGTTGTCAACCTTGGGATGTCGCCGCTGAGCTTTTTTTGACGGCGATCAGCTGTAAAATGGCTTGGTCCTGCTTGGTTTTCGTTGACTTTGAATAAAACAACTGAAAGTTTTTCAAAAGATCCCTGGGGTCAGTGTGCCAGCGTGACAGAAGTTTGATGCTGTCGCGTGAGAACAAGCAACAGCCGGCATTTCCGTTACTGTTTACATTGCGTGAATGGTGCGTTGTGATCGGTTAAGCGGATATGTTGCATTTTGCAGAAAAGGGAGACTGGCGTTTGTCGCGGTTTGGAAAGAAAGTTCGCCTTATAGTGCGTAAAATAAGGTAAATCTTACCGAGGCGAGTCAAACTCCGTTTTATTCAACTGTCCGACGTCCTTTCTCTTTAAATGTTCGTGCATCACCGAGGTGCTGCCGTGATAGCAAGGACTGTCTGCTTTGCATGATACAGGTAATCTTTTTATTCACCGTATCCAGGCTAAAATGCTCTCAAACTTTAGATGTTTTGGTATGTGCAGCTGCTGCGTTGGACACTGCCATTTCTGTATGTTATCGCTCAGCAGAGAAGCGAATGTGCTCGGTCGGAAAAAAAACAAAAACATGTCTGGCGACAATTCGACAATGAAATTCATTGTCGACTATTTCTATTATCGATTTTTGTCGACAACGTCGACGAATCGTTGCAGCCCTAGTTACAACGTGCCCCTATTTTAAGAAATATGCTATTATATTATATACTTGTATGAATTCTACTGAGAAAACATGAGAAACATGTACATAATGACTGAGAGTCAATGTTTAGAAATGATTCATTATATTTTGTTTTGAACTATGCTGTATAGCTGTGTTTTCCATTGTGATTGTTGTCAAAATCAAAAATTAGATTATTTTTAATTATTAAAAATTCCTATAATTTTATATGAAAAAAGTTAATAATTGTATTTTATTTTAAAAATATTTTGGTTTGCCTTGTATATATATTTTATTAGATCAGATAACATTTTAAGCTGTTGTATGGTGATGTTACAATGTGCCCCTCACATGTTACAATGAACCCCACCTATGGAGCATGTTATCACATTTCACTTCCATTCTTTCAGGGTAAATCAAGAAGAAAGTATGCACTGTATTCATAAAACAAAACCACATAATTGTACTAGACATGTGGGAAATTAATGTGGGAAAAAAAAATACTCGAAACCCTTAGTAGAATTACACAAACTGAGAAAGTAAAAAATCGTTACGTTGTGCCCCACTCTCCCCTAGGGTGTGGAAATTGTAAGGCTGTGGGATTTTTTATATATAAGATATGTAGATTGTTGGTACGGTAAAGGAATTTCACATTGTAGGCTACATTTTATGTACTGGTTTTAATGTTGAATAGATATTTCTAAAATTGTATGATGTTTTTGTTGAGTTATAATTGCTCAATTCTTTTTCTGACCTTCTTCAACCTTGCCCCTGTCAGATAACCCAACTACAAAAAAAGACTAAAACTAACTCTAAAACTAATGAAAACTAAACCTAAGCATTTTCAAAAAATAGAAACTAAACTAGTAAACCCACTTTTAAAACTAATTAAAACTAAACTGAATTTGAAAATAAAAATTCAAAACAAAATAAAAATAGAAACTAATGAAAAATGCAAAACTATAATAACCTTGAATTGTACCCCCAATGTCCTGAATTACTCTTCATGGATTTTTGAAAGTTTGGTTTGTTTTGATGTTTATGTTATTTAAAAATGATTTAATTTACTACCCAGTCACAAGTTTGGACACACTTGACTAAAGTTTTGTTTCCTATTATTAAAAAAAATGTTTAATCTAGTTTTGTTGACAAATATAAGTACTAAAGATCTGCTTTATACACAAAATTCGTTTTTTTCTAATTTATTTATTGTAAATACTTTTTATGATTATTTAATTGGATGAGTTGGCATGGATAATGAATAAAAGTAGCCAACAAGTTCCATAGTTTAGATGACTTTAATTGCACTGTTTATATAAATTGTGGGGGGAAAAGTAATTAATTTAGTATTATAAACAAAATAGTATGTGTGTCAAAAAATGTGACCATTGGTCAATGCCCTTGTATTAAAAAATTATATTAAACATTTAACATTTAAATTGCGTTAAAATTATAGTTCTAGACAAAAAACTTGCATTTCAGATCTGAGGCCCTAACCCTAAGGGAAGAAACAAGTTAACTGTGGATAAATGTGTGAGAAACATGTTTTTGATGACACATACAGTTTAGAAGGCCATATATTCAGCGAAGCTCAAAACGACAACTTCAGCTTTGGATGAACTCTAAAAAACAAGGTATGTTTGTTTTAAGTTCTTAAAAAAATCCACACTGCTGTTTTGAAATCATGTTAATGTTATATCACATAATGTACAAAATAGAGTATTTGATATATGACACTAATTGAAAGTTTTCCTATTTTGTGTGCAGATACATTCTTTGCATTAAGAAGAATCATCCACCCTAGAGAGCAATGGCAGCGATAGTTACCGGGCTCATCCCAATCCTCCGCACTGCAGTGGACTCCACCACCTCCTATAAAGGTCGGACCATGTGGTTCGGCTTGCTCTGCATCCGTCTGGTGACCATCTTTCTGGCTCAGGGACCATGGAGAAGCCTAAATGATGATTTCTACTGTAACAGCTCCTCACAGTACTGCATTAGAGCTTGCTTTAACATGCATTTTGACAGTTCTATAGTGATGGCATGGCATTTCCTCTTCATCCTTCTTGTGCTCTCGGTCCTTCTCATGGAGCTTTTTTCCTCCCATCTTCGATATTCATTCCAGAAGAAGAAAGAGAGAGAAATGACATCTCAAAGCGAGGAGGGAGATGTTGAAGGTGATCCCACCATGACTGTTGGTGGTAGGATGGTGATCGACCTCCACAAGAGCAAAAGCAGTGTGGTGGTGTACCTGTTGACGGTGATGGTGCGGATTGCAGTGGAGGTTTTCTTCGTATATGTCTTGCTCTTCTGGGTTCTGCCTAAATTGAATGAGCAGTCATATGATTGTGCTGCACAAAATTTTCAGGGATGTTCAAAACAGCAGTGTGTGGTCCGAGGAGCTGCAGAAAAGAAAATGTCTGTCCATGGACTGCTGTTTATATCTGTCCTGGTCATTATTACAAGCAGTGTGTTTTGTCTCTATTCAATAGGCCACTATCTCTGTAATGGTTAAAAAAAGGTTCTTGGAGAGCACAAGCATATTTAGCAGCATTGATGTTTATAAATTATGCCCTTCTATTTTTTTTCCCTGAAATGCTTCTTAATGGCTTACTGAGCCCCGATATTGTAATTTATATGATTGTATTTTTAGTCCCACTTAGGTGTCTTTAGCTGTTATGTACTAACATTTAAATAAATAATTTGATAGAATGCACTTTGTGTTTGAGTTCACGTAACATTCTTTACTTAAAAATATATGTAACATGATGCGTGAACTCAAATATTTAAGTATATACAACAAAGGGTTTCTTGTTAATTTTAAGTAAAAAAAGTCGGCATTACTTAAAGTATGATGCAAAATGGTGCATTATATATTTTAAGTAAATCCAACAGATCATTTTTAGTGTATAAGCGTGAGTTTTTATTTAATGTGATTTTGCAATAACTTAAAAATATTTTCTTATTAAATTAAATAAAAAATATTTTCTTATTCAGTATTTTTGAGTTGTTTTCCAATACAGGTATCTTAAGTCAAGATACATTTGGAGAAGTAAAATGAATCGATAAGTATTGTTTTCTGAAAAAAAAAACAAAAAAAAACTTAATAGTTTTTACTTAAAAAACTATAAAATTATTTCCCAGTGGGGTCAGAAAATAATCTTGTTTTCCTTTGAATTCATTTTATTTTTCTGACCCCATTGGTAGTTGGTCTTGTTTAAAACAAACAAAAAAAAAACAACAACAACAAAAAAACAGGACTTTATAGTCATTTTGCTTAAGTAAAGGCATCTTGATTTAAGAATGTTTAGATATTTTAATGAAAAACAGTAAGAAAAATAAAACTGAGCAAGATTTTTTTTTTTTTTTTTTGCAGTGCTAGGACAAAAAATGTGTAAAGAAATTGCTTTTGGCTTTGCATGGTGTTTCTGTGTCTGCAGTTTTGTGTTGTTTGGGCTGGGTGAGAAGTAATTTTTTGTGTGTCCGTGTCATTTTATGTGAATGCTGAATGAGCTGTTCTGTTCAACTTGTTCTTTTCATATATATGACAATAAACAACAAGAATAAATGTTTCAAAAAACACAAAGAGTTTTTTTTTTCCCCGCTGGTCAGAATTTATTTCTTTATAATATATCTAATGACATATATATTATATTAAAGAGCATTTATTACTATGTTAGCTTTATGTTTTGAGCATTAGCATTAGATAATAACAGACCAAATTGTTAAATATATATGCTGATAGAGCAGATCAGTTGCAGAGGTCTGTTGTGCAGCAGCTTGTCTCCACCTGAGGCGGCACATCTTTGAAACACTCCTCAGCTTTTCCACATCTGCGCACCTCACCGTCTACAAAAAGAAATACACAATAGCTTTCACAAAGGGATTGGGTTAAAAAGTAAAACTCAGTTCATCAGTTTATCATTAAGAGCCCCCCATGTCTCAGGTTTAAAAATGAACAATAATCTGCACTATAGGCGACTTAAGTATGGCACTATCCTATGTTTTAGCTGCTGAGAAAAAGAATATGGTCAACTCACAGGCTGGTTCATGGAATTTGATCTTAATGCATGAATCGAGACCACTGCTGCATTCTTTCACCACCTTCTTATCACATTTGGGATTTTCTTTGTTGATCCCGTTGCAGAAGTTGCACCTCAGTGCCTGTGCAACTATAGAATCACAATTTTGAAATGGGAAAATGTTTAAGAAAAGCTTCTGTAGTGTGCTGAATTCATTATAGCAATCTTCTGGCAGAAAAAACAAACAAAAACAAAAAACAGCTAAGCCAAAAATATTTAGTGGACGTTCAATGGCCTTAACCATTTTAATCACAAATTACTGGTCAGGAAACGAAATTGTACAAATACTGTAGATGAAGTAACTTAGAATAGCCTTCCCTAACTTCAGACAGCTTTTTAATGGAAGACGAGTCAGTGTTGTTCCACTCTCTGTTAATGGCTTCAAACAGTTTAGTTGTTAAAAAATGTCTCCCAGTTCCAAATCTGGACTCTGAACAGGCCAAAACATGAGCCTGATGGACTTGTACTATAGTCTTTGCAGTCTTTAATTCATCACTCGAATCTTTTTCCGAGTCATTTGGTTCATTTAACAAACGAATTGACTCGGAAAAAGATTCGTTCATTTTGATGAACGAGTTCGAACGAGTCACGAACGTGCATCGCAGAACAGAGCAAGGCGAGCATTTGAGCTTATAAAACTTATACTTTATTTATTTATTTATTTTTTTTGAGCAATCATTTCACTTGATAAGACCCTTTCGTCTTCTGGAATCGTTTAAAGCCCTTTGAACAGTTTGCAGTTTGTACTGAAACTGTCTTTTGGACCTTGAACCGTTTGGTTCCCACTGAAGATTGTGCTTATTTCCTGAACAATCATTTTTGATTAAGACAATTAAGAGCTTAGTGTGCCACTTTATGGAAATCATATATATATATATATATATATATATATATATATATATATATATATATATATATATATATAGTGTGTGTGTGTGTGAATGTAAGAATGTAAATGATGTTTGTAATGATGATGTAGTGATCTAAATTACATACATTTAAATACAATTTGTACATATATATTTAAATATTACCTAATATTATAAAAAGCACAACCTGTTTACTGTAATTGAGAAATCCGTAGAACAACGATCTGAAAACAGTCAAAATTCACTCACCACAGAGGGCACCTAAAATCGTGATCAGAACCAATGTGTGGGATCCCATCTTTCTTTCTTTATTAAACTGACATAAATGAATGATAATTCAAGTTATTAAATACGAAAACATAAATAAATAAATGTAAAATCAATTCATGTATTCATGCATTAAGACTAAAATTACTGTACAATCTGATAAAATATCTTTCTTACCTTCTTAGTCTGAAGTGTTGTCGAAGAATTAATCAAGGAGATGAATACAGCACGTATACATATGTGTGACACCTGATAAGGGTCCTCCTCCCTGCCCTAATAACTTGCTATGGGGTATAACATGTCCTATGTACCATTTAGATCCTCAGTTTAAATAAACACATAAATTAAGTTGTTATGACAATAAATAAAAATTAACTTGTAACATAATTTAACGTTTTATTTCTTTTAGCAACAGCAGTTTTATCACAATTATCCTGTGTATTTGGATACTTAATTAACTTAAATCTAAATATAGGCTATTTTAATGTTTTTTGATAATTGCTTATGTAAAACTGGCTGTCATCTTACATAAAAAACAGCATCATTAAGGATGATTTGTTTTAATATTTTAGATATGAAAGACATGATTGAGAACAGTATTTCACACATTGCCACAGTATTGAGGTCATTTGCTTTGTGTGCACAACAATAGTGAAATATAACACTGTCACACCCTAATGTTCCCAGTCCTTTCTTACCCAGTGGCTAAAAATGTGAGAAAAGTCATAGTCACAAGCCCAAATTCTGAGAATCAAATGAAATTTTATATCAGTTTATATAAAGTTTATATACATTCAAATTTGACTTTTCATAAACAATTACTAAAAATAATATCACACACATCTGAATAAGAATGAAAATCAACAATTAACTGTCTTACAGGATTAAAAAAACAAATCTGTATAAAACGATCAAATACCGTACAGAAAATGAATAATCTCATTTAAAAAAAACATCAACAAAACATAAAATTTATGAATGAGAGAAAATGAATAGGCTACTTGACGTTTTCCCCCTCACTGATCATGGTCGTCTTAGTTAAAAATGATGTTGTAATCCACAGGACCCTGTTTATACAGACACATCGAAAGGATCATACCACATATCTGCAAAAAAGAAAAAAGATATTTGTCATAAATGAACCATTCATGGTTCACCATTAATCATTTAAGCCTATATCTAACAATGACAGTGCCTTCAATTAACTATTTCGGTCAAACATCCCAAGTTCAAGTTGAGTCTGAGATCAAGGATGGACGAATCTTCAGTTCAAAGTCAAACCACACACTAGGCTACTAATAACACAAACCACATATACCTTGCCAGTACTCCACAGTGAAATCTCTGTGAGGGAAGATACAATTAAAAATAACCACTGAGACCTTTGTACAATCATATTCTCATACTCTGAACTGACAAAACAAAGTCACACATTATAGAAAAACATACGAAAATGTAATACAGCTAAAAGTAAGACCACCATATCTAATCTGAGAAACAATTCTGTTAATTGGTTGCAATGTCATGCACACCAAGTAGTATCATGCATTATAAAAAAACGTATTACACAGCACTCTAAAATGCCCGATTCTGATCAATCGCTGAATACAGTGGCAAGAAATTTCTTAATACACCATCGTCCACAGCAACATAGTCCGTTCTTCAGGGTAACTCATATTAAGGTGCGATTACAGTCATGTCAACAAGAATTAATTTACATGCAGGGCAAAAGTCTTTCTTGTTCATTTGAATACACCGCATTGAATGCAATTCGGTGTGAGCTGTGCTTCATGCATTGAGAATACACAATGGATCTTTTTTTGCCCTAGAAATTTCACTGATTTGACCACAATCAAATTATTGATTTCAAACAAATGCAACTAACTCAATCTTGAGACTTAGGTTTGGAACTTAATTTTAAAATATTTCCAGTTAGGATATTAATATAATTCAAATATTTCCAGTTAAGTTCCAGTTAGGAACTTAATTTCAAAATATTAATTAACTGCAGTGTTCGTCTTTGCTAGGCCAACTGAGTTCCACATTGTAGTGAACTTTTTTTTCCCTTAATGAAAGATTTAAGATATAGGTATAAAATTATTTTTAATCAATATTCCATGTCCATGCATTTTATATTTGAGAGGAGCTGTGTAATAAGTGTTATAATTTAATCTCAGTATTTCGTTATTGCAAAATAAACCCATTAAGGCTGGAATTGTATTCAGAACGACTTGTTTGGTAGTGTCTGGTAATCTGGTAATCTCAGTTGTTTAGTGTATGAAGTCCAGTTTTTCTCTGTAACCATTTACAAAGTTGGCATGTGTATGATGCCTAGTGGTGTTTTAACATCTGGTGTAGTGTATTCCAGCCTTTATGGGTGATACAAGTCGACTCTTCATTATTCCTCCATGCAAAAATGAAGCACTCAACCACACCACACTAGTCATAAAGAGAGACCTGGACAGCTGAACATGGCTGCCATGTGACTTTCTAGGGCAGCAACGGTGTGTGCGATTAAGACAACAGTAAAATACGAGACAAATCCACTGTAGACACTATGAGACAAATGGCCAGAGGTGGTAATTAAAACATTCAGCAACACCATCAATTCCTTCCATTACAATAGGTAATTGATTCTCATTAACACTAAGTTTACACAGTGAAATCTTGTACTTATTTGCATTATCTGAATTGGTTTGAATGTGTTTGGTGACAGTTTGCTTACCTCCACCAGAGAAATGGCCAAAATAACCACCAAAATTAAGAGGAGATTTGTGTTCAGCCAATTTTTAATATGGTCACTGCAACCCTTTAGTAGAAAGTAGAAAAAGTAGAAAAGAGGTACAACTCAAATCATTTTGTCGGAACACAGTTTACAAAATGATTACAGGGCAGAACTGAAACCGTACCTTCTCATAAATCCGGCATGACGTGTGATTTGAAATCGAAACATTTGAGAAACATTTGTGACATGTTGTAGCTTGGGTTTCATATGTCGCATTGACAGTGGCATTGTCTTTGTAGAGGCAGGAACAAGGTATATAATTCCCCCAGTCTTCTTTCCCATTCCAACCACAGCATTCACTCTGCAAAGACAATATTGGAGGTGATATTTTGTTTCAAACTTCCAATGTAATTGTCAAAGTTTGCTTTCATGTTCTACTGATATATTGGCATAGCCTACCAGACATGTAGCATGCATTATGCACTCGCAGCATGTATTATGCTGATTATTTTATCTAGAGCTTTACTTTAAGTATTCCATCTTCATGAAAGCTACTTTTATAGTCAAGCACCTTCTGTTAAAATGTTTTAAGCTGAATGGGATGTCCTATTATCCAAAACTGGACTGAAACTGTCCTGATCCCTGCATATTCGGGGAAAAATAATACATTTTTGCTGCTTGTTCAGTTGATTAAAATGAGCTAAACTAAAGCAATACAATTGCTTGATTTCATTCTGTTTAGCCCACTTTCATGTAAAATCAATTGATGTTGGGAACACATGAATAATCTGTGTGGCATTAAAGGGTTGTTAGTTCACCCAAAAATGAAAGTTTTGTCATTAATCACTCACCCTCATGTCGTTCCAAAACCCATAAGACATTCGTTCATCTTCGGAACACAGATCTCTGTAATGAAATCTGAAAGATTCTTGTCCCTCCATTCAGTCTACCACTTTCAAGCCCCAGAAATGTAAAGTAATTCATGATTCCAGTCGTTTAACCTCAGTTTTATGAAGTGATGTGAGTACTTTATTTGTGCAAAACCCCCCAGAATTTAACACTTTCTTTACAAAATATTAATCTCAAACGCGCATTCATGCAACGCCTGCTTTCGCGTCAGTCAACACAACGCGCATGTCCGCGTTCACAAATGCACCAGGACACATGCGTATCGTGTTGACTTTGCGCAAATACAGCACTGTCATGGCTTCATAAAAAATAGGTTAAACCATAGACTGTAAAAAAGGGTTAAACCACTGGATTACTTGAATAATGTCTTTACCTTTGTGGGGCTTAAAAGTGGTAGTTTGTTTAACACTTTACTACATTTGGACATTGAAAGAGTTGCGTATACTGTATGCGACACCAGATGATGAATAAGGGTCTTATCTAGCGAAACGATCGGTCATTTAAAAAATAAATTTAGTACATTAATTTATCATTACATTTCTTAAACATTAAAAAATAAAAGTTTAAGTTTTATAAGCACAAATGCTCACCTTGCTCTGTTCTGTGATGAGCATTCGTGACTCTCCTGTTCAAACTCGTTCATAAAAATGAACAAATCTTTTTTCGAGTCATGACCCAAAGGTTCCTAGATAAGACCCTGATTCATCGTCTGGTGTCATTTAAAGGCTTTGGAAGCTGCACTGAAACTCTCATTTGGACCTTGAACCATTTGGTTCCCAATGAAGTCTGGAATGTTTTCATCAAAAACCATAATTTCTTTTCGATTGAAGAAAGAAAGACATGGACATCTTGGATGACATGGGGGTGAGTAAATTATCAGCAAAAGTTTTTTTTACAATTGAACTACTCCTTTAAGTGTATTTTACTCAATTCCATGTGTGAAATGTACTTGAAAAATCTGATTGTAAAAAATAAATTTGTGTCAATTTTAAATATCGTTTTCTCATGTAGGCTATAGCTTTATTTTTGTTGTGTAGTGTACTGTTTCTCTCACCTTGTTCTGAATGTATTGTAGAGTATGATTAAAAGCCTCGAGACTGTACTGTCTGGATTCATTCCTTGTAAGTGACTTTATTAGGTCAAGAGTATGATCCTCTAGTACAATGCCAAACTGATGATGAAGAATGAGGGGGGAAAAACAAGTTAAAGATGTTTTGGTCATGATTTTATCTTAAGTATTAGCTTCAGACATATAACATTTGAAAAACAGAAATCAATCAAACTGATTAAAAACTTGACACCAAAGAGGATTAATTATAAATAATGTGCTAGATCTGTATAAAAAGCCTGCCAAACTGGGTGGGACTGCAGATCTGCATGCTTGAGTTACCTCAGTCTTCTGGGTGTAGAAAAGAACCCCACCCATTATCTGAGCCGTAAGAAGAACTGAGAGCAGGATGAAATACTGTGGGTAAATGAAGGTTATTTTAATACTGTTACTACTCAGTGGAGCAGATCAACTTACTGCTGCATTACAAACACCAGTCCCAGGAACATGTACAATTCTCACAAGGTTGGTGATTCCTAAACACTTAAAAGAGTAGTTTTTACTTTAAAAAAAAGCTTTTGCTGATGATTTACTCACCCATGTCATCCAAGATGTCCATGTCATTCTTTCTCCAGTCGAAAAGAAATTAAGGTTTTTGATGAAAACATTCCAGGATTTTTCTCCATATAACGCACTTTTACTGGCAACCAAACAATTCAAGGTCCAAAAGACAGTTTCAGTGCAAACTGCAAACTGTTTTCAGACGATGAATAAGGGTCTTATCAAGTGAAACGATCACTCATTTAAAAAAAAAAAAACATAGTTTAAGTTTTATAAACTCAAATTGTCGCCTTGCTCTGTTCTGTGATGCACGTTCGTGACTCATCAACATGAATGAATCTTTTTCCGAGTCAATTCGTTCATTTTGATAAACGAGTTTGAACAGGTGAGTCACGAACGCGCATCAAGAAACAGAGCAAGGCGACCATTTGAGCTTATAAAACTCATTGTCTGGAATCGTTTAAAGCCCTTTGAACAGTTTGCAGTTTGCACTGAAACTGTCTTTTGGACCTTGAACCATTTGGTTCCCATTGTAGTCCATTATATGGAGAAAAATACTGGAATGTTTTCATCAAAAACCTTAATCTCTTTACCACTGAAGAAAGAATGACATATCTTGGATGACATGGGGGTGAGTAAATTATCAGCAAAAGTTTTTTTAAAAGTGAACTACACCTTTAACATTTTAGGAGTTTTCCCTAACAAGCGTATGTTAAATGGCAAAAAAACTCAAATAGGTCACATCAATGGCATTTGAATCCCATCAAGTTTTGTTTTTCTGAAAACTCACAGTTGCCAGCAGGCATTTAACAGTCTTCAGAGAACCCAGACATCCTAGGAAGCCTAATGCCATGGTCACAGAGCCACTGGCGATCAGCAAGTAGGAGAAGAGAGAGATGGAAAGGTAGGGAGGATGGGGTACTGCAAAACATGGAACAAATGCGTTAATATTTTGTAATAGACGAAAAATCCAAATAGCACTTTCTCTTCTTTTCACACACAAATAAATAGAAAACTTACTGAAAATGCTGGTCTCTGAAAATTGTATCCATAGTCCCAGAGATAAGAGGAGGGATCCTAGGAGCTAAATGAGAAAACCACTGTCCAACAACAATCTGACATGTACATATAATGTAAAAGTTTTATCCGAAAAACCAAAAAGGTGACATATATTATACAGCTATATGACTGCAAGGAAAGTGCTGTTATATTTTTATATTCTTGTTATGTATATTATATACTTTATTTCATTTCATTTGGGGACTGAGGATTAATATGCAAACTTACAAAGAATATCAAGTTGAAAAGAAAGAGGAAGTATTTGGTGAGACTGAGACAGCACTCAGATGCCATATCTGTAAGCACAAAAGAAAAAAAAAATAAAGAGTATTGAAATCATCTACTGAGAACCATTGAAAAAAATATATAGAGGCAGGATGAGATGCAGAACATGCACTATGTTCCACTTTTCTTGTTCACAGAACTAAGAATCAAGTTGGTTTCACACAGTTCAGTACTTTTTTCTTAAAGAACATGTGCTAAATTTGTTTTCATATTAGTTTGGATTTGCTGCTCAAAACCCCCCCACAAAAACAGAACAGGGTACAGGAAGTGTCTTGTACTCTCATATTTCCTTGCCTTTGGTAACGAAACCAAATATATCATTTTACACAGGCATGCATTAACTATTCAAGCTCTAGCACATGGGACAAAAGTGCTTTGTTTGCTGTTATGAACATTTGAGAATAGATCCTTCGGGGTTAGGTAAATTCAGTTTTTTTTAAGTCATGTTAGACGGTTCAAAAAGCCAGTGGTATATTTGTATTTATAATGTTTAAACAACAGAAACCATTTTTGTTAACATTTATGCAATAAAATCTCACTTTTTATAGAAAATAGTATCTCAGATAAACAATGTTTACATGATCACCGTCTAATTAGAATTTATCAAAACATTTTACTTAGCTTTCTAGAATAAATAGTTTCACCAAAGAAATAAAGATGTAAAACTTACCTTAAACAAACTGGGCAAAGTCAGTAAGATTACACGGTGGGTAAATAAAATGCGGCAGCCTCTCACGAGATCATGTGAAAAAATATTTTGCATAAGTAAAAGGTTTAATTCTGATTCGCTGTATTGCTTGAGAGTTCATTCCAGTAAGCAAAGCATGACTGACTTCAGTAGAAAGCAGGTGTATACAGAACACCCACCATAAATAAAATATCAGCCCGAGTCACAGACTCTTTTACATATCCCCACTTACCTCTCTGAATTAGCAGCATTTCATGTAAAATATGTGAATGATTTGTCATGCTATGATATTTTGTGATGTTTTCATGTTTTACACAGTCTGCAATATTTAGAAAATATAATTGAGTTGACATTTACAAAAAAAATCATTTGTTTTCATCTAACTATTCCCATATGCATTGTGATTTCAGTTGCTGCCTAAGATTTCCAGATATCGATTTCTGAGAGGGAAACAACCTCAGATATAAGAGCATGCCTGCTCTTACAGTAACAGCTGATGAGTGCATGAGACACAGGGCCAGAGATCGAGATGAATTCTTCTGAGGTCACTATAATGCCTCCCACAGGAGACTGAAATTTCAGCTCTCATTCCCTGTTTCAACAAGCTTCCTCGTCAGCCTGTTCCCCCACCCAAATACAACTCAATTAGAGGTAGATAATTAGGTGGAATGTTTTAGGGCTTCCCTGATAATGGATAGAACGGAGCAGAAGGTGCTGTAATTATAGGGTAAAGTGCCGTTATTAAAAGCCATGGAAATGGATTTCAATATTACCTCATCTGATCAGAGACACTTGATAGATAGATTGATGATATAGATAGATAGATAGATAGATAGATAGATAGATAGATAGATAGATAGATAGATAGATAGATAGATAGATAGATAGATAGATAGATAGATAGATAGATAGATAGATAGATAGATAGATAGATAGATAGAGTTGCTCACCATTCCCCCCCCCCCCCCCTTATAACCTTGCTAACAGTCTGATTAATTCTGTCTCATCATTCTCTGTCGTTCCTCCCGTCTCTGTAAACAGCACCAGTAATTATGAGAAGTGAACAAATGAACACTGTACTAATAGAGTTTCATTATGTTAATATGCTGTATGCTGCTGGGTGTATAAAAGACAGACTGTCCCTCATTCAGACACACATCTGCAGCAACCCTGTTATTTGAAGGTTACAGGCTGTCTCATTTCCCCCCACTGGAATTCAGTTTTTTTTTTTATTAATATTAAACAGCAACTCCTCTCTTAGAAGGTAAGGATTATTTGTGTTGTGTGTTGTGCTTTAACCACTGTACTGTTTTCAGGATTGTGTCTTAAATGTTCCTCATAGAATAAAGAATTTCTTTAATTTTATTTAAACATAAAACATCGCATGGGTAAAAAGTAATAGCAGTCTTGTTATTACACATAGGTAAACAACTAACACTATATGCATTCAATAGCAATAATTAAAAAAAGTATTCCAAATAACATCTTTTAGTTTTGCAATGCTTGGATGTACATGTTACATGCACTGTTTTTTATACAGATGCGGACAAATTGTGCTCTACTCTGCATCTCACTCTGTGTATTTACTGCACACCTCTCAAGGATCCATGGCATGACCCTCTCGGTACATCTTCTATTACCTCTTCTCTTTCTCAACTATGATTGTTTTTTCATCGCCTCTTTTAATCCCACAGAATCCAGAGAAAAAAGGCTGGACTCTACACAGTGCTGGGTACCTTCTAGGACCTTGTATGTGCATTGCATTCAAACAATTTGACAGCTTTGTTCAAGTATTTTAATAACATTTGCTACAATTGTGTGATTCTCCTCTTGCAGATGCTCACAGAAGTCTTAATGTAAGACACAGGGCAATGGGCAAAAAAGACGTGTGGACCGAGAGTTCAAGCGTGCCAACATCTTCATACAGTCAGTCCTTAAAGCATTTATTACTATTTTTATTATTAATGAACCTTGATTTTAAGGAATAATCTGAAATATTAGTACATTCCTATTTATTTTCCATTCTTAAATGTTATTCCTTTTTGTAAAATGATATTTTTTCTAAAAAATAAAGTCACATTTTTTTCCTATTCCATAGATGATTCCTATCTGCACTCACTGCTGGGTCATCTTGCATATCTGCGATTAAAAGGTGAATAGTTTAATTGATTTGTTTCCATTTAGTAGTAACTGAAAGAAATCTGAATACGGCAAGTAAAAGTACTATCTTTCTCTTTCAGAAATGGGAATGACTGAAGATTTTAGTGGCTCTTTAGTTAATGGCCATATGAAGCAATAACAGAAATATCCCTGTTTAACTGTCAAGAGCTGCCCTCCAAAATTATTTTGCATTCCTTCCTATTTATTATTATATTTATTATTATTTGTCATGTATTAACAAATTGTTCAAATGCGATTATCCCATGAAACTGATTTGGCTCATCTCAACACTTTGTTGGTGCATAATTTCCTGCTTCTGAGTTCAAACAAAGCAATTCATGACAAATGTTTTAAAAAGCCCTCAATGTTTATTTCATATTAAAAGGAAATTTATGTAGCTAATCTGGGAGCAGCAATTAACTGTAAAAAAAAAAAAAAAAAAAAAAAAAAAAAAGATGCTGGATTAAAAATTTAAGTACAATCAACTTGGATGTTTAAGTCATTTCAACTTTAACATTAAACTTACTTAAAAATGAGTTGAATATTGAATAACTTGCTCAACCTATTTTGCTGAGTTAATGTGCAATGAGCAATGTAATAACATATGATGTCATAACTTGTTAACTTGTCGATTATGTAATTTTTACAGTGTTGTTTTGGTGAATAAGAGGTGAAAACTAATGAAATCTGTTGATTACAAATACACATTTTTGAACAAATAGCAATCTATCTCGCTGATTCCAATAATCATTGTTTTACTTAACACAGAGAAAGAACAATAATAATAATTAAAAAATGAAACGCAGTGGGAGTGTATATTTCTATGAAGAGTGATAAAGTGACATTGAGTCAAGATTAATCTTGGATAGGCCTGCTAATGCACATGTGTTTTGGATTTAGTTCTCTTCCGTCGAAATGTAGCAAGGTAGAGTCAAACAGTTAACACTTGGCGCTATCTTGTGGCAGAAAAAGGAAATGACGTGGTGTAGAAACGATTTTCACTCAGTAATTGCTGGTAAATTTCACCTCAAGTAACCCCATTGAATTAAACGTGAAATGATGAAGTACATTTTGAAAATTACATTTTGAAACATTCATTCGAAGTAACTGATGCCCAATGTATCCATGTTGTTGTTGTTTTTTCAACAAAATACATTTTAGGTTAAAAACGAATTTATGTAGCCTACACAATAGTGGTGTGGTGTAAATTCCTTTTTTCAAATGTAGAAATAATTGTAGATGGAGTATGTCACACTGTGTGTATTTATATGCTACTAAAGTGTAAAACAACACCTAAAATGTAAGATTAAGTCTGTAAGCCATCTCTGAAGTTGTTGTAACAGAGAGACATCGGAAGAAAGCTGGAGGCTGAAGGGTGCAGATGGGAAGGGGCAATTTAGGGCTCTGGGGGGCAGATGGGGTCCTTGGAAGGATGGCTGCCTACTTCCACATGATGATTATAACAACATCTGAGCTTTTCCAGGAACTATTTTAAACATTATGCCTCTGCTAAATATGCTCTATCCCTTCAATCCAATGCTAAGGCTTTTACCACTCATCATAAATGGAGTTTTCTAAAATAGCATGCAATTACCACATATTTTTGTGTCCGAATAAATAATTGATTTGATGATTGGTGATTGGGACAACAGGAATTCACAAGATAATGAGATTTCAATCAGTTGTCTCCCTAAAAGATGAGCTGACATTTTTCATCTTTATGGTAGAAAGGCCAACCAACTGTGGATTGTACGTGTAATGGTTCTGTAGTGGAAAAGGTTGACTGACAATCACTGTGTTTACAGAAATTCTTGCACTCAGCTTACTCATAGCTCCAATACGAGCTGAATAATGCTCAATAAAGGTCGCTTGGATTTGTAAAGGTTATATTAGATTTATGCAATACCATGTGTTTGGATTAAGCTGCATTTTTTGCAATTTTTTGACTGCAGTCACAAATGGCAAAAAACAAAACATCCAACCCCCCCCCCCCCTACAAGAACATGAAGGGTCACGGTAATGCCACAATTTAAAAGCGCAGGTAATAAGGCCAAGCTTATATGGCGGATATCCTCTGCAGCCTTGAGCCAGAATACTGATAAGAAGGTCCAGGGTAAATGAAAATGATTAGGACTACGGTCATTTTAATGCCACTGCTACCAAGCACATGAAAGAGTCTGCAGCTGTGGAAGAAAAAAAAAAATCAGACGGCTTTTCTTTGACATGCCCCATTATGCTGTGAAAGGTCCAGAGAGCCGTATGACTCAAATAGAAACGTCACTAAGCGACTAGGCACAAACTGAAATTAGTACCACTGGAAATCAAAAAAGTCGATGACTGTGGCAGACACACACACACAAACACAATCTATCCTCAAAGAGAAGGATCCATCCTCAAAGCTCCCTTGCACCGGAACCACACTCAGGTTAATTAAATTTGCTCAAGATCAATTGACCCTTCATTACAGTAGAATAGCAATTAGGTTTTGCATGCTATGCTATAGCCTAGTGTTGATAGATCATCATGATGCATACATGTGCAAGGGCAGTGCGTGGTGGTGTGTTGTTTCTAAATGTCTGAACAAATGTCTCAGTTTCTTTGCTTGTCCTATATTTGCTTAATTATTTCTCCCTTGGAAAGCTGCAATCGTGCTGTTTAATCTTGTAGCGGATGAATCACTCCTGGTGTTTTTTCCTCTTGTCAGGCAGGAGTCATTTCAGACATTATCTGTGGAAGAAGATCATGAAATAATCTTCAGTCAAAATATTTTTTGACAATATCTTTTGCTTGACATTACTTTTTTTAAGGAAAACTTTGCGTTAAGAATAATCATCAGTGCTGAATTTTGCCTGTAAACTGTTTAGTTTAATTGTGTCTTTGTGACTTTTTGTCGCTTTTGTTTTTAGTTCCCAGTGTTGTCTTATTTTATTTGCCAGTGGATTTGGACTCAGATACTGCCACCTATTTTAAGACATTCCAATCAGACAGATTTTGTCTTGCACTCTAATGAAGGGCATATGGTGAATAGCCTACTCCATTTTTGCACCTTTTTAATGACAGCTGGTCATGTGATGGAAACCTGCTCCATGTAAGAAAAAACAGCATTTTCCTCTAGCTTTTGGACTTTTTCTAAAGCACCGATATGTCTGGGCACCTCATCTCGTGTGAATGTTTATCATTTAAGAGGTAGTACTGCATGTGGAAAACTTTTTCATTGGATGATAAGCCGACAGCGTTCAGCTTTAAGAGAAGAAAAGCGCGTGACGCCCCTTTGAAATGTCTCAGTTAACTTGGAAAGGGGCTTTTCTCATTACCTCGAGGGATTGAGATGGCCATGCCGACGGACTGTATAGCTATATAAAGGAGAACAGCACGAACATGCCTATGCTCAGCTGGACGGAAAGCGAGCGGACCTGTGACGTTTCAGTGCAACCTCCAGTACAAAGGCGCTCTTCTTTTTAAGGACCGCCGTCTCCTCAAGTGGATTGCTGTAGGCTACTTTAAAATATTGATGTATTTTCGAAATTAAGCGTTAAGAAAGCGTATACTAAACATTTAGCAATTATACAGGTGTGTTTCTACACATTCTGTGTCGGTTAGTAGGCTAGGTTATATAAAACACCTGTCTTGGACTTTCAAGAAGCTCCCAAGTGATGATTTTATGAACTTTTCGTGATCGTTTTTTCCATGTCAGCCATAAACGCTGTCATGGAATCGTTTGTGTCTTTAGTCACCGAGTCCACCGACATCACCCCACCGGACGATCCTTTCTCGGGTCCCATCAAGTCTATTGCGCCCTGGAATTACACTTTCCTCGCCTGTCTGATGTTCATAGTGTCTTCACTGTCTATAACAGAGAACTTCACCGTTATGTTCGTGACGTTTAGATACAAACAGTTAAGGAAACCGTTGAATTACATCATTGTAAATTTATCTGTTGCCGATTTTCTAGTTTCACTGACAGGAGGCACTATAAGTTTTTTAACAAACGCACGAGGCTACTTCTTCCTGGGTGTCTGGGCGTGTGTGCTGGAGGGATTCGCTGTGACTTTTTTCGGTGAGTTATTACAACTATTCCAGGACGTGTAACATTTGTTCCTTTAATTACTTTGTGTTACTAATACAATTTATTGTATTTTTTTTTTTTGCTATTGAATTTTGTTGTAGCCTAGTATGTATTCCACTTGTTGCTAGTGCATATTTGAGTTTTATTCATTAAATTTTAACATCATTTCTTATTCACTGCTTACCAGAAACTCTCCCAATAGATTTATTAGCCAACTTGTCACTGTTGGGCTAGCAAATGTAGGATATGTAAAGAATAAGTAGTTACTTAGCCTATTGAATATTTAGTCACTATTATTATTTTTTTGGCATATTGTTTATCATTTCATTTCTATTACCATGGCTTTACTACAAAAATCATTGTTAAAATATGGTTACTGTAGTAACAATGGTAAATTTGGGTTATACAGTGGTATTACCGCAAATATTTGTAGTAAAAACATAAAAAGAAATTATGACACACTAAGTTATAAGTAAAATTTTGTCATTTAGTATGACTTTTATGATCTCATAATTCCGACTTGTGCAATTATGACTTTTTATCTCATAATTTAGCCTTTTAATGTCATAACATTTAACTTTTGTGACGGAAATGGGCTTCCCTAGTTACCTGCAATCAGGCAATCGGGTCTCATTTGTGCTTGAAGGGTTTCCCCCTCCCTACAGTAAACTTCCATCATAGTCGTCTCCCATAATATTCATTGTTTATGTGTGAAGTAATTGATTTTCTGAAGAGTAAACAGTAAGTGGGTGTACCTTCTTGCTTTCTAGGGATTGTGGCTTTGTGGTCTTTAGCAATCTTGGCATTCGAGCGGTTTTTTGTGATCTGTCGTCCTCTGAAAAATGTCCGTCTGGGAGGCAAGCATGCAGCTATGGGTCTTGTTTTTGTTTGGACCTTCTCTTTCATCTGGACAATCCCGCCGGTTCTGGGTTGGAACAGTTATACAGTCAGCAAAATTGGCACTACCTGTGAACCCAACTGGTGAGCTCAAAATGCCATTTCAATGAATGTCCTTTCCTGTGTGTTATATTATATATAAAAAAAGAAACCACTTATAACCCCAAGGCTCATGCCATGCAGCCATCAGTTGAAAAATTGCTTTCAAGAGACTGGCACAAAACATTTGTGTCTGTGACTTGTCCTTGGCCTTGGAACACAAACAGTGCAAAAACATTTGAATAGGGAATGCGCACTGACACATAAGAAGACCAAGGATGGGGGAATATTTTTTTCCATTGTCGGGCAGAGCATCCACATTGGTGTTCAACATTAGGGTAATGCAGTTTCTGCAGTTGAGATCTCTGACACCAAAGCAGGGAATTTAACGTTTTAAATTCAGGTTTCTATTTATTCTCAAGTGATCCAAATGTTGGCACTGCCTTGAGCTTGCAGTGGGAGCTTAGTACTCAATTGTTCTGTTGCAATGTTTTTTTGGACAAACAAAGCACTCAACAAAACATATTATGCAAGTGTCTAACATACGCATGTGCTCTTATTAGTAAAGATTTGTGCATAACTGATTACCTAAGCATTCTTATCCACATTCATTTTTTGTGCTCAAAGTACCTGCTAGATGTCATGTAGGTAAGATTGAGGAGGTCTAAAGTCTCTGTTTTCCTCCTTTAAGGTACTCAACTGATTACTATGACCACACCTACATCATCACCTTTTTCACTACATGTTTTATCCTTCCTCTTGGCGTGATCATTATCTCCTATGGTAAACTTATGCAGAAGCTCAGAAAGGTTGGTCAAATACTCGTATCTTGATTTTCAGTACTTGCTTCATAGCAAATATTTAGATGGAAATGATTAAAGAAAAACTCTTTTGAGATTCTGTTTGGCCGTGTATTATAATTGACATTTGATTTGAACTTACTCTTGGACTGTAATTAACCTTAGAACTTTATTATGTCTAATAGGTATCGAACACTCACGGAAGACTGGGTAGTGCGCGTAAGCCTGACCGAGAGGTGGCGAGGATGGTCATTGTAATGATAGTTGCGTTCATGGTTGGATGGACGCCTTATGCAGCATTTTCAATCATTGTCACAGCCTGTCCCACAATTTATATTGATCCTCGCCTGGGCTCAATACCAGCCTTCTTCTCAAAGACTGCAGCTGTATACAATCCCATCATCTATGTCTTCATGAATAAGCAGGTACATCTCTGCCATTTATCATCCTTATCTGGCATTTTCCGAGCACCTCCATATCTTAAAAAAATAGTACTTCTGAGTTTAGGGTGTTGTGCTGAGAAAAAACAAAGAGGATTTAATATTTTATATATTAAAAATTGATTTCTGGTGTTTTATGCCACCAATCAATAAAAGAAGAAAAGCAAAGGCAATGAATCATATAATAGCACTATGGGAATGTTGTGGGTTATGTTTATTATAGCTATCCTGTCGGAATTCAGTTTTCTTTTCAATACAAATCAAAGAATGAGCATGAGGTCTGAACTGCTAAACTTTTCCCCCCTTCATTATATGTCAGGGACAGATGGCAGACATCTGATGCTCTTTACTCTTGACAGTTTTGGTTGAGGAGATTCAGTTTTTTCTTACTTCAAAAAAAAAAATTACATTTTTAAAAGTTCAAATCCACAGAGGTAGAGTGGTCCATGTATACCCAATGAAAAATGTATCATATCACTAATGTTGGTTGGTTTAAACCTCTGACTATTTCCAATTGAATGCTATTCTGCATTCTCAGTGGAGTCATGCGTAATAAGTGATAGTTTGCACTGTTGCTCCTTGATATCCCATTCTTTTTTTGAACATGGTTGTAGAGGAAAAGTTCTCCTCCGTATCCCTGTAGTGTGTCGTTTGATGTAAAGAATGAAGCAATGATCTTTTGCAAAATGTGACTCTGATGACCACCCCTAGGATGTGGGTCCCAGGTGGTTTGGAGCAGAGGCTGCTGGACCCCTTGAGCTGTGCACATCTTCCAGAACTAACCCAGTTCCTTCCCAGCTGTTCCCAGAATAAATTCAGTGCAAGGGTCACAGCCAGGGTCGCAAATTTCTCTGATGTGTGAGAGAGAGACAGACTACATTATAGAGAGACGAGAACAAACACTTGAGATTAAGAATAGTGCCGGTTTCTTTACGTGGTAATGCTGTGAAAGTTTGCTGTATGGCATATTCAATGAGGATGCAAAACTTACTGTCAGTCTGTCTTTTCTGAAATGGATCATCGATTTGAGAGATCTGAAGTAGAACATTTGCTGCTAGACTTAATTTTCTTTTTTCATTTCAATTGTTCTGGTCACACTAATATGGCTACATTTGTACAAAAAATGTTTATTAGTGCATTAGGCACCTTTGAAAATGAATAACACTTTTTCAGAATTGATTAATCTTTTAATGTTAATTTATGAATTACTGCTGTTTGTGTTTGTTCATAACGTACAGTAGACTGGATGCGATTCAAGGCCCCGATATATACTCACGTCACGGCGTAGTTATTTTTCATTCTTTGCTTTGGAGGAGTAAAAGGAAGTTGGAAATATGGTTTCAGAGATATACTGTTAGTGAACATCCCATGCCGTCCATGCATGCTGAAAGCGGCATTTAGATTAATATGTACACTGTAAAAAAAAAGTTGCTACCTTCAATTTTCAACTAAGATGTTTAAATCATTTTAAACTTGAAATGACATTAAACTGACTTAAACAAATAGTTTAATCTTCTATAACTTTTCTTAACTTATTTTGACAATGTTGTCATTACTTATTCATCATATTTTATTTTGTAGATATGTTTGCACCACCATCATGTCGACAGTTAAAATGATACTATTACGATAGTTTGATTTTGAAGTATATTTGAAAAAGTATTGAATTGAATCCCTAATAATTAATCCCTTTACTTTGCATGACACTTTTACATTGCAGTTCAGAATGTCTTTTTCGACATTATCCTGAACATTCTATAAGCATTCGCTTAATGTGTCAAAGAACGGAAGGCTCTCGGGAACGCACGTAAATGACACATCCTTTTGAATTTCCTGGGGAAATGTCCCTAGTCCTTTGCATAAAAATCAATCTACAGGCTTTCAACCTAGTATTTAGAGAATGCATTTTTTTTTTTTAAGTTTTGATACAATCTCTTCACACATGGACAATACAAAAGCGAGTAATACATGAAATTATTACAAAGGCTATAGCCCCTTTTAAATGCAGTTTTAAAAATATTATTTATAAATGAACATTATTTTAGACTATGTTGTGGAAATTTTGTACCTAGATATTAAATAACAAAGAACAAATGAAGATCTCGAAAGTCATAAGTATACGTATTTATTTCTTGCAAGAAAAGCAGTTCACACACAGACAGAGTCTGATATGAGAAAGGCGAAGATCTTCTCATTTTACAGACCTTATACAAAAAGATCATCCTCCAAATGTACCCCCTCTTCAGACTAAGGTCCCTTGCACGTACACAGTTTCTCGGTTTATATATATATACATACATAAACACACATCCGTTTCAAGAGATACATTTAAAAGAAAAAAAAATCCATTACAACTAGTACACTGTAAAAGTATTGTTATAAGCAGTTTGTCTTAGTATGTTCTGTTTGTATTGTAAATGTATCCGCTCTGTAGTGGCTCTCTGCATTACAAATGTATCTGAGACAGGCAGTAGCTGGTATTATAATTACCCAGGGTACCTCATTTTCATCCAGTCCAACCAAAACCTCGAGGAAATGAATATATTTCCTTCCCATGACCTTATCTCCTTTAATTAAGGCCAAAATGTCCTTGTTTTACATAGAATACATCTTGCTTAATGACCTTTTCCTTGTTTCAATGCAGATGTTGTACAAAGGGCTAACTGCTGAAAACAAATCTCTACATGGTGTCATAGAGACAGAAAACATTATTCAAAGCTTTCCTTTTGTGTCTTCAGTTCATAACGAGCATAATTAATAGCAAAATTACTGTACAGTCAGGATCCTTATAAACCACATGATGCTTTTTCTCTCAGTTCAGGAAGTGTCTGATCCAGATGTTTAGAGGAAATGTCAGCAATCTGGATTCCACCAATCTGAACCAGACATCAGACAGAGGGCCCATCACTGCCACAGGTGACAGTCACCTTGGAGAGATGTCCACCATTGCGGTTCGTGTGCCCATGTCCACGTGCAGCTTGAAGAAGTGTAAGGATGAAGAGGAAGAGCCGGAGCAGAGTGGGAATGGAGGTTCAAACCAGCTCCCTTTATCAGATAGTCAAGTATGTCCTTTGTAGAGAATGACTAGACCGACGGAATAAATGTATACCCTTGTTAATGTATAGTAGTCTAACCTGTTGTCTAACTAAAGCATAAATCCTGCATATGTTAGAATGTATGGTTTGTGTTTTCATATGTTCTTTGTTGTTGTTCGTATTTTTTATTTATGTTGTGGCGATTTGCAGTCTTGGCATATCTGTTCTTGTCAGTATCGCATTATTACCTAACATGAAGGAGGCAGGCAATACATTTCTGTAAAGTCCTCTGAGCAAAGGCTAATAGTTTTTCACATCTGTGCATACTCTCTTCTCACTATATTGCTGATTGCACACTAGTGTCAGTGCAGATGTAGTGTTTTCTTTTATGGCAATCGTAATGACAGACAATAATATTGCAATAACTTTCAGTTTCAGAGTTGCTTAAGAGTTGTTTTATATTAAAATTTAGACTATATTCAGACTCTCGTTTAATAATAGTCGACTTAAAAAGAGTATGGTTCAGAAATCAGAAGACATGACAAGACATGGCGCTGGAACATAGTAATAATAATAAAAGCACCGCACAGAATGCAGGGGTCTCAGCACTTTTATGAGACCAGCTCAGGCAAAAAACTGGAATTAACAGAAATAGCCGAACAGTAGAATTAAAATCTGCTGTTTTTGATCGTCTCTGACATTCTGCCGATACAAAGGTTGCTGCTCTCCCTGGCATTGGGGTGTCCAATCCTGCTCCTGGAAGGGACTCAGAATATAACATACTGCTGTAACTGATATCATGATTAATTTAGTGAACTAACAGGTCAAGCGTGACTGGTTTGACAGCGTATCTGATTTGCAATACAGTAATAAACCATGCAATTAATGTTCCCATCTCATGAAATTAGATCCTTGTCTGTTGTTGCATTTTGCAGTCTTGTTTTGAGAGGTTTAATGAAGCAAATATTTTTATTATAAATTGTATTTATTTAGAAGCCTATAGTGTATACTTTGAAATATGAGTGCTTTTGAGTATGAGTGAACAGTCTGAATGTCTTATTGGTCTATAATGTTTGGTGTTTCCTCACGGTTTCTGTCCAAAATGAATATTGATATTGATGTTTGTGTGTGGCATGCCAGTGAATGTTTTACTTATGTATTTATTTGTGAATGTCTTGAATTATAAAAATCACGTTTCTTATTTTTAAAACATGTCAGCATTGTCGAACATATACATAATAAAACAACCTGCAATACGTTTCCAGAGTGATCACACTACTGATGATACACAGAGGCACATAATATCAAAAATGTATATAGCAAATCCGGTGTGTTTACATCACACAGAGAACCTGAAATAACAAAGAATCTGAACTGAGTTATGAGATTCCCTTAAGCTCAGAAGCACTCTTTAAATATTGCCCTGGTAAAAAAAATCTGAATTCGATTTCTTCTGGCCATGGTTTGTTTGTTACACCCTAGGTAGCAAGAGGCACCAATCAGAGTACAAAAGAAGAATATCAACATAGAATCACCATGCCGGATCTCGCTCATAAAGTGAAAAGTCAGGAGGTAAACAATTTCGGCCTGGCATGTTTGACAACATTTTCAAGGCTTTTTGCATCATGAATATTTTTCAAGCACTCCAAAAGGGTCCAATAGGTTTTTTTTTCCACAACAATGCCACAGAAGAGCATTTTTTGGTTCACCAAATAACCTTTCAGTGGTTAAAGGAACCATTTTTTCTTGGTGTGAAGAACATTTTAAAAATCTAAAGAAATTTCCCACAATAAAGAACCTTTTGAGGAATGGAAAGGTTCTATGAACGTTAAGAAATCTGCAACAAAGACCGTGTTTTCAGAGCTTATGGTTAAATAAGGGAGGTCATTTAAAAGTTGATTTAAACTAAATTGAATAATTTTAGCAATTACAACCTCAATGTTTTCAAATTCAATTTAATGGTAGATAGATACTAGATCTAACAGCACAGCAGATGAAAAACAAAGATGCCGTCTGGACAAATGTATTACCTTCCCCTGAAACATTTGCAGTCATTCCAAGGAATTTAATTGGACTTACACATTTAATTCCTACAATTCTGTTTGATCAATGATAACTACAAAAGCCTTAAGATTAAAGTAGATGGGTTTAAAGGATGACTTTTGTCAGCTCTTTTGAGTCTCTCTGTGTACACTCTTAGAAGAAAAGGTTCTATATAGAACCTTAAAAGGTTCTAAAGCGCTACATATTTGGAACCCCTAAAATTTTCTATATCAAAATTCAAGATATGGGGGTTAGAAAATGTATATATTTATATCATTTTATGTAGTTAATCAATATACCATGAAGAGTGCTATTTCAGATTTTCTCCTCCAAAAATCAGCATGATTAAAATGTGATATTAAGTTTAATAAAGAATAATTTAATTACAACTACAAAATATTGGAGAATAATGTAATATATGAATGAAAAATAGCCTATAAAGAACCTTTGTGCCAAACGGGTTCTTTCTTGTCATTATAGAAACTTTTTTAGCATAAAATGTCATTTGCAGTTGAGTAAAGAACCCTATGCTACATATATAGAACCCTTTTTTCTAAGAGTGTACCTAGCCATTAAAATAGCTCATGTGAGTGCATCATGCCCTAGCATATATAAATGACATATACATCCAGGACATGCATCTTAGTTTCTTCAGGTAACCTAACATGTCATTTGTTTTTTTTGTGTGTGTGTGTGTATGTGTGTGTTAAAAATGAACGCAAACCACCAGAATAATGATATCAACCTAATTTTTTTATGTGCAATAACATGAGAAGTGTGTATTTTTTCCATTATAACTGCAGATTCTCATCACAGCTTTACAAGCATGAAATTATTCTTTAATTGCTTTAATTGTTTGTAATGAAATCTTTACTCGGTCACAGCTGAGTGATGACAATGTAATGCAGTTATATTTGGCACAACATCATGAAAATCACATAAATGTGAATGTTGGAAACTGTGCATATATGATTTGACATGCATTACTCTTGAAAAAAAAATCTTTGTTCACCTTTTTGTCTGTTTTGGTTTAACATAATTTCTTGCTCTGATTGTCGAATTGTATAGGTCTTTGTCTAATTTCTATGTTCATTTTCAAAGCCTATATTTTTCTATAAAGGCATCTGATTGGTGAATTTCAGGATTGCTTGCTGTAGAAACCTGTGCTGCATGAGGTATTCTGCGGTTAGTATTCATCAGGCATGCTGAACTTTTTGGTGGAGCACTACTAATAGGAAATCTCCAAAGCAATGTGATAAGAACAGGCTTAGCTTGGTCATGAGGCCAACATGATTATTTACACAAACAGCAATGAGGTGACCATAGGAATTACTTGAAATTAATTACTTTCTGCAGTTTTCTCTATCATTAGATGCAAGTGGAATGTTACTATGTTTCTTTTATCACTATTTATACATAGAATGCACATGGTTAAATTCTTATTTTTTTTTTTTTTTTTTGCTTTTTCAAAAGACCAATCAGAGCGTGTAGGTTGTGTATGTAAACCCAGTTACCTGAGAAAGGGAATGAGATGCTGCGTTGTCAGTCGACGCTATGGGAATGCTCAGCTTGAACCGGTGTCTTAAGCGTGTGAATACATTCCAGTCTTGATTGGCTACTGCAGTCAGGTGGCTCGTATGCGTCGTCTGACTATAAAAGAGCACCAAGAGAAGACTTTTGAAGGTTATAGCGTCTTCTCTAGGTGCCCTTTTATAGTCAGATGACACATGTGAGTCACTTGTGTGCAGAGAAGACGTTATTAGCTTCAAAAATCTGAAGGAAGCAGTGCAGGCATGCCTGAAGTATGGCAACGTGACACATCGTCACATTCCCTTTCTCAGGGTTACATACGAAACCTAGACATTCACTTTTGAAGTGGAACTCTACATTGCTTCATCAGTCGATGCTATGGGAACAACAATACCCACAGCACCATACTGAACAAATGCCTGCCCACTGTGCTGTGAAATCCCCAGTGAACTAAGCCGTAGCCAGAACATTGCCAGATATTGCATCTAATGACCAAGGTCCGAGGTCCACAGCTCAGTACCCTTAATACTTAACTGTATAACTGTCCCAGGGCAGAGCAAGTTAGGGAGGCAGCAGTGAATCCTTGGCCTTGCTCTAAGGGGCAACCTCACCAAAGGGACCCAAACGTTTTTAGCATTAAGAGCTATGCTCCCTCAACTGCCGCTTTATCCAAAGAAAACATCCTCTGAACTGAATTTGCTTTTGTCTGGTAAGAGAGTACTAAGAATGGAGTGCTTAAAGCAGCTTCTGCACCTTCTACTCTCTATCGCAGACCAACAGACGGGGTGTTGACCCTACTGACAGCCAACCTCCACCATTCAGCGGGAGCAACAGATAAAGAGGGCCACCCATGGCAGAGCAAAGACCCATCCCTTTCTCCAATTTCTCCATGGGACGCCAGTAGCGATATTGCCCAATCTCCTATTGTCTACTGTCCAGTCACATGTAAATGCATGTGGTGCCAGATAGGAAACTGGGATGCTATTAGCAGTGATGCCCATCTTTCCTAATATGTAAATTGCCCCTTCCCTCCCAAGGGAAGTAGCCTAATGATGCCATACTACCCCCACATACATATGAATGTGATTCCATAAGAAGCGTATATTCCCTAGACTCTAAATACCAGAGAAGGCAATAGATGAAGAAGTGAGGACGTGAATCACAGCATGTAGCGCTCGAATGCTGCCAACTTAAACCTTCACCTCTCTGGATGTTTGGACCACCATCTCAACAGTGGACGGCACCACCTGCCTGGTGCATCATCATGTATGCCTTGCCTAGAAGCCATGATATAAACGAACAGGGCTTTGAGGGCAAAAGGGAAGCCTTCCAGGTGGATGCCGGTCTTGAAAAGAGGTAACCGGGTAGAGATTCCTATTTCCGCAGAACTAGAGCAGGCCAATAACATGTTCTCTGCCAGACCAGAGGAGTCCGAAGAGCGAGCTTCCTGGTTTGGCCTAAGAGCATCAGAGCTCGCGAGCGAGGCTTGAGAAAGGGATAAATCCATCTCAAGGTCCTCAGCCAAGCCCCAACTGCGAAACTCCCCAATCTTGCCAACATCGGGACCTGAGCAGCGGGATGTAGACGCCTGGCTCCCATCCCCCTAAAGAGAGCCAGGTGGGATTGAAGCTTCCTCACTGTGAAGCGATCAAAGAGAGGACAGCCAGCCCCTCGAGGGCTGACTGAGCGTGCTCCGATCCTACAAACACAAAGCATGCGTGCCATTTGGTGTAATAAATCTCACACATGGTGCAATACATCCCTAAAATTGTCATAGTTTAATTATTTTCTAATTCCTGGCTCAGAGAGAAATTCACACGCACACAAACACATGGCTTCTTGAAGATAAAGAAGCTGATGACGTCTTCTCTCGGCGCCCTTTTAATAATCAGGTAGCGTGGCTTTGACGTTACCTGACTGCAGTAGCCAATCAAGATTGGCATGCATTCACACTTGCTTCAGACACCGGTTCACGCTAAGCATTCCCATAGCATGGACTGATGGCGAAGTGTAGTTTGATATTGCTGTGATGTCATGTGAGTGAAAAGTTGTCCCGCCCTCACACCAGTAAACACAATCAGAGAAAAGAATGTTGCTGCAGGAAGGAGATGAAGTTATTATTTTTTTTTAAAGATTATGAGGGCACATGAATTAAAAAAAAAAAAAAACAATATTTGCACGGATATTTAATTTATAACAAATGCTGCAATATCCCATAAAATATGAGAATTGCCCATTTTGATTTTGTGGTGACTAATGTGGAAAGCTCTGATGATCCATTAATATTTGCAATAATATTTTGAGCTGCACCCTCTGCTGTACAGGTGTGACTTTGCATTTGCATACACTCACTGAAAGGATTATTAGGAACACCTGTTCAATTTCTAACTAATGCAATTATCTTATCAACCAATCACATGACAGTTGCTTCAATTAATTTAGGGATGTGGTCCTGGGCCGTATTCACAAAGAATTTTAGGGCACTGAGAAATGCGGCCGCCATCTTAAACCGGTCGTATTCCTATTGTGTTGCATAGCAAGCAGTAGATGACAGAGCACTGTGCAGCATATTCGGCGGACTATCGCTCGGGAATTACTTTTCACAAGTAAGATTTAACATTTAACATTACCTGACTAAAGTTTGTATTTTGTGAATAAAATATCCCATGTGTCCTGTATCATAGCTACATGTATGACCTTTGCAGCAAAAAAACCCGTGTGAAAATCAGTTCGGTATTCAGTGAGATATGATTAATTAAATGTGCTGACAGCTCGTATCACCTGCCAAACATATTAGACAGAGCGGAGCGGATGACCGGTTTTAGATGGCGGCCCCACGGCTCGTCCGTGACAATAGGCTGTAGCGGTCAATATTGCGTCTACCTATATGTTGTCTATGGTTGCTAATGCTAATCATTATACTATGCCTATCTCTCTTTACCTTTTGGCACTTGTGTTTGTTCTCTTGAAGTAAGCTTGGCACATTTGACCTCATCCTCCAATGCCTTTCTTTTTTCAACCTGGCTTTTTCAGCCCCTCCTGACCTCTTCCTCCAATCCATCCTACCTGACGCGTATACAGTTATGTAGGACCGGCCCATCTATCGGTAGCCTACCTGAGAAAACGTTTTGAAAAAGACGGGCTATGGACCCAACCAAAAAAAAAAGTGAAGTGGCCCACAGAGAATTCTCCTGATTACCTCCTGATTCATGATTCACTTTTGCCTGTTCAGCTTAATTTTCTCTATGTGTTTTGGGGGCCCGAAAATGCAAACTGCTGAAAACGGGTTTCAAATTTTACGTTTTTGAAAATGATACCATTACTGTCTTTGTGTATGGCCCTTGCAGACCGAAATTTTTGTATACATTCTTTTGTATTAGTGATTCAGTGGCTCTGAATAGGCTCTATGCACAGCTCCACTACTTCCTGAACTTAAGCCAGCTTCTTGTTTCCTGTCTGGCATTATTGGACACATTTATTAATTCAGGTGTGTATGATTATTGTTGCCGTGACTACTGAGGTCAAGCACACCTGAATTAATCAAATTGTCCAATAATGGTATACAGGAAACAAGGAGCTGGCTGAAGTTCAGGAAGTAGTGCAGTTGTGCATAGAGCCTATTGTCCAAAACACCTTTCAACACCATTCAGACTGCTTGCTACGGATGCGAAAAACGTAGAAAATCGAACCCTGAAAGCTTCGGAGACAGTGATTGACATTATGTGAGGTCGTATTTATTTTTTAACATGCGAAAATTTCAGACGAGTTTTTCAGACTTCAGTGTGAAACCCAAGGACCTTTATTTATAGACACATACTTTAATAAGTGACCTCGCCAATAATAACAGCTAGCCTTGCATGCATGGCTACAGTAATCGTTTTCACAGATCTGTGCTATGGGGATCATTTTGACACTCGTTGTTGTGAACACGTAGAATCGTTGAAGAATTGCAGATAAAAATGATTCTAATAGGCAGATAAATGACGAGTAGGCCTAGGCCTAACTCATGTAAATGTCCCTTTTTAACTTGTCATTGAACTTTTCTGAGAAAGTCACGGATGACATTGTTTGCTGTCAATTCAATTACCCCCTCATCATAACTTAAAAAAAGAGAGACACATGGTGAGAATAGGCCAATTAGTCCAATAATGACAGTACGTGTTGAAATGTGACCTGAATGGATGACGTGACAAGATGATGTGTGATATGATGATGATGTGATAAGAAATGAATGCATCTTGACACCAGCATTGTTACTGTTTTTTTAGACGATTTACTTAATTAATCCATTCTCTGCTTCAAAGGGAATTATAATGTACATAGCTGGTGTTTTTGTTTAATCTATGCAATCCTCTATTGGCTTTTTCTAGGATTTAAAAATCTTCTCATCCACAATCTTGCCATTCCACTGTGAGATAATTAGCTCCAAATTGTGGACTTTAAAAATGTAGAAATAAATGGGATGAGAATCCTGTGGAGAAACAAGCAGGAATTGTAATGAGGTTAGCTGGGACGTGAATCAGCATCGGCATACAGAGATCTGTGAATGAATGTCGACGTGGGGATGGTGCATATCAACACCATCATCATTGAAGAAGTCAAAAGATAGTCTTGGCTTCAAAAACAATTCATAAGTAAATAAGCATTTAAAAATAGACGTAAGGCGCGTACATCTAAAGGCAAGGATGACATTTCAGTATGTCTCCTGACCTGGCATCGGTGATTTGGCAATTTGTTTGTAGTATCTGAAAGTCAGTACAAATGGCAGACCAAAGGGTGAGAGAACAACAAACACCAGTGGGATCAAAGCTAATCCATCAAAGTGTGCTGGCCAAGTAAATTAGTCTGGGATGGAAAGATAACTTCATATGTCTGTTCATCTTCCTGCTCAGTCCTTACATAATTGCAAATTCTACCATTCAGTTTTTATTTAAAATGATGCATGTCTCTTCTAATATAGAAGTTGTTGTGGAAAGCCATGGTTCATTTAGAATGTTTTATTTGATTTAATGTAGTAGTACATGTTTTTCCAGATTGGATTTCCTGAGACCAAAGAGGTTATGATTTTTTCCCCCATTACTATTATGAGTATGAACAACACTCAAAATTGAAAACATTGGATCAAAATCAGATTGACTTTATAAACGTGCTGTATAAAGGATATAGAGCTAGAAGATAGCAGGATCAAGTCTGTGTAAATCATCTATACATTTAACATTAAGTAAAAACTAAATAAATGAAGGGACGGGTCAAAGTGTCACTAGAATTGTTTTTATTGTCTTCATTTAATTCTATTTTTTGCTTTTATGTCACAATTTTTAAGGCAACATTCATTATTATTGTTTAGTTTTGGCTTATAATTGTTATTTAATGTTTGCTTCAGTGTGCTTTATAAAAAACTGTAATCAAATAATTGCTTTGTATTTACTATTACTATACTTTTTGATGGTGATGATTTTTTAAATATTATTTTTATTAAGTCAACTAATAATGATTGTGATTTTTTTTTTAAACTAAGGCTTTGAGTAGATAAAGCATAATAGTATTCGTGGGACATCTTAACACCCAGCTTAATCATTCCTTTTTATTCAACAGTAGATTTGATAATTATTATTTAAAATAACATTTTAATAGTAACATTAATAATGGGTAGGCAATGTGTTAGAAATGTAATTAAAGGTTGTGTGAATGTCCTTCTCAGTCCACTAGAGTGCACTGTTACATCACACACAATGCCTGCAAATCTTCATTAGTTTCCGTTTTCTGCAGCACGTCATAGTTGCACCGGCCATCGCTCTGTTCTCACGAAATTGAATAAAAATTACACGTCAGACATGTATTATGCCACAATAAGCCATTACGCGTTTACACACAAAGCACAACATTTTCAATTTTAATAACCACACACTGACTCCTGCTGTAGCCTATAATGGATGCATCATGAGTCAGTGAACCATGAAATCAAAGCATTTCACCCCCTGCTGAAGAAAGGCTTGCTCAATAACTCACCATGCCCATAGTGAGATTCAGTTGCAGTAACCATTTTCATTTCTTTATTTATTTTGGCTGAAAGGCGATCCTCGAGTGTATATCCGGCACATTCTAAAAAAGAGAGAATCCAACAGCATTTTACATCTGACAATTTCAAAGTAGGCTTGTGTGATAAATAATTCACAGATTAGAATCAAAGACAAACGTAGATGCGGTCTAAATGAACATGAATAGATTGTGGCATATATAATAGTGGGAAGAGATGTTTTGCTCAATGGGACAGTGTCTGTTTCAGCTGTTTCTGTTTTGAAAATCTGGCCTACCTGCTCAAGACACCAGTAGGTCTAATCTACTTAATGTCTGCATGAAACTGAAGTTGTGATAGTCTTTTCGCCCCAAATTGTGACGTTTATCTGAGTGAAACAGCTTTTAGAACAAGAACAAATGTAGGGCGTGGCTTGATTTTTTTCCACTTGGAATTATTTTTTATTGTTGGATTGTTGTGGTTTGCTATTCATGCAGCAAAAAAGTTACATGAGATTGCAATCTCATGAAATTGACAACTAGGTAGCGCTGTCACAAAAAGAGAAAAGAAACAAAAAAGAGTTACTTTTTGTTTGTTTGAAATAACAAACTTGTTCACCCGAAGGAACACTCGTCGAAGTGCTAATCCTGTCACAGCTTTTTGATACATTTGAAAAAGCATTTGAAAAAGCATTTGAAAAAGCGAGTCGCTGGATAGCACAATTCGTTTAAATGCAAAGTATATTTTCACCGCTAGGTGGCAGCAATTCCTACACATAGTCCCTTTAAGAGATTAATTTATATTCATAAAATGAACTCAGAAAAGCTCAGTGCCGACTCGTTTCCATCGGTTCTTTTCCGTGTGTGTAAAGGAAGGATTGTGGGTTATTTAAAGCTACACTGTGTGATTTTTACCCCCATCTAGTGGTGAAAAGGTATATGACCATCCAGTGAATATTAGTTTCTGTTCTTCTCAATTCCGATTTCGTTTTAACTCCTACGGTGGCCAATGTAGTCCAAGATTAACATGGCTTCCAGTTCGACCTCGTCCATGAGTGTTAACTCAAACGTAAACATGAAAGGCGAAGCTTGAATTAACGGGTATGTCCCTCTTTGGCTAATGTACTTTTAAGATGGAGGGGCAACATGGCGACCGACATTAGGACCCCTTACCCGTATGTATTTTCAATGGCATATTATACACTCACGAGAATACTTTATTACTTGAACGAAGTAAATAAACATTAATGAGCACATATATGTTTGAAAGAACTAAGTGTTTTTAGCTAAGAATAAACTAAAAGAGTTACACAGTGTAGCTTTAAGGATGCGAAGGATAGCCTACACTTGGACTGTCTGAAATCAATATTGAGACGGGCTTTAGCTACGCAGAGAAATCCAATGCAGCCTTAGAACACAGCCTTCCATTTGAGAAGCAACCTTACTGTGAGACAGACCGCACTCGGACACATTTCTAACCAATCTCAAACAAGCCTATTTTGATTAAAGATTATGGTGGCACATCTTGTCATGCAGGAAATCAAGATGTAAATGTGCCGATATAGTGTTGGTATACTCAGATTTTTAGTATGCCCTGTCTGTGTATTTTGTGTGTTTGTGTGAAAGTGAAAATGAAAATGTAGAACAGGAGTGGGAGGCGGAGGCGACAGAGAGAGATTCATGGCTCCGAGTCAAAATGCTGAGCCCTTAGGGATGGAATGGCCTCTCACGCCTCTCTGGTGCCGCTTTATATACGCTCAACTCGTTCATAAGCCAACATGCTGCATGGTCACATGGACGCAAATGACCAAACCTGTCCCACATGGTTCACTTTAATTTCAGAACTAACAAGCACTTGCTGTCTTTTTTGATAGTGCGATTGAGTGTGTAGGCTATAATGTGAAACACAGCCGCCCGCATCTGCAGAATTGTTTCTACACAAATTGAATGGTTTCATGCAGGTTGAGAAAAACATTTTCATGACACATTTTTAAAGCTTTTGACAAAATTACAATACAGATTGATTCAGATTACAGCATGTCATCAACACAGTTGTTCAGCCCACAGACTTGCCTTGAGGCATTGTAATGGTTTTTTCTACTTGCAAAATACGTAGCCTAATGTAATATGAAATCATGGGATTATTTGTAGTAACATTATACCGTGATATTGCTGACAAAAGTGATTCAAACAAACACGGATGAAGTGACTGACAGGAAGAATTCTGGTCGGATTTATATTTAAAGCAACACTAAGTAAGATTTTTTACCTTAAAATAATGTTTTCAAAATCGTTTCGGTTCAAGTCGTGACGTGAAATGCACTTATGCCTCCGCTTTGTGGTCCTTTATCTGATATAACCACACTATGTGAGATTGCCAGATCGGGTCGCGTTTCTGTAGTCCAATGAGACATAAGAAAACTACAAATTTGACTTGCTTTACGGCAAGCGTTACAATTGCCGATAGGTGGCGCGTACTTGACAGTCGACTACAACTACATCGTCGCTGCCCGATGAAAACCACGTACGTCCAAAACGGTTACTTTTCAGGAAGTGAAAAAAACATGTTATTTCAAAAACAGCTGAACGCAGCTTTGTCATGCTTGGCACAACATCTTTAAATGTAACCATATTCTTGCCAGTGTCATGATATAATCCATATTTGACCCAAAATCGAGTTTAAATGGACATACGTGCATATTGTATAGTAACGGTGGTCGATACGCGTTCTTCCGATCATTAATTAGAATGACCAAATCGCGTTTCACATTGACAGATGAATAGGCTACGCTCAGTTATGTCTCTTGCAAACTATGAAGAGACAGTGAATCATACACTGACATGGCGATGCTAGACTGATACTTTATTTACACAATCTTACCGTAATTTTGTCAGATATGAACAGCATTTTATTACAGATATGAGCTGAATTTTATCATCAGCTAATTTCAAAATCAAAGACATACATCAATAAGAGCTCGGCAACAGCCTGCCCTGGTAAGATCACTCCGTTTCTTTACTTGAAGATGATTGTGTGTGAGAGATAATTGTGTGATTGTGAAGATGATTGTGTGTGTGAGATGATTGTGTGATTGTGAAGATGATTGCGTCTGTGACTTACTTTCAGTTTCGCTCAGCTGCTCATCTGCGGTGATGCGTGTCGCCGTAGCGCCGTCATCTGACTATAACGTGTCATATAGCCGATATAACACGCTCTCACTCGTTTATTTTTTTTTAGCATTTTTGGGAAAAGTAAAATATAGGCCTACATATGTGGTTTCAACAACCAGATTGCGTTTACTAGTAAAGATCCGAACACAATGCGAGCCAGACTACCTCCAGATGGTCAGGCAGATCCGATCACAATTCGATCATAACGTATTTATACCTTGCATTAACATGCCTTTTTTATTATCCGGATAACTTATCTGGATACAGATCGCATTTTAATACCAGGTGTAGGGGTCTCAGAGACGAGACCGGCGAGAACTTCACGAGACTGGCGATCTGCCTCCACAGGGCGGGGAGATACTATACTGCCTATGGGAGATACGCTGCGTGATTGACAGCTTTGACAGCAAATGGAAATACGTGTAAATCAGATGACATGATTTCACAACTTTTCATTGGTCATTTAGATAATGTGACGCATCCTGTACACGGAAATGAACCTGGACATTCTATCAGTCAAAAAATCTCAAAATCGCCAAAAATGGACATACGTGGTTTTCATCGGACAGCGACGACATGTAAGATACCCAGCAGCTTTTGAATTATCATCATGATTCCAAAGCCAGTGCTGGATAAACAGAGAGCATGTGCGAGCGTCCACGTGCGACAGTAGGATGCGGTAGGCTAAATTATTTTCGACAGCAGTAATGGACAATTCCGCTTACAACCTGTAGGGCGACCGCAGACAAAAAGTTACTTGGTGTTGCTTTAAAAGTAATCTATACAGCAGTAAAGTGCTGCAAGTTGTTCATGTTCATTAAGAACAACAAGACAGAGACACATAACCTGCCATTTAAGGACAATTACTTGCTCAGTTGTGCAGAATGAACCCATTGCACTCAATTGCTTGTGTGCACACCTGGTTTCAGCATCTACAATGACTTTTCACCAGGGGACATTTTCTGTAGTAAATAATAAACCAGATGTGAGTGATGTGACTTGTAGATAGCACTTCTGGCTGAACTGGCACAGACCCAGTCATTTAATGTATGTGGATTATCCAAACTAATGAGACATCCTCTTCACTGCAATGTGGCCCATGGTTTGAGATGAAAACCCTTAGATGGTAGGAACAGACAGCATGAGGAATCAGCTTATGAGGTGGGAGTAGAAGCCTATCATTGACCCTGTCTAAACCCATTAGTCTTTATCAGGAGAAAAGGTCTGAAGTTCTCCACTGAGATTGTAAGAGAAAAAAAATAGCCTGAGGATTTAGTGAAAATGACGAGAACGTTCATAATGTTCTACCGCAGAAAGCAAACTACATGAAGCATTTACAAATAACACATAATTTGGAACAGGTTGAGATTATTAAACCAGTCATCACTCCAAATCTCAATAGTTCAGTGATTATGACCTCTGGTGTCGAGACAGTAATATTACATATATGATATTTCACTAATGCTTAGAACTGCAGCACTTTTCGAGCATGGTGTGGTTCATAGTTATGCACCTCTTTAATACGTTTAAAAATCTGGTCAAGTTTTAGTTTTAGTAGAGGGTCAGAGGGAAACATGGCTATTGAACACTATACTGTAAGTCTTCTGCATTTCCACAGATAATCTTTAACAGTGTAACTGCTCAAGGCTTAATGCATACATTTAATTGTGAGGATGTCAGCCATAAATCCAGAACAAACCTCCTGCTCATTCATTACATGTCCATAAAAATTATATTCATCCATCAAAGCTAAACTGACTCGAACAATTCGAAGTGTCTGTTTTTGTAAACGATAACAAACTAATCCAATTACACTAATTTACTCATAAATACTGCTAAAAGCATTAGTGAATGTCTGAATTTATGATTTGCCAAGCTGATATAACAGAGATGTTATACCAGTTCAGTGAGCCTCCCTCCCATAAAAATTCTGTGCATATGCATAAATCTGTTTGAAATTAAATCAAGAGGCTTGGATGGATGCCAGTGCACGCTATTGCACTGATGGTCTTATTAGACATGTAATTGTTGAGAAGATTATTTTATAAAGGCTGGTTCACAATGCCCCAACAAACACCAACAGGGTTAACAAGGTGGAAAAAAAAAATGAGACGTATAACCAGACACCATAGCTTCAGGCAGCCTTTCCGTTTCCAATGAGTAATGGCCTTTAGTTCAGTAATATTGTATGGTTTGCGTGCTGCAACCACTTCAAATCACCAAAGATTTTCATAAGTCAGGTGACTGTGATGGTCACTGTAGAATCTTCTAGGACTTCTCAACTGTATGTATAGTTCAGTGGTGTTCAGAAATGAGGAGGCAAAGTATTCACTTATTTTTTTAGATTAAATCAAATGCAAAGTCATGTTCCGGTTACACTTAATGTCGTCATTTTCCTATAGTTAAATAAAAATGAATTTTAAATGACATAAAAAACAACAACAATAAAAACATTTAGATTTTTACATTAACAATATAATTCATGTTCTATGTATTAAAACCAAGTGTAAATCTAACATGTGATGTTCAGTGCTGTTCTTTTTAATAATTAATTAATTACAAAAATGACATGACAAAATGCCTCATGTACAGTATAAGCATGCAGAGTTGGCAAATGAACAAGCTAAAACGTGATCACCTGCAGAGTATGTTTAATGTGTTTTAAACAGTGTTTTGGGAAGTTACTTTTCATTAATACGTTACAATATTGTGTTACTCCTTAAAATATAACTAATTGTATTACTTAATTACTTTTTATGGAAAGTAATGCTTTATTTTACTTTTGTATTAGGCTACTTTTTCTCATCTGTACTGGGCTTGCTTGTTTGTTTTTTAATAACAGATAGAAAGGCCCTTTCATTCATACCAAAATGATTAAACCTCAGGCAATTCAAGTGCAGGTTGGTTGGATGAGAAGGGATGTTTCACAAACAGTTGTGATGTTGTGATAAAGTGTCATGATGTGGGGCTTATACCATGAAGCCTGTTTAGGTGGCTAGCCAGCTATGTTTCAGTTTAATTTGCGCCTGCCAACCCTGAGTTTTAGGCACCATGAAAGTGGTTTGGCTTTTAGCAGTGGTCATCGCCATAGTAACTTGCGCTCCACAGCTAACCTGGTCCAGGGCAGGTTGTGTTCCAGGTAAGAGGTTGCAAAACGAACTTGGACCAATCAGCTGTGAGCAAAGTGACACATGTCTGACGCGATAAAGTCACTACCTAGCAAATTATTTTAAAAGTAAAAATCATCTGGCTTTTAGTAATGCTTATTTAAAATAATAATAATAATAATTTGTATGATTTAGAAATTATTTATGTAATTATATCCTTAAACAATCTCACATGTACAATTTCAGTTCATCAATCATTAGTACGCAGATTTTAAATGAATAAGTATATAAAGGTAATATAAATACACTTTAGAATCAACAAATGAAGATATAAAATGACTACATGTGAGCTTAAATGTTAAACTCTCTCTTTACCTTTATCAACTGTATAAACTAACTTCACAACTTTTACTTGCATATAGCAAGACTTTTTCTTTTAGTTGTCCTCTTTCATAGACAGCTATTTTATCCTTGCTGTGTAAATTTATTTCAATTCTTAATATTTTGAAACTTTTATTTAATAAGTGAATTGCGCTGCTTCTCAAGAAATTAATTTCAATGAGTTTTGAATGAGTTTCACTCTTTTTCAGCATGTGATTGGCTGTTCGCTACTGATGTCACACCTGAGCTCCTAAACTTAGGATCAAAGCCTGAGTTGACAAATTGATGATCAGCATCATGGTACCAACCAAGCCTGGTTGGATTGATTTGGTTTTGTCAAACTACTCCTGTAACCCTGAGTTTGTTCAACGGCCATCATGGTACAGGCCCGTGGGTTCTTCTCTTGGGTTGTCTACTTGCCTCCAGTGGAATGCCATTACATAAAGCCACAGAGACTCAGTATTTACACAAACTTTTCGGACATAACAACCTACAAATGGCTTACTTATAGCTGTCTCTGCCTATTAAGCCGAGATAGGAGAAAATATTTTAACGTCGAAAAAATTACACACTTCAGCTCTTGCAAACCTCTGCTCTCGGGTCCATCGGGATGTCTGCTGCAATAAGAAGTGTGAAAAGTGATGATACAGTAGATGTGAGACTGGATACATCTCACCCTGTGGCTGATGTAAACTTCATCTCTCTCAGAAGAAAACGCACTGTGCTGTGAAATCATCATCAAGAAATGCACCACTACACCATGATAGGTTGTGAAAGCAATCATTGCCCTTTAGCATTAAACTCAGGTTATCACGGAGGAAGTGTAAGGGAGAGAATGCTGACTAGACAGCTTAGAATAAATTAGGGCCTGTTAGCTCTATGGAAACCACTGAACTGAATGTGATGACTTTTCTTTAGCTAATTTAAAGGCTTGGAACAGGCTAAATTCAACCCAAGACTTAAAAAGTTAATGGGCCAAGCTAAAGGTAAATCTGCCTATGGGAAATCGGGCCTGAAAGTGTTCATTCTCTTAAGGTATTATTCCAAAGATATATCAGCAAACCCGAAAGGGTCAAGTTTTGGCTGGTTAGTAAAGGCCAGTTCGCCCCTGCATGCTGGTATAGATACTTTTACTACAGTCTTCTCTATTGACAGTTATTCAAAAGTAGCCTTCAAATAAAATACATTTTTAATCAAAATATGACTCAAAAATATTGAATTATAAAAATTAAATTATAAAGAACTTGCTTCACAAACAACATTTAAATGTGAAATTGAATTATGTTTTTTCCCCAGTCTGCAGCATTTGTTCAGGATGTTTCTTAAACCAGATCAAAAATCTTGACAGACAGAGAGTTAACTTAAAAAGTGAAAACAAATCCCCTGATTATGTTTAGTTTGCTCTTTACAGAGCCTATGCCCTGTGATTTTTCTTTTGTTTCTAGAGTATTTCAGCTTGCTATTGCTTGGCCCCAGGAGTGTGAAATTGAATGGTGTATAGATTAGTCCATAAAAGTTGATCTGTTAAAGACTGAAGAAAGGGAAATATAGAAGAGGAAATGGTTGATTTTTATTGACGTTACTGGATCATTCCAAAACCATGTTGTTGTAAGAAGCAGTAGGAGGGCATCCCGTTATCTGCTTTTTAGTTAGCAATTGATGTCACCCGTCATCAAGCTTTCGTGTCTGTTACTGTGGGCTGGTTTTATGCCGAGCTATACACATCCTCCTCCCCTCCTGCTTTTTGAGACATTGTTCTTCTCCATTTAATGACAGAATGAGGAGAAACGTTTCCAAGCATCGTTCCTGACAACATATCACATCAATTTCCCTTTAAAGTAAGTTTGTTGTTGTGAAGTATTTGTGGAACCAGTGTAGCGTTGTATATAAATCGCTTCATAAGCTCATCCCCCCAGGGAACTGGCCAGAGAATGAGACAGGGCTTGTGCATATTGCATGCTGTCATCGGGCGCTGTGGTGGCAGTGGGCACGGCTGCCAGTCGACAGCATAGGACAGATTCTTCTGAAACCTCATGCCCTCTCCTGATTCATATTACTCAAAGGCCCAACTGAGGGCACTCGCTTTGTCACATCCTTATGTAAGTCCAGAGTTCTATACATGTCAGAACTGGTCTTGAGGCTTTGCCATATGGTGCTCTCGCGCTCCGCAGTCTAGCCACGGTCAGCCACGGGCATCAGGCTCTACAACTTCAACGTACACAAGAACTCCTGTCCCCCACAATGAAGGGAACTGCCCTTTGTGGTTCGAGCAGACAAACAGCAACAGGGATGCCACAGACATTTTGTCAAGAGAATGACACGGCATCAAGTGCATCGTTCCATGAAGCTGCCGGGTGGCATTAGATTTTTAAGTGCCTGACAGATTACCTTTAAGCTTCCAATGAGCTTACAATGTTAGAGACTGGTCTTGCCAAGATGATGGCAATGTTGTATGAGTCGACAGAGCAATGTTAGCAAGCCTGAGCTGAGTTTTAAACACCATTTCTCGCCCTCCTCTTTTTCACTTGCTTCTTGACAGGTCTCAACCAGGGACAGTTAATAATTCATACAGTTGTTGCCTCAGTTTCCTTTTGCTATTACAGTAATCGAATTTCCCCCCTTTCCCGACTTCTTTTACGTTGGCTCATCGTTTTTTCAATTAGTGTCCCATCACATCAGCTCTTGCACAAGGCAAACAATCTGTATATTTTTGACAATTTAAAACAAGTACGTCATACCCTTTAACTTTTTATTCATCTGAATTATTTAAAAAAGTGTGTGCAATTCAAGTGAAATCACTGCAACAACAGTAAACAGTACTTGTGTGTAATTACATGTTTTGTATAATTGTAAAAAATGTGAAATCAATTATTCATGCTTACTATAATTAGTTATAATTAGGCCCAGGTTCAACTTAACATAAGGCATGGCATCCTACAATTAAAGATTTATCAAACAAAATGAGGAACTGTCCCAGTGGACTACTTGCAACCAATTTACACTTAAAAAAGGCACAGTGTGTAGCCTGACATCAGGCAGCAATGCATGAGGCATTTGAATAAAACATTCAGTACATGTCTTTTTAGTCACATTTATAAGTTTGAATTTGGTAAGCATCCACTTGACAGCTTGGTTTTCTGCGGAAAGTGCTGTATAGGCCAACGTGAGATATTTTTTTTAGCCTTTTCACTGTTTTCAAGTTTTCTTGTAAACAGCACGTTAACCACTGTTCACTTACACACAGTAAAAAGTGATAAGATATAATTTTTAATAAACTGCAACCAAGAAACAAATATATGGTAATGTTGGAAAAATGATTTGGACATGTCTCAAAACAGTGGCAGATTATCATGGATTTGCTGTAGGTTATTTCAAGAAACCCTTAAAAATATATAATTACTGCAAAATTTGCTGTGGTGTGTCAGTAGGAAATATCAGTTTACAATTATCATGTGCCTGGATTTGTCTTGTTCCTGGGGCCAAGTCACTCCATCTGTTTCTACTCCAAATTGGCTTTATGCACAGCTGCACTACTACCTGAATTTCAGCCAGCTCCTTGTTTCCTGTCTGCCATTATTGGGCAAACTTGATTAATTCAGGTGTGTCTGATTATTGTTACCGTGACTACTGAGGTCAGGCACACCTGAATTGGACTGTCCAATAATGGCAGACAGGAAACAAGGGCCGTTTCTCAATATGTCTGTACTTCTTGTCTGTACTTGCGTTCTTGTGGACTTGTAAAACGTCATCAATCGCGGCCCAAGTACTGTCCCAATACACAAGTTTGCATTTAGGCAAGAACGGTTAAAAATCCTGGATGTGTTCTTGACACTCCCATTTTACAGAGGATGCATCAGTTGGTAACTTGTGTGAGCGGGAGAAGGAGCGGGAAGTAGAGAGAGGCAGGTCAAAAGTTACCTGATTATTACCGAATATTACCAGCGTTTTTTCCCGCCGTTGGCTAGTGATGTACACAAACAAACAACAGAAGCAGAATTAAAATGAGACATGTGTTGCTTTATTGTTGTGAATATTCATTACATTGTAGTGTATGTAGAGTAATCCCTTAGGATTGGGCGATAACGCCTGGCTGTATAATAATTCTCATTATGTTATGGGCACTGCAGACAATACCAGCAAGAACACATCGTCTCAAACTGTCAGCAGCGTTCTGTGTGCTCGTCACCTCGTGAGTTTGTTCTTCCAAGAACAACTAGCAAGAGCTTTCTTCCCAAGAACACAAGTCCGTTCTTTGCATTCTTGGTTTTGAAAAATGGCCAAGGAGCCGGCTAAAGTTCAGGAAGTAGTGCAACTGTGCATAAAGCTCATTAAAGATCACTACATAGCAAATTATATTTAAAGACAAAAGGGTTGAAAACCTTTTAGTAAGTTATGAAAGCCATCGTTAAAATTGTCCGAGTGACTACTGTGGCTTTGCGTAGTTTCACTATGTGAAATCTCACGGTCCAAGAAAATTAATAGTTGAATAAAGTTGTTATTTTTGTTTGGTTTTCGCGCACAAAAAATATTCTCATCGTTTGATAACCCACTGATTCAACCACTTTAGTCACTCTGACTATTTTAATGAAGTCTTTCATAACTTTTGGGCCGGCCAGTTTCAATCCCTTAAGAAGCCTATGGAGGAGTGATCCAGCTTTCAGATTTAATCAAAAATATCTTAATTTTGTTCTGAAGATGAACAAAATTCTTACACGATTGGAACAACATAAGGCTGAGTAATAACTGACAGAATTTTCGGGTGAACTAACCCTTTAATGTCTCGTCTATTTTAATGTTGCATACATTTTGTCTCAAGTCACACTTTATTTTGAATAATGACTTAAATCCTTCATGGGTTCACAATTCTCTGCTACACTAAAGGACATATTTAAATGTCTTGAGTGGGAGTGTTGCGGGAAGCCTTCAATGCTTGTAGTTGCATGAGTGAGCAGAGAACTTTTTGGACAGGGAACAGCGTTTGGCATGCAACCCTGACACAATTTTTATTCTGCAGCAATGTGGGAGGATCCTATTTGAATGCATCTGGTGAAATGTTTGATCTGACAGGCAACATGCTGATGCGCATGCAGTCAATTAGCTTTAGTGCACTTGCAGCTGCTTGATGAAGATAGATCAGAGTCATCACTGTTTTCAAGTTCTGAGATTTTATTTTTATAGTTAACTAACTTCAACAGCCTACAGCCAAAAGTACAATGATCTGCACACATTTCCAACTCTGAATTATGCCGTGAAGACATCCATCATTTTCAAAAGGAAATCTCTTGCAATCAGATCCGTGCCTGTTGGCAGTTGAAGGTTGGAGAACAGCAGTAAGCGGGTTTATTACAAAGACCTGCCAGTTCCGTGGGTGCTGGAACTGGAGCTTACCCCGAAATTGCAGAATCCAGTCTTAACAACACCCCGCTAGAAGAAGCGAATGCGTTTCTGCAGTTGATACTGCATTATTGTATGGAGTGCTACGGCATAATCTGTATGATGCAATGTCAAACATTTCTTACTTGCCAGAAGTGGGTGAACATGTGGGAATAGAATGTCATGCCTTGAATGAAATAACCTGGTCAAAGTGACATGACATATAAAGAAAGCGATGACAGACAGGGTTTGCATGCATGGCACAGGCTAAAATAGCCAAGAGATTAGTAGAATATGATGAGAGTGTGCCTATGTGATAATTGCATGCCACTTTCATTCAATGTAATTCCAAACATGTGAGATGTCATTTCCTGTTCCCTCCAATCACCTCTGAATCGTCGTTGTCACTGATAGGCTCTTCTTCTTTGTGCACGCTGCACTCAGCGCAGAATGTGTCTGTGCAACCAGTAGTTTAGACTGACTGCTGTGAAGTAGTTGAGCATCACTGACGGATTCCAGCGCCTTGAAAACCGCTTAAAGTCACGTCTTTCCTTTCACAGAACTAAATGGCTCGGACTTACAACCAATACAACATATGTAGACGAGTGATTCGATAAGCGTTTGGGAAATGCAAATGACTGCCCGGCTTTGAATGTAAGTACGCAGTGAGTCATATTATGATGTAGGCTACGTTTATTTGAATGAAATATTTCGATGTTTGATAACATAAAGTCGGGACTGTGTGATGGATGTATTGGCTATAGTTTAGTTACTCTTAAAAAAAAGTCGCAATCATATGTTGTTTGAATCATTTGCTTGTTGATTAATAGTGTAAGAAGACTGTAAACAGTTTTAAACCCGCTTTTTTAATAGAGGAGTATTTGTGTTACTGTAAAATATAAAACGCGTTTAAATAATTAATGTGAATGGGGAATAGTTCCACATGTCGAATGTGCATATTGTGTTTGTACTTATAACGACTTCCCACTGTGACAGATCATTGAATTTAAACCTTAAGGAAGCTTTAGGAACAGAAAAAAAATAACCACGATTTATTTCTACTCTAAATGCAGGCACAAATGGTTAGCAGAAAAAATCAGTTCATGGTAATGTTACACATTACACGCTTCAAAGAAGCCTATAGGCTACGTTTTATAAGAAAATAGCCCCTTTCTCAAATTTATATGTTTAATTTAATGTAATTTTTTTTTAAATTGTGAAATTTACGGTAGTAGATATGATATAAAAGTAGCCTATGATACAATTTATTGGTAAAAAAGTGAAATGTCAGTGCATGCAAACAGTGTTGAATAGAAAAATAACATTTGACTGGATGGTCTGAAGATAATCTTACTCTGTTTTGGTGAAGATTGCCTTTAATGTGTCTGAGTATTATAAGTGAAATTAGATCTATATCTTGTCTTTTGCTTGCATTTAGACATACTGTTCAATAGAATGAATATTAAAGTAAAATATCATCATGGTTCATAATTTATTAAATATGTCATATTTTTATGCCCTGTTTAGACCACCATGCTTCATTTCCTTAGTTTATTGTATTTTAGTAAAAAATCATGTGAAATGGCACTCATAGATTGACTTAGCATCAAAGTGATGTGCGTTGGGACGGATATTGTATCTGAACGGGTTGAAGATGGCAAAGGGTTAGTTCACCCAAAAGATTTATTGATCTTCGGAAATCAACTTAAGATCTTTTTAATTAAATATGAGAACTTTCTGTCCCTCCATTGCCAGCCATACACAACCAATTTCAAGGCCCAGAAAGGTAGTAAAGACATCATTAAAATAATTCATGTGACGCCAGTTGTTTAACCTCAATTTTATGAAGAGTAGCCTACTTAGTGCAAAAAAGCCCAACAACAACAACATAATATACCACTTTATTTACAAAATATTCATCTCTAATTCACATTCACTACAGCAAGATGACGCAAGAGTGCTGTGTTGATGCAAGAGCAGACTTTGTTGTGTAAATGTTCGTTGGAGCCTAATATTTTGTAAACAAAATGGTAATTTATGCTTTGCACAACAAATTGAGGTTAAGCCACTGGAGTCACAAGGATTACTTTTATGATGTTTTACTACCCTTTAAATTAAGGCCCTTAAATTGAGATTATTCTGACATCCTCAAGTGACATAATAGCTTATTGGTGTCTGTTGTCATACATTACAATAGACTGTGGCCTGAAAACCTATGAGAAACTGTCCAGATTTCTATCTTGTGATTAGCTGATGGCTTAAGGCTAAGCTCTCCATTGGTTTTCAAATCAGCATTTCTCATGAGCTCTTTTAGCTGGTAAATGATCAGTTGTGTTGAGAGCGGTTTATCTTGGGTGCCATGAGATGGCCAGATAATCTCTATCAAATGCAGGATGATCACATTTACCCTGTGCACAAACTCTCTCTCTTCCACATTCATATTTTATTATTTACAATATTCTAAGTGGAAAGATGAGATGTTTTCCCTGCTACATCATGCACACAAATCAACAGCAAAAAAGAAATATGTATTTTTAGTAAATTAAAAGGCCAAGAAAGGCTTTAAAAAATAAAATGCTTCACGTAATGCTCATGTTTTGCTTTCATGATTAATTCAGAAGGTTCTCTGAAGATATTTTTCAGTTTGTCAAAGAACAGTAATTGGACCCTGCCGTTGCAAAAGATAGAACTCAGTCATTCACTGACCTAGATTCTCGCTGAGATATCTGGTGTTTGAAGTCAATATAGCAAGAAGGTGTGAAATAAAGAAAAATAGCTGAGGCTCTTTGCTTTTTAGATGGATGTAGCTTAGCAATGTCTGACAGCCGTTAAGTCCTTTAATTATTCCAGCGTTGAAAGGTGTGGGATCAGTATGATTTTTTTAATAATAAAAAAAGATACTTTGATTCACCAAGGACACATTAAATTGATCAAAAATGATTTATTTTTTTTATGTTACGAAAGATTTTTATTTCAAATAAATTATTTTTTTCTATTGATCAAATAATCCTAGAAAAATGATCACAGTTTCCATAAAATTATTAAGCAGAACAACCATTTTCAACATTGATAATATTAGGAAATGTTTCGCACCAAATCAGCATATTAGGATCACATGACACTGAAGTCTGGGGTAATGATGCTGAGCATCACAGGAATACATTTTACATGTTTGTATTGTACAGTATTTTTTGGATCAAAAAATGCAGCCATGGTGAACCAACGCATTCTCATCCCAAGGGTCATATAGTGACGCTTTTGACATTTCGTCTAAATCCAATGCACATGGCACCCTTTAGCGTCAATATGACACGCTTCGGTTATGGGTAGGTTTAGGTCTGGGGTAGGGTTAGGGTTAGACCACTAGGAGGTATATATCTGCGTGTCATATTGACGCTAAAGGGTGCCATGTTCGTTGGATGTAGAGGAAATGTCAAAAGCGTCAGTATATGACGCCTTTGGATGAGAACAGGCTGGGTGAGCACGAGAAAAAAAAGTATTTGAATAGTATTACATGAGAAAGTCAAAAGGACTGACCAGTATATCTGTAGAACTGGAGATCCAATACCCATAACCACCAAAGCATTCCCAGTTTCAGGCTTTTTGGGTTTCCTGGTAAGATTATTAAACAAGTCCAGTGTAACCTTCCCGCAGAGTCTTCCCTATCAAGGTCCAGACCTCATTGAAGATGTCATCTGTCACTCTAAATGAGTTACATCTCAGTCTTAAGACCAGGATCCTTCAAGCAGACACTGAGTCACAAACCACGAGGGTATAGGAATTAGACAGAACAGCTTTTGCAGTGGGGAGCTGGGGGAATGCTGCATGTTTCATGTATGCGGGTACAAATAAGCCTGGAGACATCAACATTTTCTCCTTGTAAGGATATGTCAACTTTTGATGACTTGTGCTTACAAAAATGAAATGGCTGGTTCACTTAAAAATAATTCTATCATTATTTATTCACCCTCATGATGTTCCAACCCTGTTTTCTTTCTTCTGTGCATAAATTTTCTTTCTTCTGTGCATAAAATATATAAGTCAGTTGTGTGGAACCCAGTTTTTTTTTTACCTTTCAAAATTTGTTACAGAAAACCTATTTTATACTTTTGTACAGTGGTACTTATTCTGCTACCCACCTCCATCACAAACCATCATGAAGAGCAGATGAATAGAAAAGAGACAGGGGTGTTAAAATAATAAATAATGAAATCAAATGTTCTGATGAGTTGCAGTATGTGGAGCAATCGGGATTCAAAAGCACTGACAGGCAGACTAGAAGAGTATTACATTTCAGTGTTTGTGTTTTATTTGCTTGTGTTGATCTGTGTAAAAAAAGAACATATTAATCTGGGTCAAGAACAGATTTTCCTTTTTCATGTTAACAATATGACAGTTGTGTGTTTGTTTGGCCTTGTCAACATGACAACCATGTCAACATGACACGATGCCCGCTTTAAGTACTTTGAAGCACTATCCGTGCAATTCAAATTGAAGCATTTTTACATCTTTCTGCACATTGTATGTGTATGGACAAATGCTGCAGGGCAGACGTCTGTTGTCTCAAACTTATCGTCGCAGCTGCACACAGATTGCAATGGTGCTGAAAGACTGAGCAAAGGATCACAGACAATTTTTTGCCATCAAGGCTCAAAATAGACAGAGAAGATAAAAAGTATCTATGAAATATCGTGCTAGATAAACTATTGTATTTACAAGGCAGAACGGCTCAGAGCCAACTTGAAAGTGTCAAGAATGAGGGAATTGAGAGTCATTTTAAAACCTAAATACTACTTATACTGTTGTATCTTGTCGTCTTTGCGTAGTGGTCATATAGCTTAAGTGGTTTTACATAATTCCCTGAAAATAAGAACCATATATATCGACTTTAATGTCACCATCAGTAAATCTGTTCTCAAAGACATTTTTGAGAGATTATTTCACATGTGTTCTGGGATTATATGCATCAGAACGCATCTTTTCAAGGGTCAAATTTAAAGAGACAGGTCTGAGGTTGAGGATTTCGCAGGACAAACTGTATGAAAGTTTCACAAATCATCACCAAGCGTTTGGGAAATGCAAATGATTGCCTGGCTTTAAATGTAAGTACGCAGTGGGTCATACTATGATAGGCTACGTTTATGAATTTGAATGAAATATTTTGATGTTTGATAACACAAAGTCGGGACTGTGTGATGGATGTACTGTTTTATTGGCATCAAGTATTTGGCAATAAGAATTTCACACACTTTTTGCGTCACCATATGAACGCGGATTTCCCACCCATAACGCTCGTCTAAACGCAGAATAAAAAGTGATAACGCAACGGCACTTTTGCGTTTTCTCTTCAGATCGTTTTAGTGTAAACTAAATCAAACAGACTACAACCTCTCCAAAATGGCCAAGACCGGGGATAAAATTGTAGACCTGCTCAAGGCTGGGATGGGCTACAGGACAATAAGCAAGCAGCTTGGTGAGAAGGCAACAACAGTTGGTGCAATCATTAGAAAATGGAAGTTCAAGATGACGGTCACTCTCCCATGCAAGATCTCACCTCATGGGGCATCAATGATCGTGAGGAAGGTGAGGGATCCCGAAACACACAGCCAGGGCAACTAAGGAGTGGCTCCATAAGAAGAATCTCAAGGTCCTGGAGTGGCCTAGCAAGTCACTAGACCTGAACCCAATAGACAATCTTTGGAGGGGGCTCTGTAGTCTGTACTGCCCAGAAACAGCCCCGAAATCTGAAGGATCTGGAGAGGGTCTGTATGGAGGAGTGGGCCAAAATCACTGCTGCAGTGTGTGCAAACCTGATCAGGAAATATAGGAAATGGATGATCTCTGTAATTGCAAACAAAGGATTCTGTACCAAATATTAAGCTCTGCTTTTCTGATGTATCAAATACTTATGTCATGCAATAAAATGCAAATGAATTAAAAATAATACAACGTGATTTTCTAGATTTTGATTTAGATTCTGTCACTCACAGTTGAAGAGTACCTATGATACAAATTACAGACTTCTACATGCTTTGTAAGTGGGAAAACATGCAAAATCGATTGTATCTCCCCACTGTATATCTCAATTGGTTAGCAGGTCTTTTTTTCTCTCAAAGTATGCCGTGATGTAAGTTATTGATAGCATTTTGAAACCTTTTTTTAATTGTATTGCCTTATAGCTTCAGTCAAAACTTGAGTAAGGGGTATATTTTGTTAACAGTCTCTAAACAGGATTGAGAAATCTAATTTTGCTTGGCTCATCAAGCTAAAATGTTGAGCGCTTATGCTAACTGCAAAAATTGTCAGTAATGCTTAATCTCTGTGTACAAATCTGTTGAATCTCTACATAATCTCTCCATTTTGTTATCTCTCATTTCTCAGTTGGACGCGCAACTCTCAAGCAGCCATGCATTTGTGTAGCTTTGTGGGTTCTTTGCTCCTCCTCCTTTTCATCAGCAGGTAAGAAACTCCTGGTGGCTTTTTTCAAACTCACTTTTAATATTCGTACACTCATTATTGTGATGTGGCAAGCTGAATATGACTGGGGTGTACAGTGTTTATTGCTTTTGTGTTGTTCCCCCTTAATTTCTTTGTTTCTCAAAAACTAGAGAATAGGGTGTGCATTAACTTCAGTAGTAACTTTGTAAAGTCGATAAACGTGGCATTTCTCGACGCTCCCAGGAAAGCCGAGGCGGAAAACCCATTTTTGTCAACAAGTTCTCACGGGTGATGACAAGCCGGTATAATTTAGGTTTTACTCTTTTGGCAGCAAATAAAAGACTATATGCCTTAAGTATTCATTCACACCAGATTATGTGGGCTTGGTGAAAGGTGTAGCTAAAGGAAGGATGGCATTATAGCTAATCCATGTAGACTTTTGGGTAAGCCTGAATGAGACCGTCGGAGTCAATGTACGGGTTACAGATGGAAATACCAGCCCTCGTATCTTGTCTCCTCTCTGTTTTGCCTGTTTGAGCTTATCTTTCAATGCAGCAGTGAAGTAGCTGCAATGCTAACACGATTAGTGACAGTGTAGAAACAAGACATTGATTTACTGGAACTGCCGTCGCTCAGCCATGTTCAATGAAAGTTCAGGCAGATTCCATTTAATGAGATATGCATCTCATCATCGATGCTGGTATTCTGGCATGACCTTTGAAATTTGATAGGTAGATGTGTAGGACCTTGCTGGTCAGGACAACTCTGCAAAAGATCAAAGGGGGATGTTGAAGAAGCGTGCCAACATCAATTCACCTCACCATCTGCTTTTACCCACCCCCTTCCTGTCCTCCTTTTCTCTCCAATCTCCAGTCTCTCTTCCTGGCAAGATGGGAGAATTTAGTGGGTGTACATATAGTTTGGCTTGGAATTCAGCTTCTATCACATAACAGACTAAACCACAAAAACAAGAGCTATACCTCCTCTTTGGGTTCTTAGTGCTTAGCACATGAAGATAGGATGCGCTATTGAAGGCTTAGTCTCGCAAAGGGCCTTAACGTTTTTTGTTTGTTGAAATCTTATACTGCTGGTCTAAATGAGGTCAATTCAGAACCAATAGTGTTTAAAGGGGTCATACGTCATAAATATGTTACTTGATCTTTTGAGGTAAAAGAGCTTGAGGTACTGTGAAATCATACTGTAACTTTCAGAACTCAAAACTTACTTTAAGAAACACAAACAGAACTGACCTTAAAGCTGCAGTCTAACAGTATAACAGTTTAACAGTAATGGTCAACCAAATCCAATCAATATGTCTCTCTTTTTCTCTTGAGCAACCTTGTTTATTTTGGAAATAAACCCATATCATGCAATTGCCACTGCTGTGCAAATTTGTAAATGGCAAACCCAAAGTCGCTTAAAGTAAGCACACATGGAAACACTGAGGGTTAGGATATGGCCTGTTTCATTGAAATGTGCATGAAAAACTCAAATAGGTTTTTGGTATCAAAGCATTACTAACATTTTAAGTGGACCTCAGCGAAAAATATTTATAATATGACCATTTTAAAAGTCTTTTTAATGAAAACTCCCCATGATTAAAGTTTTATTTTATAGGTGAGTTGCCAGAGATCTGAAACATAAATATACTTTATGACGGTTTTGTAGATGAGAGACAGAGCGGAACGCTCTATTTTAAAAGCAATATTTAATGCATGAACCCCTCAGTACAGTAAGTAAGCATTTCTTTGACACATACATACTTCTGGATAAATCAGACTAGATCCAAACCACTGGAGGGGATCACACTGTTGGTTTCAAGAGGGCACAGATTTACGAAAATAATTAGGCCATCATCACTCTGAACTCATTAGTATAAATAAACAAATTGCCTGGCACATTGCAGGCTTGCTTTTAAAAAAAATAGTTTATTGCTGATCTAAATATTTTTCCTATCAGTTTTTAAGTTAAGTTTTAATGAAAAGTTAAGTTTTATTTCAATGATGGACAAGGTCTCCCAAAGAAAGAATTGGGACTCATATCTCAAATAACCACTGATGTGTGTAGACGGGGAGATGGAGTTGATACAAGCTTGAGAAAGTGTCTCTGTGGACCAAAGCAGAAACAGTAGGGGAGACAGTCCTGCGGATGGAGCACTCTTCCTCCATACACAACACGTCAATCAGCCTAAACACCAGAGACGTAAGCTGGATTTAGTTTTGGTTCCGAAATAAGAATGGACATGAAAAAATGAAATAATTCTTAGGCAGACTAATCTGCTTTTGTGTTTGGTATTGGGGTCATTAGGAAGAAAAGTTATGTGATTTTATTATTATCATGTAATTTTAACATATAGTTCCCTATATATCAGTCAGTTATGTTCAACGTTATGTGATGCAATGCAATCTCGCCTGAGGGTAGAATCACCTTTGAGTGGTAACAAAACAAGCCAATGCACATTGGCGAGTGAGATTTGGATTGCAAGCCACTCCCCGTATACTCATTCAAGCTTTCAGAGCATTCAAGAGCAGTTGTCTTTGATAATTATAATTTTGTGTGAGCTCAACAAGAGCATGTCAAAGCATGTAACAACAGAATATATGGTGTTAGGTGCCTGTAAGGGTATGATGCTTTTCAACTATCACAATTAGCAGATAAAAACTCCCTACCCAGCATTCACAGACCACTAAACCAGCATCCCTTCACACATGACTGGACTTCAGCCTGAAGGGGGCAGCAAACAGACGGTTGCCGTTTAACACTAAAAACGTCTAATCGTAAATTGGCATAAGTTTGGCACATGTTCACTCTTTTTAGTTTTATTCAATTCCAATTAGAAAATGTTTGTTTCATTTGTATGTATGATAAGATAAAACAACACAAACGGTATTGCTTTGATTATATGGCTATTTCTTATTTGACCTACTTGTTTTCCTGGCATAACAGAATACTAAATTGTTCTTTAGTTATAGGAATATTGAGCCTCTGAAGGTAACAACGCCATCCTGATTTTCTGACTAGGATAGTCGATTAAAGCTGAAGTGTGTAATTTCTGTGCCACTGGTGTCACCAAACATAATTACCAAAAATATTGAACCGTTTGCCATTGGTCAGACAGGAAAGTCACATCACTGGCTGTCGAGCCAATGTCACAGTGTCGGGATGCTCAAACAAACAGAGCAATGTTTCGCTAAAACCACATAGACACGTTTTCAGGGGGAAAAACAAACTACAAATGGCTTACTTTTACTTGTCTCTGCTTATTAAGGATAAGGTGAAATAGCACACTTCAACACGATGGGTGGCATGCAGAGACAGACTTCGCATAGTGGAGCTACTTAAAAATAAATGTTCTGAAACAGTGAAAATAGCTATGTAGAAAGCAAGAGTAGAATGTAATGAGATGTGTCTGAGAGGTGAAGAATGTTTTGAACAGTTCTTCCATGTGTTTATATAGGGGCTAATATAAATGCGGTGACCTGCATGGTTCTCTTCCATTTTTATTTTTGTTTTATTTAATTTTTTGTTAACTGTTTAAGGAGAGTAATAATAGAGACATCAAATCAGTGACCTAAAGCTCTCCGTCTGTCTTCCAAACTCTCTCACATACTCTCTCACCATCTGTCTCACTTCCTCTCTTTTGATCTTTCCCAGGCGAGCTCTGCCTTTCTTCCTCATATAAGAGTGCACACTTTAGCATGCATAATTCTGTACATATTATGGGTGACAATCAAAACTGGACAAAAATGCCTCATGCTGACATGAATACAAGTGAATGATAGTTTCAGATGAGTGTTGCTTATTTAGTTATTAATTAGACAATGTTTAAATTGACTGAAGGTCCAAAAGTATACTACCAATTAAAAGTCAGTTAGATAATTTAATCTTTAAAAGACATTTATGATCACCAAGGCTACCTTTATTTGATCAAAAATACAGTAAACTGTGAAATTGTGAAATATCATTACAATACAATAGAATATTTGGTAACACTTTACAATACGGGTGTACTAATGTGACTCATTAGTCATGACTATCTGTGCATTAGTTAAAGATAAATTAATATGTATTAGTGCACCCCCTATTGTAAAGTGTTACTGAATATTTTCCCCCATTTTAATATCTAATATGCTGATTTGCTCAAGAATCCTTTCTTATTGTTAACTTTTCTTATCAATGTTGAAAACAGTTGTGCTGCTTATTATTTTGTTTGCTGTGATACATTTGAAACGTGATACATTTTTCTATCTTGTTTTTTGTTTGTTGAATGGAAATTCACAAGAACAGCCTTTATTTTAAATAGAAATATTTATTATAAACATATTTGTTGTCAACTTTGATCATTTTTAATCCAGTGTTGCTGAATAGAAATACTAACATCAAACTTTGAAACAGTAATGTATACACTGTGAAAAAAAATATTTTCATGATTTGTAATCACAACATTTTTTTCTTTTGTCAAATCAGCTTAGATAATTTATGTAGTTCAGATAACATAATATTTTGAGTTTCTGATGATTAAATGAGTCTCCTTCATTGTATTAACTCAATTTTTCCATTTCAATGAACTTAAAATTCTAAGGCAACCAGGTTACTTTTTTTTTTAAGTTAAACCAACAATAGTTTTTTTACAGTGTAATTTTACAGTGTAAAAAGCAGGAATTTCAGAATGTTTCAGTATTTGATTTTTCCATCTTTTACTGAAATGACAGCTGCACTTGACTGATGATTGTGTTATCCAGTATAATTTGAAAAGATCCAAAGAGCACCCTGAGTCACACGATCAATTTCACAAATTTGATTTTACCTCATCATTTTGTGTTCTAATGATTTTAAGATCACTAAACTTTGTTCATTTCCTGGGATAAACTAGATTTGGTAATGTGTTCTGAGACCGTTGGACTTCACTGTATGTATCTATACATACAGAAGAAAAATATTGGATAGGGCGATGTCTGAGAGAGCAGAAGAGACGTTTGAGATTTGCCGCATTGAGAAGCATGTCAAAATCCATGTGTACGTCTGTCCCCCTGCTGTGCTTGGCCCACTATAGGCTACTTGTTGTTTCTCTCCATTGTAGAATATTTATGAGTATATTGTGTAGTGCCAACCAAGCAGGATTTTCTTCAGACATGTCTTGAAGTATTTCCTACATTTGCTACTGTGCTCTGTGGGGTTGTTACCCTGCAGCTGAATAATATCTGAAGCTCACGGGTCCTTATCACTGTTGAAACGGAGACTTCGCTCTGTGGGAGAGAACACAGTCATTTCTACCATCACTGAGGATGTAAATCGCACGCGCCACAGTCGGCAGCAGTGCTTTAATGAGAGAACAGATGAAACCTAAAAATACACATAATCTGAAATCTAGGTCATAAGTTATTGGCAATTGAAGTCCACATGATCAAAACATGCCTTGGCTTGGTGGAAGTAACATTGCTTTTCTGTTTTTCTGCATTGACTTGTGGGGTAGCGCAGTGCTTAATGTGTATGTTATGTGTTCTGCTGCTTTTACAGGATCATGGATGGCTCTGTCGCCAGCACGGAGGAGATTTTGCCTCCCACCATTCAGAAACTGATGAAGGGATACAACAAATACCTTAGGCCATTCTTTGACAGTACGACGTACAAAGCTTTTACATTTACACTTACACAAACTATTATATTGCATAAGTGGATTTTATCTTCTCTTAAAGTCCTATCATCATCAACAACTGCAATTAAAACTAAATTAAATTCAGTGAAAAATGCTCCAGGCTTGAGTTGATGCAGTCCACTCCTGTAACGCATGTAAATTAAGAGCCCTTTTTCTTCTGTCTTCCTCTGTTAGCAGTGACTCTGTACTAAATGCAGTGTGTGTGTGTGTGTGTGTGTGTGTGTGTGTGTGTGTGTGTGTCTGTGTTTTTCCAGATGGTCCTGTTACTGTAGGCATGAGTCTGGATATCGCCAGCATAGACACCATATCAGAAATCAACATGGTAGGTTAATCTTATAAACCACAAACTTCCATATATATTTCTAAATTACTAAGACAAGAAGTACTGTCATGAACTGATGGCACAAGCTATAGGTCTTTAAAGGTGCAGTGTGTGATTTTTTTTTTTTTTGCGCCATCTAGCAGTTCGGTTGTGAGTTGCACAAAGGGCTCAGCCCACTGCTTATACCCCTCCCTTTTAAGGAAGCTGCGGTGGCTAAAACGGGACAAACATATTGTCGTCTGAGACAGCAGAGAATAGCTACTACATGTACTTACTATAGTATTAACAAATTATGCATAATTACAAGTAAATAACCCGAACTTTTTAGTAAGTAGGCTACATGTTGTTAATTAATATTATTCAGTACTTATTTGAGTATTAGAACAATGTAACTGCTTCACATTAACATAGTGTAACCCATATCTCCATTATGCTTTAAAAAGAACACATCTTTACAAAAATTGTTTTCAGTGTTGAGTCATGAAAGATGATTTTCTTTCTTTCTCAAGAATCAACCTTCCCTTTTCATCATTATAATATAATATAATATAATAATATAATATAATATAATATAAAAATCTAATAAACTGCTAAATTAATTTTGAATAGTTGACTTTGAGATGTGTTCAATTCACTATCTGTGTGAACTGCATTTTAATGTGGGTTTTCTTTTTAAATCTCAATAGATCAAAAAAAAAGTCACATCATTGGCCCCTTTGATCTTTGGACAGAGTTGTATAAGAGCTGAGTGTATGATGTAAATCTAAGCTTGTGGTGCACATCGCCTGAATTAAGAATCTGTTCAACCCCTCCAGGATTACACAGCCACCATCTTTCTTCGTCAGCGCTGGACAGATGAACGCTTGTGTTTTGATGGCAATAAGAGCTTGAGTCTGGATGGGAGACTTGTGGAACTCCTGTGGGTCCCTGACACATTCATTGTGGATTCCAAGAAATCCTTCCTGCATGACATCACTGTCGAAAACAGACTGATCCGGATATTTCCCAACGGAACTGTGCTGTATGCCCTGAGGTAGTGAGGTGTCATTCACTGTATCTGGTCTTCATTCAGATGCTATACTGGGGTCTTATGGATGTTGAGGAATGGGCTTACTGTTGATGGACTGACTGGAGTGTTGATAGAGGGAGTGGGGCATCGGAAGACAACTAGAAAGAGGTCGGGATAAATATGGTTAGTGAAAGAGTTCACAATAGTGGAAAACAGGGTGAAAATAGACGTGGTGCCAGGGAGCCTTTGCACAGATGGGCAGCTGGCATGAAAAATTAAGCTTGAAAGTAGCGTCCACGGACAGTGAGCTGATTCCCAGTGTTATATAAGTAACAACATTCATTCATGTATGTTCTCTCTTTTTTTACCTCCCTGTTTCTCTAGAATTACCACCACAGTGGCCTGCAGTATGGACCTAACCAAATATCCCATGGACAGGCAGACGTGCATGCTTCAACTTGAAAGCTGTAGGCCTCAAATAATTCTCTATTCCTCTTGAAACCATTGCCAAATATTTTAGAAATAACTCAGTGGGTTTGGTTCACTAGTAATTGTGTAGGTGTTTACAATGTAAAATGGTCATAGATGCCTGGACTTTATATGATTGCCAGATAAATGCACCATACTTTAATGAACACATCATTTTTATTCCGAAATAAGAAAGACTCATTATAGGGTTGGGTTATATTACATTTTTATTTTTACATTACTGTATATTTAGAATTCTTTACACATTTTATATGCGTGTAATGTTTATTATGTCAGCAAGTCTTTTTTACAATTAATATTACATTTGTAATTAATTATTTTAATATATTTTAAAGCATAATGTATTCTTGCGATAGCAAAGCTGAATTGTCAGCATCATTACCCCAGTCTTTAGCTCCACATGATCCTTCAGAAATAATTTCTGATTTGCTGCTCAAGAAACATTTCTTACTATTATTGTTGAAAATGGTTACATAAAATTTAAAATAACGCATTTGTTGGTGATTGAGACCTAATTAGTGAATTTTATGAGTTGACCTTATAGAGTGCCTCTAGTCTCTTCTTTAATCAGCACTGCAGAGTGCTTGTGATTTATGCTGTGTGGCATGCATAAAAGTGTCTAACCCTTTAAGATACATGCATGTTTCAAGCCTTTTTTAAAGTTGTGAAACTCTTGTGAAATATTAATGTCACTAATGATAGATGCTTCAGGTGTACACACCATAAATGTTCCTTAGGTTGTAAAAAATTAATCTGCATACACGATCTTCCATAAGCTCACTCACCCAAGACTGCTGTGTAAGGGTTTGGCATGAGGTTTTTTTTTAATGTTCCATCCTGGGACAAAAATAGAAATATTCTGAATTGATTTAACCAAACATTTAGGTCCAGAGTGGTTACTCACACAATATGTTACAGGAGATAAATGGAGCCAGACTATTACCAAACCAAAGTTTCATTAGTCTTTTCTTCCCTGTTGTGATGTGTGTCAGAGTGAAATGGCTATTTGAACGAGAAATAATGTAGGGCTTGACTTGATTTTGTCCATCTGGAATTGACTGGATGATTGAATCGTTGTGGTTTGCTATTGCTGTGATGTGAGTGACAGGTCGTCCTGCCCTCACCTCGCAACAGTAAACACATCATCAGAGCAGAGATAAGATGTAGCTCCAGGAGGGAGGGGAAGTTATTTTGATTAAAGATTATGAGGGCACAGGAATTAAAGAAATAAAAATAAAGATATGCACAGATAAATAATTTATGATAAATACTGCAATATTACATAGCTACAATAAAAGAACGGTCCATTTAGATTTCATGGTGACTTTAAATTAGCAACACAATGTGACAGCTAGCCTACTCTCTGCCTAATTTTTATTTATTTTTTTAATATATGGAATCAGGGCAACTTATTTCACAATGTTTTTTTTTTTCTTTAGATAATATACAAAGTTATTTTTAAACCCTCTTGCACACTAAACTTTGCATGACACAGTGCCATCTTGAGGTGTAGATTATGTATTGCAACAATATACACTGTGCTGCATGAACAGAACTGTTTAATTTGTAGATTATTAAGTCATGAATTACACTATAGAGTGCCGAAGCGATGACGTCAGTTTGTAGGACAACTTGGAAGCTAGCGGCGTATGGGTTCCCTCGATCAAAAATCTATGCATTTTCCCCATAGACTTTTGGAAAATCTCAAAAAATAAGATCTGTGTTTAACAAAGAGACCCTTAGACATTTTGTCCATGAAGATAATCTTTACAAGTTAATCCAAAAATTATACATTTTGAAGTCTATATAAAGTTTTTAAAAAACACAAGCAGGCACAATAAAGTTTAAAAAATACAAGTTGGTTATAACTGTTTGTTCTATGTCATACCTCAAATATTTAGAGGCTTTGTTAAGCACAGACCTTATTTCAGGCGATTTAGCAAAAACCCATTCAAAAATCCCATAGACTTTAGAGCGAGGGAACTGGGAGTGCTAAAATGCTAACACACTTCCATGTTTTGGCCTACAGAGTGACATCGTAAGTAAATTTACAAATAGCAGATCAGAAAAGTATTTGTAACAGAATTACCCATGGTGAATTAACATATCAGTTTGGCTTACAAATGACTAAACAGTTTTGTTCAAAATGATTGAATTTATGGTAATCCCTGTAGTATAGCTAGCATAGTGCTCGAGCCGGGCTGCATATAAAATCAGTGATAATCAAATGCTTTCTTACTGCTCTATAAGTGTTTGATGTAAATATAGTAGCTCTCAGCATTGGAATTACTTATTGCGTGGTGATAATTGGCTCTTCGATTTATATATTCTCCTCAGGGGGATATAACGTGAAAGATGTTGTTTTCTATTGGACACGGGGAAACCAGTCAGTTAGCGGCCTTGATCATTTACATCTGGCTCAGTACACCCTTGAGGACCACTACACCTCTGAATCTGAAGCCGTTTACGAGACTGGTATGTACACACACACACACTGATATTTTGAAAATTTTACATGCTGTATTGATGTTTTTACTTTCTCTTTTATTTACTAATGTAACAGGTAACTACCCAAAGTTGATCTTCCACTTCAAACTCAAGCGGAGCATCTTATATTTCATTCTGGAGACATATGTTCCTTCCAGTGCTCTGGTGGTCCTGTCCTGGGTCTCATTTTGGATCAGTCAGTCTTCTGTACCTGCTCGCATCTGCATAGGTAAGAACGTAAAGAAATCATTTCCAAATTAACTTTAGATCATCAAAATATATCAACACCTCTTCAGTATTGAGTACCTTGAACTAATCAACTTTCCTGATTATAGGCTTTTAAACGACAAAACACTTTAACTTACGCATATTTGAGAATAGGAATATCAGATTGTACATGATATAGTTTAAAGTTTGCGAATATTTTTATTAAGAAATTAAAAACTAGATGAAAGCTATACATCTGTCATACAGCACAATTGTGGCTGCGGTGTGTCACATGGGATGCGTCACAATCGTCGCCATAGAAATAAGGTGATGATGGGCCCTAAAAAAGTCACACTGGGTGATCAGCTAGAATATTTTAAACTTGCGTGTGAAAAGGTTAACATCTGACCTATGGCAACCTGCCTGCTGCTCACAGGGATAAAAGAAAGAAAGAAAAAGCTTTCCTTCTGGATGCCCCTATTCACATTCTGGGCTGTTCAGCAATGTGGTTAATGACATCATCGACAGGTACTAGGAGGCCAAGAAACTGTCCAGCGAAAGGAGGCAAGAGCAAAATGATACCCCCCCACCCCCCCAATATATGCAGAGCATCCGGGAATTGCACTTAGACACATCTGTCAGGGAGATACAGGAACTTAGGTCTGTCATCTCTTTCAGGAATACTAAGAAAAAGTCCTTACTCCTGACTGTTGTGAGCCCTGGCACCCGAGGGGAACCCCTCCTAAGGAGGTCGGCACATTAGGTGCCTAAGGTGCCGACCTTCCTTTGGGGCTCTCTGCAGGCATAGCCCCACCATAAACAGTGTTTTGGGAGGGGTGGAGGATCCCAACGGGCCATTTGCTCCATCTTTAGTAATGAGCCATCTTTCCATTAAGCCTGCTCGGTTGGTCCCTGCCAGTTTTGATTTTGAAGGCACCAGACAGGCCATTTCCATCGAAAAAAAAAAATTGATCCCTCTGTCAGACTTTCTGACAACGTGGCAGCTGTCTCTCAGTGGATACTTAATACCGTAAGAAAAGCTTACAGTGCTACAGGTTACAGTTCAATGTTGTAGCAGCAACAGTGGTTTGTCAAGAATCAGGAAAAGTATTTTTCAATCAGGATCTATAATCTCTCCTGTTTAAAAGGGGCCATAGAGAAAGTACCCGTCCCAGAGAGAAATTCTTGGTTCCCTTTCAAAGGGAACTCAACATATGTCGATTGACGCTATGGGGAACGCCATAGCGTCATTCGACGCATTGTCTCGTTCCCTGTTCTCAGGGAACATTGGTTACAGTTGTAACCTGAGACGTTTTACAGCCAGTGCTTTATTGTGCCCAAAAGGACTATTTTCAGATGCTTCGGACATTGGCTCATGCGAAGCATTCCCATAGTGTCAAGCCATGATGCAGCGCGCCGTTCCACTTTCAGGGAACCCTAGTAAGGAGACAATTTAATGAAATTATTAATTGCATTTTACACTGTATAAAAGTGTTCTTAAAGGGTTAGTTCACCCAAAAATGAAAATTCTGTCAGTATTTACTCACCCTCATGTTGTTCCAACCCCGTAAGACCTTCGTTCATCTTCGGAACACGAATTAAGATATTTTTGATTAAATCTGAGAGCTGGATCACTCTTGCATACTAGTCCGCTTGAGGAACTGAAACTTTCCGTCCTCGAAAAGTTATTAAATACATCGTAAAATAGTCCAAGTGACTTCAGTGACTCAATCTTAACTTTATCAAGCGATGAGAATACTTTTTGTGCGCAAAAACTTTATTTCAACTATTCACTTCCTTCTCTGTCGGCCTCTTGTGGTCTTTCGTGTTGACGCTGGTCATGTGTGTGATGCGTGTGACGTACAATAACAGAAGCTTACGCTATTAAACTAGTAACCTGACTCGAAGCAGAGAGAGAAGTAAATGAATAGTTGGAATAAAGTCTTTATTTTTGTTGTTTTTTTGCGCACAAAAAGTGTTCTCGTCGTTTGATAAAGTTAAGATTGAGCCACTGTAGTCACTTGGCTTTAAGTCTTTAATAACTTTTCGAGGCCAGCAAGTTTCAATCCCTCAAGAAGCCTATGGACTAGTATTCATGAGTGATCCAGCTCTCAGATTTCATCAAAAAATATCTTAATTTGTGTTCTGAAGATGAACGAAGGTCTTACAGGGTTGGAACAACATGAGGGTGAGTAAATACTGACAGAATTTTCATTTTTGGGTGAACTATCCCTTTAATCTAATCTAAAAAAAGTCAACGTAAGTAATTTAAGTAAACTCAACTAACAATTGAAAACTTAAAAAGATAACTTAAATTCATTTGATGAGTAACATTCTTGTCAAGGCAACTAAAGATTTAACAATGCAAGGAGCTACAAACCTCTTTCTTTCACCTTTACACAGGATTTTACCAAACGACTTTGACAGTTTATAGGATTCCCTAATGTTTTATAACTCAGAACCTTTTGGCATTAACTCCTAGGAGTGACCACAGTCTTGACAATGACCACCTTGATGATGGGGGCCCGTACCTCTCTTCCCAATGCCAACTGCTTCATTAAAGCCATCGATGTGTATCTGGGCATCTGCTTCAGCTTCATCTTTGGTGCACTGATTGAATATGCAGTTGCCCATTTCTGCACGTTACACCAGCCGAATGCTGCCAATGCATATATGGTAGGATCTCTAAATAAACTTGAACAAGTAACGATACCATAATGGCCATGAATAAGATCATCTTCACCTTGCTATAGTCAGGACAATAAATTATAAATTAACACCTTTATGTCTCACTGTTGCACCAGTATGGCCAGGAAATGCAGGAGCGCGAGGACGAGATGAACGGCATCGTCAATTCCATCGGCAGCCGGGCTTTGCGGGCCCGTAAACGAGAGGAGATGCTGTCCCGGATGGGCAGCACCAGCAATCCCACCCCCAGTGAGAGTAAGGAGGAGATCAACTCGCAGCCAGAGAACCGCTGCACCAAGTGCATGTCGACGACACGCCGCATCATACACTGTCTGAACTGCTGTAAAGTTGAGAACCCGCACTACATCGATAACTACTCACGGCTGTCCTTCCCCCTCTCCTTCATCTTCATCAACCTCCTCTATTGGACCTACTACTTGTACTTCTAAAGCTCCTGCTTTTGGTGTGTGTTGAGGGGTTTTCAGTGGTTTAAGTGTGCGTCCTTTTTTTTTTTAAGTGTCCTCTTCCTTTGACATGTCAGCATGCATTTCAGTTCAACTCATGTCCCCCGAGAATGACTGACTGTGTTCATGTCACTCAAGTATGCGTCATTCCTTGTGGTATGCAGGATGTGATTGGGTTTGGACTGCACAGATATATGCAGATTTCTACTATATACCTTGAAGATACATCTCCATCTCTGTCAGGAATATGTGGCCTTCATCTTCCAAGGAGCTTTAGGTTCACTCAAATCCACAACAAAAATCGGCCTAACTGTAAATTGCAATATGATGTCCGTACAACAAATTAAAACCTGAATGTAATTATGATTACATTGTCATTTAGCGCAAAAAGCATGACTTATAAATCCCTGTTGACACAATTAACAAACCATAAGCAAGTCACGAATCTGAAAGTTTGCTTAAAATGTTTGATTTATGAAATGAACATCAGAATCGTATCAGCATGTTTTATCAGCAAGCAACTGGACCAAAGATTTAATGTGCATCTAATGTTCATAATCACAATCTGAATTCAAAGGAGCACACATTGTTTTTGTGACATAAACTGTTTGTTTTTGCAAATATAGCAGTCATGTGTCTTCATATTAGCTGCCAAACAGGAATCAAGTAGGTTTTACTCATTTTCTCCTGGGAATATTCTCTTAGAGATAGAAACTCTGATTATGAATGATTCTCTATTATTTGCATGATAATTTATTTATTCTGCGGTATGTTGTTGTATTGAATTATTTATTTGTTTTTTGTTAATGAAATGCTTTTATCCAATCTAAGGCTCTTTGACCTAGTTAAAGTTAGGCCATTACAGTATTTTTGAAAGCAGACTATTTTGGGCAAGTGCCACAACCAATACATTGATGCATATTTGCTAATGGCATATTCAACATTGACATTTACATGATTTCTTGGCAGGTTTTTATGCATTGTTGATGTCTGAATTTATATTATTTGCGTATAGTTTGCAATATATGTTTTTTTTTCTCTTCACTGTCAACACGTTTTGTTATCGGAGAACTGCTTGTTTGTATGATCTTTTTCAAGAACGTGTTATTCACCTGACCTTTGTGTGGTAAATCTTTTTTTTTTTTTTTTTTTTTTTTTTTACTGTGAATGTCATACTTCTTACAGGTGAATATATTTTGTGCTCAAATTAAGCTGTATTTTATCCTTTTGCACTGAGATTTTGAATTACAAAGGCAGTATTACTTTGCCAAGACACATTTTCTTTTTGTATATACTGGCTGAATATTGCAAATGATGTTCACCAAATAATATTTATTATTAATACTGTATTTTAATAATGCATGAAAGTTGCGTATTGTCAAAGAGACAGAAGACCACGTTGCCATGTCTTCCATGCATGGGGAGTTTTGCATCTGTTTTTAAAGGTTTGGAAATAATAACTGACTTAAAGTAATATATTTCGAGACAGAACATAATATTTGTTTAATTTTTTTTAAGATGTTCTATTTACCAGTACACACTACACACTATTGCTAATAAACACATTTTTTAACATCAAGACAACTTCTATAGGATTCTCTGTACTGTACAAAAACAAATAATTGTAGTGAAATTTAGCAAACTCTTGTCACAAAACCGTTCAATGGCAGTGTCATCTTGGAGTCTTACTGCCCCTTACTGGTGAGTCCAGTTCTTAGAATGCTTTCTACATTTATTTTTATCCTCATCTAAATCCAGAACTAACTCGATACAGAAAGACACGATTGGCAAAACATCTGTCACTGCAGCATATTACAGCCCTTAGGATAGTATGTTGTCAGTACTGATCCTAATGCCAAAGAGCTAGTGATTTAACATCCAGTCTTTAGGATTTCCTTTTGCAAATGAAAATCTTTGTTTACTCAATGTATGCACATACTTTTGCAGTATTTATAGAAGCCCATCATCTATTATTAAATGCTGCCACTGGGTTCACCGGACAAATTTGATTTCAGCATGTAAATTAAATGAACACTCTTAATGTGTAAAAACTGAGCCTCAAATGGCATACAATTAATGTTTCAGTATTATTTTATTTTGTAGCTTTTTTTCATGTATTTATTTATTTTGATGTATTAAGATACTTCATGTCTCACTATGCATGTAAAGTTAATGTTTAGGGTAATAAATATTTTTACTAAAATCTGAATATGTGTAACTTTGTCTTTTATTTGTTTTCCATCTTCCAGTAAATGTGACCTCTTACATTCCTTGTAAATATTAGCTCTTAATGTACCAACATTTTATTAATTATTAAGGCTATATCCTGATGAAACAAACCACATGGTGGCGCTGCGATGTCAACTTCACCAGGAAAGGGTCAGATCAAAATAGACATCACAGCAGTTCTCACTAATTTTCTTGATTAAGAAGAATCTCAGTCTCAATCATTTTCTTCTTGAGTAGTAGTACGACCCAATACCTATTATGTTGGTCACAACCCTGTATAATCAGTTGCCTATTAATGCTGAAGATACTGTAGGATCTTATCAAAAGAGGAACAAATATCAAGAATCCCACTCCTCTACCAGTCATTGTGCACTGCAATTTGGTGGCTACTAGTGTCCTGTTTCAGATAACAATCAAAAAATGTAAACCAATATTTTTTTTAAACATACACACCATACACTCGCACACACACATAATTATTATTGTTTGCTATATTATAATACAAATAAAATAAATAGCCTACAAAATAATAAACAGAACCCATTTCAAATAATATAATATAATATATTATTTAATATAAGAATAATGTTTTATATTAAATAAAAATAATACAAAATTATGCGCAAACACAGTTTATATAGCATTATAATTTTGTAGCTTATGTGTGTGTGTGTGTGTGTGTGTGTGTGTGTGTGTGTGTGTATGCACACATATAATGTATGTAATGTGTATATCTGTGTCTGATTTTATTTGATGTAACACATAAACTGGTTTCATTTACAAATCATCCAGAGGGAATCTGTGAAGCACGTATAATGTTTGAGCTTTAGCCTTTATTTATTTAGATCGGTGGAACACTGAGAGGTGCAGCCACGGTTCATTATGTCACTGAGTCACGCCACTTAGCTAGCAGGGAACGTTCTCAGGACTCTGGATCACATTCCCTACAAGTTTGGTTAATGTTTTAAAGAAAACATTTGAATGTAATGTTCAAATAATGTTTTAAGGATGTTTTCTCATTTCAAATAATGTTCCTATAAGACAGTCGAAGGCAGGGGATTTTTGGAACATTTTGGGAACAAAACTTTACAAGAATATTAGGGGATGTATTCTAAAACTGTTATGATTATGAAGGTCATCACAAAACATTTTGTGAGTTTTAGAGATTTATGCCATCTTTTAAGAGAACATTCTGGGAACAAAAAGAAAACAACCCGCTGAAAATGTTAGAAGGACATTAGCGTATAATGCTCTAACAATGTTAGCATTAAACATATTTAGAATGTTTTTAGAGAATGTTATCCTAGCTTTTAGGAGAACATTCTGGGAACCAAAATAACATGTTCCCGCTGAAAACATTATTAGAACATTGCTTATTAATGTTCTCAAAACTTTTTTAGAACAAAAAATTTCTAACTGGACAGATGAGCTGCTCTCTACTCCCCTACCACACTCTCCAAACTCTCTAAGTCAACAAGCACATTTAGTGAATACGGAAATAGAGCCAGTACATGAAGAGTTCAGATGCAAAAGCCTCTGAGTGCCATTTGAAATTTTCTTCTAAAATGATCATTTTTATCAAGCTTGTATATTTAAGTTCAGTAATTTCACTTAAATGGCAACGAAGATTACCTATTAATTGTCATTTATGTGAAATTACTGAACTTAAATATACAAGCTTGATCAAAATGGTCATTTTAGAAGAAAATTTCAAATGGCATTTAGAGGCTTTTGCATCTGAACTCTTCACATTCTGTCTGCACCTGGAGCAATGAGGGCCAGGTGGTATGCATGTGGCTCAGAGACAGGAAGCTGTACAATAAGGATCATTTTCCTCTTTTGCCCCCTTTTCCCTCGCTCATTATGGGTAAAAGCCCTGCACCTTCTGCTCTATTTAAAGATTGCAGGTCACGTGAAGCACCAGTCATTTTATATTCTGTCTACATGATGCAAAGGAATGTGCGAGTTGAGCAGAATGCCCAGTATTTGTATTCAAGAGTTCTGCATATGTATATACAGTATACAAGGATTTCTGTGTGTTTGTGTCATGTAGGGTGTGAGCTATCTGAATAATAACTGAAGTTTGAAAGAGGTCATCTTCCAGAACCTTTGTATACAGTTTATTATTGATTTTGTCAGCAAGGCCATTCCTTTATGGTTTAGCCTATTTGTAAAAGTGGATGGCTTCTCTCAATATGCCTGAGTGTCCATCCTCAGGAGTTAAAGTTGTTCAATCCATCCTTGAAAGTTATAGAACACTCTTAAAATGAGCTTTCTCAACTCTGGACATATATAGTACATACTATTTACAGTATTGTATTTTTTTTCTCTATATATATTAGAATAAATGTTTAATATATTTTCTAAATATTTTCTATACTTGGTGACATGAAGACAGTCAGTCATTCTTGGGGACATGAGTTGATCTGAAATTCATGCTGACATGTAAAAGTAAACTGTATTTTCTATATTTCTGTATATTATAAAGAGGTGGTTGAAATGAGAGGTTGAAAACAGGACAACCAACATAACATTAAGAACTCACAAAGACTGAACTAGACACAGGGCTTATATAAATCCTGGCCTAACAACGAGACAAGGGACACCTGTGAACATTAAAACAATCAACCTATGACAACATGACACAACAGACTGGGGGACACAAGGCAAGATCACATGACTACAGGAGATCACATGACAGAAAAGGTTTTGCTGGACCCATGGAGGCCGCAGTGGAGGAGGTGGTTGAGAGGAATCCCCACACCATTCTCCCCTCAGTCCTTTCGTGTCCATTGTTCCAGAGCCGGAGCCAGTGTCTGTCCCTGAGCCGGAGCCAGTGTCGTCTGCTGTTCCCAAGGATCCTGAGCCGGAGCCAGTGTCATCTGCTGTTCCTGACCCGGAGCTGTCGTCTGCTTCGCCCTGGCCACTGGTTAAACCATCACCCCCTGTTTCTGTTCCCTTCCATGGACCTGGCATGAGGTATAGTGACAGTCCTCTTTCAAACGCTGATAAACGCAAGATAATGCCACCTTGAGTTTCAAATGTCTTCACTGCCTGTAAAGATGGCTATTGGGCTTCAATAGAGCTGTTGTGGTGAACATAAACATGTATGTTACATATCAGATTCCCATTGTGAGAACACTCTAAAAAATGTTGGGTTGTTTCAAGCCAAAGTTGGGTCAAATATGGACAAACCCAACTATTGGGTTCAAATTTTAAATATAAGATTTTACCCAATGGTTGGGTTTGTGTTTGTTCATATTTGACCCAACTTTGGCTTGAAACAACCCAGTATTTTTTATAGTGCATGCATGAGAAGAAGTCTGCAATATTTACACTTTAAAAAATGCTGGGTTGTTTTAACCCAATTTTGGGTCAAATGTGGACGAACCCAGCCATTGGTTTGCATTTTTAACCCAGTGTTTGAGTTTGTCCATATTTGACCCAAAATTGGGTTAAAACAACCCAGCATTTTTTAGAGTGAACAAGTGTTGGGTGAACTACTGTATCTTTTCCAGGACTACATTGGTGAATATGTTTAATAGGTTTTTTTCTTCCTTCTTTTTCTCTTGTTAAAGCCAAGGCATGTTGGCTTACCTTCTGGAGTAAAATGTGACTAGTCCCTGACCCTGTCACTCGTCACTACGAGTCGGTATGTGAGGCAGATACAAAAAATTTAAGCTATGATATAAGGTCATTAGAGGCAGATTTTTGGTTAAACAGTGCAAGAATTTCCTCTGCCATGCTAACTGGTACATATCATCTGATAAAGCTGGATTCTAAGGTGTAGATTTGGAGGAGTCTATAATATGATTGTATGTTCAAACACTGCCATAGCATGCAGGGTTCACACAAGGCGTAGGACTCGATCCCAGCACATTTGTCTCTTTTTTTTCATTTTATTTTTAGTTTTCAGACACGCAGCGATCTATCCCTAAGGGTCTTCATGAATATTCATCTCTCAGTTTTTATGAGAAGAGATTCACCAATGCAAGAATAACTATAATACATTTACATTCTCAGAAGCTTAGACACATAACTGCAGTGCACCATAAATGTCTGTTTTACACTTGGCATACAGGGACTGCAAATGCATACTGTGTTTGTGTTTGTGACAGGATACAGATTTTAATGCAAGAAACACCTTAAGATCCCTGCATTACAACAACGCATGATGGAAAAGAATTGATCTTAGGTTAGAGCAGTAAGCAGCATTATATTCTTGCAACACTATCTGGTACTATTAACACATTGACCTATTTTCCAATTGATCATGGGTTCATAAATGTAAAATAAGGCACTTAAGAGAAGGAACATAAAGGGAAAAAAGGAGGAGGAACAGCAATAAATAGAGGAATGTGTGTGAATGATGAAAAACACGGTGCGGCTCTCGGGGTGAGTGTGCTTCAGAGCACACTGCTCCCACACACAGGGAGTGGTGCGTTCTTTGGCACGCTGTAAATCTAGGCCATCGGCTGTCCGACGATCTCTTGCATGCATGCATGCACTACCACATTTAAAAACCCTCAGCAAGTCCATGGGCAACACAGCACGTGCATATATGAAGAGCCAGAGGGCCCAAACATGGAGGACCCTGTTTCCATGGATATATCTCGTCATTCTTGTGCAGTACAATGCAAATATTGTGTGGAGGGGGAAGGGGCGAGCACTGTTGAGCAGAACATAACTAATTAGAAGGATGTCATTTTTGTTCAACATGTTGATTCATACGAGGATGTATACCTGCCTGGGTGGTAAAATAAAGCAATAAGCCTCGCAAAGCCGTGATTTGCAGTGAAACAGCTAAGGGGCATTGTTACAGTAGGCTCGACGCGGAAAATATTAATTTTAAAATTTATTTTATTCATAAAATAAACACCAGATACAAAATATATAAGGCCACAACACATGTATTCCTCCGCCAAGCAATGAAGTTCTAAGGAGGTTACCAAGCAAAACATGCAGCAACACAGAATCACAAATGACAGTTGCGCAGTAATACTAACAAAATGCAGTCACAGGTGTATATTTGTTGAGTAACTTACAACGGCTTTGAAAGCGGCTCAACCAACTTTTGTAAAGTAAAGGTAGAACAATTGGATTTTTTCATAACAATCAATATTCTGCCTCAAATTCTGCCGTGAAACAATAAAAAAACATTTTTGAGATGTTAAAGCTACACTGTGTGATTTTTACCCCCATCTAGCAGTGAAAAGGTATATGAACATCCAGTGAATATTAGTTTCTGTTCCTCTCAATTCCAAATTTCATTTTAACTCCTACGGTGGCCAATGTAGTCCAAGATTAACATGGCTTCCAGTTCGACCTTGTCCATGAGTGTTAACTCAAACGTAAATGCGAAAGGCGAAGCTTGAATTAACGGGTATGTCCCTCTTTGGCTAATGTACTTTCAAGATGGAGGGGCAACATGGCGACCGACATTAGAACCCCTTACCCGTATGTATTTTCAATGGCATATTATACACTCACGAGAATACTTTATTACTTGAATGAAGTAAATATACATTAATGAGCACATATATTTTTGAAAGAACTAAGTGTTTTTGGCTAAGAATAAACTAAAAGAGTTACACAGCTTTAACGGATATGTGCAGGTTACACATCAATGAAAACAACAATAGCATTCATTACAGTATGTTTACTATTAAGGGACAAGTGGTTCCATTCCATTTCGTTCTTCCAGTTTAAAAGGCAAAGTTGAACCAACGCCACAAAAAGTGAGGAATATGCGTTAATTCTAAGTGGTGATTGGCTGCCATGGCTGGAGAGTAAATCTGCGTCATCAGTTTCTGAGCTTTTCATGAGAATGAACTCATCCAATCTCTGCAGTTCTGTATTATGCATGAGATCAACTTACAGCGTAGAAATCAAATGTCACAAAAATACTGCTTGTTCACCTCAGCCTCGTCAGCCTTGCCTTCGGACACATGTGTCATAAGTGTTTCCTCAGTACAGTAGCACAAAAGTGTTGTTTTCTTTTTATCGCCCAATGCGGCCAGAGCTGGATTTTGACTACAAACACACACTATTTCTTTAAGCAACAGTTGAATAGCTATTTAGGCAGTGTTTTGGGCTCAATTCAGGTTCATCATCCAATGGAAAATGGAAAAATGATTTCATGTTTTATGTTTTCATGTTTTATGAAATTCAGCATATTACGTAAGTGAAACGGACTTCAAACAGCATTTTATGTTGAATTTTAGACCTCTTATTTCCAAAGGAAGAGTTTGACCTCTGTAAGGAGAAAGGCAAAGAGACAGGATTGAGTCCAAAGAGAGAGAAGGAGTCGATGTTATTTCATGCATAACATTACATAGATCGACCCCCCCCCCCCCACACACACACACAACACACACACGTGCACACACATTCACACACACATAAGCTCACACATTCTGTCAGGGTGGCTGTGTTGTTATTTTTGGAAGAGCACAGAACAGATTTTGATCATGCTAATGTCTGAGCACTTGCCCTCATGCTGACTCTTTGTTCTGACCCAGAAATGTGTTTATTTACAAATAGCATATATAAATGCAGACAGGAGCAAGCAAATGGAGATAGGGAGTGATGGAGAGATTTATATGACTGATCGTGTATGACATGTCTAATGATAGATGATGACAGCAGATCCCCTTAAACTACGTGCTGGACTTGCAAAGGTAACTAGCTGAGACATGTTTCTTGCATTGGATGAATTGAACAGAACTGATGGGAACATGCAGAACACTGTGGGTACCACCAGAGTGCAGGAAGTAATGCAGTTACGCTTACTGTAAATCTCCCTGAGGACTCACGACAACTATTCCACTCAGCGTAGTCTCAGGTAGTCTGAATTTTAAATGTGGAGAAATTCCATTCCTTATTGCTGCTTTTCTGTCTTAATCTTATCCTCCCACTTTGACAGGAACAGACTGTCTGACTGACGGCGACCAGCTGCAGTTTGTTTTGCTTTAATATTAGGGTTGGATTATCTAAAATAGATTAGCACAATAATTGGCATGAAAAAAAAGAATTTAAGTCAAACAGTTGTACAGATAAAAAGGAAAATAAAGCAGAAAAGTGTGTGTGTGCATGAGAGAGAGTACACAACCCCTCAAAGTTAGGGATGGTAAGATTTTCTTTTAGATTTTAAAACTTTGAGTCTCTTATGTTTTATAAAGCTGAAAAAATATTTTATTACAATAAAATAAATTACAATTAAAATAAATGTTTTGCATTTCAATATATTTTAATCTTTATTATTTTAATTATATATGGATGGATCATAAAGGATTATTAGGAACACCATACTAACATTGTCTTTGACCCCATTTCGCCTTCAGAACTGCCTTAATTCTACATGGCATTGATTCAACAATGTGCTGAAAGCATTCTTTAGAAATGTTGGCCCATATTGATAGAATAGCATCTTGCAGTTGATGGAGATTTCTGGGATGCACATCCATGGCATGAAGCTCCCGTTCCACCACATACCAAAGATGCTCTATTGGGTTGAGATCTGGTGTCTGTAGGGGCCATTTTAGTACAATGAACTCATTGCCTTGTTCAAAAAATCGATTTCAAATGATTCGAGATTTGTGACATGGTGCATTATCCTGCTGGAAGTAGACATCAGAGGATGTGTACATGGTGGACATGGTCAGAAACAATGCTCAGGTAGGCCATGGCATTTAAACGAAGCCCAATTGGCACTAAGGGGCCTAAAGTGTGCCAAGGAAACACCCCCCACACCATTACACCACCACCTCCAGCCTGCACAGTGGTAACAAAGCATGATGGATCCATGTTCTCATTCTCTTTACGCCAAATTCTGACTCTACCATCTGAATGTCTCAACAGGGCACCCTTTAACGTCAGTTAGATGATGCGGGTAGATCTAGGTCTGGGGTGGGGGTAGGGTTAGATAGCATCACCTTAAAGGGTGCCCTAAAATGTCGGATGTTGATGTATGGTCAAAAGCGTCAGTTAGATGACGTCTTGGGATGAGAACAGGCTGCAAAAGAAATCGAGACTCATCAGACCAGGCAACATTTTTCCAGTCTTCAACTGTCCAATTTTGGTGAGCTCTTGCAAATTGTAGCCTCTTTTTCCTATTTGTAATGGAGATGATGTGGTATATGTGGTGTAATGGAGTGGTACCCTGTGAGGTCTTCTGCTGTTGTAGCCCATCCGCCTCAAGGTTGTGCGTGTTGTGGCTGTTGTGGCTTCACAAATGCTTTGCTGCATACCTCGGTTGTAACGAGTGGTTATTTCAGTCAAAGCTGCTCTTCAACCAGATTGAATCAGTCGGCCCATTCTTCTCTGACCTATAGCATCAACAAGACATTTCTCCCGATTGCCGCATACTGGATGTTTTTCCCTTTTTACACCATTCTTTGTAAACCCTAGAAGGTTGTGCGTGAAAATCTCAGTAACTGAGCAGATTGTGAAATACTCCGGTCCGGCACCAACAACCATGCCACGCTCAAAATTGTTTAAATCACCTTTCTTTCCCATTCTGACATTCAGTTTGGAGTTAGTCAGTTTGGAGTCAGGAGATTGTCTGGACCAGGACAACACCCCTAAATGCATAGAAGCAACTGCCATGTGATTGGTTGATTAGATAATTGCATTAATGAGAAATTATTAATTTTAAATGTCCTGTATAATCTGCCAGATACAGTGTTAAAAACAACAGTTTTGTTCACACTCCCCATCCTCCAATTAAAACACCGTGGAGAGATGGAAGGGGGAGGCATCAAGATAAAATAACTAATGTTCCCTCATTGCCTCTCTGCATGCTTCGAGGTTGAGACTAATTTAATTAGCAGAGCTGAGCCAAAGGCTTTTTGTCACAACCCCTGAACTAAGGGCATTAGAGTTTGTGTTGTAATGACTCTGATCATGAGAAAGTCATATCTATCCAATGCTTGAGTAATATTTAACATACATGCCAAGTACTGTAGTTATTGCTAGTGAATATATATATATATATATATATATATATATATATATATGAGAGAGAGAGAGAGAGAGAGAATAAGCCATCTATCGGCACAGTAATGATAATAACAGTAATAACTGTAACAGCCATCTATCGGCACAGATCCCCATCGAAGACATCGGTTTCTGTGGTTTCTCCCAAGGTTTGGTTCTCCACTGATGGAGTTTGAGTTTCTTACCACTGTCGCCTTTTGGCTTGTTAAGTTGAGGACAGTTAATTGCATCCAATATTACTGACCTAAATGCACTTCTGACACTATTGGATGGGAACTGAACCAAACTAAATGATGACATCACTGTTTTCTCCAGAGCTGCTTTATAGATGAATTGAACTTATTTCATAATTGATGAACTTGACACAGTTATTGTCACGGTGTGGTGTAGGTACAAGAAAGGCGAATAGGCAAAAGCTCCAATATAAACGTTTACTCACAAGAAAATCATACGAACAGGTACAGAACAGGTTGAAGGCTCACACAAATCAAATACAACTCAGAACAGAAACAAGGCAAAACACAGGGTTTAAATTCATAGGGAAACAGTTCAGGGAAATGAGACAGCTGACAAGACCTGTGAGGTGACAGGTGAGACAGAACTAATAAAGATAATGACATGTGACATGAGGACAGGTAGACAAATCCAATGAAAACAAACTAAACGGAACACAAATGTGACCGTTATTGAACCAACCTGAATCAACACTGAACTGATTGTTCAGTGAATAATTCAGTGAACTGAATAATGACTGTTTACTATTGTATTTTTAGAGCTGCATTCGCAATTGAATTCTGTTTTCATCATTGAATATTGTTTATCACTGAAAAAAGCTCTTTTTTCTGATGCTTTTTACCACTGTAATGTTTTTATTTAGCTTTGCGTCAAAAGCCTCTGTAATCCAAATAATTTAATTAAGAGTCATGTGATGTCATTTGCATATTTGAGCATTAGTTTTAAAAATGCACTGCAATTTTCACCACTACTCTCTCTTTCTGCAACCAACTGATGCTTTTAACTACCACAGATTTTACGGGATGTTGACCTAATAACAATGACAGGAACAGATGTTGTTCCTTAATTACCAAGCTTCTACCAACTGCTTTTGTGAAGGAAAACAAGAAGCATTACTTGATAGTTTAGTGAACTGAGTGCTGCGATTGCCACATCACACTGATAATGCTTTCACAGGCAGTAATCACTATAATGTATCTAATATATAATGCTTTTCCTGTACCTATGAAACGAAATCCCACAAGGCCCAGCATGGGCCGTAATACGGTTTAGCTTCATTTTTTAACAAGCTCGTCGCAAATCAATAGATTATCACATTATCAGTGGTTGAACACTGCAGAAGAAAGTGTTACAGAGATGCTAACTCATGAAAAATATTTGCCACACTGTATGTAAAAACGAATACGATTTATCTAATAAAAAAAATTGTGGCAACAGATTACAAGCAATATTATTAATTAAATTGAACAAATTAGAATTGAGTAATAATTAATCAAATTAATTCCTTAAAAATTAACAATTTAAAATGAGTAAAACTTACACCAACAACAAACAAACAAAAATCTATTTTTTTCACCCATTTTTTATCCTCAAAAAAGCCTAAACACTCTCAATAATCAAGCTATTTGGATTTTCTGGGCAAAATGATGTCATATTACTCATGCTCCGCCCACGATCGTTGACAGACTGTCTCGTATTAGCATATTTCCAGTATAAGCATATTTCCACCCCGGTATTTGTATACTGTCTGCCAAGGCAGCACTTTAAGTGTCTTGTTTCATGCCCTACAGAGGGATGGGGTGAGCAGTCGCTCATTATCATTTAAAGAGACGTGCACCAAAACGGGTCGTTGTGAACAAAGCTGTTTTGTGGAGGTAAAAATGTTGTTTTACACAACCATTGAGGAATTTTAACCAAAGTATATTACAAGCTTTACGTGAACACCCTAAAGAATAATACCAACTTGTGGAAAATGGGCCTCCGATGACCCCTTTAAAAAACATTTCAAACCATCTCTTTGACTCATCTTCCTATACTGACAGTGCAGCAGCGATGCTCATTCAAGCTTCATACATGTATTAAAACGTTAAAAAGTAATGTCCATTTGCAGGGGTTTGTTTGCTTATGTGTCAGAGTGTATGCGTTAGCTGTTCTCGTGATTGTGTGCCATTGCATCTTTCAACAGACATATTCTCATACACTATTAATGACATTTTAAATCGCTGAGATGGGCTGCTGTAAAAACCCTTCTTCACATGCTGTCATTTGTGTTGTCATGGCAATTGTTTTCATCACCTGATCTGACACGAAACCTTAACGTATCACTTTTGAACTTTGTTGACCCCTTACCTCACTTGACCTTGTTTCCATAGTAACAAAGATCTTTGTAGAAAATGAAGTGTGATTCCCTCTCCCAGGTGACTGCCTGTCGCTTAGCCATATCATCAACAGGATCGTCATACTGTGACAGGACATGCTTTAGAAAAAAAAAAAATACTATGGAAGTCAATGGTTCTCCACAACTGATTGGTTACCAACAGTCTTTAAAATATCTGTTTTATATATCTATTATTCTGTATTCAACAGAAGAAAGAAACTTTTGGAAGGCTTGGAACAACATCAGGGTAATCCTTTAAGTCCTGAGTTTGGTTCTGTTCTTAGTCAGGTGTTGTCTTGTTTATTTATACATGCTGTTATGCTGCCTTTGTTTACTCCTTTGATTCCTAGATAATTGTCTTTCATTTGATTGAAGCACTATAGTGAATCCTTTCTTCTGCTCATCCTTGCCGAAGATATCAAGAATCGATGTTTGAAATGGCACCTATAGAAGTAGAAAACAAAGAAACTAAAAAAAACAAACAACAAAAAAAAACCAAACAAACACACATTAACATCCTATACTTTTCAAAAGATTTGGGGTATTTTTAGAAGATTGCATTATTATATCAAATATACAGTAAAAAAAGCAATACTGTGATATAACATTATAACAATTTATAATAACTGTTGGCTATTTTAATATATTTTGCTCATGTAATTTAGTCCTGTGATGGAAAAGCTACATTTACAGCAGTCTTCAAATGTCAGATATCATCCTAATATGCTGATTTTGTGCTCAAAAACACATTTATATTATATTACATTTACATTATCAAAGTTGATAAGTGTTGTGCGGCTTAATATTTTTTTTTTTCTCGAGATTTTTTTTTTTTTCAGGATTATTTGATGAATGGGAAATTCTCTCCTATACTCTCATAGTGCTGGCACCAGGTAGTTATTGTACATTTATTATTTTGGCTTACTGCCCAACATTTAGCACTTTCTCCAGCCAAAACCTTAAAATAACAATACATCCACAATACTGCTATGAATCTAATAAGGATGAACAAAACACCAACTATTTCTCATGCTTAACATATAGGCCTAATGGCATTTTCATTGTTATTAGGCGAGTCAGTTTGCATTTTGGTTTAACTTTCACCTTGCACCCCTTTGTTGAAGCTTGCACAGTGATCCATAATAAAAGTAATTTCACAAAATAAGAGTCTCTAGTCACAGTAGTTCACTGCGACACCAGACAATATGGATTGGTTCAGGCAGAAAAATATTTAACCTGCCTGAAAATCACGTGACAGTTGACAGGCACTTGTCCGAGACAATGCTGTCACTGTGTCACAGCTTCATCTGGAGGAGCCACAGAATATCAAATTGATATTTTCAGACTTTTATGCATTTAAGACCATCAGTTAAGCCAAGAAAATTAGTTCTTAAAACATTCATCAACAAAGTCAACAAATTATTTATAAAATGTACACATCAATAGATATGTTTACATGCAACCAATTAATTCATGGCTTGATAAAAAAGAAAAACCTTCATGTAAATGCCTATATCAAACTGGGCTGCATTTCTCAAAAGCACTGTAAGCCTAAGTAGATTGTAGAACTACTGGTACCAATTGTCTGTACGATCCTTTGATATTATTTGCTCACTTTGAGAAATGCACCCCTGACTGAGTTTGTTTCGAGTTAAATTTTAAAACAACCTCAATTTTAAGCTAAAATTTAACCTTAAATACTCATATAAATGCTTGAATCTGACTATTTTCTCAATTGGATTCAATAATGCCTTGTGCATGACCATGATCTTTATGTTTATAGACTGTCAAACATTACAGTCATACTCACTTACGGTGACATTATTGCAATGGCTTTATCATGTTCTGTTGCGTCTGGGCTGAAGTTTTTTTCGAAATACATAATGCACATGTACACGAATATGTGAATAGTAAATAATTACAAAGTTTAGGGTTCATATAAACAGCACTTTCAGAATCTGAAATCAGATTGAATTCATCAAGATTGACAAACCTGATAAATATGACCATTTATCTAACCAATCTGAATTTGTGCTTCAACCAAGGTTACACTATGAACTTTCACTCAGACATTGATATTTCAGTTTTACTGATATCCAATGCATCAAGACCTGACAAACATTTTTTTTAAGTGTCTGGCAAAAAGATAGTTAAGTCAGTGTATTTAACATCTCTTTGCACAGTCAAATACACTGGAATTGCCAAGACAATTCCTAGAAGCAATTATTTCAACTTAAATTGAAACAGTCAAGTGGGATGTAGTCTTGTTGGCATAGAAACCAAGTTACAGAGTTTAATTACACTCTGGCTAGTTATGCTTTTAACGCAACAACAACTGGATGAGGGACCTTTCAGTATTCTCTAGTGCAATTTCTTTATAAATTTCAATTAGGATGCTAATATAACTTTATTGAATACCATTGTAGTGTAACTGCATACAGTGAGTCTCACAGAAAACAACAACGACAAAAAAAATACTATGAACACTTGTGAAAAAAAAAACATGAGGGCATTGTATGAAAGCTAGCAGCTGCTCCACTGCTGATAAAACAGGTAAGACTTTAGCTGGGGACTGTTTTAATTCAACAACGAGGGTGACAGGGTGAAAGTGTACCCTACGGCATTGCAATACTGAGACCTAACATGGTACAGAACAAGTGGGTGGTCATTGTTTTAAGATGAATTTAAAAAAGGTAACGGATTTACCACTTCAGGGGGAAAAACACATCTGTCGTGAAAAGATATTGATGTACACTCACCTAAGGATTATTAGGAACACCATAGCAATACTGTGTTTGACCCCCTTTTGCCTTCAGAACTGCCTTAATTCTACATGGCATTGATTCAACAAGGTGCTGAACGCATTCTTTAGAAATGTTGGCCCATATTAGCATCTTGCAGTTGATGGAGATTTGTGGGATGCACATCCAGGGCATGAAGCTCCCATTCCACCACATCCCATGCTCTATTGGGTTGAGATCTGGTGTCTGTGGGGGCCATTTTAGTACAGTAAACTCATTGTCATGTTTAAGAAACCAATTTCAAATGATTCAAGCTTTGTGACATGGTGCATTATCCTGCTGGAAGTAGCCATCAGGTGTACATGGTGGACATGGTCAGAAACAACGCTCAGGTAGGCACTGGCATTTAAACAATGCCTAATTGGCACTAAGGGGCCTAAAGTGTGCCAAGAAAACATCCCCCACACCATTACACCACCACCACCAGCCTGCACAGTGGTAACAAAGCATAATGGATTCATGTTCTCATTCTGTTTACGCCAAATTCTGACTTTACCATCTGAATGTCTCAACAGAAATCGAGACTCAACGGACCAGGCAACATTTTTCCAGTCTTCAATTGTCCAATTTTGGTGAGTTCTTGAAAATTGTAGCCTCTTTTTCTTATTTGTAGTGGAGATGAGTGGTATCCGGTGGGGTCTTCTGTGGCTGTAGCCCATGGATTGGACCACACAGTTTTGTTCTAATAAATTAAAAAAATCACCAAGGTATTAATTAGTCATTTAACATGCTTTATTCTCAACACCAACATTGAGTTTGAGTGTGTGTGTCGGCGAACGTTCTCCGCATCTCCGCATGGTGGCATTAACTCATGGTGTCATTTGCATGGCACGAGTGGTGATGTCAACAGGGTAGCAGCTGCTCCTTGAAGAAAAAAAAGTTTTTTATGATATAAGTATTTATCTCATGTGAGTGAGATTCTAATCTCAGTTGTTTTGAGAAATTTAATGAAGTGTAGTTAATTTATACATGTTGGCTAAACTTTTTTAATTAGCCCAAAGTTACTATGAGTACACCTTTAACATTTTTTTTTCATTTTTTACTGAAAACCTCTCTCACACATGTTGTATAGGGTCTTTCCATACACATAATGATTTTATACTGTACAACCTGTATATTATTTACTCTTACACTGACCCTACCCCACTTAGTATGATTTATAAGCTGTTTTCCTCGTGTGGACCAAAAATTTCCCCACAAGGATAATTTGCCCTCTTTGTTTGGACATTGGCCACACACACACACATAGGCTATATAATAAATAGGCGCAGACAAACACAAATATAAATCTTAAGACTGAGTAAGAAACGCTTTTAAGAAATAACAGGGTGAAACCTCCCGATACAATTCTCCAAAACACGCCACATGCGAAGGGTGAAACCTGGTAGGTTGTCTCTTTAAATCAGCTCTGCGGCTCTGATGTGCCCGCCAGCTCAGATGGTTACAACCATTTCCACCTCTGCAGTGGGTCACTTTAATCGCGGGCTCAACAGCGCCGCTCACGCGACCGATGACATTGCATTGTTTCCACGCATTCTCTGTTCTTCAGATTAGTAGATGCCACGGCCACGCTAAAGTGAAAATTTACCAGACGCCTTTTGGGGGGTGGGAAGAATAAAACAACCTAGGCTAGAATTCATCCCACGACATTTCTGAGGAACTGTTATATATTTTCCCCTTATTATTGCTTTAATAGTCCATGTTCCCGTGGTAAGAGGAGAACTGACCACCACGTTTGAGGAGTAGCCTAAAGTTGATGGGCGCTGATCGGACCTTTCTTATTCTTTAACAGAACAGATCGCATAATCCAAACGGTCTATTTACGACATAAAACGCCTTCAAAATTAGTACATTCACAGTTTATATAGGTGGCATACTAAATAGGCTGTAATATTGTCATATGTTCATTTTTTTGTTTTTGTAATAGGTTCCTGGTTACAACAAAACACATCATGTGAACAATTAAGTCACCACTGGTCCACGATTCCTATCATGTTGGTTCATTTTGAATCGGACGTGAGGAAAGAATTATTAGCCTACATTGGGGTTCAGTAAGTGAGTCACACATTTCAGTAACCGCTTCCAAAGCGTAATGATAAAATATAATGAACCGTCTCATACGAGTCATTTGTTAGAGAATTGGACTAGCTTCTAGTGGTATTTTTGAATCACTAAAAGAACCGGCTCAGAGTCTTTGGTTAAACATAGGTCGGGCTGTATCATGTCTCCTGCTGATTCAGTGGCGGTGTTGCAGTGTATGGTAGTACGGGAAACACTGTCAGAGTATTTCACCGCGTTGTTCCTTTTGCATCGGCGGAACAATGCAGAATCGAGAATCGTTACCGGAACCGAACGTCATGAAAATCATTTGGTTATGCTATTTTGTTTGATAAAATGGAACCGGTTGATGGGTTCTCGCTTCACAACCCAAGACCTGATATTTGTCTTCCTTAGAGATGTATGGGGTAGCCTATAGCCTACATGCGCTCACGCTCGTCAAGCCAGATAACGGGACGTAAAGATGGGGTACGACACCAGTTGCTTTCTTTAAAATAGGTAAGGATATTTGCAGTCTCCGTTACGTTTGAGATAGTAGCCTTTAGCCTTGCAATCTCGTTCTGATAATGCAATATATTCATAAAATAGGGTAGGCTATCGCTTCACGCACCTACGTTCATTTGAAAAAAAAAAAAAAATCCCGTTCACAAGTCTTGAGTGTGCCATTTTGGTAAGGTAAGGGGTGTTGGCTATGATTGCTCGTCATAAGGTTAAGATTTTGGAGACTGTAGTAGCTGGGCTCTGAAATAGCAGCAAGGCTATTTTACATCCTTTATTACACTGCCTACGCTGTGAAGTGGTCGTCTTGCTCTTTTCTCGGATGCATGTGCTTTAACATTTGCACGAGTGATATTTACAAAGACTTACGTCACGGCGAATGCGCACGTGCCCAACGGCAATTACCGCAAATGATTTAAGTTCAATAATTCTGAGCCGTCTGTTAACGAATGGTTCGTGTTGATGTTCGCTTTGTTTGCTTTTTTATCGGATGTTCTGCAGCCTCTCCTGCCGGAGAATGACCCCCCCTCAGCGCCTGTCGGAATGCCGTTTCTCTCCGCGAGCACAAGGGCCACGCGCCAGATGTACACATAACCGACTGTGATACTTGATACTATTGCACTAAAGCTGGACCTTAACTTTGAGGATCTGATGGTGAGTGATTCCAAGTAAATAATTTATATTTTTAGTTTAGTTTAAGGCTGTTCGTGTTACGAGATAAAACTTTGCTGTCTTTAGTCTATCTCTTATCCACACACAAACAAACTTTCGATGATGACCAACTGTTTTAGCTTTAATGGCTGCGAATTGAGAAGGGTTTTTTTTCCACAAAAACAAATGGCCGTTTGCGGTGGGCAGTAGCATTGATATCCGATGTGATATATACGAAATTAAAGCGATGCCTCACAATGGCATCACATCATATATTAACGTTGCATTTTCTCATGGGCAGATCCATTTGTTCTAGTGCCAGACCCTTGCTCAATATCGCCGCACTGTTAAATTAACTTTATTCAATTACGTATAGACGATGCACTGTCTTTGAATCTCTGAATATGGTAGAGATTGTGTCGAAGGGATTTAGTCAGAAGGTAACCGCACTGGTGGCTCTGGAAGCTGGAGTGCGCGTGTGATGAATATCAATTGTCATTTGTCAGCTAATCATCACACGGGGCTGTGGCGTGTCCGTGGCATATGGTTAACCCTGAGGCAAAGGCGATTTTATACTTTGTTTTGCGATTATAATGTTTTTATTTGTGCCAGCACCAAAGTATATAGGCTACTTTTGGTTCTATGACGTGAATAGGTTTTAATTTTGTGCGTTATGACGTCTAAATTGGCTGTTTGACGTCGGCTGTCGCCGCTTCCTCTTTTCAGATACCTAGCCAATCACGTCACTGGTATCATCCAACGATTTTTTATCCACCGTACAGAAAGCACGGCAGATCACAGCAGCACCACGGAGAGTGCCTTTAGCTCTTTATCTGTTTTAAGCACCAAGGACAGAGACCTTAACCAACTAGGCCTACAGTCAATGACAAGTGTTAAAAATGGCCATGATCTAATAATTTAACAACCCCGATCTCAGCAAGGGAGTAGGTTTGCTTTGAAAATAGGGACATGTTGCAGGGAGGCAGGGGAAAGATTAAAATGAGATTATAATCTTTTTAAACAAACCACAGTTTAAAGCAGTGAGTCACACGCGAACCTGGTTAGAGTGTTGATGTTGAGAAATGCACTGCGTGGGTGTACTTCATGTTAAAAATAATATTTATTCATATATCATATCACAAGGCTCTTTATACTTTTCTCTACCCCCACAATTTTATATATATTTTTAAAATAATTTTATAAACCAACCTATTCTGCAAATGCATTATTATTTTTTTTTCTCTTTAACAAACCTGTTCATTACATTAAGCATTATCCTTCTGTCTGGCAATAGAGCAATAGAGGGTGCATGTTTGGCACACAGTATACTTATTATTGCATTTTTTTAAACATTTTTTTTTTCAAACATAGTTTGGGCCCAAATATCAGGCCATTTTCCTACTATCCCTATCTAAATGCATGTCTGTCTCAAAATGCATTTTAAATGTAGTCAGCAGGTTCTCCAGTTCTGCTTTTATTTATTCAGTCTTCTATGTAATGTTCAGTGTGCTATTTAGTGCCTTCTATGTAGTGTTCAGTGTGCTATGTAGTGCCTTGAGTATGATTTTTTTATTGTAATTAATATCCCAGCTTCTACTGTTTTAGGTGATCAGGATCACGCTGAAGATATTTAAATATTAATATATATATATATATATATATATATATATATGAAAATGAAATATTGATTATTTCATTATTGTTCTTGTAGAGGCAGTGGTGAGACAGAACACAGGTTAAATAGGAAACCAATATCCTGGATGAGCAGTCAGTTGTACATCATTGGACATATCCAAAAATATCTGATTGCTGAATGCTGCGATTTGACCAATTAGAAAAAACGAGTTTTTTAGAGAGCCGTGTAAAAATATGAAGTACGTTCTCCCGAGCACCACATTATCCATTAGACCTTGCAAAAGAGCTTTTTCAGATTACAGAGGACATGAAATTGCAAGGGATGTGCAGAGCAGCTCTCTTAAACAGCACACAAGTACATACTTTCCACAAGGATTACAGTGAAGATCATAGGCCCCTACCACCAACATTGCAGATGAAAATTGAATTGCACACTTAAGTTAGTTTAATTATAGATCACCTAGTAATTCATTTTAGTTGTTTATACGGTAGGGACGTCTTAACAAGATAGAATACAAATAAGGTTGTTAAAAATGGGTGTTTTTTACGTCTTTTTGGTTTGTGTTGTGTTTGTGTGTGAGAGAGAGAGACCATGTGTGTGTGTGCATGCAAGTCTATGGGCCTTGTGGGTGCATTTGCATGTGACTTTTATATATTGAGTTATGTATGTTTGGAACATTTGTACACATGTGTAAATGTGAGTGTGCACAGTTGGTTTATGTTTATGAATATATCTGTAAACGCCCGCAACAAGCCCAAACCGTCATATTCTGTTGGAAAGATGAGTCTGTGCATTGGAGCAGACTGATTGACCAAGTTTTGTCTCTAAGATAAGCATGCTCACTGAGGCACACAGAAGGAGAGGCCAAGAACACTCGTAATGCTCAAGATCCATCAGAGACCTAAATATGGAGGAGTCACACCAATTTTTATAACATCATATTAGTGTGAACACGTTTTATGAGAACAGTTTCGGCTTTGTAGCATGCTGTAAAGACGCTGTATTGATCAATTGATTTCAGTGCCTCATTAAATATCACTTTACGCATACATCTGTGAGAAAAGTGTCAATCACTTTGGCCCCTGAACGTACAATATACCCTAATCAATTTAAGAGCTATAGGCTGAAGCTATTTCGCTAATCATATTGAATCCAAGCACAGTCTGTCTGAGTGAGAAAGCATGGTGTCTTAGTGACAGCAGCCGGTTCTTTCCCATTGTTTCACTGCCTCCATTTGCTTTAGAATTGGATCTGTCAGTTTTCATATGATCACCCTCTCAAAACTCCCAACAATTTGTCACTCAATGGCACATATTTTAAAACTGATTTTAGATGTCATGTTTTATCAGTTCTTGCATCCACATAGTATATTTAGTTTTCTTTTTCCAGGTCTGTGATATTGTGATTGCATTTACACTTCTGCCACCAAATGTGCTATCGACTGGTCTGGAATGTTACTGTTTGAAGAAAGTCAGTTCACAGAATGTTAGCAGTTCAACTGAGGCCTCTTTTAAAGGGCCATAAACCCACAAAACGCAGGTTGCACACAAATGAAAACAATAGAGCTCATTATGTTTATTATTAAGGGAAAGATGGTTATTTTTTAGTTGTTCTGAGCCATTTTGTTCTTCCGATTGATTGGCTGCCGTGGCATCACTGCGCTGTATTACGCATGAGATCACATTACAGCATTGCATTTGGTCACAAATTCCACAAGTGTATGTTTCCTCTAGGGCTGTCGAACGATTAATCACGATTAATCGCATCCAAAATAAAAGTTTGTGTTTACATTGTGGGTGTACTGTGTATAATTATTTTATATATATAAATACACATACATGCTTGTATATATTTAAGAAATATTTTCATATATATAGATTTAGATATAATTTATATTATATATAAATATAAACATTTTATATATAAATATTATTTTTTTTCTTAAATATACATGTGTGTATTTATATATATATACAAAATAATTATACACAGTGCACCCACATATATTATGTAAACACAAACTTTTATTTTGGATGCGATTAATCGCGATTAATCGTTTGACAGCCCTAGTTTCCTCAGCACAGTAGCTCAAAAGTGCTGTTTGCATTTTCTCTGTGATGAGGTCAGAACTGGAGTTTGACTACCAACACACTGAATATATGTCTGTGACAATATTGAACAATATTTAATATTTGACATCATTACATTAAGTATTGTCCTTCTCTCTGGTCAGTGGTGAATCTGATGCATGAACTAGACGCATGTACAGTTTTCTAATGACCTCTTCCTCTCTGCATGCTCGTTGGCTGAGACCTGAAGTGGCATCTCACTCACTCTTTATTCACTGACCTTTTTTCTACTTGCTTGCTGATTGGATTAGACCAGGCTGGAGTTCGCAGGAGCCAGTGGCCAGTTGCATAAATTGCTTAGACTAGTCTTACAAGTTAGTCATCCATTTTTTTTTCAAGACTGGTCATAACATTAAGTCAGTCACATAAAAAGATAGATTGGTCTAATTTGAATCCAAAAAGTTATAGTGATTATCTCTAATGAGGGCAGTTGTTGCCTAATGGTTTTAGAGTCAGACTTATAACCCGCAAGTCACAGGTTCGAGTCTCAGTACCGGCAGGAAATGTGGGGAGGGAATGAACAGCGCTCTCTTCCAGCAAGGCACCTAAACTGCCACAGTGAAATGGCTACCTATTACTCTGGACGTGTGTTCAATACTCACTGCTGTGTGTGCGCACTTGGATGGTTGAAATTCATAGCACAAATTCCAAGTATGGGACACCATACTACATGTCACTAATTAACTGCTTGCTGGTCAGACTAAGACGCATGTTTTTGAAGCTGGCTCCAGATCGAGAAGTGAATTTAGCGAATCATTTGATTCATTTATATTCAAATATACAATGTATTATTTTTATAATTATAATAAGCTTTTTTTTACCATTGGCCGATTGTTTAAAACAGAAGATGATCAGAGCCAATTTCATACTGTAAATCTAAAGGGTGCGGAAAAACGTGTGAGACTGCAACTCACACTGTGAAGAAAATCTCTATTGTGTTGAATTTAGGGCAAGTTAACAAGACAATAACAGCAACAGGCAAAAAATAACAGGTATCGGCAGCGGCAGATATCGTTCTGAATATTCATCTATCGGCAGAGAAATTATGTATCGAGAGAGAGAGAGAGAGAGAGAGAGAGAGAGAGAGAGAGAGAGAAAGAAAGAATGTACCATTAAAATGTGATAAATGGACAGTAAAATGTTTATAATTTAATAGTTTTATTCAGCTAGGATACATACAATTTTTAATTATTGCACACTTTTATTTCAAATAATTCAGAAAGTTATTTTAAAATGTGTGTGTGTGTGTGTGTATATATATATATATATATATATATATATATATATATCAAAACCTTTCTCCAGTATAAAGAACCTTTTGTGGAATGAAACTTTAAATGCCAATAAAGAAACTTTATTTTTTAAAGAGTGTAATAGACTGAATAGAAAAAATCTTATCAACTCCAAACTTTTGAACGGATGTATATAGTTTGGAAGCAACTTTTGCTTGAAAAACTTACTAGAACAGAGTTTTTTGACAGTGAAAAGGGTGGATGAGCAATGAACTGTGTGTCTATGCATGGCATCTGCAGTGTCGCTTACGCTAGTGTCTAATCACCACTGACATCAGCTGGAGTTTATTTTCACCCAATCCCATTGGCAAATTGTATTTTGACTTACAAGCAAATCTTTGGTTTAGCTACAATAACTTTGGCTGGCTCCACCGATGTCAAATGAATATCCTAAAGGAGTGTTCAGTGAAATTCGTAGATTTTTCTGTAGTGAGGTGACCCTGATTAGATCTTTTTTTAGAGCAAACTCTGACTATAAAGTATCCCAAAGCATTGATAAATGTTTTGTGGGCAAACTGTTTGAAGAGACTTTCTCTCAAATGCCTTTGGGGCACTAAATGAGTTGATATTAATCAGCATTAACTTTCTGTGCAACAGTGGTTTGATGTCTTTGGACATTAAAGGTACGGTATCTTTGCTGAACAACTGAGGTCAAAGGATCAATAATGTGACGCTGAGTGATGCTTTATGGGAAACTGATTAATGGGCAGCAATTGTGCTGATCTCACCTTGGATTAAAGCAGACATGCACTCTGGGAGATGGGGACACAAGTGCAAAAAATACTATGAAGCTAAATCATATACAATACAGGACATATTTTAGGCTTAATATATATATATATATATATATATATATATATATATATTAAGCCTTAATATATACATATATATCAACATATATGTTGCTCTTTTCACAGCTAATACCCTCATGGACCAAATTTATATGTCCTAGTTAAAGGCTGTCCTTTATTTTTGAAATGAGCAATCTTGTAGATAATAACATTGTGATTATTTCTTTTTACCTAAAAATAACTTGAAGGAAGATTGAAGGAAGTGTTGAATGACGTCTTCATGTTATTCTCTCGTTTAAAGATGGAGACTAAAGGAAGATGGCTGTTTTAATGTGGAGCATACACTCTTAAAAAGAAACGTTCCAAAAGGGAGTTATCACATCGATGCAATAGACCTTATGCAGAGCAGCGCTGTGACAGGAATGAAAGTGAGGCTGTGAGGGACAGTATACCATGTTTTCTATGGCATTCACTCTAAAAAGCAGTATGTAGCTCCTATCACCTATAAATTACCACAGCCCATGCAGTTTGGAGCTTTTTTTTCTACTGAAATTTCTTGGAAAGATATTTTTGCAGTTTCGTCAACCCACAGAAGAGATGTGGGTCTAGAAGAGTCTATTCCTCACAGCCTCGGTTTCATTCGTGTTAAAAATCAAAGATGGTGCTCCTGTAAATGTCTATAAAATAACCATTTTTTTTTGGTTCCCCAAAGAGCCTTTCAGTGAACACTTCTTAAAAAGAACAATTTTTATTCTTAGTGTGAAGAACATTTTATTAATCCAAAGAACCTTTTGCAAGTGCAATAAGTGCAATAGAAAGTTTCCATTGATTTTAAAGGTTCTTCATGAATCCACTGATACCAAAGAATCTTTATTTTTAGTGTATTTTGTGTACTTTGTCTGTCTATTGAGTGTATTTTGCCCGTTGGAGTGTAAAGAAATGCATGTACATCTGTGGTGCTGCTTTCCAGAGGGGAAGGAGCCCTTCAGGCACACAACAAAGGCGATCTTCAGGCTGGGTGATAAAACAGACAAGCTGAAAGAGATTGATGCGTATGAGGGTGTAGTCTTTGACTCACAGGGACGAATCTCTCCACTCCTATTGTTTTTCTTTCTTCTGGTCTCCCCCTCCCACTCATCCCCTTTCTTGTTCTTCCTCTTATTTCACACTAACATAGATATAACTGTTTTACTGGTCAGTTTCTTAAATCCAACAACTTTATTCATGTTGTGCATCTGTAGAATCACCAAGAGACTGACTTTTTCAAGCACTACATGAAGAAAGTAATATGTGAAGAGTCTGCAACCAAAGATGGACACGATATAGAAACAAATTAGGGAATGTGCATATACAATATAAAGACTATTGCATTTTTATCATTTGACATGTTCTTTGAAAAAAGTAATTTCTTATTCTGATTTTATTGACAGGATTTAAAGAGGGTGCTGTCCTTTCCTCCATATCCAGGGGATTATCTGCACCCAGTGGTGTACGCCTGCACTGCAGTGATGTTGCTCTGCCTGCTGATTTCTATCATGACATACATTGTACACCACAGGTATGTACTATGATTAAGCTGCACCAGAGACATAAATGATTCAATAAAGCATAGATCTTAAAAAAATGTAATGGTTAGTTCATTAGAGTTGAGCATGCACTGATAATGAAATTGTGAATGATATTATATCATATAAACAACAGTTAAAAAGTATGGATTGAGTAAGATTTCTTTAATGGTTTTTGAAAGAAGTCTCAAATGCTCACCTAATACAAACCTCAACTGTGCGCATGCGTCGGTGGAACCAGACGATAGGCTTAAAGCTACACTGTGTAACTCTTTTAGTTTATTCTTAGCTAAAAACACTTCTTCTTCTTTTTCTTTCAAAAATATAAGTGCTCATTAATGTATATCTACTTCGTTCAAGTAATAAAGTATTCTTGTGAGTGTATAATATGCTATTGAAAATACATACGGGTAAGGGGTTTTAATGTCGGTCGCCATGTTGCCCCTCCATCTTGAAAGTACATTAGCCAAAAAGGGACATACCCGTTAATTCAAACGCGTCACTTTTCGTGTTTACGTTTGGGTTAACACTCATGAACGAGGTCGAACCGGAAGCCATGTTAATCTTGGACTACATTGGCCACCGTAGGAGATAAGATGAAATCGGAACTGAGAGGAACAGAAACTAGTATTCACTGGATGGTCATATACCTTTTCACCGCTAGATGGGGTTAAAAATCACACAGTGTAGCTTTAAATATTTCCCGGCTTGACTGTTAAAAGCAGACGATTGGCTTTCCAGCAGGAGGGGCGGGACATGTGCATACAACCGCCATCTTTGGTGTTGCGGGTTTTCCCTATATAGTTGTATTAAGGATTGAGGAAGTAGCATGTCTCTATATAAAGAGTCTTTGCCCTGGATCACCAAACCAGTCACAAGTAGCACAGGTATATTTGTGGCAATAGCCACAACAACAATACATTGTACGGACTGGATTTTTTTTGCATCCTCAGATTCCAGATTTTAGTTGCATCTCGGACAAATATTGTCCTATCCTAACAAACCATACATCACTGGAAAGCTTATTCATTTGGCTTTCATGTGATGTATAAATCTCAGTTTCAGAAAATTGACCCATTTGACTGGTTTTGTGGTCCAGAGTCACAGGTGAAAACTGTAAAAAGTTTATTATTCTTAATTTTTTGTCATCAGTAATATTCATTAGTGGCTTTTGTTTCATTTTATGTTATTTAGTTAATCTTTATTGCATTATTTTAGTTAAAGTAGAGACAATTTTTTTCATTGTGTCTTTTTGCAGTGAGAAATCAGTGATATTTACTAGTGAAATGTTACATTTTACATAGTCCCTTTTTGTATTGTCTTTCCTCCACTGAAAACATACAGCAGTTATTTGGAGCACCAGTAACATTGGAAGGTCACAGTAGGGGTTGTTTTTGGGACAGACGGCCACGGTAGTGCTGTGATCCTGAGTCAGACCGCCAATATTTATAGTATCATCACCACTGACTGTCACAGTTATTTCTAGTGAGTAATGCTTGCTCTGTGGAGAGGGGGCCACTTCTAACCTTAGAGGGTCGGTGGCAAATTTAGTGAGCCACTCTACTTTTGAGACACTTTACAGACGGGGTCAAAAGGATTCTTTAGTCATAGCATTGTGCTTCAAAGGCAGATACTTGTTCGCTTCAGTGGTAAGCTGTGGATGTAGTACTCATGACGCAACTGTCTCTTCATCTGACATGTGAGTGTGTGTGTGTCTGCAGCATAATCCGAATCAGCAAGAAAGGATGGCACATGCTCCTCAACTTCCTCTTCCACACTGCCGTGACGTTTGGGGTGTTTGCAGGAGGCATCAACCAGATCAAGTACCCTGTGATCTGTCAAGTGGTAAGTCTCCCAGTTCTCTACCGTGTTTTTTTGGCCTGAGCGAACCACATTATTCATGCCCTGCGTCTATGGCTCTCGGCTCAGAGTCACTATAGCATATGGCCTCTTTGACTCATGAATTAGCATGGTCGCCATTTACTAAGGCACAGAGGGCTTTGTTTGGCAGGGCTGCTCGGTGGTGAGAGGCTAATGCACTGGGGCTCTAGGATTGCCATAGCCTTTCAAAGGGTTTCAAAGTGTAGCACTTATTCCTTCATCAGAGACATTTTCCAGCCTGGATCAGTGAGTTAGATTAATTTGATTATGCTTATAGCTGCATGCTCATTAAACATATTTTACTTAATGACAGCAGTTGATTCACTGTCAGTAAAGCTCCAGGTTTAAAAGCATCAGATTTATAGCTGGAAGCATAATGAACATGCATTAGACATACGGCCCCGTACACAGTATATCTACAGTAGGGCAGTGATGACTGTCAAATTCTTTCTCTTTTGCATTTGTTTTGCACTTGTTATTTGTAAAATATATCAAATAAAAACATGACAATTGACTGTATGTGGATTTGAATTGGAATGACCGACAGATAAATTTATTGAATTGCATGGAAGTGGTTTGCTGCTTACCCATAACCTGCTATTTCTGTTGTAGCTGTATGATGAAAAAGACAACCGTTTAAGAGTTTTGGAAGAATTGTTCTTCGTATTGGACACATGGACACATGGACACATGTCTGGTTTCTTGAAGCATTCATGCAAGATCACCCTATTCACATTGCTCATGAATCATTTGCATAATTTAAATATTTAGTTTAATATTACATTTAATGTATTTATGTGACTAACATTTGTTCCAACATTTATTTACATTGTAGATGTACACAAAAAAAATATACATATACACAATTTATTTAAAAAACACGACTGATACTCACACCATATATTCATCTACATCCAGTAACCCTTATAAACGTCGTGTGCATCATAAGTGAATGGATGGGTAGGAAGATTTCTTTTATGCGGTAAGTGCAGTGGACCAAAGAGACAACAGCATGACCTCACTGTCTGATCAGGATTACCTCGAACTCCCCCTCAGTGCATCCTTCCTCACTCACCAAGACGGCTACATACACACTTCTGCTTCAGTTTTCTGTGCCAGTCTGCCCTCTATGAGTGCGCTTTCAATGTTTAATGTTTCATCTTGTTCGTTGACAGGTTGGCATTATCTTGCACTACTCCTCCCTCTCTAGCATGCTATGGCTGCTCTTCACTGCCAGAAATATCTGCAAGGAGGTGTCCAAAGCTCCACCCATACCTCAGGACAGGGACAATCCCACACAAGCACGCCCTAAAGCCACCATTTTCAGGTACACAGCATGAATGTCCATGAATTAGTAATTCGAAATTCAGACCTGGGTTTATTTTTCAAAGGAGTACTTAGAATTTCTCAGGATCTCTCATGTTTTCCAAGGGTGCATTTAATAAAACCCTACATTAAACACAGTAATATTGTGATTACACTTTAAAACGAATTCTATTGTATTCCTGTGATGGCGAACAGACTCAAGACTCATCCCTGTGACTCAAAAGAACAGCATTTATTTGAACTATTTTGCAACATTAAAAATGTATTTACTGTCACTTTTGATTTTATTCCTTTCTGCATAAAAGGATTAATTTCTTTAAAAACATATTGCGACCCCATTATGTCAAAATAAAAATGATTTCATAATTAATAATGATCTTAAACTAGATGAGTAATTTTGTGAACAAAACTTGATGTTGACTTGATGTTGGCTTGAGGAAGCCTGAATAGAAAGTTAGTTGTATAGTTGCTGATTTCTAGAGTCTATAGATCTATAGATTTAGAGCTGTAGAACTAGAGTATAGATTTAGAATATATAAAATATATTTTATACAATAGATAGATAGATAGATAGATAGATAGATAGATAGATAGATAGATAGATAGATAGATAGATAGATAGATACTTTACAAATGCCATCCCTAGACAAGTATCATTTTGTATCAGATAATGAAAATCTGCTATTCTGTCTTTTTTTAACCACATTTTCTCCTCTTTGACCTCTTTATTAGGTTTTATCTGGTCAGTGGTGGGGTACCCCTAATCATAGTGGGCGTTACGGCTGCTGTTAGCTTGGATAACTACGGTAGCAGAGATGACGCCCCTTAGTAAGTATCATATTTGCTGGCAGCACCTAATAAGCTGTCAATTGTAATATGTTTACTCCATTATTACCAAGCCAGTGAGAAGTCACCAAGTGTCGCTGATTCCAGGAGATGTGTCTTAATTAATGCTACAAATTAGCACGAGGTCTGTAATTAGACGTAGAGTGGTACAAACACTGTCAGTTGAATTGTTGTCTCTATCTGTGCTGCAGCTGTTGGATGGCCTGGAAGCCCAGCCTGGGCGGCTTCTACGGACCCACTGCCTTCTTGGTCTTGGTAATGTGCATCTACTTTCTGATCACATTCGTGCAGCTAAAGCGGCACCCGGAGCGCAAGTACGAGCTTAAGGCCATGACCGAAGAACAGCAACGTCTAGCCGTGGCTGAAATCGGACACTGCCACGCCGTCAGTGGAGAGTCAGGTGAGCATGGTGAGCACACAGGCTGCACAGCCATCACAGCGTCTATGCTGGCCAACGAGCACTCTTTCAAAGCTCAGCTGAGGGCCACCGCCTTCACGCTCTTCCTCTTCCTGGCCACCTGGGCTTTTGGCGCGCTGGCTGTATCACAGGGTCATTTTCTAGACATGATCTTCAGCTGCCTGTACGGAGCATTTTCAGTCACATTGGGGCTTTTCCTGCTGATACAGCACTGTGCCAAACGTGACGATGTGTGGCACCGGTGGTGGGCCTGTTGCCCCAACAAACCAAAGGTGGAGGTCAATGGGGAAGCGGCAGGGAACGCCGTCCCCGGCTCCCAAAGTCACAGCCATACCCCGTCGCACGGGCAGAATCAAATCCACTGCCAGGTCGACTCGTCCTGCCTGGGTAAACCTCTGCTCTCCCCTCACCTCCACTCGCCATCGCCACACTGCAAGTTGGGAACTCTGCCTTCCACCCAGAACCATATGAGCACCTGCTGTGCCACACTTCACAGTCCCTCTTCGATCGGGAAAGCGACCCGTCCACAGTCCCTCTCTGATGAACTGCCCCGGCCAACCCTTCCTCTGCAAAGCTGCCTAAAGGACAGGTCTAAGACTCGATCCTTCAACCGACCTCGGCCCTGCCTCAGGGACTATTCTTACCATATGACCTCCACCAGCATGGATAGCAGTGTGCACAGCTCCCATTTGGACAGCCCCCACAGTGTGCACCTGGACAACCCTCTAACCTGCCACACGTCACACTTGGACACTCAACTCTCTTGTCACAGCCCCCATCCGGACAATCAGCTACGCTGCCCCAGTCCTAGTCCTCACCTCGAGAGTCTGGCTTCACACAGCCTTCACGATAGCCTCTCCTGCCATAGTGGGCACTTGGACAGTCAGCTCTCCTGCCACAGACACATGTGCTGTGCCAAAGCAGACCCGTTTTCAAGCATATGCTGCCCTAAAGCTGAACCGTTTGTCAGCTCTTTCCAGGCAGAAGATCCTGACATGGGGCCGCTGATGTACAGTTGTGCAAAAATGGCAGATAAACAGGATGACGCCATGCTGCACTTGGATATAACACCTCCGCGGGCATCTCTGTCATGCTCCCAGGCCACGCTTGGCAGGAAAGGCACCCTCAGCCGGCGAGGGACGCTGAGCCGGAACAGTAGTCAGCAGGAGGATTACCTACTTGCCTCGGATTCCACGGGTAACATTAGGACTGGACCTTGGAAAAACGAGACAACTGTGTAGGCTTGTGAATTACGTGCTAACCTGTTTCTCTCGCCTGAGCTAAACTACTGTGTAGTCCCAGGGCTGTTACCCAAAGGCCCTCTCTTCTCTGAGCTAAGCTACTGTGTAGTCCCTCTGCTGTGACTTCCCCCTCTCACCCGCCCCATATACCTTCTCTTCCCCTTTAAAGATGTTTGAACCTCTCTTTACCTCTTCTCAGACTTCATTTCATGTCTCATTCCAGCTCCATTTGGTTTGTTCTCTTGACATTTTGATATGGCAGCAAATATCACATGACATACGTTCTAATTTGGATGGTCTTTTATAATCAAGCTGATTTTTGTACATGTGTTTTTGGGTATGGTATCATAATGTGCAATTATGTTGTTGTGTGTGTGTGTGTGTGTGCGTGTGTGTGTGTTTAGTAAGTAAGAAAGAAGTGAATGCATGTGTATATGTATAATTGCATGTGCCAACATGCTTGTGTGTGTATATATCAGATAGCAAGATGAGTCCTCTCTTTTAGTGCCAAAATCTCCCACATTTCCGTTTTGCATTTTAGTAAAAAAACAAAACAAAACAAAAAAATCTCTGATCGCCAAGTGTGAAAACACCAGCATTTAATTAGATTTTCACTTTGAAAGAAAACTGTGAATTATCACTGCGGAAATTAAGATGAATCAATGAACAATTGTATGTGCCAAATAGTACAATAATGAAAATGAAACTTTTAAAAACTGAGATCTAGCCCAAAGTACCAAGTACTCTGTGATATTTTGATAATGGTGTGTGGTTGCCAAAACGAAACTCTCATTTTTCTTCTTCTACAGACATAAAAACGGCAAACAAATAGTCTCCTTGTGTTTCCATGGTGACAAATCATGAAGAGAGGTGCCCAGTAAGAACTGCACATGCGATTTATGCACATACAGTATTTAGTTACTGTCAATGAGGTGCAGATCAGTTCAAGTCAATTGCCTTACTGAACCCATCAGTTTTGTGTTGATCAAGTCTCATCTTGCACTAAAGCATGTTCACATAATCTAGGAAGCAATCATTTACATGTCTAATGGGCTACATGCATCCATGTGTTTGACAGCAAAGCATCTAAGCTTCCTGGAAACACTCATGGTATTTATTCTGAGGCAAAAAATGGAGGGCTTCACTTTCTACATTAGAAGAAAGGATCTTATTAACAGTTTATATCACTGTGCCAACTCACCTTGCTCATAGAAAATGTCTCTGTTTAACAATTTACCCACTGATCGTTTGACAAATGAACTTCCTAAAAAAAAATCTGCATCAACTCATATTGTAAGTAATAATTAGTAAATCATATAGTAAGTTAATTGAAAGATCACACATGCAATATTTTTTTACTGAGTGGTATTTACATAATACCACTAAAAAGTAAATCACTAAAGAGTGTCAAATTAGATTAGTAAATTAGATCATTTTTTCAGTAAAACTTACTTTTGTATTACTTTTGGCCTTGGTTTCATTGAACTTCATATGTGATTTGGTTATTGAATGTTACAGTATTTATTTTAGATTTACTTCTTTTTATATTTTGAATCAACACCTGACTTATAAAATATAAGTTGGCACAGATGCAACTTTGTCTTTTCAGTAAACTTAATATGTGATTTTGTGAGCATATTCTATTTTTTCTTGATTTAAATTAAGACAAACACATGATCACTGATATCAAATTGTTACTTGATTCTGTGCACATTTAAGAAGTAATATATATATTTTTTTTCAATGCCATGTGATCGTATTTGTCTCATTTGGTTTTTAATACTATGTGCCATTATTTAATCATAATAAAAATAATAATATTTAATGCCAACAGAAGTGTCATGTGGAACATCTGGATAATTCTTTATGTTGTGTTTCTTTGTGAGCTCAGGGATCATGTTGCATTTTTCACAAGTACAACCACTCAAGATATAAATTTGCATGGAATTAATATTGTCTATTGTATTGGCCCCCAGAGTGTCACCAAATTATAATTAAAAAAACATGAATAATACAGTATAGAAAAAGAAATAGAAATGTTTTATTCAAAATGCCCCTCACCCAACCCATTATTTCTGCAGATTTGAAACACATGGATACTATTAAGCCCCCCCCCCCCCAAGAATCCCTGGAGAAAATGAAATTTGTCTAGCTGCCTGATTTGCCATGTGTTGTGCTTTATCCTCACCTATAACCCACCTGTCATTGATAGCGAAAGAACTACAGTTTTTCTTGTTTTTTGGTGAGTACATGTGATTTGTGCTCTGACCTGCCCCAAAGCCAGTTTTTTTTTTTGTTTTGTTTTTTTTACATTTGCCACAATTTCCAATAAATGTATTTTATCACCTGATGTGGTCCTGTTCTCTCTCTCTTTCTAGAGGCTTCAAAGTATTGTGCTAAAATCCAATGCATAATGCTCAAAGTTGCCTGAGTGCTTCCCTAACTAGATCTATTTCTCATTCCGTCCATTCGCAGTGTTGTGTGAAGGCCAGTGCGCTTTGTCAAAATCATCTCTTCTCCTTGAGTCGGGCGTGTGCTTATCATGGCTGGGTCTCAGCTCTTGCTGAGTCTTAAGAGCTGCAGGGCCTGCACCATTGTTTATTCATCAGTCCTCCCCGTTCTGCAGCTGATCCCTGCTCACACATTCTGTTGTCAAGGACTCTGACATCGGCTCGGGACTGAAGGAACCAAGAGATGACGAACAACTGCCAGCTTGTCCTTACTGGGAGTTTTTAGCCTCTAACTCAACAGCTGTGAGAGGTTATCGATGGTACATGCTTGGGAACTTTTCAATGTTTTATACTGAACATTTGCCCACACTTAGTTTCCCAGAAGGCTTTTTGAGGTCCTGAAAAGTAGACTTCTTGACACGCACACAAAAAAACCCCTTTATGTTTAATTGAAGAATCAAAATCAAGAAGAAAAGCAGAAGAATGCAGGGGTGAACTGGTCATATGTTGAAGTGGAAGACAAACAGCAAAATGCATTCAAGCCACACAACAAATAAATGAGAATACGCAATGTGGAATTCACAGAGTAACCCACTGGGTGTTGTCGTTAAAATGTTCTGTGGAGATGAGCGCCTTCGCTTCTAATCGAGTCAGAACTGCATGGGAGCTGCTCCTCATTTCCATCTGCTGGTGGCCTTTAACACTGTCCAGCAGAATTGACTGACTCAGGTCAGGGAGTTCTTTTGGGCTTGTGTCATAGGTCCAAATGCAGACTCATCAAACTCATCTCAGACAAATCATCCTAAAACTGTGGCACTGTTAATCTTCTCAACAAAATGACTAACAAATTATTCGTTATTAAAAAATCCTAAGATGGTTGGCTGGTCTTGGGATGGTCTTTTATGTCTATGGTTTAGCAGGTTTTAGAAGGGTTTTGACTTTTTTAGTTGGTCCAGCTGGCCTTAGCTGTTCAGGCTTTGAAAGCAGATAAACACCAGCCAGGGAGGCCAGTTTGACTAATTTAAACCAGCTAAGATCAGCCAACCAGCAGAGGCTGGTTTTAGCTATTTTTTTCTTGTTCGTTTGTTTTTTTTCAGCAGAGATGATGTCGATGAGAAAAATAACTCTGCAAACTGCGCCACAATATTATATTAATCACATGTAACTCTTTTCCATAATGAACTAAAATGTGGAAAACAGCAAAATCACAATAATGTACTCAGGGGATAGTGACTAGCGACCATTAATTGGGGGTGGGCATGTTCACTTTTAGAAATTACTTAATTAATTAAATTACCCACTTTTTGATGAAAAACATCAAAAGGCAACTCGCAGTTGACGAAATTTTACACACAAATTCTAATCCCATTAGATTGACCTTATGTAGCTCCGCCTCTTTTCAGTGCTGCGCTCGTTGTCTTTTGACTTCCGGTCTGTATTTTCTCAGAGATCTTGCATAGGTATGAATGAACTGCTCGTAAATAATTTCCCGGTCGACATTTGTTAAGACATCTGCTTTACAATGCTCATGATAAACATTACAATGCTCATGATAACTTTTGTTAACTCTACAATAAGTAAATCCACTTCACCAGCTAATTATTCCTCGACAGCGATGCCATATAGAAATATACAGAGCGACCGCAAAAAACGGAAGTTCAAAGACAATATTCTAAAGATGACGGCGCCCACGTTTCTCTGGTGCAACACACACACTGAGCAGGTGACTATGCAATCTGTGAGCAAGTAGTGTTTGACTATTACAAGTCAATGTTGTTAAATAGATAAAAACATTTAATATTTAAGTAACTTTAAGTGTATTCATTATCCCGGACCTTATTATTGTTATTTTTTTTTTCACAGAAAGACTGAATGACCGGTTGAGCTCCTCCACCAGCCCATATTTCTGTAAGTTCTTTTTAATGTCCAAAATATGCATTTTAATGTAAGACATAGTTGTAACAATGTTTTGGTTCTCATTTATTAAAGGATTAGTTCACTTTTAAAAAAACTTTTGCTGATAATTTACTCACCCCCATGTCATCCAAGATATCCATGTAAGTCTTCAGTCGAAAAGAAATTAAGGTTTTTGATGAAAACATTCCAGGATTTTTCTCCATATAATGGACTTCAATGGGAACCAAATGGTTCAAGGTCCAAAAGACAGTTTCAGTGCAAACTGCACACTGTTCAAAGGGCTTTAAACAATTCCAGACGATGAACAAGCATCTTATCAAGTGAAATGATCGCTCATTTAAAAAACAAAAAAAAACAAAGTTTAAGTTTTATAAGCTCAAATGGTCTCCTTGCTCTGTTAGGGTTAGGGTGTGATGTGTGTTTGTCATCATCAAAATGAACGAGTTCATTTTGTTCGTTGAATGAACCAAATGACATGAAAAGATTTGTTCATTTTGATAAACGAGTTCGAATAGGAGAGTTATGAACTCGCATCACAGAACAGAGCAGGGCGACCATTTGAGCTTATAAAACTTAAACTTTGTTTGTTTGTTTTTTTTTTTTTAAATGAGCGATCGTCTCGCTTGATAAGACCTTTATTCATCGTCTGAAATCGTTTAAAGCCCTTTGAACTGTCTTTGGACCTTGAAGCGTTTGTTTCCCATTGAAGTCCATTATATGGAGATAAATCCTGGAATGTTAATCAAAAACCTTAATTTCTTCGACTGAAGAATGACATGGATATCTTGGATGACATGGATGTGAGTAAATTATCAGCAAAATTCTTTTTTAAAAGTGAACTACTCCTTTAAGTTTTGTTATTTAAAAATGCTTGATTTGTTGTGCTTTCAAATCTGTTTGGGAAGCAGTTTAAAATTGCTCAATGGGATGTCATGCCATTTCACAATTTCCAACTCATGCTGACTTTAACACTGCTAAGTGCTTCTATGACAGTCCACAGCCCTCAGAATCAGATAGTATTTGAGTAGTACCACTAAAAAATGACAATTACTTCACCCTTTGACATTACTTATTTAGAGTTTCATGGGACTGTGTGACCTATTTATTTTGTGCCTTATATAGATGCAAGCATGTGGTTACTCTCTGATGTTCTGGTTTTGGTTTAAATGGTAATGGACAGAACGCACTTCTGACAAGCTATCAGAGAGAGAGAGAGAGAGAGAGAGAGAGAGAGGAAGGAGGAGGAGGGAGTAGTGAAAATGATGTACTGAAGAGGAAGGAGGATAAATAGATCCATAGGCGTAGGATGGCACAGGATAGGAATAGAACAAGTGTGGTGAGCTGGAGAAGTGGACAGGTATCTTATAAATAGCCTCCTTTGTTTAAACTGTGAGGATGGTTCCTTTTTTAAAAAAGGTTTTGGAATTATTGATTGTATAACGTCAAATATAAGGTAAGATCGGCCAAGGTGTCCCCTTAATTTAGTAAGCAAATTATATACAAATTAAATAAGCTTTTTGTTTTTGATTATTACATTTCAAACATTTTATTTATCATATTGTTGCATATCAATGCATATATTGAAAACATTGAAAAAAAAGACAAATTAGGTATTACTTCTGCAGTTACTAAAGATCATAGTTCAAGTAGAAGTTTAAAAACAGCAGACTTTGTCTTCATCTGCTTATTGAACTGTGCAACAAAATGGTGACTGTATAATAATAGTTTAATGAGTGAAGTCTATTCTCTTTTCTAATCTTTGTGAGTTAATGCTTCATTTCTCACGGAATGGGCTGCCATCCTTCCTTCCCGCAGGCCACTCCATGGCCTGAACCACTTCAATGGCAGGAAGTCAGAGGCAGTCTGAGACAGCTCTGGTACAAGCCTGACCTATTTAAATCCTGTCAAAGCAGGCGGACGTCTCTCACTTTCCTGCTCAGTGAGGGTCCAAATGTTTCCTGCACTGAATACCAGCACAAACAATCAATCGGTCGATCCCAGTCTCAGATTTGTGATCTGCTCATGAGGCCTTAAGTCTCCCCTGATACAACGCCCCATTTATGCATTTCAAATATCCTCATCGTGACATAATGACTCACGGCAAATCGTAGCCTGGGTAGAGATTTTGCCCTCATTATCATGACAGTGTCTTCATGAAAATGAAGGGCTAACCAGGGTCTAGTAAATTAGAGCGTGTATTGGACAGCAACTTATATAGTATAATAAATACATTCATTTGGAGTGTCATGTACAGTTTAACAATATATAAATGATCTTGTTTAATTTTATTTATAACATCCACTAGCATGACTCTTTATATGCAGGATTCACAAAGATTGCACAAAATAGGCAAGTGAAAATGAAAATTCAAGTTGGTTTCAGAACAATCTTAGAACTAATTTTAATTTCTTTTTTGTTCAAGATAATAGAAAAAGGCTAAATTTGAGACTCATTATTAGTTTAGGGATAAGTTACTAATATGTAGTTGATAAGAGAATATCAAAAGGATGAGTGAGTTTCACTAAATTAAACAATAAAAGTTAACTGTGAATTGAACGAATTGTATTATCCTAGTTTGCAGATCAACATAAAGTTCTCTGAAATGGTTTCATTTTCAAGCATTTAACAAAGTTGTAAATTCATGACAATTTATAAAATCGGATTAATACTGTTAGACCTCACAGTAATTACCGGTAATGCATTGGTAAACATACATTTTTTCTGTAATAAGAGGAGAAAAGAATAAATGTAGTTGACTCCACAAAAATGTGGAGAATGTTTTATTCTCCACATTTTATAATTTAAGATATCCCTAAAGAAACCCATGTGTTGGCATCATACTGTTGAATATAATGAAGTCAAAATATTGTGCAAATGTGCTAGCAGAACATCCTCTTAACAACGTCATAAAGACAGTACTACATCATTAACTTAATACAACACTGCCACCTAGAGGCGATTGCTTCCTCGCAACATCTCCATCTTCAAGATTACGTCACATAAATACTAATATACTGTAAATAGGCATCCCCAGAGGCAATAAAAGTGTCAAACATTTTTAGAGTCATAAAAAAACATTCATCAAAGGTATTTACATTTATTAAAGAAGGAACTGCAAGGAGGTAAATACAGTACAATATAGTGTCAACCTGGTGCATCACATTTTAGGCACTTAGCATAAAAAAATAATCTTGTCTCTCAGAGCCTAATAAAAACCTGTGTGACATTACAATAAGGAAGGAAGGACATTTTTGCCTCAGGACAAACATTTGGTCGACAGATGTCTCAGTGAGGACTATATTTTTGCTCATTCATGGCGTGACATTACTTGTTTCGAGCAGGGTGATTTGAGCTGAATATTAGTTGACTGTTAAGGTTTGCATAAACAATTCCACTACTTCACATGTATAACAGTGATTGTCATGTCACAAAGAGGGTGACATACATACTGAGTGAATATTGAAAATAAAATTTTATATGCCAACGACATAGTTCTCGTGTTAGAAACAGACCAAACATGGGAAAGTAAAGCATCAGAGAAATCACTAATGTAATACAACTATAATACACTGAACAGTCGCTATTTAAATTATGGATGGATTGTGACCTCTCTGCCATCAAAGCTTCATTCAATCACAATGGACAAAGAATGATTAATGGACACAGAAAAATCAAAACATCTTTCCTAACAATTACAGAGATCTTTCAGTGAGACTCAGCGTGGCAGATCACAACACTTGTGAGGCGTTTGTCAACATTTAAAGAGAAATTCTGTAAGAGAAACTCAAAAATAAGCAGATTGACAGATTAATTTAAAAGCACCATTGAGTCCACTGTATCACATCTGGACACGTTAACTGTGTTGATAAATCAGTTTCATCAAATAAAGTAAAGCATGCTTTAAATGCAAAGGATATACTGAAACAAAAACAACTGTTCATACGGGACAGAAAACCATATTTAAAAAAGGCTTGATATTGGAGCTATCAATGAGAAATCAAGTCTCTCAAAAATAGTTTGTCTTAACCTCTGCTTTTATAGTTAACGAATCAGTTAAAAGCAAAAAAAAAAAAAAATAATCAATGTGGTCTAGCACAAATGAATGGTCAATCTTAATCTTTGAACTCTGCTAAGCACACAAAAATCTTACAAATGTGGACTTTACCATGAAATGAAACAGACCTTGTTAAAACTTTGAGGCAGAATGAGGCACTCAAGTATCACAGAAAATGAAAATACAGTTAGTGTTTGGTTGGCTATTTGAGGTTTGTTGCCTTGCATCTCAATACATAATGTTTAATCTTTCGTTTTTAGTAAAGCATAATAGTACATTTTACAGGTGCAATTCTTCATTTCAAATAAGTGAAAGGACAACAAAAAGCACCAAAGCCATAACTAACAGATGTAGGTTCAGAATACATGTTCAGAAAAAAAACATTCAAACTATTATAAAGTCCATTATTGCTACTGAAGGGACACCGGGTCTTATTTGTTGTAATGAAGGTAGATACAAAACTGACCCTAAGAAACAACATGAGAACAAATACAGCATATTAATGGCAAACCACCTCACAGAACACCATTTCAAAAGGATGGCTTCCACAGGAACCAGTTGGGCTTGTTTTTAGGCAATATTCTAAAATACTTAATGGAAGAGTTCATACTCATCCTCATGTCATTCTAAAGCTGTATGACTTTTTCTTCTGTGGAACACAAACACAAAACTTTCTGAAGATTTTTTCCCCAGGTTTTGCCTGTGCAATGAAAATCAATGGGATCCAAAACAACATTAAACTACACTGTCTTCATTGTATGACCAAAAACAACAACAACATGTTTTGTGTTCCACAGAAAAAAGTCATAAAGGTTTGGAACGAAATGAGGGTGAACTTAACTATCCCTTAAAATTTGCAGATGCATTTTGAACTTTTCACAATATCTAAACCCCAAAAGACATAAATGGGAGAACAATATGTTTCAATGATGTAGAAAGAAAGACATATGTAGCCAACTTAAACTGTACTTAAAATGGTATATAATGTTTAAATCTACAATTGTACACAGCTTCAGAATGAAAGATAATTACTTCTTTATAAACTGGACCATTCACTTATTCAAAGACTATGGAATTACCTGAGAAATTGGTTCAATCGTCTGTATTAAAAAAGGTATATAAGAGACAGCACCATCTTATACCAGTGATCTTCCTGCTTGCACCATAAACATACAGTGTGTCCAGTTTTCACAGTTCCATTCTATACATACTCAAGGGTTTCGATTTAAATATACAAGGGTGAAAATTATTTACATTCTAACTTGTTTCAGGTACCAAACGCTTCTCTATTACACTATACCCTTTAAAAGCTTCTGGAGAAAAATCTATGGAAAAATAATATCGACAGGTTAACTGTATCTTACTGTACTATTTAAAAAAGGAAAATATTACAAAAAAAATCTGTTTTCTACAATGTAGGATGGCATTTGGCCCAATCCAGGGGCTCTGCAGTTGCATTAGAACAGCTTATTCCAGTCTCTCGTTGCCTCCATTAGATGCCGTTGACCATGGCCAATCCAGTCCTCTTGGTTGTTGAAAACTCGGCCACAAAACCAGCAACAAAATGTTGACTGCTGCTCTGAACCAGCAGATGAGGACCTCACCACCTCATACTTATTTCTACTAGTCTTTTTTAACTTTAGTTTTAGTATGAATCTCTCTTGAACAGTGCCTCCCACTGGCCTTGATCTTTCACTCCCATTGCCATTGGAAGCATTCTTCTTTGAAAGTGTATTTGGAGACTCAGAGAGGGCTTTAATTGTACTTTGGGACAGTGCCACCTTGAGAATGTCACCTTTGTATTTGTTCACTGACCTCATGATGCTAGAAACTTCAGGAATATCTGCATCTGGATGGTTCAGAACAACCACAGGCTGGTTTCGACGGGGGCATTTGATTTCTTGAAGTGGACTAAAGGGACAGAGCCTTAGCATTCTCATGACATCTTTCGCAACAGGCTCCCAAATTGAGGTAGCATCTTTCTCAGACGACTTGCTTGAGATTCTCCTTATTTTGGAGGAGCCCTCCAGCATTTCCTCAAACAAAGCCCTTCTCCTCCGTTTCCTTTGGCTTCGTGGACGGATGGGACAGGGAACAAGTGGCAACTTCTTTAATGCTACATCATAATCAGCCCTGCTTTTGTTTTTAACATTGGATTGGGGTAAAATATGTTTAAGCTGGGATGCTGGGATGAGTTTATGAGTGAGACCTTGGGAGTTAGAAGAGGTTTTTAGACCTGCCGACACATTGGTTAAAGATTTATTTGAGGACATTAACAAGCAAGGGGACTGTAAAGAGCTTGTGGCAAGGTACACAGGCTTTTTAGCTGTGGTGTATGGAGCAGTGGAGAGAAATCTGGTGCCGTTGGGACCTCTAACTATCTTAAGGAATACCCTGTTTTTGCCCGCCTCATTTACTTGGTTGCCCTGGTTCAAAGCTTTCCCATCTGAATTGTTCAAAAGTATCCCTGACTTAGCTGGAGAAATGTATCTAACTAAGTAAGCTTGTCTCCCAGGCTGCAAGGGACTGGTTTTATCTGCTGAATTCACAGGCATGGCTAATACAGGACGAGTTGAGAGCACAGTCTTAGAACTTGGACCATTTGACTCACTACTAACTGGGGTAACAGGGAGCGATCTCTGAACTAAATAACAAGTCTGTGGCACAGTGGTCGCCTGCTCTCCAGATGAGGACTTGACAGCACCTGAATAAAGAAGAGATGTTTTAAGAGCTGCAGCATTGACGAAATAGCGGTTTCCACTGCCACTCGGTGCCATTTGGATAGGCGCTTGACCATTAGTTTTCAGACTTGAACTTTGTGCAGACATGCCAATTCTGCCTCCATTTAAAGTCAGAGCTATTCCCTTAGTCTTGCTGGCTGTCTCAATCCCAGGTTTCACATAAGACACATTAATTTTGGGGGAACTGGACTTAGTGATCAGCTTGAACCCAGCCCCACTTTTCAGCTGAACTGGCACAGCATATGGAGTGTCTGTAGTTTGAAGGAACATCTGCTGTTTTCCTTCAGGTGTTTGCAAAATCCGAAGTGTTGTTTTGGCCGGCCTAACAGTTTCTTGTCCTGTACCTGAAGACCTCATTCTTTCTTTCTCAAGTTGCTGGCTGATAATGGCGTCCGAGTGCTTTTCAAGTATCTTTCCCAAAACAGCTGCGCTACTCAAGCTTGCCGCTGTGTTCTCATTTGCAAATGTGATGCCTTCGGGTTTCTTCTCTGATAAGGATGAACAAGTCGTTTCTACTTCTTTTTCTGGAAGCACAGGAATGAGCGAATCATCAACAGTAGCTATGCACTCATCAACCTCAATATCACTATCTGACACTCGCTCTAATGCTTTCTCTCCACTTTCAGAGAGCGGATCACTCTCATTAGCCACTCCCTTGCCATCTTCTTCCACTTGAAGAGGAGGCGATGCTGGTAGAGTTAAGCTCCAGTCACCAAAATCCTCCTCGCACTCTTCTTCCTCTAGCCCCATCGATAAGTCCTCCTCAGGCTGCAATGAATCGGGAGAGCTCCCGAAGGAATCTTTAGAATAATTGTGGAAACTAAAGACCTCTTGGCTTGGGGAATTGAGTGGGGAAAAGTTATTTTCAACCTCTGAGTTACAATCTTTGGCATCAGGTGATGCACCTTTACTAGCTTCATTGTGAGAGTTTGCCTCAGTGGTTTTGTTTTTAGTGACTTCAGGTAACTTTCCTACTACACTGTCTGAAGCTTTGTTCTCACTTGAGTCAGATGGAGCATTTGGGTAAAACTGAGAGGTCTCAGGAACTTTTGCGTTAAAAGTCTTAATGTCAGTTATCTCACAAAATGTGGTCCCAACTTTGTGAGAATTCGAATCCTTCCCTTCTGCAGCCAGTGAATCAATTATGCTTTCCACAGAGAATTTAATAGGGCAGATCCGTTCAAAATTATTCTTGCATGGTTTACCACCTTTTGAACTGAATCGAGGTTCCTGGATAACAGATTCTTCCGACAGCACAGGAAATGTTTTATCTGTTGTTTTTATTTTTGGAAGTTTAGATTCCAGGATATCAATGTGTGTGAACTTGTCATCTACACACATATCAGGATCAGATTTTGAATTGGAAGAGTCACAGGAAGGATGTGTGGTTTCATCAGCAGAGGGTTGATCCATAACTGAAGCTAATGCTGTAGTCTCATATTCAGATGGGTTTACATGAGCAATTTGCAAATCAGAAAGTGTAGTCTCAGAACCAGCAGAGGAGAGCTCTGATTTTGAAACAGGAGGTGTGGCGGCTGGATTTGCTGCCTGTATATCATCAATGTAGCTTTTCACTGTATCACTTGAACTGAGGAAAGATACCTCATGAAGATGCGGGCATGAACTCCCACTTGATTGGCTGCACTGACACAGAGAAAGTGCAACATCTTTTGATGCTGTGGAGAGTACTTTAACACCATGTGAGACTTCAGTATCTTCACTATTAACCTGCCATGCCTTACTTGCAAACTTCAAGCTAACTTTGTGCTCCTCTGTCAGGGGGAAATGGTTGCCAGTGTGATTTTCAACTTCCGGTGACTTTTCTTTTATTGAAGACGGCTCATTTGATTCTCCAGACTCTAAACTGAGGAGAGATCCTATGCTTGGTGAGGATGAAGAGCAGGGGCTGCTGGTTGTTTTATCTTCATTATCACCGATGTGTAAATCAGAAACCTCAAATTCAGTGGAGTCCTCTGGTTTTGTCGGTATGACTTTCAGAACTAAATGCTTTTTACCATCTACTATCTTAAAGCCCATGACTTTAGTGGTACAGTTTGGTGGAATAGATATTTTATTTTTCACCATAAGAACAGTCAGTCCATTGTTGCTGGTTGAATTCAGAAGTCCTGGAGTAATCTCATGCTCTTGTAACTTTGGTTGTGGCATTGTTGATGGAATAAGGTGCAACGTTTGTGGCTCACTTTGTACGGGAGACTTTGTCCATTTATTATTTTCTTTTTTAACACCAACAGCTCTTTCAAGAAACTGTTGAGTTTCCTCCAAGGTTTTTTCAGGATTAAACAACCTGCCGTTATGATCGAGCAGACCTACACCAGGGAGTGAGTTAAGTTTTGACATCCACTGCGATTCTCTAGAACCTCCACCTGGAGGGGACTTCTTAAGCAACAGTTTTAGTCCAGATGAAATAACTCCAGAATTGTCCTCATTTGCTCTCCTCTTGTTCATCTCCTCACCATGTGCCACTGTAAGATGTTTGTTCAAGTACTCTCTGCGAGCTGCACTATAGCCACACATCTGACAAGAGAAAGGAAAAGTCCCTGAATGCACCAAGTTATGCTTTTGAATCTCTCCTTGTGTGGGGCTACCATGCGGACACTTCACACATTTGTGATTACGTTCGTTGTGACGATGGATGTGCTGAACAAAGGTTCCTGCATCTCTGGTGGAGAACTCACACTTTTTACAGCAAAACTGTCCGTTACGGCTGTGGCAGTTGGTAAAGTGCCTGGTGAGCAAAAGAAGTGAATACTGCACCCCATCGTTGCAAATCTCGCACGTGACCAAAGTGTTTCGATGTCCAATGCGATGTCGCTGAAGAGATGAGAATTCATTGGTGACAAAAGAGCACAGATCACAAGGATAAGTTGGAAGGGTTCCTTTGTGTGATCCTTGAAAATGCTTCAGCAAGTCATTAGGGCTGTAAGTGGTGTCGTCTTTGCATTCAGAGCAACAGAAACTCAGTATTTTTCCAGAGAAGATTGCGCCCTGCTGCATCTTACATGGAGTCTTTCCAGAAGCTTTGCCGTCTACTTGAGGATTATCAGTGGATGACTCCTCAGGGTGTGTTTCATCTTGGTCACACTGCTCGTTACAAGAGGCTGTCTCTGGAAGCTGATGTGCCAAAGTGTGGTCCAATAAGGGGTCATCATCCTTGCTCTGGTCATGGCTTTCAGAGGGATCATCTGATGTGGTCAGTTCAACCTCCATGCTTTATAATATAGGTTCCTGCAATATTTGGAAAAGAAAAAACAAAACAAAATCATTACTAGGCTATATTGTAATAAGTGAATAATACTACTGTACAGTTAATGTTTTGTTGTAAAAAAAATATCTATTTAATACATCTTGTAAGAGCTACTATGCTTTAATTTACACTTTAATCAAGCATATGCAATATGCTGAATATAAATGTATAAATACAGTAGTCAACATTTAAAGTGGATCAAAAAAGTTAGTCAAAGTCGTCCTAAGACAAAAACAGGTATTGTTAATTAAGGTAATTCACGTATAACTTTGATGAATGGTTTTGATCCACTTCAAATGTTGACTACAGCAATTTAACTTCCACTAAACATCTTTTTTTTTCACCACAAAATGACTTGGCTATAGACTACATGTTCGCTAGTATACTAGTATTTATTCAAAAATGACAGACAACATCTTGCCTTTCATACTTGTCTTAGTTTGTGTCAAGAAACTTTGTGTTTGTCACGATTCTTTGCATCTGGAAAAACTGGTTGTCACATTATAGCCTTTAACAGCCAAATTATATACTGCGGAATAAATATGAAAAACTTTTGTTGCAAAAAAAAATGAAATAATTAGGAGCCCAGATGGAGTTATTTTTCATTTTCTGTGCCAATTTTTCAGAAAATTATCCATAAAAAATATACACCACTTAGAAGTTTATAAATCAACAAAATATCAAATTTGCCAAACAATATCTGATAAATAAACAGATAAGGGGCATGGGATGCAAATAATTTTTAGAATATTGTTTGTTCAAAATCTGTAAAAATCTGCAGAGCATTTTGCAAATTTTCGTATGGACCTACCCATCACAACTTTTATCTGTGTTTAAGATATGTTCATAACAGCATACTACATAAATTACTGCAACAGTTTATATACTCTGCACGGTACGCACATTTTCTGCAGGCATAAAATACATGGATGATCCACTACATTTTCCAAAATTAGCAGTACTCCGTTTACTGTGCAGAATATAGCACTTCCCATTAATTTGTGGTTCATCTGTGAAGAATGAACTGGCACAAGAAATTCAAACTGCAGAATTTTAAGATTTGTTTTGACTCATGATTGAGCTGGCAAATGTTAAGATACTTGACACAAAATTACATCTGAAAAACAACAACAAAAAAACCCCAGAAGACAAAAATCTCTATTTTTTAAGATTAAATGTTGTGATTCAACAATTATACAGCAATCAAACTTTGCCATTAACCAATTTAATCCCACTGGTAACATCTTGTCAAAATTTACTTTTGACTCAATTGTCTAAAAAGAGTTGTTGATGTATTTTACACATAGTTGTCAAATATTTGAATACTGTGTGTAAAATACATCAACAACTCTTTTTTTTAAATGGCTGGTGTAAATTGTCTTAAGTAGCCTAAATTAACAAAAGTTTAATTCTAGTTTGCAGCTCTGAAAAATGAGTATGTGTCAGTTACGTAAAAGCAAGCATGCAAAACACATGATACATGTGAGACACATATTGAAAGGTTTTATTATTAAATTAATTTAGATTGTTCTGGCACATACAAAAAATGATCACAATACAGGTAAACATGCCAGTGGTCACATTTGAGAACTTCAGTAATTTTTAAAACCATTCAATAACATTCAATATTTTAAAACAACTGATTGATACATGTTATAGAATTTTAGATTTCAAAATTGTTACATCAAATGAAAAGTAAAAATTAATTTATTCTTTGATCATATTCCCCCGTTTCCATGCAATTGCTTGATAGTAAAACACAGACAATCTATTGGCATAGTAACCAACCGAGCAATTAGACTCCCAATGACTATAATTGTGATCAGCATTAGTAATTAGTACAAAATTTTATAAAATGCAAAAAATGCAGAAACATATTCCTTTCGCTTTCATCTGACGAGCTGAGAGAACGCTGGAATTAAATGGATTCATGTTTGTATGATAATCTCCAAACTAATTTACAACCAATATGTGAAGTGATGGATGGAACATCATGTAAACTCTCTTGGTAAGTGTAAACTTCATAAGCATTATCGTATCTCTTTGTAACACATCTTTGTAAAAGACACTGTTGATTTATCTTTTCTCATTTTTCACAATTGCTATTAGCCAAACTTTCCATCAGAATTTCATTACTTCACAACCTTTCTACAGATGCGCAAACAAACTTTTTTAAAACATGATACAAAACCAGCAACACCTACCAACAAAGTCCTGCATCTGCGAAGAAATAGAGTTATTTAAATTAAGTTGACATTTACCAACTTTGTGCAACGCGCGGACACGCACAATGCACAGCCAACTAAAGGAAGTGCCATGTCAATCGACTCAACACGACAATTATGGCCGTGCATTTCTGGATGCACACCGACTATCCCGCTACTTAGTTTACAAACCTATACAAATGTCAAAAGTCATTCACTCATAAGCCATGTTATTTATCCACATCAACAAAAATAAAGCAACTCGCCCCCACCCACGCTGGATGTAACCATACGATTAAAAACACAAAGAAGTCAACGTAAGAGCGCACTACTCCAAAAAAGTCACAGTTAGATTGGAATTGAATGTTACTGTGTCTTAATTGAAACCGCTGTTTCAAATAGGCGCAGTTTAGAGAATTTTACCTCTCTTTTCTCTTTAGACTGGCAGGTCGGTGACGGCAGCCATGACAGTTCCATCCGGGTTCCGCTGCCTTCAATGCGCGTGAGGCAGGAACTCAGAGCGGATGAATATGGATTACCTGAAACACTCATTAGGTCGTCTTTACAAACATATATTTATTTTTAAAACTCAAAACAAATTCTCTAAATGGAATATAAATTTCCTTTGATTTATTGAATAGAACATGTTGTTTTAAGTTTAATCCACGTATATTTCGGTCTGTTTCAGACGCAGTTTTGTCCATCTATGAAAGTGGCCATGCATACTGCTGTTTTGTAGACTCTAGGGACGCCATGACTCACTCTAAATCATGAAGCGCCATCTTGACCTACAATAACATTAGTCTGATATATAGTTAAATAGTGTTTATTAGGTTATAAATACTGGCGCACTGAAATGCGCAAATAGATGTAAGAATCATACTGTGCTACTGCGATGGTAATAACATGGATGCTTTTCGGGTAGTTAGTTACATTTGTAAACAGTGATCCTATAGGCTACATCAGGGTCATCAAAAATAGTCTACAGAAAAGAAAAAACGCAACATTACTGCAATGTACTTAAATACCTTGATAATGCATATACACGTTTAGCCTACACTAAACATGAATTTTCAAGCTGTTGTTTTATTGCAAGTTGTTTATTGCTTAAACAACAGTGATTGATTGAAAAATCTGGCAAACGTTCTCATATTGCAACGTCAGGCTTTACACTTCACATTTGAGGAATTAGATACATTTAGCCTACATTTATTTACTTGGCCTAAATAAATTATATTATGATTGTTAATGCAGATTTATTTAGAAGGTTTTTTATACTTTGTTCTACAATAGGCTACATTATCACTATGACGTGAAATTAGAAAACAGACATGGTCCTTTTCAGAAAAATATTTCAACTTGAGTCTCCAAAAAGAAGAACAGTAGGCCTATGTAATTTATGCTGTTTGTCTTAGAAGCCAAGATAAGATCTAGAAAAAATGATGACCAGGGTCAGAAATTCATTGGGCCAAAAGGCCACCAAAAGGAACAAAAAATGACCTAAATATTTGAAATATTAGTGTTGTATATGTTAAATGTATACTCATAATATTTTAAATTCAATAAAGGGATCATAAACTATTTGAAAGTTGTGTTTCATAATGTACCTACCTGCAAATGTTGTCATTTTAAAGTAGCAGTAATCCATGATGTAATATTTCTACAGGCTTACAGATTGTCTTGATGTTTCCACATTGATCAAGTGTTTTGTAAAACAAAAGATGATGGATGAATGAAGTGTAAATTAAGGTGTGGACACCATATGAAGGTGTCACTTGCCCATTAGAGATCAGAGCCCTTCAAAATTCAGATTTGTGGAATTACTGTATGTCATTGTTTGTCATTGTGGCCAAAAGCTATAAGATCCAGAATTGAGATGATGACCAGGTCATAAATTTACCAGGCCTTGGGTTAATATTTAATAGCTCTTCGATGGAAATAGAAGAAAAGGAAGAGTTTTGTCCTGAATTCAAGGTTTTGAAACACTTTGAAATTAACACTAAGTTTTGTTTTTGTATTTGCTGTTTCAATAAGAACATCCCACTGCTTTTTAAAGTGATTTATATACAACCAAGTAGCTTGGGATATATGTGATTAATCACACTTTTATTATTGTCAGAAAGAAATCACATATGACTGGGGTCTTTTCATATCAATAAAGGCATATTCACAGCTGTTAAAGGGTATGAAATAGCTCTATAGGAGCCATTGTATAGATTGATTGGAACATATCAATCAAAGAGGCGTGAACACATTCATCAAACCTATTCACACCTACGACACAGGTCATAATCTTTTCATGTTTTCATGTCAATCTGATTATCACAAAATGTTGAAATTTGAGGGATTAAAATCTATTTCTTGTATGATCCACTATGTTTATTTGTTAATTGAAAATAAATACAGTATATATGTAACTTTATGATTGAGAGAATGTTTCAACACAGAACAATGTTTTAGTTCTATAGACTTTTTGACAAGATTTACACATTTCAATTAATAGTATAATTGAGTATAGATCATAAACCTAAATTTAAACATATTTTATTTTTTATGAATGTGAAATAAAATATAATAAATGGTATATAATTGATAAATTAATGTAACTTTAGAATATTACATTTTCAAAATGTTTTAGTAAAAACATCACTATGTGTTTATACATTAAACTTCAAGAGTACTTGCAAATTAATGATCATATACTGCATTTTAAATGTAAAATTGTAAATAGGCTAATCATATAATGCTTATAAAAAATAAGAAACACATAGGTGCATTCACTTGTATATTATTTTAATGTATAATTTATTTACAAAAAGACGCATGTAATGCATGTAATATCATACAAAAATATGTAATATCATACAAAAATTAAATGCATGTAATATCATACAAAAATATGGTACTACCTGCAAATATAATTATTTTTTTAAGTAGTAAAAAAGGTGGTAAGCAACAATACTTCAATACTTCAACAGTCTTACAAAATGTCTTGAGATACTTGCAAATTCATAGAGTATTTGTGATGAAAAATAAAAGATGATGGATAAATGAATTGTAAATTAAGGTGTGGCACGTATGAAGGTGTGACTTGCCCATTAGAGATCATAGAGCCCACTTAATCTTTAAAGAGTAAATGTGTTAGGACGACCCCCTCTGGACCACGGTGGGCAGGTATAAATAGTGGTTACTCTCAGTTCTTGGTCAGTACAAGGAGCAGTAAAACAACACCCAGCTCGACCCACTCAGTCCTAACAGAATTATCTACAAGTGATAACCAAACGATCCCTGATAGACATGTGGATGGACTGTATTGGTAAGTATTATTGTTTTAATTAATTGATCTTTCAGGTTTTTATTTGCTGGAATAATTATTTGTGTGCATTAATAATAACATATATTTTTATTCTTACAGCTCAAGATGGAAACTCACAGGCCAGTAAGATTGCAGGCCGCAGGAAGAGAACAAGTTTCACAAAAGAGCACTTGGAACTACTTAAAATGGCTTTCAGAGTGGACCCCTACCCTGGTATTAGTGTCAGGGAAAGTCTATCTCAAGCCACTGGCCTACCAGAGTCCCGGATTCAGGTATATAAATAACAATACAGATAACAAACATTTTTTTAAAAAAAAGTATAAAAATGATTATATCATCAACATTCTAACATAATTTTTTTTTTTTTTTTACAGGTGTGGTTCCAGAATAAAAGAGCCAGAACCCAAAAGAACAGAGCCAGTTGGTCCTCACCAAAGCTAGACAGTGCCTCTCCTCTGCCCAGCCCTTTCCTACCCCCTCACATGGCTAGTGTTGGGGTCAGTGGCAAACAGAGAGGCAATCAAGAGTCGTCCTTCAACATTCAGATGTCTCAAACGTCTCCTCAGCACTTTACTTTTCCTCCAAGTGACTACAGCACACCTACCGTTAAGCCTCGACAGAACAGGTTGATGGGAACCAGCTCTTGTTCTCCCTCTGATCTGCAAGCTATGACAGACAGCTGGAGCTCGGGAGGAAGCACACAGAGCTCTCCTGAGTCTACATGGAGTCTCCCAGTACAGAGTTTTGGGAATTCCTACAAGGACGAGAGTCATTTCTTCCTATACCCACCACCCCCTTATCCTCATGGAAGTGCCAGAGTTGGGTGTGTTAGTGGCCTGGAGTCACTTCCAACTTCTCCGGCCTCTTCTGATTCTGCATTTTGGGACATGGGACTGGAAATTTGCTCTCCATCTGTGCCAGTCACCGACTGTGGAAGCCCATGGAACTGCGTTGCTGAGGAGCAGCCTGTGGCCCCACTTCCAGTTCTGTCCTCTCAGTATCTGGAGGATGTCCTTGGGCAAATGGAGCCGGCCTGGTGGAACTTCAATGGCCAGATGGATCTAAAGTAATCTAGCAAACATCCATAAACTAAGGGAGAGAAAGACTGTTTTAACATGGGGTTTAACTTGAGGGAATTCTTTCTTTTTTTGACTGTGCTATATGGAAAACATGGTATTGTGCAAGTGCTGGTTACAGAGCAATATCAGCTATCCACATTGGACATTTAATTACATTGGTTATTTAATGGACTTTATTTATTAATTTTTAAAACATTAGCCAACGGTTGCACCAAAAAGTAACTTATTGTAAACAGTAGCATACGGTTGCACCAAAAAGTAACTTATTTATTTTTTATGCTCTTTTTAAGGTATTATAGTGCAGTTGGGATATTTATTTACATTTACTGAAGCTAACACAACCTATACTGTCACTTTGTAAAATAACTGATATTTATTTGAAATAAAATGTTGAAATGTATTATATTTTTTTGGTGTCGAATTCTTTGATTCCAAGGCGTTGAGAATCGAAAGTTAACTTTAAAAGTTTAGATTTGATTCCCATGTGAGGAAGGACCTTTAAGACATGTCTGGACATATTACATTGATAACATACAGGGTGACATTCTTCCCTACTATATAGTACAAAAGAAGTGTGTCTGAATTCAAGGTAGGCCATATAAAGGAGTAGGTAAAAGTACCTGAATGGCATACTTTGTCAGGCGAGATTCTGAAGTGTGCATACGATGGACACTTTAACCCATGAGCCCACGGGAGAGGATTTGTGAATGGCAGTGAAGCAACATAACAGATGCTGATAGGACAACATGACAAGGGCATCCAGATTGCTTTCGTACAACACACACTCTTAACACACTTTTTTGCGGCCTTGAATTACTTTAAAATAAGTAGGCTTCCTCAAGAGAGTAAGTGGATTCAGTTCAGTGGTTTTTCATTCTTTTCATCAAAAAAATTCGTTTTATATGTGAGTCAAATCCATTTTACCTCAAAGACCACATGCTTATTTAACGAGTTTATGGTTTTCTGTTAATAAACCAACAACATCTAGGCATAACAATCAAGGAAAAGTATTTTGTATGCGGAACTTGTGACACGGAACGATCTTTCCAGGGTCCATTTTGACAAAACAGACTCCGTCCAACGGAACCTCTTCCGCCGGAAGAGTATAGCGCTACACACGTGTAAACATTGGAGAGGATCACGTTGTGCGCTTGATATGATACCATGATTTAACATCTTGAATTCTGCTATTTTATGTGCAGGTGATTGAAATAAACAGTAACCGCGCAAAGGTGAGGATTTATTTTCCATAACGTTACCTAAAAGTGACTGCATTGATGATGATTTAAAGATAAACGTGTTTATTCCTCAATTGTTCCGGCGTAAAATACATTAAATTACAGTAGAAAATCAGTTTGTCCAAAATGACCAGATGTGTACGTTGTTCATTCATGTTTTGTTCTAATTTTTAGTTGTTTGGGGGTTAAAACCAGTGGTTTTGGCTAGATACACGATTCAATGTGTGTAAGGGGTGCAACAATATAATACCACAATACAAATATAGCGTTACAACAATATGTATTCAAACAGTATTGTGGATCGTCGTGACACTGTATTGTGTAAAGTTCACGCAAAATGAAAGTTACTGTGTGAGAAAAATGAAGTTTAGTGTCAGCAATACATTATACTACTATTTATAATGTTGATTATAACGTACGATAAAGCAATTAGGGAATATTTGTGGGTTATGATAATGCCAAATGTCTTATGTCACTGTAAAAAGTGGCCTACATTATTTTAAGTATATCTAGACAGTGACATGCAAGCATATTCGTTAAAAATAATTGTATATGTTCAGCTTCTGAATCATGATTTTTTTTATCCTCGTCACTATTGTCACTGTTTTGACATGGGGTTTAACTTGAGGGATAGATTTCTTTCATTTTGAACTCAATTATATGGAAAGCATGGTATTGTGCAACTGTTTAACAGGACCAAGTCAAACCCTATTCATTTACACCCACAATGTAATATACAATTTACCATTTTAATCAACAGTAAATTTTTTGTTAAACGTGTGGCATTTGTCAATTATATTGTATCATGAGTTCAGTATCTTGATGTGTATCGAATCGTGACATGAGGGTATCGTTACACCCCTAGTAGATTGTTCTGTCTCAAAAGCCAGTGTATTATTCACAACCGTTGTATGCATAGGAAGTAAGTTTTATTGATTCTGGATATTCAGTTGGTATTGGTTTGACTTTATGATTTATCAGGCTTTAAATTGTTGGAGAATATCAAAATGCAATGTAAAAACTTCAGCTGTCTCCCTGCAGCTCTTGTCCGGCTTTCCACTGAGGTTAAGCAGGGTTTTGGTAGTCAATACCTGGATGGGAGACATCTACATCATTCTGTTAAGTCAAATAAAGATAATTGCTTAATGCTGATAATCTGTCCTATCTCCTGAAGAGCAAAGATGGAGAAGAAAGAACAGAAGCGGCACCAGAATAAGCACAGTGGGCCCAAAGCACAGAAGAAGAACAGAAAAAAGGAGCATGGCAATGAACCAGAGCAGGATGAACGCAAGAGGAACCCACGAGCGTTTAGTGTTAAGTCAGCTGTGCGCATGGCAAAAACCTTCCATAGGTCAGTGCCCAGAAAGCTTCATTCAACATTATCCATCTTCCACTGATTTTTCCACTTAATTTTCATTCCCTTTGTTCTAATAATTTTCACTCTTTATATTTTAAGTCAAATTATTTGTCCCTTTTTTTGCTTTTAATCTCTTTTAACATTATTTTGTAGGGCTCAGGATATTAAAACAAAGAAACATCACATTCCCCTGGTAGATCGGACCCCTCTGGAACCCCCGCCTATTGTTATAGTGGTGATGGGACCTCCAAAAGTGGGCAAAAGCACCCTTATTCGATGCTTGATCAAAAACTTCACACGGCAGAAGCTTTCTGACATCTGTGGACCCGTGACTATAGTATCAGGTCAGTTTTGTAACGCATAATAAAAAAAACTTATGTAAAATAGTTTCCATTTACACCTGATATTAACATCCACCTTGGGTGTCACATGTCAAAAATCAAATGTCACATTTGCGGTACGTTTAAAGCTGATGTATAATTCAGAGCAACAGCATACTGACTTTTTCAGACAGAATCAATAAGCTGTGGGGTGACTTTTTTTTTTCTTTTAATTGTTTATAGGAAAGAAACGCCGCCTGACCTTCATTGAGTGCAACAATGACATCAACACCATGATTGATTTGGCAAAGGTTGCTGACTTGGTGAGTGCAAGCCTGCATCATTTCAATATGCCATTTCAATATTTTTAATAATTAAATACTGCTATGGTAAAGCTGAATTTTCAGCTGTCACTACTCTAGTCTTCAGTGTCACATGATTCTTCAGAAATCATTCTAATATGCTGATTTGCTGCTCAGGAAACATTTTTCATTGTTAAAAACAGGTGTGACGCTTAATATTTTTGTGGATACCATGATCACTTTTTTCAGGATTCTTTGGTGAATAGAACGTCGGTTTAATGACCAATTAAATGCATATTTTTTGAATTGTAGCCTCAAAAGTCTGGTTTTATTTGAATATTAGACTGTATTACTTAATTATGTTCTCCAGTAATGCAGCTCTGATATTCTGACTTTATTAGGTTCTGATGCTGATTGATGCAAGTTTTGGCTTTGAAATGGAGACCTTTGAGTTCTTGAATATTTGCCAAGTTCATGGCTTCCCCCGGATCATGGGGGTCCTTACTCATTTGGACACCTTCAAGGACAACAAGAGACTTCGAAAAACAAAAAAACGCCTCAAACACAGATTCTGGACTGAAGTTTTCCAGGTACGTCAACAACCCGGCATAAAACTGACATCTTTTAAAGAGAACTGTCTTGTGTCTGAACGTGAAAGTCTTGCAGGGTGCCAAGCTCTTTTACCTGTCTGGAATGGTGTATGGAGAATACCAGATACAGGAAGTTAAGAACCTTGGGCGGTTCATCTCCGTCATGAAGTTCAGGCCTCTTGTCTGGCAGACTTCTCACCCCTATGTGTTGGCTGACCGGTGAGTGACCTGAAAAGAATGTTTCTTTTATTAATTATCTTTCTAAGCATATGCTGCATTTTACAGCCAATGATTTGTTTGTTTGTTTTTCCGAATAGTATGGAGGATCTTACTGATCCTGAGGCTATAAGGTTAAATCCCAAATGTGACAGAACCGTCTCTCTGTATGGCTACCTGCGTGGGACCTTTTTGAAGAATAAATGTCAGGTCCACATTCCTGGTGAGCTGTCATTAATGTTGTAATTTTGTAAACAAGTTTTGCTTCATTAACCAGATTTTACATTGTACATGTGGTAACTAAATATATATATATATTTTTTTTGTCGAATTTAATTTGGAGTATTTCTTGCTCTTGTCAGCCAATAATTTGTTGCACAAACCACACGGTGGTCAGTGAAACAGATTAATCTAAGTGAACCTGCGTTTAATGTAAATTGGGCCGTATTTGTTTTTAATACTTCACATAGTTTTGTTCATGGTTTTTAAGGAAGAGAGCAAGTTCACAACCTGTCCATTTGGCATCTGGTTCCTTTTAAGCAATTGAGAGATACATTTGCACTAAAAGTATGATTTGACACAGCCTTTGATGTCAGCAGCAAAATATAGATTCTGGAAAGCATTTTTGTCTGCTGTCTTTTTTAAAAGTTAATATACTTACGCTAACGTGTGTGGTAATTTATACTTTATTTAAAATAAATAAATACCTTAATTCAGCAAGGACACATTAAATTGAGTGACAGTAGACTTTTACATTGTTACAAAAGATTTATATTTTAAATGTAATTTTGAAAAAAATCTGTTCATCAAAAAAAATATCCTGAAAATATTTCTTATTATACAAAGATATTTACACAAAGATATTTAGCAGGACTACTGTTTTCAACACTGATGATGACAACAAATCAGCATATTAGGATGATTTCTGAAGTATCATTAGACACTGAAGGCTGGTGTAATATCTACTGAAAATTACATATGAAATATATAAAAAATAGAAAATTTGTTTTAAATTTGTAAAATTTAATTTTTATCAAATAAATGAAGACTTTCTGTTGAGCATAACCATACCCAAACATTACAGTATTCATTTTGTTATGCTAGCTATGCATTATTATATGGTTGAAAACTACTGAGAAATGTTGCAGGTGTGGGGGACTTCTCTGTGGCTGATGTTAGCTTCCTGCCAGACCCTTGCCCTCTTCCGGAAGCAATTAAGAAGAGAGCACTGAACATAAAGGAACGTTTATTGTATGCCCCCATGGCTGGCGTAGGGGGATTGGTGTATGATAAGGATGCCGTCTACATCGATATGCCTTGTGGACATGCCAACAAGCAGCAGGTCAGATTTCAGTCTCAACACGTCCCCTGTGACAGCATTTCCTACAGTTGATTTAATACCAGATGCAATAATGTCTGCAGTTTACAGGCAGTCACACAGCTTATTACACCAAGTAATAACACTTTTTTACACTCAATTGTGTTCCATCAGCGAATGTGACCTTGACGTTTAAAGACGATTTGTGATCTGATGGATTTAAGTGTTTTAATGGTGTGAGAAATGTCTGTCCCAGGAGGAGGTGCGTCCCACCACTGAACTCGTTCAGTCTCTCATTGGAACACAAGCCACTTTGGATGTAAAAATGGCTGCCAGCAAAGTGTCACTTTTCACAGGAACTGCTGCACTAACACCAGAGGAGGTGCAGGAAAATGGGTAGATTTGCTTATTAAAATTATTGTATTGCAAACAGGGATTGTAATGTACCTGGAATTGACACCAAAGTTCAGTAATAAAACAAACTTTTTTTGCTTGCATGCATTGAACTAATCAACAGGAAGCAGAACCCTACGGAAAGCCTTGAATGGGATGAAAAAGCACAGAGAGAGAGGAGGAGAGCCGTCTTTGCTGATCAAGATGATGATGATGATGATGATGATGAAAGTGATGATGGCGATGAGGAGGAAATTAGTGATGAAGAGGATGAAGACGAGGGTGAGGAAAATGAAGAGGGGGTGGCAACACTGAAAAAGCCCAATAAGACTCTAATGGCGGCAGATGCTCCTCCTGTGAAGAAACAGAAAGTTGAGGAGTGTGCAGAGATACCTGTGTTTGCTGATAGTGATGATGAACTGGAAAAAAGTGAAGGAGAGGAAACTGAAGATGATGAAAGTGATGATGAGATAGAACAAGGGGAGCTTGCAAAAAAAAGCTCAGGTCCAGACTCTGGTCTCTGCTCAGAGGAAGATGAGGACGATGATGAGGAAGATGAGATTGTAAAATCAAAGATGTCCTCCAACCATCCAAAGGATGAAGACAAAGACACGGAGGATGCAGAGATGGGTTATGAAACTGCAGGTACTTTGTTACTAAATTAAATGTCCAAAACATTCGATTTTATTGTTTGTTTTCAAGTAATCTTTAATTTATTTTGATTTAGGAAATCTAAATTAAATCATTCTGTGTTCACTTTGTCATACCCTAAGCTGCCTTTATTAATTTCTCCCTTTTGCCTTTATTATTATTATTATTATTATTGAATTTTACTGCTCTGAAATCCCCTTTTGAACATGTTAAATGTATTTTGTTTGTGGATTTTTATGTTGAAGGAGCACTACGATGGAAGGAAGGTTTGGCCGAGAAAGCAACAGAGGCATATTTAAGACAACAGCGTGCAGCTCCAAACCTGCGCAAGCTCGTGTACGGCACAGGTGAGGACAACAAATATCTAAACTCCAACATTAACCCAGCCCCACCCTTATTTGAAAGACTCCTCCATCAGATTTTATCCTTATAATGATGTCTGGCAAGCTGCAAAAAATTAAACGCACTGTAAAATTAGTTCACATGACCTGTGTGCTGCTGAATACCAAATTCTTCTGAATCCATAGTTTATTTATTACTTATTTCAAGGGAGGGAATTATGATGTTTTATGAGTACTGATATTTAATTCACTCACTGAAAAAAGGCACAGCATGAGGATCAGCGTTAATTTTCAGAAAGTACATGAACCGCTAGTGCCAACCTATAATGGATCTGATAATTGTATGTTTCTCAGTGGCGGAGGAGGAAGAGGAGGATTCTAATGATGATGAAGAGCTGGGCGGTTTATTCAAAGTGAGCCGTCCAGAGAAGAGTAAGAAAGTACGAGCGGATGCGATGGACTGCTCTCGCTTTCCACCAGACAGCAGCCATGACTGGGATCAGGAGGAGGTGAGAGGCGCTATAAAACACATGTATTTGCATAATGAATTTAAATATGCCATTTGTTGTCCATGTCCTGTTTTCTTAAGATTTGTGTCTTTTTTTCCAGATGCTAGCATCTATCAGGGACTGTTTTGTGACTGGAAAATGGGAGGAGGATAAAGATGCTGCAACGCTGCTTAAGGAAGATGGTAAGGAAACTTGATGCACATGGTACATCATCAGCAACTTATGATTCTGGACTGTTCTCTGCTATAAGGGGGTTATAAGTACTGGTACTTTGGCACTTGGTCAATACTAATCTAATGCAAAAAAAATAACAGTATAGAATTTACTACTCTATTGGGTTGGTGCATCCCACAAATCTCCATCAACTGCAAGATACTATCCCATCAATATGGGCCAACATTTCTAAAGAACGCTTTCAGCACCTTGTTGAATCAATTCCACGTAGAGTTAAGGCAGTTCTGAAGGCGAAAGGTGGTCAAACACAGTATTAGTATGTTGTTCCTAATAATCCTTAAGGTGAGTGTATATAGCCCAGTCTACTATGTTAGCCATAAGCCTAGTCTGTGAAACCGGGGGCGAGTGTATTCGGAAGTTGAAATTTTTACTGGTTTTGATATTGACTACACTATGACATCCATATTAAATAATTTATTTGTTCCCTCTTGTCTTTCTAGATGATCTCTATGGAGATTTTGAAGATTTGGAAACTGGAGAAGTTCACAAATCAAAGGCTGGGAATAAAGACCAAGCTGAGGTATTCAAATTAAACTAGTTTTAAAGCATTATCTTCTGATTGCATCTGACATGTTTTTGTGGTGCCTGTTTATTTATTGCATTTTGTAAATTTAAACACAGGGAGGAAATGATGATGAAAAGAATGATGATGGTGATGAGGATGATGAAGAGGATGCTCCCCAAGTGAAACTTGATGATGCTGAAGTTTTAAAGAACAAGCGTTTGGAGAAGAAGAGGCGGTTGAAGGAGAGGTTCAATGCACAATATGATGATGGCGACGCGACATACTTTGATGACCTGAAGGAGGAGATGCAGAAACAGGCTGAGGTCAGAGGTCAAAGTTGAGTCAGTCACAGTCAGCCTCCTTGTAGAGGAGAGCAAGAATGTGTAACAGAATTTTTTTTGTTCCAGTGATACAAACCTGTATGCATTTTTTTTTTGTTTCTGTGAAACCTAAGAAGATATTTTGTAAAATATCCCAATGTTTTGTTTGTTTGTTTGTTTTTTTGTCAAATGAAAGTCAGTAAGGTCCAGTGATGTTTTTTTTTTTGTCTGATTGACTTTCACTGTATGAACAAAAACATTCTTCAAAATATATTTTGTGTTCCACAGAGGAAATTATGTATGTATATAAAAGCGAATGATTAACATTTGTGGGTGAACTACTCTTTTATTTGAGAATTTCTTTCATACTGACTCTCCCCTTCGTGTTGTAGCTGAACAAGCAAGAGTTCGAAGACATGGATGATGAAGTTAGAGTTCAGTACGAGGGCTTCAGGCCAGGCATGTACGTTCGTGTGGAGATCCCTGCTTTACCTTGTGAATTCGTCACCAACTTTGACCCCCATTATCCCATCATCCTTGGCGGTTTGTCAGCGACTGAGGGCAATGTAGGTTATTTGCAGGTACGTCTCTAAGGCCTTATTTGTAGCAGACAATTGGATATTTTACGACTTCTAGTGTAGTCGATAACCTTGTGAATTAAGTGAAGGACACCTGATGCAACTCTAAGCCAAATATCATTTCAAGGCAGGTCTTGGTAAAAAAATTCCGAATCCTTTCTTTATCTCCTCCACACAGATGCGTCTGAAAAAACACCGCTGGCACAATCGTATCTTGAAAACCCGTGACCCTCTTATCCTATCTTTGGGCTGGAGGCGCTTTCAGACCATCCCCCTATACTACATCGAGGACCACAATGGACGTCACCGCCTGCTCAAATACACACCTGAACACATGCACTGTGGTGCCACCATCTGGGGTGAGAGACAAACCATGCACGAACCTCTCCAATATTGGAAAATGCTCATTCCCCTTATTTTTACTCATTCTGCTTCAGCTCTGCTTCAGCAGCCAATGCAATACAGAACATCTAATGCGTCTTTGTTTGTCATCTTTTCACCACAAGTTATAAGCAGAGAACAGAGGATACTATGTTATAGGATTTTTGTAAACATAATTCCGTCTCACTCTGATGGCAAACAATATGCGTTACTCTACACTGCACAAAACTTTGCATTTGAACAGTCAATAGCAAATACTTTAACAAATAATAAAACATACTTAATAAAGTGCTTTTGCTTGCATATAGAAACACACAGCGTCTCATGACAACACTACTAAAATAACTGTAGCCACGTCTTCTTTCTTTGCTTATGCATTAGGGCGGCACTATGCAAACATTTCCTCATAGTAATAATCTAGAGATGTGAGGGAGAATTCGATCAAAGCATATTATCTAGGTCTGGATGTGCCTTTCTTTTGAGGTACAGTAAATATTTTTGCTACATAACACTGGGGTTTCCAAACTTTTCCATGACAAGGTCCCCACTAGGTTCTGGCCAAGACCCCCCTTTTGCGGGATGTGGTATTGAACTCATTGACAATACTACGGCAAATGTATAAATAAATAAAACATCTAGGTGAACATCAGATTTTGTGATGATGTTTGATACCAGACAGTAAGAAAGATTATAGAGATGTACAGATAACAATTTTCTCGTCCGATTCATTGACCTGCCTATTCAGATTTAGCCAATCAAATTTGCTGCTCATGTGCCACTCGCGCTTGTGGTCTGAAACGGCCTTAATTCATGAGGTTTCCTACATGTGTATCCGTGCGCACGTGGGATGCTGATGTTGCACGATGTTAATCATGCGGTGCCCGAGTGCATTTTACATTTGTCATGGCCTAAAATCACCGAATTCTGGTCACCAGCTGATCAATCGGTGCATCTCTAAAAGATTAGCATTAAAAAATAATGTTCAGATAGGCTATGCGGCAAATTATTATAATGCTATTTCATAACAATACTCATCTTCATGTAATTTTTTTTACGTTTTATTTTTCCACTTTTTTTTTTGTTTTTGTTCACTTTCACTTTGAGAAGTTTGGACATAACCCACTAAAGAAAAATGAAAAAAATGAAAATGCATCGTATGACATGTATTTTATAACTGCAAAATGTATTCTTTTGTCAAAATGAACATCTTATTTTTAATATGTAATCTATACAATGATCGATTGGGAGGAATTTAAAAAACATGGTATATAATGTTATTATTGATTATTAATCGTACAATGATTGGTTGATGTTAATTTTAATAATGCTGCCTCAATCTAATATTTTATTTAAAATAAATAAATAATATATTTAATATAATAATTTTATACATTTAAAAAAATTACTTTTTTATGTTTTTGCCTAGGGCCAACTCCATGCCCACACATTTTCAGTTTGATTATAAATTGTAGAGAGTTTTAATGTTTTTTAATTAAGAAAAGAGTTTTAATTAAGATGATTATCAGCATGATAGAGAATTCTAATATTAGTGCATCTATAATTATAAAAATAATACATTTTTTGTCTATTGCAACTCCATGCCATGTTCTTTATGTAGGCCTCACATCTAAAACAAAATGCAAATCATTTAGCAGCATCAAAATCTCAGAAACAAGCAATGCTGCGACTGCTTGAGCAGTTCTGCACAAGCTTGCTGACAGCTCATTTATTCGATTAGTCGTGAAGCTCTGTTCTGTCTCTCACTTCTCTTTCTTGTCATCTCATGCACTTTCCACTCTTCTCTAGGACCTATAACACCTCAGGGTACAGGCTTCTTGGCCGTGCAGACGGTCGGAGGTATTAAGGTAAGACACCAGCATATGATGAGAGAACAGGAGCAGCATGGGTCACAGCTTCAATCCAACAAAGTCTTCCCTTTTCTCTTGGACTCATCCCATCTTATTTCCCCTCAGGCCAGTTTCCGCATTGCTGCCACAGGAGTGGTTCTGGACTTGGACAAATCTGTTGCTATTGTGAAGAAGCTCAAACTGATTGGATACCCTTATAAAATCTTTAAGAACACCTGCTTCATCCAGGTAGGGAGTCCTGCAGAGTCAGGAGTTTTTCCGCAGTGTAGCGGCACAGCACACCAGGGAACTATAATAATATACTCTTCATCCTCTCTCAGAATAATTGGACCCTCTTATTTTTGCTCTTTTTTTTTCGACTCAAAGGGAATGTTTAACTCCGTCCTGGAGGTTGCGAAGTTTGAGGGTGCGTCCGTCCGCACAGTCAGTGGCATTAAAGGGCAGATAAAGAAAGCCTTGCGCACCCCACCAGGCGCCTTAAGAGCCACGTTTGAGGACAGACTACTGATGAGTGGTGAGTCAGACTTATTTTTCTGTTTATAAATATTTTTGTTGCCTCAGTCATTTATTATTTTTTTTTTACCAGTTTTTATGTATTTGTATATAATGAGCTGTGCTTTGGGAGTTTTATCAATGTGCTTTATTTATCAGAAAAGTCTATGATTGTAATGACTCCCTAGAAGCTCTGTTGTACATAAACAACCACCTTGTTAAAATGGAGGGTATTATTGCTGATTATTATGCTCCTCTCTGGAGAGACGGGCATGTGGAAAATCTCACAGTGAGGCAGTTTGCGGATTCGAGGCTTATTAGGTCTACTGCATCTTTTATTAGATGATGATTTGTTTATATTAGGGCTGCGAAATTAATCAGAATAAAAAATCTGAATCCCTTTATGGCCGTGTGATTATTAAACTGCAAAAGGCTGCTATTTAATTAAAATATGAAAAAACACATTTTGATAAAAGAATATCCAAGTGAAGGTGCTGCGCTGTCTGTATTCTGCTACACACAGTTTACTCCAATTAAAGGCAAAACACTTACGTTTTGCATAATTCCAAACATTTTGGCTGCGATTAAGTATTATGAAAATCTAATAACATGACTCCAGGCCATAGAAAAGGAGGACAATAGAAAATCTTCAGCTGTACATGGAAATGTCTTTCTACACTATTGTAAATGTTTTTGAAGGAAATGTTTATTTGATTAAAATTACAGTAAAGCAGTAAATTGTAAAATATTATTATTACATTTATAAAATAAAGAAAAATAGACTTCTTTATTCTAAAATGTAAATCATGTGATGACAAAGCTGAATTTTCTGCATCATTACTCGCTCCAGTCTTCGGGGTCACGTGATTCTTCAGAAATCATTCTGATATGTTGATTTGCTGCTCAAGAAACATTTCTAATTATAATAATAATACATTTTCTCTCACGATTATTTGATGAATGTCAGGTTTTTAAAAAAAACAGCATTTATTTGAAATAGGAAACTTTTGTAACATTTTAAATGTTTTTACTGTCACCTCTGAACAAATTAATGCACACTTACAGAATAAAAGCATTAATTTCCTTACTAATTTCCTTCCTCACTATTAAAATCTTACTGACCCACATCTTTAGAATGACAGTGTATATAATAAAAAACTTAGGTTAAAAAAAAGAATAAGGGAAAATAGAAATTGGCACTTTGGTGGTTAGGAAATGCACTGGTTCAATGACTTGTTGACATGTTTATCATATTTGCAACTCGAAACATATATTTTGTAAAATTAAATTACTATTAATACAATACGTGTTACAATTACAATAATATTTAAAACATAATTGTTTTCATCAAATAGTGCAGTCCTATAATTTATATGAATGTGTGTCTTTAGATATTGTGTTTCTGCGCTCCTGGTATCCGGTCTCGGTTCCTCAGCTGTATAATCCAGTGACATCTCTACTAATGCCGGTTGGACAAAAGGACACATGGGAAGGTATGAGGACCCTCGGACAGCTTAAATACGACCTGGGTATCCGCAATAAACCCAACCAGGACTCACTGTACAAGGTAAGTCCTCTTAGAGAAATGGTAAGTCACCAGTTAGCAGTTGTTGTTATTGTTTGCTGTTGTCCTCTTCATCTTCAACCCTGTCCTTGAATCCCCACAGCCGGTTGAGAGGCAAGTTCGACACTTCAACCCCCTCCACATTCCCAAAGAGCTGCAAAAAGCCCTCCCCTTCAAAAGCAAATCCAAACAGATGCAGGCCAAAGGCAAAACGCCACGGGACCTGCAGAGACCGGCTGTTATACGAGAGCCCCATGAGAAAAAGGTGAGAGCAGTCTGACTCGTCCATCTCTGTTTTACATATGTCATGCCTTTGTGAGCTTTTTTACTGTCATTATACTAAGACGGTTTTAATATCCACTATTAGTCCAAAGTTAATCCACCAAAGAAACCTCCAGAGTGTTGGCTGCGAAATATCGTATTTCTTTAATCCGTGTCCCTGGCAAATACCAAGACAGCTTTCTGGCCAATTTCTTTACCAATCCCCTTTGAAAATCCTCTTGTCTGAAAGATGACACGGGGGGTTACATTTTTAATCAATTTCTTCTTCTCCTGGTTCCAAGATATAGAAGGCATTGATGTGCGAAAGTAATAAAGAGTTTTTAATCATTGTCATCATTTAATCTGCTAGACTTTTTTTTTAATCATTTCATTAGAGGTTGGTGTATTAATTCTTCCAACTAAAAGGTTTTATTCAGTTACAAAATAGTAATTACTAGGACAAGACGCTCGAAGGCATAGAAGGTTAAGAGCTCATAACTTTCCTATTCTTTCATCACTCTCAATGCAACCTGCTGTCTTTTTGTGGGGTTTTTGGTCCATTAACCATTCAAGGAATACAAAAAATAACACTAATAAAGAAAGAACGGAAAACAAGTGTTGATAGTATAGGAAATCTACTTGAAGGCAAGGAAAATACTTTAAAATATTTGTTTTTTACATTCACTAATGTTAATAAATGTAATCTTTTTTTTTTAATGCGACCAAAAAAGATCCATAATATATGAAAGTACATGGCAAGTTGTTACATTGTAGGAAATCAACTTCAAGACATTAAAGAACACTTATTTTAATTGTTTTATAATTTTGGTTGCGTTGTTTATTGTGCAGTTCAGGGCTTCTGTAATAGTGATCAGGACTGTGGTTAAAAGAGTAAAGATAGTTCATGAAGTTTTAGTTATTTTGTTTTCTAATGTTTTGTTACTTATTTTTAAGTGCCCATGTTCTTTTGGGGACCCTGACATGCTGTCATGTTTTACCGTTTTGGGCTGATGTCTCAGTTTATTAATAAAACCTCTAAACCTTTTCCACCAGGTGGCAGCATTAATTCAGTCTCTGAGCGCAGTCTACGCATACAAGAATAAGAAGGCGAAAGCAGAACAGAAAACCAAGCACAAAGAATTCCTGAAACAGAAGGAGAAAGAGGATGCAGAGAGGCAGAAAAGGCTGAAAGAGGAGAGAAAGAAGACCTTCCGTGCAATGGGACAAAAAGAGAAGAAAAAACTCAAATCCAGCCTGAAGGGAGCATCCAAGGACAATTGAGTCTACCTCAACTCGCACCTGATTCTGTTAGACTGTGACTCCAGGCCCATTGGATCACACTCTTATTTAGGCAGTTTGGAGTGTGACATAATTCGATTCTCACACCAGCTGCTGGCTCAAGAGTTGAGATGATGACACCGTTTGAGACCAGAATATGGGTATTGTTGAAGTCTAAAAGTAAGATACAATCTCACCATAAACAAGAACAACAGAACTGCCTAGTGAATCTGAAAGGATTTTTTATTTAAAAAAATATGCTAACTCTTTACAACATGGTTCAATTAACACAAGTTAATGCATTATCTAGGTTAATGTTAATTCATGAATACATTTTTAAAAATATCCCTAATGCATCAAAAAATGTAAATTGATATCTACCACAGTCTCATGAAACCGCTTGTACTTGTGTTATATTTTTTTCCAATAAAAATCCATTGGGAAAAGGGTAAGGAAATGAGGTTTGTTTCATATAAAAGGTTGGGAGGCTTGTCAACATTCAGTGAAATCAGCGTGCAATGAGTTTAGCAGAGGATGGAGGTGCCTACTAGATGGTCCTTAAATTTGATCCTTTGAGGTCTGGTTTTAAGCGACAGCCTTGTTTTTTAGCCATTAGTGAGTTGGTGTTATTTTGTGCGGTTTTGTTGTCAGACATAATCATCTGTCTGCTGCTGAGCAGTTGCCAGATTCCTTGTTGTTTTTTCACAAAGCAAAACGGCAGGTTGATGAAAAGCCTATGAATAGCAACTGTACTGCAATTTGTCAGAATCAGGGATTGTATGGACAGATGTTCAATAGTGTGGGGAGTGTCTCCATATGTGCGATTGAGATTTATTGACGGTGGTAATTAAGCATGTGAGGTGTTTCGATGTCTTTTGAGGAAGACAACATCAATGAGATGATCCTGCAAAACCGAGTCTCTCGGAACTAATACATGCCTGTCCTGAACCTGTCTCCACTCGGTAGCAATTAACGGCACGGTTTTGTTATTTAAATGTTTTATGCTTGAATTAAATGGTGAGAATTAGTCGCATGCACCAGCCAAACCTTTGACTTATTGAGTTGTATGCTGTTTAGGGCGTGTTTATCTAAAATAAATTATACAGTAATAATAGAGTATCATGGAGGAATTAATTGAAGTAATGGTGGTTTCTGTGAACAGCTGCTCAGAAAACACTGGGAAAAATACTGTCTAATCAGAATCTGCAATTATAAGAACACACTATTTCACAGATATAGCTCGGAAAATGAAGCATACTCTAGATATAATGGTATATTAACAACACTAAAATAACACTAGACCGTGGAAAATCCAATCATTAGTTCCTCTTCATATAAACCTAATACCTTGCACATGATTTTTTTTCATGGTATATTTGAGCAAACTAAATGGTATCTTTCTGTTTCTAGACAAGTACCAAAAATGAATCGGTCTTACTGTGTTTTGTTTGTTTTTGTTGGTTTCTTGTGGTTGCTTTTCAGTTGTTTCTGGCTGAGATTGTGTGGTAATCCATTCTGTTGAAGGAAAGCTGATTGAAGAGGGTCTGAAAACACTTCAGGCTAATCAAACTGAAACAGCCTAAGATAGGTCTGTGAAATTAAGTCTTTTTTTTATTCGTCTCATGTCAAGTCTATTTATTCAATTTTCCCAAGGTTGCCTATTTTATCTCACCATTATTGGATTATTATAATGCTCAAAACTTGTGTTTTTACAGTGTATCTATCGATATCAAGCTTTTGACATGTTTTGAAGGTACCGGAGTAGTTTGGGGACACACCAATGCTTCAAATTGATTTTCAATTCATGGCAGGTGTATATTTATTTTCCCCAAAACAATATGGCTGTAGTAGCAACAAATATGTGTTGTGTTCTCTTTAGCAAGTCAAGTTGCAGTGTGGATTGACAGATCGATTGTTTAAAACACTCTCAAGTTTTGTATATCCCAGACAGTTGTACAATGCTCATTTTATAGACGGACGGACGGACGGACGGACGGATCAGTCTTATGAATTGCTGATGGCCATCGCAAAAACACTGGACCGGAAAAGAATCATGGGGAAGGCAGTTTCAGTTTACCCACATATTTCTAATGTCTTTCATAGTAGTTTCATAGTTTGTCACCCAGCACCTCTACTCAACTGTTCCATGTGTTTGTCAGGTCTTTGTCGATACTGCTAGCTGAAATAGCTCCTTCCCATCAACAATGTACAGATTAGCAAGGCCAGCCATGCAGTTCTCAGAAGCCTGATTCCCTTTATGCCACTGTGATTGTGCGGGAAGTCAGAAAGTAGTCAGTAACTGTTGTTGCTGAGGGACATACCAGATCAACCAGAGACACTCGTATTGGCTGGAAAATTGGTGGTAAGACTAGCACTTGATACATTACAGGGGTGAGGTGGCCACCCTACACTTTGGATATGGACAGACTGTTCATTTTTTTTGTTGCCGATCAATGTTCCTATTTGGTTAACTCATATTTGTGACCAATATTTAACCATTAGAAGACCTGTATGTTATATTTATTTAAATCAGACAGTTTCTGGTCTCATTGACTTCCATAGTATATTGTTTTCCTACTATGGAAGTCAATGGGACCAGAAACTGTCTGGTTACTGGTATTCTTCTAAATATCAGAAAATCGGCTGAATGGATTCGAAAACGGTAAAACTCAACTGTTTAATGCTGGGGGAGTTGTAAAATGAGCATATTTCCAAAAAAAGTGGAGTATCCCTTTAAGTATATATGGGACATGAAAAAAGACATTAAAAAGCTGAGGACTTTGCTTTATTTCAGAGCACCACTGTATGCCATTGACTTACACATGCACACTTTATAATACATTACGAATTTTCTGTCATTAACTCACCCTTATGTTGTTCCAAACCCGTATGAATTGATTTCTTCTGCTGAACACATACGATATTTTGAAGAATGCCTGCAATCAAACAGTTGATGGTAGCCATTGATTTCCACAATGTTTTTTTTCTTCTATGGAAGTCAATGGCTACTGTCAACTATCTGGTTACCGACATTCTTCAAAATATCTTTAGTTCAACAGAAGAAAGAAACTCACACAGGTTTGGAACAACATATTGGTGAGTAGATCCTTTTAGTTGGGTGAACTATCCATTTAATTGAACACACCGGAACCAGCTGATCAAGGTCTTTAGGATTACTGGAAGGCTACAGGCAGGTGAGTTATATCAGTGTTGAAGCTAAAATGCCAGACAGCGGCTGCATCTGAAATCGCATACTTTACTACTATATAGTGGGTAAAAACTGCATGGTATGTGACAAAAGAAGTATGTCCGATTTCACTGTACTCATAAAAGAGTAGGCAAAAAGCACCCAGATGACCTACTTCTGGCGAGAGGATTGTCAATCCATGACTTGGAGTGTGACATCATATCCTGTTGCCCATATTTGTGGGGGCAAAAATAATTTTGCATACTTGAAGGCTGACTACTATTTTGCTATAGCCTATGTCTTTGAGTATCGCAATATCGTATTGTTAAATGTATCAAATAACGACATGAGGGTATCGTTACACCCCTAGTCCTGAATAAAAGTATTCATTTCTCACTCATGAGAATTTTTTTACTGACCCCAAAGTTCTAAATGACAGTATATTTCTATATATTTATTTTTTTATTATTTTTATCCAATGCTGTTATAATGTTTTTTTTTTTTTTGAGAAAATATGTCTCATCACGTTTAAAACAATAATTTACTTAGGAGAATGTCAAACAGTAACATTTTGGTAACCTTTCATATTATGAGTGCTTTACTTTAGTAGACATATCTTGTTTGATTTCTTGCTAACTGTCAAACTCTTAAATCACCTTCCAAGACTTTATTTACTGCATGGAAGAGGCCTTACCTTATGGAAGTCAATGAGGTCAGCTAAGGTGGCGTGACATTCCTGGTCAATGCCTAGGAAGCTGTAATAATCACCCGAGGCGTCAATGAGGAAGTGCTTAAAGCCAAAGGTGGTGCGGCAGGACAGTGTGTATCCCCAAATCTGCTCACTCACTCTGACCAAGAAACAGCCTTCTGCAGCATTGGTCAGCAAATCCTCTGACTCCTGCTGTGATATTATTCCTGCAGGGGTTGGAGATGGGTGACAGTGAGAAAGACAGATGGAGAGCCAGAGACAGGATGAGGCAGAGTGACAGACAGGAGGAGGCAGATATGGATAGATATTGAGTGAGAGTGCAGCTGGAAGTGCAGGTGTTGTGCTCTGATCTTGGAGTGATGCTGGCAGCATTCTCGTGTTTCCTGGTCGAATAGCGTCACTCAGATGGTCATTAATCTTATCATTGTCCAATCAAGAGGCCACACTGTGGCTCCACTCATCCTGACACAAGCTTTGTATTATTGAGTCTCTCTGTCTGCCTCTTTCACCCTCTCTCTGTATCTTTCATTATTATTTTCTCGATTTAATCGATGTTTACTTGAGTGCAACCTCTGAACTACTACTCGTTCCCACTAAACAGTGACTAAACTGTGAGTCCATTTCTAAAAGACTCCTGTCAACGTTGACCCAATGCATTTGAACACTCTGGAGTGCAGCGTCAGCGTTACTGTGGCGCCGGTCAGGCGGTGTAATGTGCCACTTAAAGTTCAAACAATTTCAACTCTAAATGACCCCGTTTGCCACTGACCTTTTGTAGTGCAGTCAATGGTCAACAGACTGTTCTCACAATGTGTCTATTTTCGCAAGATTTTGTTAGCTATGCACGTTCGCTTGTGATTTCTTATAGGCCTACATGATTTTGTGTCATGTGCTATCTATCCATTACTGTTCAAAAGTTTGGGGTCACTAAGGTTTTTTAATATTTTTGGAAGAGGTAAATGGACTGCATTTATATAGCGCTTTCATAGACCTAATGGCCACCAAAGTGCTTTACAGATTGCCTCACATTCACCCATTCACACACACATTCATACACCGACGGCGGTGTCAGCCATGCAAGGCGCCATCCAGCTCGTCGGGAGCAGCTGGGGTTAGGTGTCTTGCTCATGGACACCTCAACGCTTGGTCAGGTGGAACCGAGGATTGAACCACCAACTTTCCGGTTTGTAGACAACCCACATGTACCACTGAGCCACTGCCACCCCATATGTCTCTAATGCTCACTAAGGCTGCATTTATAAAAACATGCAGTAGGCTAATATTGTGAAATATTACAATTGAACGTAACTGTTTATATTTCTATTTATGTCTTTAAATGTAATTTATTCCTGCAATGGCAAATCAGTGTCACACAATCTTTCAGAAATCATTGTGCAGATTTTCTACTCAAGAAAAAAAAAATGCAATGTGGAAAAATATTTATCATGGCCACAACTACTAACCCGTTTAATCCCACCGGTCACAATTGTGACCGTAACTTTTTTCTAATTTCTGGAAGCTCTAAAAATGTTGTTATTGACTTTGGGCAAGAAATTCTACTTTTAAATGACAAAATAGATTGTCTTGATTAAAATCAATTAATGTCATGTGACTAGTATGAAAGGTGACATGACCAGATCATTTCACTTCCTGCTTGCACATCTAGAAGAAGATATCTTCCTCAGACTACTACAAAAAGTAGTATATAAAACATCTTAATTTACAGATAGAACTATTATATTTTGTACATAAAGGGTCTACTACTGATATATTTTGAGAATTATACTCCTGCATAAATATTTTGCTCGTAAGACTAGAGAAAGAAAAATTTTTTACGGTCACAATTGTGACCGGTAGTATAACAGTATAGCAGTGCTTCAATTGAAAACACAGGTATTGGCTGGCATTGGCAGGTTTTGGCAATCCTACACTGAATATGCTACATCTGTGAGGAGGATAGATGATCTTGGCAAAGGGGAAGTGCTCACTAACACAGATTTAGACAGATTTGTGAACAATATTTGAGAGAAATAGGTCTTTTGTGTACAAAGAAATGGTCTTAGATCTTTGAGTTCAGCTCATGAAAAATGGGGGAAAAAACAAAAGTGTTGCATTTATAATTCTGTTCAGTGTAGTTATGAGTATCCCAAAAACTTTCAATGTGTTGGACCTTCTTGACGTGCATGACCCCCTTCCCCCCACCCCCACCCCAAATTGAAAGTTAGTGTGATAGTGATGGCTCAGATAGGGAGTACTAGGTGAAACGGCCCATTTAGACAATTGAATGGCAATGCAGAGGTGAACTATCTGGAGGATTAGGCAGATGTTCATGAGAACCAATTGGTGTGCCCCACACATGACCACAAACAACCCTTTCTACAATGTACGGCCCATCTTCATTGCACTGAAAGAGTGCACACACATCTCACTGAAACTGGCCTAGGACAGGGCCCAAGTGTAGACATGGTCTAGCCCATAAAGGTCTAGCCGAACAAGCAGAAGTTCCTCCAGGGTGTAACTTTGTACATGACAACCTTTTCACCCACTAAGCCTTCTTCACGAAATGACAAAACAAGATATTGCATGATTTGTAATGAATTGTGTTAATAGGTCTAATTGAAGAATTTGAATGAATTCTGACTATGCTGTTTCCCACTGGTCACTATTGTGACCGAGTATAAAACCTAATATTCCACTAACTTAACCAACATAAAATCAAAAAAGGCATATTGTTTGAGTGTTAGGGAGGTCTAAGGAGTAAAATGCATGTACTCAAGTTGCAAGAAAAAATTTGGGATTAAGCGGGCTAATATACCAGCATGTTTTACTAATTCATCCCCTCAATTTAATTAAAGTTTCTTTCATGATAAAAAAAATATTTTACTGCACTCAGCTGGGGCCCCTGAGTCTGTAGCAACAAGCGCCATCCCATAATTCCATCGTCCACGAACCCACTATTTTTATAATGGCATAAATGCTACGTTGGTTCTCAATATCTCAGCTCTGGAAGGTTCTAGAGCCTCCATTTTTGCACTCAGGTCTAAGTCCCATGGCCCTCTATCAGAATCCAGAGTTTCAAGAAGATTGGAGAAACTTATTTTTTCGCACCAAAAAAAAAACAAACAAAAAAAAAAACGACAGGGGTAACACTGTTTTTTTTTTTTTTTTGGGTTCTGGATTTGGGTTCTGGACTCTGGATTCTGATAAAGGGCATAAGGGCGTAGCATTTATGCCACATAAATATCTCAATATCTCAGCTCTGGAAGGGTCTAGAGCCTCCATTTTTGGACTCAGGTCCAAGTCCCATGGCCCTCTATAAGTATCCAGAGTTTCTAGAAGATTGGAGAAACTTATTTTTTCGAATCCCCCCCCCACCCCCCAAAAAACAAAAAACAAACAAAAAAAAAAAAACAGGGGTAACACTGTCTTTTTTTTCGGGGGGTCGAAATTTTGAGTTCCGATATCTCAGCTCAGGAAGGGTCTAGAGCCTCCATTTTTGCACGCTGGTCGAAGTCTCCTGGCCCTCTGTCAGAATCCAGAGTTTCAAGAAGATCGGAGAGGGTCAAAATTTCGACCAAAAAAAAAAAAAAAAAAAAAAACGACAGTGTCACCCCTTACGTTTTTTTTTCCGGGTCGAAATTTTGACTTTCGATATCTCGGCTCTGGAAGGGTCTAGAGCCTCCATTTTTTCGCGTTGGTCGAAGTCTCGTGGCCCTCTGTCAGAATCCAGAGTTTCAAGAAGATCGGAGAGGGTCAAAATTTCGGCCAAAAAAAAAAAAAAAACGACAGTGTTACCCCTTATGTTTTTTTTTCGGGTCAAAATTTTGACTTTCAATATCTCGGCTCTGGAAGGGTCTAGAGCCTCCATTTTTGCGCGCTGGTCGAAGTCTCGTGGCCCTCTGTCAGAATCCAGAGTTTCATGAAAATCGGAGGGGGTCAAAATTTCGGCCAAAAAAAAAAAATACGACAGTGTTACCCCTTATGTTTTTTTTTTTTCTGGTCAAAATTTTGACTTTCAATATCTCGGCTCTGGAAGGGTCTAGAGCCTCCATTTTTGGGCGCTGGTCGAAGTCTCGTGGCCTTCTGTCAGAATCCAGAGTTTCAAGAAGATCGGAGGGGGTCAAAATTTCGGCCAAAAAAAAAAAAAAATGACAGTGTTACCCCTTATGTTTTTTTTTCGGGTCCAAATTTTGACCTTCCATATCTCGGCTCTGGAAGGGTCTAGAGCCTCCATTTTTGCGCGCTGGTCGAAGTCTCGTGGCCTTCTGTCAGAATCCAGAGTTTCAAGAAGATCGGAGGGGGTCAAAATTTCGGCCAAAAAAAAAAAAAAAATGACAGTGTTACCCCTTATGTTTTTTTTTCGGGTCCAAATTTTGACCTTCGATATCTCGGCTCTAGAAGGGTCTAGAGCCTCCATTTTTGCGCGCTGGTCGAAGTCTCATGATCCTCTGTCAGAATCCAGAGTTTCAAGAAGATCGGAGGGGGTCAAAATTTCGTCCAAAAAAAAATGACAGTGTTACCCCTTATGTTTTTTTTTCAGGTCCAAATTTTGACCTTCGATATCTCGGCTCTGGAAGGGTCTAGAGCCTCCATTTTTGCGCGCTGGTCGAAGTCTTGTGGCCCTCTGTCAGAATCCAGAGTTTCAAGAAGATCGGAGGGGGTCAAAATTTCGGCCAAAAAAAAAAAATGACAGTGTTACCCCTTATGTTTTTTTTTCAGGTCCAAATTTTGACCTTCGATATCTCGGCTCTGGAAGGGTCAAGAGCCTCCATTTTTGCGTGCTGGTCGAAGTCTCGTGGCCCTCTGTTAAAATCCAGAGTTTCAATAAGATCGGAGGGGGTCGAAATTTCGGCCAAAAAAAAAAAAATGACAGTGTTACCCCTTATGTTTTTTTTTCAGGTCCAAATTTTGACCTTCGATATCTCGGCTCTGGAAGGGTCTAGAGCCTCCATTTTTGCGCGCTGGTCGAAGTCTCGTGGCCCTCTGTCAGAATCCAGAGTTTCAAGAGCATCGGAGGGGGTCAAAATTTCGGCCAAAAAAAAAATGACAGTGTTACCGCTTATGTTTTTTTTTTCAGATCCAAATTTTGACCTTTGATATCTCGGCTCTGGAAGGGTCTAGAGCCTTCACTTTTGCGCGCTGGTCGAAGTCTCGTGGCCCTCTGTCAGAATCCAGAGTTTCAAGAAGATCGGAGGGGGTCAAAATTTCGGCCAAAAAAAAAAAATGACAGTGTTACCCCTTATGTTTTTTTTTCGGGTCCAAATTTTGACCTTCGATATCTCGGCTCTGGAAGGGTCTAGAGCCTCCATTTTTGCGCGCTGGTCGAAGTCTCGTGGCCCTCTGTCAGAATCCAGAGTTTAAAGAAGATCGGAGGGGTTCAAAATTTTGGCCAAAAAAAAATGACAGTGTTACCCCTTATGTTTTTTTTTCGGGTCCAAATTTTGACATTCGATATCTCGGCTCTGGAAGGGTCTAGAGCCTCCATTTTTGCGCGCTGGTCGAAGTCTCGTGGCCCTCTGTCAGAATCCAGAGTTTCAAGAAGATCGGAGGGGGTCAAAATTTTGGCCAAAAAAAAAATGACAGTATTACCCCTTATGTTTTTTTTTCGGGTCCAAATTTTGACCTTCAATATCTCGGCTCTGGAAGGGTCTAGAGCCTCCATTTTTGCGCGCTGGTCGAAGTCTCGTGGCCCTCTGTCAGAATCCAGAGTTTCAAGAAGATCGGAGGGGGTCAAAATTTCGGCCAAAAAAAAAAAAATGACAGTGTTACCCCTTATGTTTTTTTTTCAGGTCCAAATTTTGACCTTCGATATCTCGGCTCTGGAAGGGTCTAGAGCCTCCATTTTTGCGCGCTGGTCGAAGTCTCGTGGCCTTCTGTCAGAATCCAGAGTTTCAAGAAGATCGGAGGGGGTAAAAATTTCGGCCAAAAAAAAAAAATGACAGTGTTACCCCTTATGTTTTTTTTTCGGGTCCAAATTTTGACCTTCGATATCTCGGCTCTGGAAGGGTCTAGAGCCTCCATTTTTGCGCGCTGGTCGAAGTCTCGTGGCCCTCTGTCAGAATCCAGAGTTTCAAGAAGATCGGAGGGGGTCAAAATTTCGGCCAAAAAAAAATGACAGTGTTACCCCTTATGTTTTTTTTTCAGGTCCAAATTTTGACCTTCGATATCTCGCCTCTGGAAGGGTCTAGAGCCTCCATTTTTGCGCGCTGGTCAAAGTCTCGTGGCCCTCTGTCAGAATCCAGAGTTTCAAGAAGATCGGAGGGGGTCAAAATTTCGGCCAAAAAAAAAAAATTACAGTGTTACCCCTTATGTTTTTTTTTCGGGTCCAAATTTTGACCTTCGATATCTCGGCTCTGGAAGGGTCTAGAGCCTCCATTTTTGCGCGCTGGTCGAAGTCTCGTGGCCCTCTGTCAGAATCCAGAGTTTCAAGAAGATCGGAGGGGGTCAAAATTTTGGCCAAAAAAAAAAAAAATGACAGTGTTACCCCTTATGTTTTTTTTTCAGGTCCAAATTTTGACCTTCGATATCTCGGCTCTGGAAGGCTCTAGAGCCTCCATTTTTGCGCGCTGGTCGAAGTCTCGTGGCCCTCTGTCAGAATCCAGAGTTTCAAGAAGATTGGAGGGGGTCAAAATTTTGGCCAAAAAAAAATGACAGTGTTACCCCTTATGTTTTTTTTCAGGTCCAAATTTTGACCTTCGATATCTCGGCTCTGGAAGGGTCTAGAGCCTCCACTTTTGCGCGCTGGTCGAAGTCTCGTGGCCCTCTGTCAGAATCCAGAGTTTCAAGAAGATCGGAGGGGGTCAAAATTTTGGCCAAAAAAAAAAAAAATGACAGTGTTACCCCTTATGTTTTTTTTCGGGTCCAAATTTCGACCTTCAATATCTCGGCTCTGGAAGGGTCTAGAGCCTCCATTTTTGCGCGCTGGTCGAAGTCTCGTGGCCCTCTGTCAGAATCCAGAGTTTCAAGAAGATCGGAGGGGGTCAAAATTTCGGCCAAAAAAAAAATGACAGTGTTACCCCTTATGTTTTTTTTTTCAGGTCCAAATTTTGACCTTCGATATCTCGGCTCTGGAAGGGTCTAGAGCCTCCATTTTTGCGCGCTGGTCGAAGTCTCGTGGCCCTCTGTCAGAATCCAGAGTTTCAAGAAGATCGGAGGGGGTCAAAATTTCTGCCAAAAAAAAAAAAAATGACAGTGTTACCCCTTATGTTTTTTTTTCGGGTCCAAATTTTGACCTTCGATATCTCGGCTCTGGAAGGGTCTGGAGCCTCCATTTTTGCGCGCTGGTCGAAGTCTCGTGGCCGTCTGTCAGAATCCAGAGTTTCAAGAAGATCGGAGGGGGTCAAAATTTCGGCCAAAAAAAAAAATGACAGTGTTACCCCTTATGTTTTTTTTTCAGGTCCAAATTTTGACCTTCGATATCTCGGCTCTGGAAGGGTCTAGAGCCTCCATTTTTGCGCGCTGGTCGAGGTCTCGTGGCCCTCTGTCAGAATCCAGAGTTTCAAGAAGATCGGAGAGGGTCAAAATTTCGGCCAAAAAAAAAATGACAGTGTTACCCCTTATGTTTTTTTTTTCAGGTCCAAATTTTGACCTTTGATATCTCGGCTCTGGAAGGGTCTAGAGCCTCCACTTTTGCGCGCTGGTCGAAGTCTCGTGGCCCTCTGTCAGAATCCAGAGTTTCAAGAAATTCGGAGGGGGTCAAAATTTCGGCCAAAAAAAAATGACAGTGTTACCCCTTATGTTTTTTTTTTCGGGTCCAAATTTTGACCTTCGATATCTCGGCTCTGGAAGGGTCTAGAGCCTCCATTTTTGCGCGCTGATCGAAGTCTCGTGGCCCTCTGTCAGAATCCAGAGTTTCAAGAAGATCGGAGGGGGTCAAAATTTCGGCCAAAAAAAAAAAATGACAGTGTTACCCCTTATGTTTTTTTTTCAGGTCCAAATTTTGACCTTCGATATCTCGGCTCTGGAAGGGTCTAGAGCCTCCATTTTTGCACGCTGGTCGAAGTCTCGTGGCCCTCTGTCAGAATCCAGAGTTTCAAGAAGATCGGAGGGGGTCAAAATTTTGGCCAAAAAAAAAAATGACAGTGTTACCCCTTATGTTTTTTTTTTTCGGGTCCAAATTTTGACCTTCGATATCTCGGCTCTGGAAGGGTCTAGAGCCTCCATTTTTGCGCGCTGGTCGAAGTCTCGTGGCCCTCTGTCAGAATCCAGAGTTTCAAGAAGATCGGAGGGGGTCAAAATTTCGGCCAAAAAAAAAATGACAGTGTTACCCCTTATGTTTTTTTTTCAGGTCCAAATTTTAACCTTCGATATCTTGGCTCTGGAAGGGTCTAGAGCCTCCATTTTTGCGCGCTGGTCGAAGTCTCGGGGCCCTCTGTCAGAATCCAGAGTTTCAAGAAGATCGGAGGGGGTCAAAATTTTGGCCAAAAAAAAAAATGACAGTGTTACCCCTTATGTTTTTTTTTTTCAGATCCAAATTTTGACCTTTGATATCTCGGCTCTGGAAGGGTCTAGAGCCTCCACTTTTGCGCGCTGGTCGAAGTCTCGTGGCCCTCTGTCAGAATCCAGAGTTTCAAGAAGATCGGAGGGGGTCAAAATTTCGGCCAAAAAAAAAAAATGACAGTGTTACCCCTAATGTTTTTTTTTCGGGTCCAAATTTTGACCTTCGATATCTCGGCTCTGGAAGGGTCTAGAGCCTCCATTTTTGCGCGCTGGTCGAAGTCTCGTGGCCCTCTGTCAGAATCCAGAGTTTAAAGAAGATCGGAGGGGTTCAAAATTTTGGCCAAAAAAAATGACAGTGTTACCCCTTATGTTTTTTTTTCGGGTCCAAATTTTGACATTCGATATCTCGGCTCTGGAAGGGTCTAGAGCCTCCATTTTTGCGCGCTGGTCGAAGTCTCGTGGCCCTCTGTCAGAATCCAGAGTTTCAAGAAGATCGGAGGGGGTCAAAATTTCGGCCAAAAAAAAAAATGACAGTGTTACACCTTATGTTTTTTTTTCAGGTCCAAATTTTGACCTTCGATATCTCGGCTCTGGAAGGGTCTAGAGCCTCCATTTTTGCAGCGCTGGTCGAAGTCTCGTGGCCCTCTGTCAGAATCCAGAGTTTCAAGAAGATCGGAGGGGGTCAAAATTTCGGCCAAAAAAAAAAATGACAGTGTTACCCCTTATGTTTTTTTTTTCAGGTCCAAATTTTGACCTTCGATATCTCGGCTCTGGAAGGGTCTAGAGCCTCCATTTTTGCGCGCTGGTCGAAGTCTCGTGGCCCTCTGTCAGAATCCAGAGTTTCAAGAGGATCGGAGGGGGTCAAAATTTCGGCCAAAAAAAAAATGACAGTGTTACCCCTTATGTTTTTTTTTTCGGGTCCAAATTTTGACCTTCGATATCTCGGCTCTGGAAGGGTCTAGAGCCTCCATTTTTGCACGCTGGTCGAAGTCTCGTGGCCCTCTGTCAGAATCCAGAGTTTAAAGAAGATCGGAGGGGGTCAAATTTTTGGCCAAAAAAAAAAAATGACAGTGTTACCCCTTATGTTTTTTTTCAGGTCCAAATTTTGACCTTCGATATCTCGGCTCTGGAAGGGTCTAGAGCCTCCATTTTTGCGCGCTGGTCGAAGTCTCGTGGCCCTCTGTCAGAATCCAGAGTTTCAAGAAGATCGGAGGGGGTCAAAATTTCGGCCAAAAAAAAAAAATGACAGTGTTACCCCTTATGTTTTTTTTTTCGGGTCCAAATTTTGACCTTCGATATCTCGGCTCTGGAAGGGTCTAGAGCCTCCATTTTTGCGCGCTGGTCGAAGTCTCGTGGCCCTCTGTCAGAATCCAGAGTTTCAAGAAGATCGGAGGGGGTCAAAATTTCGGCCAAAAAAAAAATGACAGTGTTACCCCTTATGTTTTTTTTTCAGGTCCAAATTTTGACCTTCGATATCTCGGCTCTGGAAGGGTCTAGAGCCTCCATTTTTGCGCGCTGGTCGAAGTCTCGTGGCCCTCTGTCAGAATCCAGAGTTTCAAGAAGATCGGAGGGGGTCAAAATTTCGGCCAAAAAAAAAATGACAGTGTTACCCCTTATGTTTTTTTTTTCAGGTCCAAATTTTGACCTTCGATATCTCGGCTCTGGAAGGGTCTAGATCCTCCATTTTTGCGCGCTGGTCGAAGTCTCGTGGCCCTCTGTCAGAATCCAGAGTTTCAAGAAGATCGGAGGGGGTCAAAATTTCGGCCAAAAAAAAAAAAAATGACAGTGTTACCCCTTATGTTTTTTTTTCAGGTCCAAATTTTGACCTTCGATATCTCGGCTCTGGAAGGGTCTAGAGCCTCCATTTTTGCGCGCTGGTCGAAGTCTCGTGGCCCTCTGTCAGAATCCAGAGTTTCAAGAAGATCGGAGGGGGTCAAAATTTCGGCCAAAAAAAAAAAAATGACAGTGTTACCCCTTATGTTTTTTTTTCCGGTCCAAATTTTGACCTTCGATATCTCGGCTCTGGAAGGGTCTAGAGCCTCCATTTTTGCGCGCTGGTCGAAGTCTCGTGGCCCTGTGTCAGAATCCAGAGTTTCAAGAAGATCGGAGGGGGTCAAAATTTTGGCCAAAAAAAAAAAAAAAATGACAGTGTTACCCCTTATGTTTTTTTTTCGGGTCCAAATTTTGACCTTCAATATCTCGGCTCTGGAAGGGTCTAGAGCCTCCATTTTTGCGCGCTGGTCGAAGTCTCGTGGCCCTCTGTCAGAATCCAGAGTTTCAAGAAGATCGGAGGGGGTCAAAATTTCGGCCAAAAAAAAAAAAATGACAGTGTTACCCCTTATGTTTTTTTTTCGGGTCCAAATTTTGACCTTCGATATCTCGGCTCTGGAAGGGTCTAGAGCCTCCATTTTTGCGCGCTGGTCGAAGTCTCGTGGCCCTCTGTCAGAATCCAGAGTTTCAAGAAGATCGGAGGGGGTCAAAATTTCGGCCAAAAAAAAAACATGACAGTGTTACCCCTTATGTTTTTTTTTTTCAGGTCCAAATTTTGACCTTTGATATCTCGGCTCTGGAAGGGTCTAGAGCCTCCACTTTTGCGCGCTGGTCGAAGTCTCGTGGCCTTCTGTCAGAATCCAGAGTTTCAAGAAATTCGGAGGGGGTCAAAATTTCGGCCAAGAAAAAAAAAATGACAGTGTTACCCCTTATGTTTTTTTTTCGGGTCCAAATTTTGAGCTTCGATATCTCGGCTCTGGAAGGGTCTAGAGCCTCCATTTTTGCGCGCTGATCGAAGTCTCGTGGCCCTCTGTCAGAATCCAGAGTTTCAAGAAGATCGGAGGGGGTCAAAATTTCGGCCAAGAAAAAAAAAACGACAGTGTTACCCCTTATGTTTTTTTTTCGGGTCCAAATTTTGACCTTCGATATCTCGGCTCTGGAAGGGTCTAGAGCCTCCATTTTTGCGCGCTGGTCGAAGTCTCGTGGCCCTCTGTCAGAATCCAGAGTTTCAAGAAGATCGGAGGGGGTCAAAATTTTGGCCAAAAAAAAAAAAATGACAGTGTTACCCCTTATGTTTTTTTTTCGGGTCCAAATTTTGACCTTCAATATCTCGGCTCTGGAAGGGTCTAGAGCCTCCATTTTTGCGCGCTGGTCGAAGTCTCGTGGCCCTCTGTCAGAATCCAGAGTTTCAAGAAGATCGGAGGGGGTCAAAATTTCGGCCCAAAAAAAAAATGAAAGTGTTACCCCTTATGTTTTTTTTTCGGGTCCAAATGTTGACCTTCAATATCTCGGCTCTGGAAGGGTTTAGAGCCTCCATTTTTGCGCGCTGGTCGAAGTCTCGTGGCCCTCTGTCAGAATCCAGAGTTTCAAGAAGATCGGAGGGGGTCAAAATTTCGGCCAAAAAAAAAAATGACAGTGTTACCCCTTATGTTTTTTTTTCGGGTCCAAATTTTGAACTTCGATATCTCGGCTCTGGAAGGGTCTAGAGCCTCCATTTTTGCGCGCTGGTCGAAGTCTCGTGGCCCTCTGTCAGAATCCAGAGTTTCAAGAAGATCGGAGGGGGTCAAAATTTTGGCCAAAAAAAAAAATGACAGTGTTACCCCTTATGTTTTTTTTTTCAGGTCCAAATTTTGACCTTCGATATCTCGGCTCTGGAAGGGTCTAGAGCCTCCATTTTTGCGCGCTGGTCGAGGTCTCGTGGCCCTCTGTCAGAATCCAGAGTTTCAAGAAGATCGGAGGGGGTCAAAATTTCGGCCAAAAAAAAATGACAGTGTTACCCCTTATGTTTTTTTTTCAGGTCCAAATTTTGACCTTTGATATCTCGGCTCTGGAAGGGTCTAGAGCCTCCATTTTTGCGCGCTGGTCGAAGTCTCTTGGCCCTCTGTCAGAATCCAGAGTTTCAAGAAGATCGGAGGGGGTCAAAATTTCGGCCAAAAAAAAAAATGACAGTGTTACCCCTTATGTTTTTTTTTCAGGTCCAAATTTTGACCTTCGATATCTCGGCTCTGGAAGGGTCTAGAGCCTCCATTTTTGCGCGCTGGTCGAAGTCTCGTGGCCCTCTGTCAGAATCCAGAGTTTCAAGAGGATCGGAGGGGGTCAAAATTTCGGCCAAAAAAAAAAATGACAGTGTTACCCCTTATGTTTTTTTTTCGGGTCCAAATTTTGACCTTCAATATCTCGGCTCTGGAAGGGTCTAGAGCCTCCATTTTTGCACGCTGGTCGAAGTCTCGTGGCCCTCTGTCAGAATCCAGAGTTTCAAGAAGATCGGAGGGGGTCAAAATTTCGGCCCAAAAAAAAAATGACAGTGTTACCCCTTATGTTTTTTTTTCAGGTCCAAATTTTGACCTTCGATATCTTGGCTCTGGAAGGGTCTAGAGCCTCCATTTTTACGCGCTGGTCGAAGTCTCGTGGCCCTCTGTCAGAATCCAGAGTTTCAAGAAGATCGGAGGGGCTCAAAATTTCGGCCAAAAAAAAAAATGACAGTGTTACCCCTTATGTTTTTTTTTTCAGGTCCAAATTTTGACCTTCGATATCTCGGCTCTGGAAGGGTCTAGATCCTCCATTTTTGCGCGCTGGTCTAAGTCTCGTGGCCCTCTGTCAGAATCCAGAGTTTCAAGAAGATCGGAGGGGGTCAAAATTTCGGCCAAAAAAAAAAATGACAGTGTTACCCCTTATGTTTTTTTTTCGGGTCCAAATTTTGACCTTCGATATCTCGGCTCTGGAAGGGTCTAGAGCCTCCATTTTTGCGCGCTGGTCGAAGTCTCGTGGCCCTCTGTCAGAATCCAGAGTTTCAAGAAGATCGGAGGGGGTCAAAATTTTGGCCAAAAAAAAAAAAATGACAGTGTTACCCCTTATGTTTTTTTTTCGGGTCCAAATTTTGACCTTCAATATCTCGGCTCTGGAAGGATCTAGAGCCTCCATTTTTGCGCGCTGGTCGAAGTCTCGTGGCCCTCTGTCAGAATCCAGAGTTTCAAGAAGATCGGAGGGGGTCAAAATTTCGGCCAAAAAAAAAAAAATGACAGTGTTACCCCTTATGTTTTTTTTTCGGGTCCAAATTTTGACCTTCAATATCTCGGCTCTGGAAGGGTCTAGAGCCTCCATTTTTGCGCGCTGGTCGAAGTCTCGTGGCCCTCTGTCAGAATCCAGAGTTTCAAGAAGATCGGAGGGGGTCAAAATTTCGGCCAAAAAAAAAAAAATGACAGTGTTACCCCTTATGTTTTTTTTTCAGGTCCAAATTTTGACCTTCGATATCTCGGCTCTGGAAGGGTCTAGAGCCTCCATTTTTGCGCGCTGGTCGAAGTCTCGTGGCCCTCTGTCAGAATCCAGAGTTTCAAGAAGATCGGAGGGGGTCAAAATTTCGGCCAAAAAAAAAATGACAGTGTTACCCCTTATGTTTTTTTTTTCAGGTCCAAATTTTGACCTTCGATATCTCGGCTCTGGAAGGGTCTAGACCCTCCATTTTTGCGCGCTGGTCTAAGTCTCGTGGCCCTCTGTCAGAATCCAGAGTTTCAAGAAGATCGGAGGGGGTCAAAATTTCGGCCAAAAAAAAAAAATGACAGTGTTACCCCTTATGTTTTTTTTTCGGGTCCAAATTTTGACCTTCGATATCTCGGCTCTGGAAGGGTCTAGAGCCTCCATTTTTGCGCGCTGGTCGAAGTCTCGTGGCCCTCTGTCAGAATCCAGAGTTTCAAGAAGATCGGAGGGGGTCAAAATTTTGGCCAAAAAAAAAAAATGACAGTGTTACCCCTTATGTTTTTTTTTCGGGTCCAAATTTTGACCTTCAATATCTCGGCTCTGGAAGGGTCTAGAGCCTCCATTTTTGCGCGCTGGTCGAAGTCTCGTGGCCCTCTGTCAGAATCCAGAGTTTCAAGAAGATCGGAGGGGGTCAAAATTTCGGCCAAAAAAAAAAAATGACAGTGTTACCCCTTATGTTTTTTTTTCGGGTCCAAATTTTGACCTTCGATATCTCAGCTCTGGAAGGGTCTAGAGCCTCCATTTTTGCGCGCTGGTCGAAGTCTCGTGGCCCTCTGTCAGAATCCAGAGTTTCAAGAAGATCGGAGGGGGTCAAAATTTTGGCCAAAAAAAAAAAATGACAGTGTTACCCCTTATGTTTTTTTTTTTCAGGTCCAAATTTTGACCTTCGATATCTCGGCTCTGGAAGGGTCTAGATCCTCCATTTTTGCGCGCTGGTCGAGGTCTCGTGGCCCTCTGTCAGAATCCAGAGTTTCAAGAAGATCGGAGGGGGTCAAAATTTCGGCCAAAAAAAAAATGACAGTGTTACCCCTTATGTTTTTTTTTTCTGGTCCAAATTTTGACCTTTGATATCTCGGCTCTGGAAGGGTCTAGAGCCTCCACTTTTGCGCGCTGGTCGAAGTCTCGTGGCCCTCTGTCAGAATCCAGAGTTTCAAGAAATTCGGAGGGGGTCAAAATTTCGGCCAAAAAAAAATGACAGTGTTACCCCTTATGTTTTTTTTTTAGGGTCCAAATTTTGACCTTCGATATCTCGGCTCTGGAAGGGTCTAGAGCCTCCATTTTTGCGCGCTGGTCGAAGTCTCGTGGCCCTCTGTCAGAATCCAGAGTTTCAAGAAGATCGGAGGGGGTCAAAATTTCGGCCAAGAAAAAAAAAATGACAGTGTTACCTCTTATGTTTTTTTTTCGGGTCCAAATTTTGACCTTCGATATCTCGGCTCTGGAAGGGTCTAGAGCCTCCATTTTTGCGCGCTGATCGAAGTCTCGTGGCCCTCTGTCAGAATCCAGAGTTTCAAGAAGATCGGAGGGGGTCAAAATTTCGGCCAAGAAAAAAAAAATGACAGTGTTACCCCTTATGTTTTTTTTTCGGGTCCAAATTTTGACCTTCGATATCTCGGCTCTGGAAGGGTCTAGAGCCTCCATTTTTGCGCGCTGGTCGAAGTCTCGTGGCCCTCTGTCAGAATCCAGAGTTTCAAGAAGATCGGAGTGGGTCAAAATTTTGGCCAAAAAAAAAAAATGACAGTGTTACCCCTTATGTTTTTTTTTCGGGTCCAAATTTTGACCTTCAATATCTCGGCTCTGGAAGGGTCTAGAGCCTCCATTTTTGCGCTCTGGTCGAAGTCTCGTGGCCCTCTGTCAGAATCCAGAGTTTCAAGAAGATCGGAGGGGGTCAAAATTTCGGCCAAAAAAAAAATATGAAAGTGTTACCCCTTATGTTTTTTTTTCGGGTCCAAATTTTGACCTTCAATATCTCGGCTCTGGAAGGGTTTAGAGCCTCCATTTTTGCGCGCTGGTCGAAGTCTCGTGGCCCTCTGTCAGAATCCAGAGTTTCAAGAAGATCGGAGGGGGTCAAAATTTCGTCCAAAAACGACAGTGTTACCCCTTATGTTTTTTTTTCAGGTCAAAACTTTGACATCCGATATCTCGGCTCTGGAAGGGTCTAGAGCCTCCATTTTTGCGCGCTGGTCGAAGTCTCGTGGCCCTCTGTCAGAATCCAGAGTTTCAAGAAGATCGGAGGGGGTCAAAATTTCGGCCAAAAACGACAGTGTTACCCCTTATGTTTTTTTTTTCAGGTCAAAACTTTGACATCCGATATCTCGGCTCTGGAAGGGTCTAGAGCCTCCATTTTTGCGCGCTGGTCGAAGTCTCGTGGCCCTCTGTCAGAATCCAGAGTTTCAAGAAGATCGGAGGGGGTCAAAATTTCGGCCAAAAACGACAGTGTTACCCCTTATGTTTTTTTTTTTCAGGTCAAAACTTTGACATCCGATATCTCGGCTCTGGAAGGGTCTAGAGCCTCCATTTTTGCGCGCTGGTCGAAGTCTCGTGGCCCTCTGTCAGAATCCAGAGTTTCAAGAAGATCGGAGGGGGTCAAAATTTCGGCCAAAAACGACAGTGTTACCCCTTATGTTTTTTTTTCAGGTCAAAACTTTGACATCCGATATCTCGGCTCTGGAAGGGTCTAGAGCCTCCATTTTTGCGCGCTGGTCGAAGTCTCGTGGCCCTCTGTCAGAATCCAGAGTTTCAAGAAGATCGGAGGGGGTCAAAATTTCGGCCAAAAACGACAGTGTTACCCCTTATGTTTTTTTTTCAGGTCAAAACTTTGACATCCGATATCTCGGCTCTGGAAGGGTCTAGAGCCTCCATTTTTGCGCGCTGGTCGAAGTCTCGTGGCCCTCTGTCAGAATCCAGAGTTTCAAGAAGATCGGAGGGGGTCAAAATTTCGGCCAAAAACGACAGTGTTACCCCTTATGTTTTTTTTTCAGGTCAAAACTTTGACATCCGATATCTCGGCTCTGGAAGGGTCTAGAGCCTCCATTTTTGCGCGCTGGTCGAAGTCTCGTGGCCCTCTGTCAGAATCCAGAGTTTCAAGAAGATCGGAGGGGGTCAAAATTCGGCCAAAAACGACAGTGTTACCCCTTATGTTTTTTTTTCAGGTCAAAACTTTGACATCCGATATCTCGTCTCTGGAAGGGTCTAGAGCCTCCATTTTTGCTCGCTGGTCGAAGTCTCGTGGCCCTCTGTCAGAATCCAGAGTTTCAAGAAGATCGGAGGGGGTCAAAATTTCGGCCAAAAACGACAGTGTTACCCCTTATGTTTTTTTTTTCAGGTCAAAACTTTGACATCCGATATCTCGGCTCTGGAAGGGTCTAGAGCCTCCATTTTTGCGCGCTGGTCGAAGTCTCGTGGCCCTCTGTCAGAATCCAGAGTTTCAAGAAGATCGGAGGGGGTCAAAATTTCGGCCAAAAACGACAGTGTTACCCCTTATGTTTTTTTTTCAGGTCAAAACTTTGACATCCGATATCTCGGCTCTGGAAGGGTCTAGAGCCTCCATTTTTGCGCGCTGGTCGAAGTCTCGTGGCCCTCTGTCAGAATCCAGAGTTTCAAGAAGATCGGAGGGGGTCAAAATTTCGGCCAAAAACGACAGTGTTACCCCTTATGTTTTTTTTTTCAGGTCAAAACTTTGACATCCGATATCTCGGCTCTGGAAGGGTCTAGAGCCTCCATTTTTGCGCGCTGGTCGAAGTCTCGTGGCCCTCTGTCAGAATCCAGAGTTTCAAGAAGATCGGAGAGGGTCAAAATTTCGGCCAAAAACGACAGTGTTACCCCTTATGTTTTTTTTTCAGGTCAAAACTTTGACATCCGATATCTCGGCTCTGGAAGGGTCTAGAGCCTCCATTTTTGCGCGCTGGTCGAAGTCTCGTGGCCCTCTGTCAGAATCCAGAGTTTCAAGAAGATCGGAGGGGGTCAAAATTTCGGCCAAAAACGACAGTGTTACCCCTTATGTTTTTTTTTTCAGGTCAAAACTTTGACATCCGATATCTCGGCTCTGGAAGGGTCTAGAGCCTCCATTTTTGCGCGCTGGTCGAAGTCTCGTTGCCCTCTGTCAGAATCCAGAGTTTCAAGAAGATCGGAGGGGGTCAAAATTTCGGCCAAAAACGACAGTGTTACCCCTTATGTTTTTTTTTCAGGTCAAAACTTTGACATCCGATATCTCGGCTCTGGAAGGGTCTAGAGCCTCCATTTTTGCGCGCTGGTCGAAGTCTCGTGGCCCTCTGTCAGAATCCAGAGTTTCAAGAAGATCGGAGAGGGTCAAAATTTCGGCCAAAAACGACAGTGTTACCCCTTATGTTTTTTTTTCAGGTCAAAACTTTGACATCCGATATCTCGGCTCTGGAAGGGTCTAGAGCCTCCATTTTTGCGCGCTGGTCGAAGTCTCGTGGCCCTCTGTCAGAATCCAGAGTTTCAAGAAGATCGGAGGGGGTCAAAATTTCGGCCAAAAACGACAGTGTTACCCCTTATGTTTTTTTTTCAGGTCAAAACTTTGACATCCGATATCTCGGCTCTGGAAGGGTCTAGAGCCTCCATTTTTGCGCGCTGGTCGAAGTCTCGTGGCCCTCTGTCAGAATCCAGAGTTTCAAGAAGATCGGAGGGGGTCAAAATTTCGGCCAAAAACGACAGTGTTACCCCTTATGTTTTTTTTTTTCAGGTCAAAACTTTGACATCCGATATCTCGGCTCTGGAAGGGTCTAGAGCCTCCATTTTTGCGCGCTGGTCGAAGTCTCGTGGCCCTCTGTCAGAATCCAGAGTTTCAAGAAGATCGAAGGGGGTCAAAATTTCGGCCAAAAACGACAGTGTTACCCCTTATGTTTTTTTTTCAGGTCAAAACTTTGACATCCGATATCTCGGCTCTGGAAGGGTCTAGAGCCTCCATTTTTGCGCGCTGGTCGAAGTCTCGTGGCCCTCTGTCAGAATCCAGAGTTTCAAGAAGATCGGAGGGGGTCAAAATTTCGGCCAAGAAAAAAAAAATGACAGTGTTACCTCTTATGTTTTTTTTTCGGGTCCAAATTTTGACCTTCGATATCTCGGCTCTGGAAGGGTCTAGAGCCTCCATTTTTGCGCGCTGATCGAAGTCTCGTGGCCCTCTGTCAGAATCCAGAGTTTCAAGAAGATCGGAGGGGGTCAAAATTTCGGCCAAGAAAAAAAAAATGACAGTGTTACCCCTTATGTTTTTTTTTCGGGTCCAAATTTTGACCTTCGATATCTCGGCTCTGGAAGGGTCTAGAGCCTCCATTTTTGCGCGCTGGTCGAAGTCTCGTGGCCCTCTGTCAGAATCCAGAGTTTCAAGAAGATCGGAGTGGGTCAAAATTTTGGCCAAAAAAAAAAAATGACAGTGTTACCCCTTATGTTTTTTTTTCGGGTCCAAATTTTGACCTTCAATATCTCGGCTCTGGAAGGGTCTAGAGCCTCCATTTTTGCGCTCTGGTCGAAGTCTCGTGGCCCTCTGTCAGAATCCAGAGTTTCAAGAAGATCGGAGGGGGTCAAAATTTCGGCCAAAAAAAAAATATGAAAGTGTTACCCCTTATGTTTTTTTTTGGGGTCCAAATTTTGACCTTCAATATCTCGGCTCTGGAAGGGTTTAGAGCCTCCATTTTTGCGCGCTGGTCGAAGTCTCGTGGCCCTCTGTCAGAATCCAGAGTTTCAAGAAGATCGGAGGGGGTCAAAATTTCGGCCAAAAACGACAGTGTTACCCCTTATGTTTTTTTTTCAGGTCAAAACTTTAACATCCGATATCTCGGCTCTGGAAGGGTCTAGAGCCTCCATTTTTGCGCGCTGGTCGAAGTCTCGTGGCCCTCTGTCAGAATCCAGAGTTTCAAGAAGATCGGAGGGGGTCAAAATTTCGGCCAAAAACGACAGTGTTACCCCTTATGTTTTTTTTTCAGGTCAAAACTTTGACATCCGATATCTCGGCTCTGGAAGGGTCTAGAGCCTCCATTTTTGCTCGCTGGTCGAAGTCTCGTGGCCCTCTGTCAGAATCCAGAGTTTCAAGAAGATCGGAGGGGGTCAAAATTTCGGCCAAAAACGACAGTGTTACCCCTTATGTTTTTTTTTTCAGGTCAAAACTTTGACATACGATATCTCGGCTCTGGAAGGGTCTAGAGCCTCCATTTTTGCGCGCTGGTCGAAGTCTCGTGGCCCTCTGTCAGAATCCAGAGTTTCAAGAAGATCGGAGGGGGTCAAAATTTCGGCCAAAAACGACAGTGTTACCCCTTATGTTTTTTTTTCAGGTCAAAACTTTGACATCCGATATCTCGGCTCTGGAAGGGTCTAGAGCCTCCATTTTTGCGCGCTGGTCGAAGTCTCGTGGCCCTCTGTCAGAATCCAGAGTTTCAAGAAGATCGGAGGGGGTCAAAATTTCGGCCAAAAACGACAGTGTTACCCCTTATGTTTTTTTTTTCAGGTCAAAACTTTGACATCCGATATCTCGGCTCTGGAAGGGTCTAGAGCCTCCATTTTTGCGCGCTGGTCGAAGTCTCGTGGCCCTCTGTCAGAATCCAGAGTTTCAAGAAGATCGGAGAGGGTCAAAATTTCGGCCAAAAACGACAGTGTTACCCCTTATGTTTTTTTTTCAGGTCAAAACTTTGACATCCGATATCTCGGCTCTGGAAGGGTCTAGAGCCTCCATTTTTGCGCGCTGGTCGAAGTCTCGTGGCCCTCTGTCAGAATCCAGAGTTTCAAGAAGATCGGAGGGGGTCAAAATTTCGGCCAAAAACGACAGTGTTACCCCTTATGTTTTTTTTTTCAGGTCAAAACTTTGACATCCGATATCTCGGCTCTGGAAGGGTCTAGAGCCTCCATTTTTGCGCGCTGGTCGAAGTCTCGTTGCCCTCTGTCAGAATCCAGAGTTTCAAGAAGATCGGAGGGGGTCAAAATTTCGGCCAAAAACGACAGTGTTACCCCTTATGTTTTTTTTTCAGGTCAAAACTTTGACATCCGATATCTCGGCTCTGGAAGGGTCTAGAGCCTCCATTTTTGCGCGCTGGTCGAAGTCTCGTGGCCCTCTGTCAGAATCCAGAGTTTCAAGAAGATCGGAGAGGGTCAAAATTTCGGCCAAAAACGACAGTGTTACCCCTTATGTTTTTTTTTCAGGTCAAAACTTTGACATCCGATATCTCGGCTCTGGAAGGGTCTAGAGCCTCCATTTTTGCGCGCTGGTCGAAGTCTCGTGGCCCTCTGTCAGAATCCAGAGTTTCAAGAAGATCGGAGGGGGTCAAAATTTCGGCCAAAAACGACAGTGTTACCCCTTATGTTTTTTTTTTCAGGTCAAAACTTTGACATCCGATATCTCGGCTCTGGAAGGGTCTAGAGCCTCCATTTTTGCGCGCTGGTCGAAGTCTCGTGGCCCTCTGTCAGAATCCAGAGTTTCAAGAAGATCGGAGGGGGTCAAAATTTCGGCCAAAAACGACAGTGTTACCCCTTATGTTTTTTTTTTCAGGTCAAAACTTTGACATCCGATATCTCGGCTCTGGAAGGGTCTAGAGCCTCCATTTTTGCGCGCTGGTCGAAGTCTCGTGGCCCTCTGTCAGAATCCAGAGTTTCAAGAAGATCGAAGGGGGTCAAAATTTCGGCCAAAAACGACAGTGTTACCCCTTATGGTTTTTTTTCAGGTCAAAACTTTGACATCCGATATCTCGGCTCTGGAAGGGTCTAGAGCCTCCATTTTTGCGCGCTGGTCGAAGTCTCGTGGCCCTCTGTCAGAATCCAGAGTTTCAAGAAGATCGGAGGGGGTCAAAATTTCGGCCAAGAAAAAAAAAATGACAGTGTTACCTCTTATGTTTTTTTTTCGGGTCCAAATTTTGACCTTCGATATCTCGGCTCTGGAAGGGTCTAGAGCCTCCATTTTTGCGCGCTGATCGAAGTCTCGTGGCCCTCTGTCAGAATCCAGAGTTTCAAGAAGATCGGAGGGGGTCAAAATTTCGGCCAAGAAAAAAAAATGACAGTGTTACCCCTTATGTTTTTTTTTCGGGTCCAAATTTTGACCTTCGATATCTCGGCTCTGGAAGGGTCTAGAGCCTCCATTTTTGCGCGCTGGTCGAAGTCTTTTGGCCCTCTGTCAGAATCCAGAGTTTCAAGAAGATCGGAGTGGGTCAAAATTTTGGCCAAAAAAAAAAAAAATGACAGTGTTACCCCTTATGTTTTTTTTTCGGGTCCAAATTTTGACCTTCAATATCTCGGCTCTGGAAGGGTCTAGAGCCTCCATTTTTGCGCTCTGGTCGAAGTCTCGTGGCCCTCTGTCAGAATCCAGAGTTTCAAGAAGATCGGAGGGGGTCAAAATTTCGGCCAAAAAAAAAATATGAAAGTGTTACCCCTTATGTTTTTTTTTGGGGTCCAAATTTTGACCTTCAATATCTCGGCTCTGGAAGGGTTTAGAGCCTCCATTTTTGCGCGCTGGTCGAAGTCTCGTGGCCCTCTGTCAGAATCCAGAGTTTCAAGAAGATCGGAGGGGGTCAAAATTTCGGCCAAAAACGACAGTGTTACCCCTTATGTTTTTTTTTTCAGGTCAAAACTTTGACATCCGATATCTCGGCTCTGGAAGGGTCTAGAGCCTCCATTTTTGCGCGCTGGTCGAAGTCTCGTGGCCCTCTGTCAGAATCCAGAGTTTCAAGAAGATCGGAGGGGGTCAAAATTTCGGCCAAAAACGACAGTGTTACCCCTTATGTTTTTTTTTTCAGGTCAAAACTTTGACATCCGATATCTCGGCTCTGGAAGGGTCTAGAGCCTCCATTTTTGCGCGCTGGTCGAAGTCTCGTGGCCCTCTGTCAGAATCCAGAGTTTCAAGAAGATCAGAGGGGGTCAAAATTTCGGCCAAAAACGACAGTGTTACCCCTTATGTTTTTTTTTTTCAGGTCAAAACTTTGACATCCGATATCTCGGCTCTGGAAGGGTCTAGAGCCTCCATTTTTGCGCGCTGGTCGAAGTCTCGTGGCCCTCTGTCAGAATCCAGAGTTTCAAGAAGATCGGAGGAGGTCAAAATTTCGGCCAAAAACGACAGTGTTACCCCTTATGTTTTTTTTTCAGGTCAAAACTTTGACATCCGATATCTCGGCTCTGGAAGGGTCTAGAGCCTCCATTTTTGCGCGCTGGTCGAAGTCTCGTGGCCCTCTGTCAGAATCCAGAGTTTCAAGAAGATCGGAGGGGGTCAAAATTTCGGCCAAAAACGACAGTGTTACCCCTTATGTTTTTTTTTCAGGTCAAAACTTTGACATCCGATATCTCGGCTCTGGAAGGGTCTAGAGCCTCCATTTTTGCGCGCTGGTCGAAGTCTCGTGGCCCTCTGTCAGAATCCAGAGTTTCAAGAAGATCGGAGGGGGTCAAAATTTCGGCCAAAAACGACAGTGTTACCCCTTATGTTTTTTTTTCAGGTCAAAACTTTGACATCCGATATCTCGGCTCTGGAAGGGTCTAGAGCCTCCATTTTTGCGCGCTGGTCGAAGTCTCGTGGCCCTCTGTCAGAATCCAGAGTTTCAAGAAGATCGGAGGGGGTCAAAATTTCGGCCAAAAACGACAGTGTTACCCCTTATGTTTTTTTTTCAGGTCAAAACTTTGACATCCGATATCTCGGCTCTGGAAGGGTCTAGAGCCTCCATTTTTGCGCGCTGGTCGAAGTCTCGTGGCCCTCTGTCAGAATCCAGAGTTTCAAGAAGATCGGAGGGGGTCAAAATTTCGGCCAAAAACGACAGTGTTACCCCTTATGTTTTTTTTTTCAGGTCAAAACTTTGACATCCGATATCTCGGCTCTGGAAGGGTCTAGAGCCTCCATTTTTGCGCGCTGGTCGAAGTCTCGTGGCCCTCTGTCAGAATCCAGAGTTTCAAGAAGATCGGAGGGGGTCAAAATTTCGGCCAAAAACGACAGTGTTACCCCTTATGTTTTTTTTTCAGGTCAAAACTTTGACATCCGATATCTCGGCTCTGGAAGGGTCTAGAGCCTCCATTTTTGCGCGCTGGTCGAAGTCTCGTGGCCCTCTGTCAGAATCCAGAGTTTCAAGAAGATCGGAGGGGGTCAAAATTTCGGCCAAAAACGACAGTGTTACCCCTTATGTTTTTTTTTTCAGGTCAAAACTTTGACATCCGATATCTCGGCTCTGGAAGGGTCTAGAGCCTCCATTTTTGCGCGCTGGTCGAAGTCTCGTGGCCCTCTGTCAGAATCCAGAGTTTCAAGAAGATCGGAGGGGGTCAAAATTTCGGCCAAAAACGACAGTGTTACCCCTTATGTTTTTTTTTTCAGGTCAAAACTTTGACATCCGATATCTCGGCTCTGGAAGGGTCTAGAGCCTCCATTTTTGCGCGCTGGTCGAAGTCTCGTGGCCCTCTGTCAGAATCCAGAGTTTCAAGAAGATCGGAGGGGGTCAAAATTTCGGCCAAAAACGACAGTGTTACCCCTTATGTTTTTTTTTTCAGGTCAAAACTTTGACATCCGATATCTCGGCTCTGGAAGGGTCTAGAGCCTCCATTTTTGCGCGCTGGTCGAAGTCTCGTGGCCCTCTGTCAGAATCCAGAGTTTCAAGAAGATCGGAGGGGGTCAAAATTTCGGCCAAAAACGACAGTGTTACCCCTTATGTTTTTTTTTTCAGGTCAAAACTTTGACATCCGATATCTCGGCTCTGGAAGGGTCTAGAGCCTCCATTTTTGCGCGCTGGTCGAAGTCTCGTGGCCCTCTGTCAGAATCCAGAGTTTCAAGAAGATCGGAGGGGGTCAAAATTTCGGCCAAAAACGACAGTGTTACCCCTTATGTTTTTTTTTCAGGTCAAAACTTTGACATCCGATATCTCGGCTCTGGAAGGGTCTAGAGCCTCCATTTTTGCGCGCTGGTCGAAGTCTCGTGGCCCTCTGTCAGAATCCAGAGTTTCAAGAAGATCGGAGGGGGTCAAAATTTCGGCCAAAAACGACAGTGTTACCCCTTATGTTTTTTTTTCAGGTCAAAACTTTGACATCCGATATCTCGGCTCTGGAAGGGTCTAGAGCCTCCATTTTTGCGCGCTGGTCGAAGTCTCGTGGCCCTCTGTCAGAATCCAGAGTTTCAAGAAGATCGGAGGGGGTCAAAATTTCGGCCAAAAACGACAGTGTTACCCCTTATGTTTTTTTTTCAGGTCAAAACTTTGACATCCGATATCTCGGCTCTGGAAGGGTCTAGAGCCTCCATTTTTGCGCGCTGGTCGAAGTCTCGTGGCCCTCTGTCAGAATCCAGAGTTTCAAGAAGATCGGAGGGGGTCAAAATTTCGGCCAAAAACGACAGTGTTACCCCTTATGTTTTTTTTTCAGGTCAAAACTTTGACATCCGATATCTCGGCTCTGGAAGGGTCTAGAGCCTCCATTTTTGCGCGCTGGTCGAAGTCTCGTGGCCCTCTGTCAGAATCCAGAGTTTCAAGAAGATCGGAGGGGGTCAAAATTTCGGCCAAAAACGACAGTGTTACCCCTTATGTTTTTTTTTCAGGTCAAAACTTTGACATCCGATATCTCGGCTCTGGAAGGGTCTAGAGCCTCCATTTTTGCGCGCTGGTCGAAGTCTCGTGGCCCTCTGTCAGAATCCAGAGTTTCAAGAAGATCGGAGGGGGTCAAAATTTCGGCCAAAAACGACAGTGTTACCCCTTATGTTTTTTTTTTCAGGTCAAAACTTTGACATCCGATATCTCGGCTCTGGAAGGGTCTAGAGCCTCCATTTTTGCGCGCTGGTCGAAGTCTCGTGGCCCTCTGTCAGAATCCAGAGTTTCAAGAAGATCGGAGGGGGTCAAAATTTCGGCCAAAAACGACAGTGTTACCCCTTATGTTTTTTTTTTCAGGTCAAAACTTTGACATCCGATATCTCGGCTCTGGAAGGGTCTAGAGCCTCCATTTTTGCGCGCTGGTCGAAGTCTCGTGGCCCTCTGTCAGAATCCAGAGTTTCAAGAAGATCGGAGGGGGTCAAAATTTCGGCCAAAAACGACAGTGTTACCCCTTATGTTTTTTTTTCAGGTCAAAACTTTGACATCCGATATCTCGGCTCTGGAAGGGTCTAGAGCCTCCATTTTTGCGCGCTGGTCGAAGTCTCGTGGCCCTCTGTCAGAATCCAGAGTTTCAAGAAGATCGGAGGGGGTCAAAATTTCGGCCAAAAACGACAGTGTTACCCCTTAT